>JAHRHZ010000088.1:11321461-11363846 GCA_024137785.1 Ginglymostoma cirratum
TCTGATGAAGGGTCTAGGCCCAAAACGTCAAGCTTTTCTGCTCCTATGATGCTGCTTGGCCTGCTGTGTTCATCCAGCTCCACACCTTGTTATCTCGGATTCTCCAGCATCTGCAGTTCCTGTTATCTCTCATACCTCTTAAACTTCTCAGTTTTCTGTAAGCAAAGAACAATACAGCACAGGAACAGGCCCTTCAGCCCTCCAACCCTGTGTTGACACACTTTGCTCTTCCATACTAAAACTGTCTTCACTTGTAAGATTCATATCCCTCTATTCCCTTCCTATTCGTCCAGATGTTTCTTGAATGCTGCTATTGTGTCTGCTTCCACCACCTCCTCTGGCAGCGTGTTGTGGGCACTTGCCACCATTTGTATGAAAAACGTGCCTCGCACATCTCTTTTAAATGTCCCCTCCGTACCTTGAACCTGTGTCCCCTAGTAATTGACCCCACCACCCTGGGAAAAAGCCTCATACTTTCCACTCTATCCATGCCATTTACAATCTTATAAACTTCTATTAGCCCCACCGCCAACCTTCTGCATCCCAGTGTAAACAAACCCAATCTTCATAGTCAAAATCCCCCATACCAGGCAACATCCTGGTCGACCTTTTCTGTACCCTGTCCAAAGTCTCCACATCCTCCTGGTAGTGTGGTGACCAGAACTGTGTGCAATATTCCAAGTGGGGCCTAAAGTTCTATAAAGCTGCAGCATAACGTGTCTATCCTTATATTCAGTGCCCCTTCCAATGAAGGCAAGCGTGCCATAGGCTTTTTTCAGTACCTTATCTACCTATGCTGCTGCCTTCAGTGATCTGTGCACCTGCACACCCAGATCCCTTGGCATATCAACACTGTTAACACTTCTGCCATTCACTATATAATTTCCACCTGTACTTGCCCTTCCAAAATGCATCACTTCACATTTGTTTGGATTAAACTCCACCTGCCATTTTTCTGCCCATGCCTCTAACTGATCTATATTCTGCTATATCCTCTGACAATCTCCTCAGTATCCGCAACTCTACCAATCTTTGCATCATCTATGAAGTAACTAATTAGACCAGCTACATTTTCCTGCAGATCATTTATGTGGACTACAAACAGCAGAAGTCCCAGAGCACTGATCCCTGTAGAACACCACCACTCACAGCCCTCTATTCCGAAAAGCATCCTTCCACTGCTACCTTTTGTCTTCTAATACTAAGCCAGTTCGATATCCATCTTGAGATTAGAATCCCTACAGTGTGGGAACAGGCTCTTCGGCCCAACAAGTCCACACTGAACCTCAGAGCATCCCACCCAACCTACACCTTCCTGAACACTCTGGGCAATTTAACATGGCCAATTCACCTAACCTGCACATCTTTGGACTGTGGGAGGAAACCAGAGCACCCAGAGGGAACCCACACAGACACGGGGAGAATGTGCAAACTCCACACAGACAGATGCCCGAGGCTGGAATTGAACCCAGGTCCCTGGTGCTGTGAGGCAGCAGTGCTAACCACTGAGCCACCGTGCCGTCCACCCCTGACACCCTGTGACTTTACCATTTGTACCAGTCTGCCATGTCAATAAAGTAAATTAAATAAAGTCCATTAAATTAAAAAGCTGAGTTTATTGGTTTATTAAGAGTTCCCTAGAACTGGTACCAATATGAATAACAACAGTACTTTTTGTTCCAAGCACTGTATCCTACCAACCCTGAGCGTTTAGTGATTAGTATATTGTAATTTCCCATAATTAGAATAGTAATGCCTATGCTGTCTATATTGACTCATTGCACAGACTCCTGTATTGATCTATTATGCATCATTGATGCGACAATAGATTGAGTGTAGCTTGACTGTGCATTAGCACAGGCTGCAGAATTCAGACTACTCTTTTATAAGCAAAGAGCAATGCCATAAATGTTTAACAAAGTCATATCATATTCCTGTCACCATCATGTTAATAGAGCTATCAGCACATTTAAAGTAAATGGATTGGCACTGCTATTACAATAACGGAGAGAAGAACTTGTTTTTACCATATATTTTTCCATGATAACATTCTTAATGCTAATTTATGGTTGTATACTGTACTCATGGTATGGAGCTGAGCATGAATACATTATAAGCCAATCTTATTGCTCACTTTAAATTCATGGTCCATCACAAATATGGAAATGATGCCTTTAGTTTATTCCAGGATTAGGATAATTGATAACACCAAAATGATTAATTTTTGAGGTCCATCCTTCCCACCAGATGGTATTATTTAAAATTAAAAACTTGGATGGAGACTATACATTTTCTGAAATCAGGTAGCTACCTAAAAATTGCCACTGCTGTGAGAATTGATTTCCATTTCCAGAAAGATTTTTAAATTTGTAGCTCACAGCTGCTCTGACTTTCAATTTCTTATTGGTCTTTTCTCCCGACAGAGGTAAGAATGCAGGAAAGTTAGAAACAGAAAATTTATGGAACAAAAGCAAGATATTCAGCCCATCATCTTTGTTCAGGTGATAACTAGCAGTCTAGCCCAATATATTTTTGAATTCTCGGTTCTGTACGTAGTCCTGCAGATTTTGGAAATTGAAGTACATAGATAATTCTATTTAATGTTTTTGCCTTGTCCTTCCTTTCAGCTGGTGCATTCCATCACCCTTTGAATGAGAAAAACATATTTTACTCAATTTCTCTGTCATCCATCAGCCAATTCTTTTAAATTTATGGTCCTTTCTCATTGACCATTTTGCTATAGGAAATAGGTCCTTCCTAACCGCTCTATCTAATTATATATACCGTAATTAAATTGTGTCCCCCTATCTTTCCTACTCCAAGAAAAATAACTCACTCTGTTCAATCTCTCCTATTTGCTGAAATTTCCCATTGCTGGAAGTACCCTCTAAATTTTATCTTCTCTAGTGCAATCATATACTTCCTACAATGCAGTGATCCAATACTCTGAACTGTGGTCTAACAAAGTATTTTACATAGTTTTATCATAGGCTCCCTGCTTTTATATTTTCTGCCTCAACTAGTAAAGGGAGAATCCCGAATGCCATCTTAATCACCTTATCCACATGTCCTGTTACCTCGAATAAATAACATTATGTAAATAGAAGAATACGGGGAATCTTGCTCAGACTATACAAAGCACTGGTCAGACCACACTGGAATACAGTGAACAGTTTTGGTCTCCTGATCCAAGGATAGATTGACTGGCATTGGAGGCAGTCTGAGAAGGATCCCAGGTATGGAGAGATTTTCTAATGAAGAAAGGTTGAATAGCTTGGTCTTGTATTCATCAGAATTTAAGAGAATGAGAGGAGACTTTATTGAAACATGCAAGATTCTTAGGAGATTGACAAGGTAGGTACAGAGAAGTTCCGTCTCCTTGTGGGGCAGACGAAAACCAGATGGCATAATCTCAGACTAAGGATCTGTCCATTAAAGGTAGAGATTAGGAGAACTTTTTTTTTGACGGGTGGTAAATCTGTGGAATTGATGAGATAATGATTAAGGAAATTAAGTCATGGAGATAGCGGAAGGAAATGGAATTAAAGATGATCAGATCATGATCACACTGAATGGTGGAGAGCACACAATGGCTGAATGGCCTACTTCTGTTCCTATATCTTATGGTCTAATATTCAATATAATGTATTGAATTCTCCTGAAGAATGCAAGACAAAAACTTCAACAAAATGTCTTTCTTTAGCAATACGCAAGTTCTATACTACCAAACAATACCTCTTTATTGTATATACACTAATGTATAACATGCTAACTTGAATATGGAAGTTGCCTATAAGCTAAATAAAAACCAAAGGAACTGCGGGTGCTATAAACCAAGAACGAAAACAAAGTTCCTGGAAAAGCTCAGCAGGTCTGTGAAGGAGTAAACAGAGTTAATGTTTCGGGTCCAGTGACCCTTCCTCAGAACTGATAGTGGCTGGGAAAATGTCAGTTTATATGCAGAAAATAGGGAGGTGGGTGGGGTAGGGAGTAAACGATAGGCTATCGTTTATCATCAGACACCATTTCCGCCACCTCCAGCAAGATGCCACCACCAGACACATATTCCCCTCCCCTCCCTTGTCCACCTTCTGCAGGGACTGTTCCCTCCGGGACACCCTGGTCCATACTTCCTTCATCCCCAACACCTCCCCACAGCGCTACAGCACCTTCCCCTGTAACTGGCAAAGGTGCAACACTTGCGCATTTACCTCCTCCCTCCCTAGTATCCAAGGGCCCAAACATACCTTCCAGTTGAAGCAACACTTCACCTGCACTTCCCAGAGTCTAGTCTACTGCATTCGCTTCTCACAATGTCGTCTCCTCTACATTGAGGAAACGAAGCGTAGACTTGGCGACTGCTTTGCAGAACATCTACGTTCTACTCGCAAAAAAGACCCTGAACTACCCATTGCCTGCCATTTCAATGCACCACCTTGCTCCCTGGCCAACATCTCTGTCTCTGGCTTGCTACAGTGTTCCAATGAAGCCCAACGCAAGCTGGAGGAACAACACCTCACTTTCTGCATGGGGACCCTACAGCCCTGTGGACTCAATATTGAGTTCAATAATTTTAAGGCCTAAACTTTCCCATGTCCCAGACCCCACCCCACACACCAGGCTTTGTTACCACATAGCCTGCCATTACACCCACCCCCCCGTTTGTTAGTCACGAACAGTCCCCATTGACAACTACTCACCCTCCCAGCCTGATCGTTAGCAACTCCTTTGTCTGTCCAACTGTCTTTCTCTCTCTTCGGGCTCTATCCCCCACCCACCTCCCTATTTTCTGCATATAAACTGACCTTTTCCCAGCCACTATCAGTTCTGAGGAAGGGTCACCGGACCCGAAACGTTAACTCTGTTTTCTCCTTCACAGATGCTGCCAGACCTGCTGAGCTTTTCCAGCAACTTTGTTTTTGTTGCCTACAAACTACATGGTTGCATGGCATACAGAATTGGAAATGTGCTGCCCATGGCACACACAACCAACATTCCTTTTCAGAGGCTCACATACACATTCTCTGCCCATCTCAAAGTGACCTTGCACAACAAACAGAGGAAAGGTCTGCGGAAGGGTCACGGGATCTGAAATCGTAACTCTGATTTCTCTTCAAAGTTGCTGCTGACCTGCTGTACTTTTCCAGCAATTTCTGTTTTTGTAGCTATTGTTGAAACATTGTTTACTGGTGAATTTACTATCTGCCAGAGCCTTCATACATGCAGCTGCTGTTGTAGGAGCTTGTGTATGATAGTTTCATAGCAGGTAGCTTCACAGCAGATGACTAACTCTAAGGATTCACATACCAAGCACCACCTCATACTCTTACACAAATAGGATTGATTTGATAGATAGTTGATTTTTTAACCAGTGACTCAGCTCACAACTGGATAGGATGAAAGACAAGCCTGTTCCTCTTTCTGCACATACTGCTAGACCTGTTAAATATTTCCAGAACATTTTGTTTTATTTTGTATCTCAAATCTATATCTTCAAGGTAATTGACCTTTTATCACCTTAAAAGAACTTCCAAATGCCTGTGTTACCAAAATCCCTTTTGATTTCAGCTCCTGTATTCAATTTCGCTGAAAATTCTCTGGTTCAGGGAGAACAAGGTTAGTTTTTCTCTTCCCTCCACATCACTGAAATCCCTCATTCCTGATTGAATTTGACAATTGAATTTGGCCTTTATTGCTCGGGAATTGGAATTTAAAAATAAGGAAGTCTTAGTGAAGCTGTGTAGGGTGTTTGTAGGACGCACCTGGAGTATTGTGTGTCATTTTCGTTCCTGTATTTAAGAGAAAAATAGGATATACTGGCATTGGAGGTAGTTCAAAAGCAATTCAGCAGGCCAATTCTTGGGATGTAAATGTTGACAGATCGTGGACCCTTAAACAAGTTAGACTTTTATTTGTTAGAGTTTAGAACAATGAGGGGTGTTTTCTTTTAAACATACAAGATTCTGAGTGGCAAAAACAAAGTTGCTGGAAAAGCTCAGCAGGTCTGGCAGCATCTGTGAAGGAGAAAACAGAGTTAACGTTTCAGGTCGGGTAACCCTTCCTCGGAACTCAGTTCTGAGGAAGGGTCACCGGACCCGAAACATTAACTCTGTTTTCTCCTTCACAGATGCTGCCAGACCTGCTAAGCTTTTCTAGCAACTTTGTTTTTGTTCCTGATTTACAGCACCCACAGTTCTTTCAGTTTCACAAAATATTTAAAGAGGAGGCAGAATTTTGAAATATTGCGGAATTGAGTGCTATGAGGAGCTGTAAGGTAAAGGAATTGGAGCCTGGGGCAGATCAGCCATTATCTTATCGAATGGCAGGACAGGCTTGAGGGGCCGAGTGGCCTCTTCTCACTCCTATTTCTTATGTTATATTCTTATGATGTCATTCTAGCAAATGTTTGTACCCTATTTGGGGCTTCATCCATAAAGGTGTGAATTGAACAGTTATTTGCAAAAGTATAGCATAGCATAGTAGATTTTATATTCCATGCCTCTTTCATTATCCGCCTTGGGGGTTTTATTCAGATTGAACCTAGACCTTTACAATGCCAAAGCAGCCATGCAAAAACATTGCAAAGAATCGTTTCCGTGTGTTATGCTGGCTCTGGCTATGGCCTGATGAAGATGTGAGCTCTGTTGGAAAGCTCAGTGTGATGTGAGAAGTTAATTAACTGAATTTGATATACTTGTTCCATTCAACTGGACCTGCTGACCAATGCCCAACCAAGCAAATAACTTCGTACGAAATGACACTTCAGGGAAGTATTTTCTTTTCTCAATACAATTACTATGGTTTAATATCTATAGCCAATTCTTCTGCAATTACCTCAGTTCATGGCAACAAAAAATTCTGAATTTCAGCTTCTGTTGGTGAGCTGCTTGACTGCCTTTTGTCACAATGTGGCTGGTGCTGATTTATCTCCAGTTTTGTACTTCAAATTTACTGTTATCCCATAATGGATTAAGACTGAAACATGTTACTTAGCTGCCAAGTATATGGAGGAGTTTCATATCATCCAAAGGGAAAGATTTGAAATCCAATTCCTGTTGGTGAGCTTTGGTAGAATTTTGTAATGCTGACAATGCTCAAAGGAGTTTAGGATAGCTTTAAAATAACATGTAAGAAAAGAATGATGAGTAATACCTGAAGTTAATGTTCTTAAGGCCATTTTAAATAGTTACTTTTCTCATTTTTCACTATTACCTCCAGATCACTAACCTGCAATGTTAGGAGGTCACATATAAGACATTGTACTGGAAGTTGACATGAAAGAGAAATTGAGGCTTGGGGCAGATCAGCCATGATCCCATATGTGGCAGGGCAGGCATGAGGGGCTGAATGGCCTATTCCTGCTCATATCTTTTCTGTTTATGTTCCAAGTGGCCTAAACCTTGTACTGAGATCGTGTCCCTTTGGTCCTAAAGCCCTACCCCCACCATCCCTGTCCATCCTTCCTGCATTTATATTATGGATACCTGTAAGAATCTTGTATTTTTCAATGAGAGTGTCTCTTATTCTTCAAACTTATGGACAGTGTAGTTGCAGCCTTTTCAACATTGCCTCATAAGGTAATCCTATCCTCCCAGGAACCAATCTGGTGAATCTCCCTTAAGATCCCCCTACAACAACTGTATCCTTCTTTAGGTAATGTTATGATCCCAGTTGATGGTAATACTGAACAGGTCAGATCCCAGAGTGAAACCTAATGATAGAGCAAAAGTTTTACTTTTGCTATTTAGTTACAATGGTGCTCAGTCACTGATCTTATTGACGAGAGGCTTCCAATGTACCTTTAACAAAATAAAATAGATTTATTATGCAAAAGGTAAAGAACAGTATATATATTTGTGTGACAATTCTGAAAGATCTTATCATAACCAGTTAAGGGAAATATTCAACTCTTTCTCCCAGCGATATACTTTTCAGACACTCAACCCCAATACAGTATCACTCCTAATTTTCACTTTAAACTTTCTTATTCAACTGATGAGATCACAAGTGTTTCCTTTCAGACCACATTCATTTCTGCACAATCACGACAGGTAAAATATAACTCATTGAAAAACTAATATTAGTTAAAAACTAATAAGCGGTTTCTCACAAGACCTTTGCTAATAATTTGGGTTAAGTCACATGCCTTCTTGAAAATGCAGTTTTGATCAAAAATTAAAACAAAAACAATGCATTTCTAACTCTTTTTAAAAAAGTCACCTTCACAGAACTGAAATTCAAAAGCCATTTAACTCTACTTTAGAATTCAAGTAGGCAAATAGTAGTAATCTATTATGAATGTACATCATTCTAAAAGATCAGACTGTATACAATATTTGAGTTGTGCTTACACCAAGATTCTGCCCAATTATAGCAAAGCAGATTTACTACTGTGCTCAACACCCCTACAACGAAGACCAATATATCATTTGCCTTCCATTTGCTTGCTGCACCTGCATGTTGGCTTTCAGTAACTTGTGAATAAAGACACCTCAATTCCCATTAAATGTCAACATTTCCCAATCTCTCATCATTTAAGATACATTCTTTATTTCTGCTTTACCTACCAAAATAAATAACTTCACATTTTACTTGAATAAACCATACAGTATCCTAGGCTTGCTTTATTAATAATGCCATAGAGTGAAAGATGTAGAACTTGCTTAAAAAAAAAACTAGCTAGACCTCAACTGGAGTACAGTGTACTGTTTCAGATGTGACACTTTAGGAAAGATGTGAACATGTTGGAGAGAATGCAGAAGAGGTTTGTAATAGATATCTAGGTAGATTGATTAAGTTGGGGCTGTTTTCCTCGGAGACAAGGAGGCGAAGAGGAGATTTGAGGTTTTCAGAATAGTGAGAAATCTAAATAAAGTAGACAGGGAGAAACTGTTCCCAATCACAAAAGGATTGAGATCACAAATGAACTTAAAGTGATTTGCAAAAAAAGTAAATGTGGTGAGAGAAGAAACTTTTTCATGCAGCGAGTCATTCACTTCTGGAATGTACTGCCTGGTAGTGTGGTGGAGCCATATTCAAGAGGTTAATAGTTGATTATTTAAGTAGAAATAATGGGTAGGCTTGTCAGGAAAGGGTAGAAGGATGGCACTAATCATGATGTTCAGTCACAGGCCAGTATATACACAATGGACTGTATTGCCTTCTTTTACACCATAACAATTCTGAAGTTCCGTGATTCCACATTACATTCCATGTCCCATGTTCTTGCCCACTCATGTAGCCTTTTTAATTGTCCTTTGAAGGCTCTTTGCATTCTCCTCACAAGCCACATTCCCAGCTAGTTTTGTAACATCAGCAAACTTGGAAATATTACATTTAGTAGTCCCCTCATCAAAGTCATTCATACAGGTTTTGAATAGCTGTTTCCAAGTCCTGGTCCTTGCACTAATTTCAGCCTGCTAAACTGAAATTGATACATTTGTTCCTAGCCTCTGTTTTCTGTTAATCAATTCTCAGTCCATTCCAGTATTTTGCCCCCAACCCTATGTGTCGTGGTTATAACAAGGCGAACCTGGTGGACCTCATAAAATATGAGTTCCCTGATTGGGGCTGTTAATCCGGCTGACAGATACTTACAGGTGTGTCAGACATTCTGTTCACTCTGAGAGCTGGCTCTGAGGGAGTTGAATCAGTGTCAAGGACTTTCCACGTGTAAATAAAGGGTCATTTGTGATGGGATACCAGCTTCTGTGAAATTATTTCACCATGTGCTGTAATTTTGTGTGGAATCTTATTGAAACCTTTTTTAAAATCAAAGTAATTCATACTCACCAGTTCCTGATTACTTATTCTGCCAATTACATCCTCAAAAAACTCTACCAGTTTTGTTAAATGTTATTTCTCTTTCAAGAAAAATATATTGATGCTGCTCAAACCTAGTGTCATTTTCCCCTTGTTACAATTTCCCTGCACCTGGTGTCAGGCTAACAACTCAATATCTTTTTCCTCTTTCATATGCCACTTTCTTGCCTTTTTCCAAGTCTTACTTATCTGAGGTCAGTTTGCTGTTTATCTTTAAAATTTATTTAAATAATAAATTTATTTATTATTTATTTAAAGTTTATCTTTAAAATGCATCAAGGCTATGCAAGATGCAGCATGTAGCCTCAAAATGAAAGACTGAATGTGTTGTCATACAGTGAGTCATCAAACCTTTCCAAGCTTGAAAACATTTCTTAAGGAGCCCAGCTGTGTATACTTGACTATCATTCTGGTGGTCTTTGTCTCCTAGTAGTCATTGTTAGCAGATTTGCTGCAATTACAGCCACACCATAAAATTGCTTAGTATTAGACATCACTGTGTGATTCTGACCTAAATGGTTTTTAACAGCAAGCTGTAATATACATTAACTAAGAATAAATGGAACAGCTTTGAGTTGGCAGACTGAACTAAGCGGATAGCAAATGATCAGGTCTTGATGTTATTGTTACAGTATTTACAGTATTTATAGATCTTTCCTTATCAAACCTGTTCAGAGATGTTATTACACACCTCTGAAGCAGGTGCACATGAACCCGGACCTCCTGTCCCAGAGATAGGGCCTATATTATCAAGGTTAAAAGATACAAAGCAGAAGGGAGTTAATTGATTGACTACTTTGGACGCAAATAAAATAGATATTCCCCCATCCCCAATCCCACAAAATGAAATTTTCATTCAAATTCAAACTTCCTTTGGAATTCAAGATAACAAGCATGGGGCTGGATGAACACAGCAGGTCAAGCAGCATCATAGGAGCGGGAAAACTTGACGTTTCGGGCCTAAACCCTTCATCTTCCTTTGGAATTCAGCTTTGTTCCAGTATTCCTTTCAGGCTGGTGCTTCAGCTCATTGGCTAATTGTGTTAATTTGATTTTATCAGGATTTTTTCTTTGAAGGAGTCTGAAGGGAGTGAGAGGGTGCTTGTGGCACTGCTGTAGTTTCCCTACGTCTGGGTTCAAATTCCTACTGCCCTAGATATTATCAGAACACAGGAGTAGGTCTTTCAATTTTTTTTAACCTCAATAATATGCTGTAGCCACATTGGCAAATGACAGAGACGAAGGTGGAATGGCGAACGGTACAGAGTCTACAGTCTACAACGAGACATTGGCAGGTTAAGTGAGTGGTCAAAAAAACTTGGCAGATGGCCTATAAGGTTGGAAAATGTGAGATTATGTGCTTTAGCAGGAAGAATAGAGGAGCTGAATATTACTTGAACACAGCATATGCGTAGAAAGCAGCAGCACAGTGTGAGTATTCCTGCTTGATCCAAAAAACCTAGCATGGATATTCAGCACATAAGAAAGGAAGCAAATGAAATGGTGACCTTTATTTTAAGGGGAATGGAGTATAAAAATAGGGGCAAAAACAGAAGTGTCTGGAAAAGCTCAACAGGTCTGGCAGCATCAGTGAAGAGAAATCAGACCCTTCCTCAGAACTCCGGACCTGAAAGATTAACTCTGATTTCTCTTCACAGATGCTGTCAGAGCTGCTGAGCTTTTCCAGCCACTTCTGTTTTTGTTTCTGATTTACAGCTTCTGCAGTTCTTTTGGTTTTTATAAAAATAGAAAGTCTTGCTAAAAGTATACAAGGCACATGACAGATTGGAATACTTTTATCAGTATTGCTCCCCCTATCCATGAAAAGATAGACTGGCATTGGAGGCAGTACAGTGAAAGTTCTCTCAGTTGATCTCAGGTATGGAGGTATTTTGTTGTGTGAGGAGATTGAGTAGGTTGGCCCTGAACTTATTGGAATTTATAAGACTGAGAGGAGACCTTATTAAAACATATAAGATTCTTGAGGTTGTGGGGAGGGTAATGCCTAACAGGACAATTATGGAGAGGATTGTTTCCCTTTTTGGGAGAACGTAGGACCAGAGGACATAATCTCAGAGTCAGGGACTACCCAGTTAAAATAGAGATGAGGAGCCATTTCAATTTACAGAGCATAATGAACCTGTCAAATTCTTTACTGCAGAGGGCTGTCAAGGTCAGGTCGTCAAATATATTGAAGGCTGAAATAGACAACTTTTTATTCAGTAAGGAAATCAAGTGGTACTAGGAAAAGGGAGGAAAATGGAATTGAGGGTCATCAGATCAGCCATGACCTTATTAAATGGCAGAGCAGACTCAGTTGGTCAAATGACCTATTTCTTCTCTTACACCTTGTGCTCATATTGTCTGAGGAACAATGTCTAAGAGATGTGAAAGCAGTGCTATAATTTATTGGATTAGCGATCTATTTAGCAAAATTCTTGTCTAACTTGTCATCAGAATGTAAACTTCTATGAAAGCTCACTGCTAAGAATGTGCAGTGGTAGTGAGACTCAAAACAAGTAACAGTTTTCAGTAGATTCAAACATTTAGTGATGGCGCCAAAACTGAGACATGATGAAATGACCTGACAATATGATGTGAGCATGACAATATTTGGAGGAACTCCAAACAGTCTCATTTGAGTCAGAGACATTAACAAAAATTGAACACCATGCTCAGACAAAGGAAGAGTGCTATTGTCTTTGCTTATGAACATTTTAGTCAATGCCCGTTTTGGAGAGGGAAACTGGCAATGCAATCCGACCATAAGGCACTTCAAATTATTGCCCACAAAATGCTTCTCTGTGCTTCAAAACACTTGCAAATAATCTAACTTCATTTGCAGAGATATCATCTGGATGTGATATAGGATGTACAACTGAAACAAATATACATTGTCAATATGCTGTCAAGCATGGCACTCCCAGTAAGAACATTGAATAGCTAATGCAATGTTAAATCTTTGAGATTCAATGAGAAATAATAGCTTAACATGCTCTGGCTGTCATTAACTCAGCAGAGACATTGAATTTGAAAGATAAGCTTCTTGCTCAAGTCAATGAAATGACACAAGAAGGTACAAGTCTCCAATTGCTTAAGGATGTAGTAATGAACGAATGGTCAAGAAGACACCTGTTCCTATCAGATTATTGGGCATACAGTGATTCAGTGATTGCCTAAGATGGCATTTTGTACAGAGGAAATGGAGTAATTACCCTTATAAACATGAGGAAAGAGATGCTAAATCATCAAGGAATTGAGTCTAGTTTAAAGGCAGTAAGATATTTTTCTACAGGTCAACCACGAGCGGATATCAGCCAAATCAGCCAGTGATCTGTTTATAATAAATACCAACTTCAAGATCTATGTTTGACATATGTGATCCCAGAGAGTCCATGAATGAAGTTTGGAGTAGCCCTCTTTGTTCTGGCAGTAACTGATTCCCTTGTCACTGTTGATGAGTATTTTGGCTACTGGGAGGTGAGCCATCTGATATTAACGATTAACAGTAATTTTATAGAATATCAAAAGACACACTTCGATCAACATAGCAGTCCAGATATTGTTGTTTTTATGACCAGGCCCTGATCAATCTTCCCCAATTTATTACTGTTTCAGATGGGGTACCCTAAACTGTTAAGCTCCCTCGTGAGAAGGGATGAACTGGCTCCCCTTCTTTATTCACCCACCCTCTTGGTTGGTTGCAGCTAGGATAATACAAAAAGGATTATTTCCCTTTGGAAATCTTTGTCCAGACTTGCACTATTGCAGTACAGGTGCCAGTAGTGTTGATGTTTGTCGGTGAATAGTCAGTTTTATTGCTTCTTAGTTTTTCAGATTGGTTGAGATTCTCTGGTTCTGATTCCTTTTGTCTGTGATTGAATTCCAGCATTCAGGGTGAGAAAGAGTCCAGTGTTGTCCTTTTACCTTTTGTCTGGTTGCTAGCTGATTGACTTCTGCTGCTCAGAGTGAGACATTCTTTTACCTGCAACATAAAGGTGATTGGGGCTAGCTC
The DNA here is from genome assembly GCA_024137785.1 of Ginglymostoma cirratum. Lineage (NCBI taxonomy): Eukaryota > Metazoa > Chordata > Chondrichthyes > Orectolobiformes > Ginglymostomatidae > Ginglymostoma > Ginglymostoma cirratum. The sequence continues at coordinate 11,335,299 of JAHRHZ010000088.1, forward strand.
TTCAATTTTGACCTCTACAGTGTGCTCAAACCGAAGCTTCTGTGCATGAGAACATTCACTAGTACAGTCCAGTAGAGCTGAAACTGGCTTTTGAACTCCTGCCATTGTATATTCTTCACAGGGAAAAATAAATCCGCAGGAGGTTGCTTGTTGCATCAGCCTCTCATTATCTTTGTAGTCAGAAGATCATAGTCCAGTCTGTTTTGACTTGCCTCTTGCCTTTTGCCACCTTTGGAGGGTTGTTGTTTAAAGTTCCCTTCGTCTATGAAGATTTGGTATTCCATGGGTTTTCCAACCACTTACTTTACAAGTCGTTCTTGGCTGTATCAGCCCCCTTTATTTGGAATAAAAAGCACATTTTTGGAATTACAGTTTAAAAACATCCACATTCCACTGACCTGAGATCATGACATTGTGATGAATGACAACGGTCCTCAAATCATGAGTGAAGAATTTTTCTCTTCTTGAAACATTGTGATATTCGACATCATACAGCTTCACCACACTATCCTCATCAAATTGAAAGGCTGAGGCAGCAGTGGAAATTAACAAAGGATCAATCAATCAACCAAATGATTGATTCAAATCAATCAAATCCAGCACAGATTTCCACAAGGCAGTCTTTGGGTAGAGAAACACATCTACTTGAAGGCATGGAAACTAATTTAGTCCAGAAAATAATATCATACTGCACCCAAACAGTTCTTCTAATGGTGAAAGCACTACTGAAGGCACAAGTTCTACCAGGATATAAGTGATAAATCAAGGTGAAATGACAGAAAACCAAAATTTTCTTTGTTGTATAATGTAGGTATGCAGGGTAGTTTGATCTTTGTAGGATAATAGGTCGGCACAACACGGTGGGCCAAAGGGCCTGTACTATGCTATACTGTTCTATGTTCTATTTTCTATTAAACTGTCAAGTCATCACCAGAACTGAACATTGGAGAGCCAATCAGAGTGTAAACATTCATTGCTCTCAACTGAAGTCAGCCCAATGGCAAACTGGGCCATGTATTGAGCAGTTGCCACTTTGATCATGTCTGTTGATCGTGAACTGCTGGATATATCACCATAACTGCAGACACCTATGTACGATTGGCAAAACCATTCGTTCACTGCAGGCAATGAATTAAGAAGCTGTGATCTCCCCAGTGGCACAGAGTACAGATGATCAGTTCCAGAGCTCCACCATCACCCAGCAACAGAAATGGGTCAGTAACAACGGTTACTATGGCAGCAGCACTTGGCATGGGAGCAAAAGTTCCTGAAGAAGGAACACCACTTTGGGAATGAGCAGTTACCAGATGAACAGCAAGTGGAAGTGCACATTGGAAGATGTTCTATAAACTATGTATGTATGACATATGTACAGAGACTATCAGTCGAACTGACAAGACTTGTGGTTCTGTTAATAAATGTTAATTTTCTTTGTGACCAAGTATGTTGGCAACATGTGTCACTTCCAGCTACAAATGATAGTGTTTGCGATGATTCAATTTTTTTTCTGTGAAAAGTCCAGGAGAATGGTTGGGAACATTTGGAGAAATAAAATTGTTCCCTTTTGTACTGTAGCTGTTTTTCTATTTTCATGTGATCTGTACCTATAAGTTATAAGTTCATAAGACATAGGGGCAGAATTAGGCCATTCAGCTCATCAAAGTCTGCTCTGCCATTTGATCATGGCTGATATGCTCCTCACCCCCATTTTCCTGCCTTCTCCCATAACCCTACAACCCGTTACCAATTAAAAATCTGTCTAACTTCTCCTTAAACTTACTCACTGTCCCAGCACCACCGGACTTTGGGATAGCAAATTCCACAGATTCACAACCCTGTTGGAGAAATAGTTACTCCTCAACTCTGTTTAAATTTGCTACCCCTTATCCTAAGACTATGACCCCTCATCCTAGAACGCCCCACAAGAGGAAGCATCCACTCCCCGTCTATTTTGTCTATACCTTTTATCATCTTGAATACCTCAATTTGATCTCCCCTCATTCTTCTAAATTCCAGAGAGTATAGGCCTAAACTGTTCAATATCTCTTCATACAACAAACCCCCTTCATCTCTGGGATCAATCGAGTGAACGTCCTCTAAACTTCCTCAAGTGCTACTACATGTTTTGTCAAATAAGGGGACCAAAACTGTGTACAATACTCTAGGTGCCGTCTCACAAATGCCTTGTATAGTTGCAATAATAATTTCCTTGCCTTTATATTCTATTCCTTTAGCTATAAAAGCCAATCTTCCATTTGCTTTTTTTATTAACTGCTGTACCTGCATGTTAGTTTTCTGTGACTCATGAACGAGGACACCCAGATTCCTCTGCATCGGAGTACACCAAAGTCTCTCCCCATTTAGATAATAGGTCGCCTTCCCATTCTTCCGACTGACATGTATGACCTCACACATATCCATGTTTAACTCCATCTGCCATATTTTGGCCCACTCTCCTAACCTATTGATATCCATTTGTAAGGTTCTCATTTCCTTATTGCAATTTACCGTCCCACCTATTTTTCTGTCATCCGCAAATTTGGCTATAGAGCCGTCTATCCATGTATCTAAGTCATTGATATAATGTACCTCTGCTGCAAGTGCCTTTTGTGAGCAATCTGTGACAAGCATGAAAGACACGTCACTTCTGACAGTGGCTGTGCCTTCTTACACCTTTCCAACTCATCATCTTGCTTCTGTTCTGCAGTATATTTCTCAAAACATAGCTGCTTGAATTAGTTCTTGATCACCTGACCGTAATATCTCCTTATGTGCTTTGTTGTGATATTTTGATTTATAATGCTCCTATAAAGCAGCCGGAGTAATTTCATTATGCTAAAGACATTATATAAATATAAGCTGTTATTGTAACAGCTTAGAACACAACTCATCAATTTTCAGGGTCATTCCAAAGCTATATTTCTGATTATTACAACTATTTTTTTCTATTTTCTAATTGCACCCATTTGTCTTATTTATAGGTGAATGCATTTCTCTCCTTTGTTATACCCATGGTAATCATTTCAGTGCTGAATACAATCATCGCCAATCAGCTAATAGCGATGTTCAAACAAGCAGCTCAAGATGGCCAGGTATGCACAATTGAAGGACAGCAGACCATGCTAAGCATGTCAGTGGAGCCAAGCCGTGTCCAGTCTCTCCGACATGGAATCAAAGTTCTCAGTACGTATCAACCTTACGTTATATATTTATATTATGAAAAATGCATCCTTCAGAAAGACTTCCTTTGTGTGACCATGTGTAAAGGTCAAATTGTCTTCATCCATATCACTTTGACATTATGTAACCAGTAGCGTCTGTCTATATCTAGTTTGATGTGAGCTGTGAATTGTGAGACACACATACAAATGTCACCAATGATTTTCTCGCTATATTCTGTTGACCAACCACTGTAATTCCAACAGAGGTTAGTGCCTACCTCAGATCCACCCCTGAGTCTGAGACACACAGTATTACCAAGTTCTCACTGTTTTTCTACTTCAATTATAGCATCTGATGGTGCAAGTTTTTGGCAATATAGAGCTGAATAAATATTAAATGTTCAAACTAGTTCTGTAAAAGCAGACAGCAAAATCAAATTAAAATAGATACCGCTGTTGCCAACTCAATTTTATTAAATTGTTGGCTCAATCAGCATGGAGGAAATGTCATGTTCGAAAGAGAGCAGGACTCACAATCCAATGAGTTGCATTAACAGTGGTAGCCTATTTCTATTTTTAATAAAAAAAGCTATAAAAACTATGGATCAGAAAAATGCTTTCTTAAACAGAATGCAACACTTTTTGGCATTGGTGGCTGCGACAGTCAAGTAGTAAAGGTGAAGGCAAAGGAAAATTAGAATGTTCGGTCAGTTACAGAGATAAATTAAAACTCCTCAGGCCAAGCATACCTGTTTGGGAATGTTAGATGAGATTCAGCTGGCAAACTCATGGTGAGTTTACATCTTTATTGAAGCCTGTTATATTGAATATATAACATTATTGAATATATTGAATATAATATAATATATATTGAATATATTCAATATATATATAATATATATTGAAATATTGAAGCCAATATTTACCATAAGGACGGCACCACCTCTAGTTGTGAAGAGATTAATTATTATATGATGATATCCTTCCAAGCCATCAATGATCAATGCCGTCAGTTCACTGCTACACTCTGTAAGTGACAGCAGGCTTCCTTACCATCAGAAATGTTTCTGTCATTTTCCCAATGCAAAGGAATCAATAACATAGGAGTATAAAAGGAAAATACAGCAGATGCTGGAAATACAAAGCAAACACACATAATGTTGGAGAAACTTAGCAGATCTGGCAACATCTGTAGAGAGAGAAACAGAGTTAATTTGGAGTCTGATACGACTCTTCTTCAAAACTGAATGCCTGGTATGGCTCTTCTTCAGAACAAGGGAGTATTCCTTTAATAGGATCCAATACTTCCACTTGCACAGGTCCAAAATGATAGAACAAGTGCATTTGTTAGGTCTTTGAATAATAATACTATTGCATATACATTTAGGAATGATTTTTGTTCAATTAATATGTAGAAGGCATCAGTCTACATACAGAATAATGTAAGTTAATGGATGAGAACCTGCCAGCACGAAATTTGTGACAGCTTACAGTGGCATCTTTAATTAACTAAGCAGGTAGACTCTACAGCTGGTGGTTTCAATAAGCCTTGATTACCACAATATAGCCCTTCACCTTCAGGCATCATGCCATGGACGCAAAGTCAACAATCTGCTGAGTTAGCTGGCAGCAACCATCTCCAACCTGATATAATCCCTTTTGCTTATATACAAAGGAATCATTACTGCATGTCTGGTTCAATAAAGGGGTGTGGATTGTGAAATCCTGCAGATCCATGATCCAGAAGTGAAAATGTTCACAGCCACAATGACACTGTCTGCCATCTTGGCAAAGAGTACTTAACCCACTGTCACTGGCCTCAGCTCTTCTTGCAAGATGACACAGAAGTCACAGATCTCCTGCCTGAGAGTCACTGCCTATAGAGGTACTGTGCTCAGAAATGTCAGCAAAGCTAACCTTTCACCTTATAGGTCTTCAGCTGAGTCTAGCGCTTTCTTTTATGACCTGCCTTGCGGTCAACCTCCTCTTTTGCTTCCAGCAACTTGTGGCTGCATTGTATGTGCTGCAGCTTGTCCTTTTCGTAGTCGCTGGCCCTCCCTGAATTGCTGTCGCCCTGCCTCAATTTTTAAAAAATGCATGAGCGTTTCTGCCTGTACCGCCCTTTGAGACACACAGTTCCAATTACTACCAGTGTGAATAACTTAACCCAGTCTTTAATCAGAGTTAAAATTCTCTAGTCAAGGCAATGCCCATGTGGATCACTTTGGTGCTGTCTCTAGTGTAATCACATCTTTCCTATAGTGCAGTGACCAGAACTGAAAGTGGTAATCCAGCTGTAACCTAACCAATGTTTTATACAATTCCAGCATAATTTGTCAGCTCTCGTATGTTATGCCTCAGACAGTACAGGTAGGCATCCCATATAAGTCCATGACCTTACTATTTGCCCGTATAGCCACATGAAGGGATCTGTGGATACGGATCTAAGGTTCCTTGGTTCCTCTGTACTTACTGGTATCCTACTATTTACTCCGTATTTACTTTGTTATTCCCAATTGCATTGTCTCATATATCTCCATTTATTCACCCAACTGGCTTGTCTCCTGAAGGAGAGAACTAGAGGCTGTTTATCCTAACCAAAATCAGCACTGCTGGCCTCCTGTCAACACAAGTCTCTGTCTAAAGTTGGTGGAAGACTTGCCATTTTTCCCTCTTTATTGATGAGTTCATGTCAATTTCATACTTTCCTGACTTCCCACTGTGCACTCACCTCCTCTGAATTTATGAGTTGCAGACACAGGTCTTGGATTTAATGGCAGTGGTGTTGACCATGACAGCAGTCTGGAAAGCCATATCAATCCTGCCATGGCTGATCCTGGGAGCCGTAACACGATTCTGTGCTTATCAGACAATTAACAGCCTGATGCTTGGACATCTGCCCCTTTGAGGAAGAATATCCTTCCTCCAATAGTTGTCGGATAATCAGAAGTACAGCAGCAGCCATAGCAGGATGAGGTGCTTAAATGACCATTTGACAGCTTCAGTTGGCCTTTGGAAGTGAAGGCTGTTCTTGACGTCCCTACCCCTGACTGGATCATGAGGAGCCAGGAAGGTGGCAGGTACCCTTTGGCTGCCCAAAACCCCCGCTGCACCCGGGGGATGGATTACTCCTGTGATATCATCTGTGCGCCATTGGTAAAGAATGACTGTATACACCAAATGGCTATTCGGTGCCTCTTTAAGGACTGCAATTGCCTCCACAACTCAGGGGTGTGGGATCTTGGTCTCACTCTTTATTCATTCTAGGAAAGATGGAACGAAATGGCAACATTCTGTGGTGCCAGCCCAATAGCATTGTGATTTTCTATTGAACCAGCCTTCATTGCCTTGACAAAAATATAGATAGATTATATAGGTAGTGAGTGGGCAAAAATCCGGCAGATGGAATATAATGTGGGAAACTGTGAAGTTGTTCGCTTTGCCAAGAAGAATGACAAAGCATGGTATTACTATTATGGAGAATGACTGTGGAATTCTAAGGTGCAGAGAGATTTAGGTGTTCTAGTGCACAAGTCACAAGATGTTTATAAGTAGACAAAGCATATAATAAAGAAGACTGATGAGAGGCTATCCTTTTTTACAAGAGGAATTGAACATAAAAGTAATGATGTTATTCTTCAGTTGTTGAGGGCATCGGTGAGACCACATCTTGAATACTGTGTGCAGTTTTAGTTTCCATATCGAAGGAAGGATGTAAATATATTGGCAGCAGTTCTGAAGAGATTTACCAGATTAATACCTGGAAGAAATAAGCTGAATTACAACAATAAATTGGACAGGCTAAGCTTGTTCCCTCAAAAGGTGACTTGATTGAAGTCCTAAAATCCTGCATAAAATCCTGAATGGTCTTTACAAGGTGGGCATGGAAAGGATGTTTTCTTGTGTGGGTCAGTCCAGAACTAGGAAGCACTGTTTTAAAATTAGGATTTCCATTCTCAAGACAGAGACGAGGAGAATATTTTTTCTCTAAGGGTTGGGTGACTTTGGAACTCTCTGCCTCAAAAGCCAGCAGAGTCTGGTTGTTGAATATTTTTAAGACAGAGGTGGATTGATTCTTGTTAGGTGAGGGAAACCAGAGTTATTTGAGGCAGATGGGAAATGTGGAATTCAAAATACAGATCAGCCATGAACTTATCGAATGGCGGAACAGTCTTGAGGAACTAAATGGTCTACTTCTGCTTGTATTTTGTGTGTAAGTATTTTGTCCCTTTCATTACAGTTCAAAATTCAGAAATTGGCAGGCATGTCACTAATACCAGTACTGGTATTTGTAGATATCTGAAACCTTCTCGTTTAGCATGGGAATAAACAATCATACTTTTCACTAATTGTAAATAACAACACTTACATCTACCCAACAACAGGGAAAATTGTCCAAGTATGTCGTGTACATAAAGAGCAGGACAAATCCAACCAGCTAATTACCACCCCGGCAGTCTACTCTCAATCATCAGTAAAGTGGTGGAATGCGTCATTGACAGTGTTATCAAGCTGCGCCTGCTCAGCAATAACCTGCCCAGTGACGCCCAGTTTGGGTTCCACCAGGGATCCTCAGCTCCCGACCTCATTACAGCCTTGGTTCAAACATGGACAAAAGAGCTAAATTCCAGAGATGAGATGAAAGTGTCATCAAGACGACATTGAATTGATGTGGCATCAAGGAGCCTGAGCAAAACTAGAATCAGTGGATAACAGAGAGAAAATTCTCCATTTGTTGGAGTCATACTGGCACATAGGAAGATGGTTGTGGTTGTTGGAGGTCAGTCATCTCAGCACCAGGACATCTCTGCAGGAGTTCCTTATGTGGTGTCCTAGACCCAACCATCTTCAACAGCTGCATTAATGACCTTGTCTCCAACATAAGGTCAGAAGTGAAAATGTTCACCAATGATTGCACAATGTTCAGCACCATTTGCAACACCTCAGATACTGAGAGAAAGGAGAGTTGAAGACAGTAAAGACTGCAAATGCTGGAAGCCAGAGTCTATAGGTGTGAGACTTGAAAAGCACAGCAGGTCAGACAGCATCAGAGGAGCAGGAAAGTCAATGATTTGGGCCAAACCCTTCATCAGGACTGGGTTGCAGGTGGGGTCAGCAGGTGAATTGCCCATCCAAAGAAACAATGCAGTGTTGGTTACCTACTCCAATATTTCCAAGTGTAATTGTGTCAAATTGAGTTTGATAAGCTCTTAAGTACTTTGGGACATTTTATGCATGAAGGTGCTATCTAAATAAATGTTGCTATTATTTTTGTTGTTGTCATTATCTTGGCACTCTTCCCAAACTTAGGAAATATTTTTAGACCATTTCCCCTACTTATGGATATAGAAGACAGTATTATTTTTGTCAGCCACTTCCTGCTATACTCTCTGCCCATTAGATCATTGATGACCTTTGTGAAGTTAACACCTTCATTCTATCCATTTCACTTCACTGCCCTACTGTCCTGTGACATTGAGTAATGTTTGAGTTCAATTCCATTGCAATGGTCATTTTCCATCGATTCACCCATGTATCTACTGTTCAAGTGTAAGACTAGACAACGAATATCAATACACTGCTGGGCATATGTTGGATTCAATCCATTCACTTCCCAACCAATGATTTATTTTGTACCCACAGTCCCTAATTGATAATGCCCTTATTGCCGCACTGAAAGTGTTGAGTATGTCTGTGGTTTTGCTGACTGTAACATTCAGTGGGATGCTGAACTTCCAAATAAGGGTTCAATGCATGGCAAGTGGGATGACAAAAATAAGGAACATTGACATCCATGTTGTGCTACGACAGTCTGACGTTAATTTCTCTAATTCTTTGTGTACATGATATGGATAAGAAGAAAGGTCATGTCATAATAGCACTGATTGTTGTATTCGCCCTTGATCTAAGTTCAAAGTGGATTAAAATTGAAGAGTTGGAGATATTTTAGCCATGGGAATCCTTTCATCAGTAGCTTTTTGGACTGTTTGTATTGTTGCTTTGCATTAAGAAGATGAAGAAAGGACAAGGAGTGGGATCACTAGGGTAGCTCAGTATTTGAAACCTAAGTGAATCAAATGTCATTGATGTTTAAAAATACTGGCAGGCCATGAATGGCGTTTAGACAGGCCCTGTTGTGTTGACCAATAGTTGGAATAACATTAAGTCTGATGTGACATTTTATCCTGACTGAAGCTAATTGTTTTTAAAAATAGCTAGTTTATGTCCTGTAGTGTTCCCCACAGTACGTCAGATAAAATGACAGAGGCATCACATCATGATAATGCACAATGTTTCATACTACAAGCATATTCATTTACATCATTTAGTCTTTCTATACCTTTCAATTGCTGCTGTGCCATTTAATAGTCATCAGGACATGTGAGATAATATCCTAAAACCCTCTCATTTTAGCTGTCTCTCTGCAGGGATGACTACCCATGCTTACTACCACCTGTGGTAATAAAGTAGAAATGTGAATTTCAAAATGTAGGGAATTATGGAACTGTTGGAAGTTCTGAATTCAAATATCATTCCATAAATTCTGAAAAAGGGTCAATGGACCTGAAACGTTAAGTTTGATTTCTTTTACAGATGCAGCCAGACCTGCTCAGATTTTCCAGCAATTTCCGTTTTTTTTCTGATTTCAAGCATCCACAGTTCTTTCATTTTTTTGATCATTCCATTAAGCCTACAAAGCACATTTTCTGAATTGTGAATGTTTAAAACATTCGTCTTGTTAGTAAGTTAGATTTTATTTCAAGTGCCTACAATTAATTGAATTTGTGTCCTCAACAGGCACAACACTTTACAGCTACAATTGAACTGAAAAATACACCATCAGGCTTCAAAGGGTTTGATATATATCAGGGCTGGAGCATACATTAAATTTGTATCAATTTACATTGCTAGATTTTCTCTAGTAGCTAATGATAGAAACATAGGAATATATGAGGTCAGAAAATATCACTGCGACCATCTAAGGGACCTTATTCAATTCAGTTGTTCTCTTTGATAAATATATGCCCAATAACACTAATGCTGAGATTATTGGTCTGTTCTATCTTTCTAAGCAGACTGTTCATATATTTTGTAACACTTGTTAAAGCAATGAAATTTAAAGTTGCTCATAACATTATTATCTCAATGTTATCTAGTTTAACTCTAAAAGAAATTGACATGTTATCCTCTCTAAGGAAGTACTTTAATATTAGATCACGTAGTGATCATCTCCATCATAACAAGCTTTAATCTGGGCATTGCTAAATCAGACAGCTCATTGGTATTTGGCTCTACAGTGGAATTTTCATTTCTGAATAGAATATAATTTGCAGGATCAGTCTGAAGCACTTTAATGCAATAATTTCTATTGTGAAGTAATAATATTAGATGTGGAGATTTACATACCTCCTACATTCCAACCTTTTCTCAAAGAAAGAGATATCAGGGTAGCAGGAAATACGGAGAAGGTTTTGTTTTTAAATCAATGGACTTGACACATTGTGAGTGATTATTTTTGGAAAAATCAATCTTTCAGTAGGTAGCCAAGCATGGTATGGGAAAGCCAATAATCAAGCAGAGAATCCAGAAGCGAAATGGGGACCAGACAGGCCCTTAACAGAATACTGTTCAGTCTCTTCCTATGCAGCAGCTGCTCCAGTTCACAGCTAAGCCTGTTTCAAGTGTACAGCAGAGCAGTTATTCAATACAAGGTCATTATTCAAGTGGGTTTAAGATTTCTGGATGCAGTGTCCTTACTTCATGATAGAGGTCACATGATGTCACTAGGAGGGATATTTGTATATGATTACACTTCAAACGTTTTATACAAAAAAATTGCATGTCATCACACACATTTTAACTTACCCAAATAAGCAAATTTACACATGACTATTCTCATGCCTAATCAGATCAGCCTAAACGCATGCATTTTGCACAGCCCTTAAATCATGTTGATCTCTTTACGGTACATGTGTGTTGTCATTGGCTGTTCATCTGGGTGTTTCCCAGGGAGTGTTGCTCTTTATGTTACTTGTTGCTAAGGTACCAGTTGTTGTTCCATTTCTGGTGTTGTTTTGCTGTGGATGTTGGGGTCCAATGGTTGCTAGTTGATGGTTGATGGGTGATCTGTGCATGTGGTGTATTCACCTCTTCCTGATCAGCTGCCTGCAGCTGAGGAACAGCTTCTTCAGTTGTTTTAACTGTGACTGGTTTCTTTGTTTTCCTTAGTGGCAGCCCACAACTCTGGACGTACCTCTATATCCCTATCAGTGGCTGTGCTTTCTTACAGCTCTGCTACACTCACCTCAGTGCCACTTCTAACAGTGTTTTGAGTGTACAACCCAACAGTGTATACAACACAGGCACTTTATTCAAATTAGTTTCAGATGTCTGCCTAAAGTGTGCATGCAGTAGAGGTTACATGACTACAGCAGACAAGGAGAGACATTTGTATGTCCTTACTTCGCAATTCAAAACACGGCCAGTTGTTGGAAGAAAAAACTAACAGCTGACCACAACTAATGAACGACCTCCTGGAACAGTCCCCAGGCTATGCAGGCTATGAAATATGTGTTTTTAGGACTGTCTTAGATATTGATAGAGTAGGGGTATCAAAGGATATAGTAGAAATGGAGACAGATTGATTAAAGGCACACATCAGTTGGGACTTGATTGAGTGGTGGAGTAGGCTCCAGGGGCAGAATGACCTATTCCATTGCTATGTTGGTGTGAAGATCAGCTATCTGTGTCAGCTATATAAATGCGCACTTCACTGTTTGGAGCTTTGCTTGCCAGGAGCAAGTATTGGGAACTTTCCCTTGTCGGTGACTGTCCATTCATTCAATTGAATGGGCAGAACATCATGGGAAGCATAGCTTTTAACCTGCTGATAAGCATTCCTAGAAATGAATTTTACCAGCTGTCTGGGAGTTGTGGGTGCAGGGCACTGTAAAACAGTGCAGGAAGGCAGGTTGACATTTACCAGTTCTGGGGAAGATGGAGAACATTCCTTCAGCCCAGAGACCACCATGGCCCCACCACCACCATTGACTGGTCCCAATCCCCTGAGACACCATGCCCCTGGTTACAGGGGCATAGCTACCTTTTGTGATATCTCCTTCCAAATGCACTCTCAGCCTTGGCCAACAATGGCGTTTCTAAAACTACTCAACTGGCAGCCCTTGTACAGGCTGGAAAAACCTGAGTCATTATTTAAAGGAACAGCAATCCTAAAATTAACTGATTGGTTGCCTAGGTTCTGTAGGTTGTGACTGCAAGCCCCATAGTCGAAAGTGTGGTTTACCCCAAGCTTCCTGGCAGGTCATTGAGAGCCCTATTTTGAGCATAAGATTCAACCCCTTGTAACTTAACATCCATACTGCTTGTGAAACTGATTAAAACATTCTCCTTGTTGAGTAAAAGGGGAAGATCTCTTGTCACGCTTATGTTACAAAATATTTGCAACAAATGTTGAAACTTGTAATTATATAGCAACTTTAAGGTAGTAAGGTATTCCAAAGTACTTTGCAAGAGTGAAGTTAAACAAAACTTGCCACTTAGCCTCATAAAGTGAAATGAGGGCAGATGGCCAAATCATGCAACATGAGGTAGGTTTTAAGGTCTGATTTAAGGGGGGAGAGAGAGATAGAGATGCACAGAGGTTTGAAGGGGTGATTTTCAGAGCCTTGGCAGCTGAAAGAATGGCTGTGAATGGTTAAAATTTTCCATCAGGCATTCATCTGATTAGCTGAATCATGCAGGCTAGAAAAATTCAAAGCTCAATTCCTGTTTTGAATCTCAGATGCTAGTTGCATGAGAATTCTGGATCAGCTAACAGGGACTTTACTGTACTAAAATTGTACTCACAATCAGGGTATAAACTATGTTTCTTATCTCATCACAGCCCTGAGGAGATCTAACTAAATGGTTACTTTCTGCTGGGGCTATGTTTGACATCAATGCTCACATAATGATTAGGTTTAAAGAAAATTCCTTGCTTTGCAAACAATCTTCAAGTCGTCTTCTGTCTTAGAATTCTTGAGATCAATCAGTGTAAATTGCCAACCTGAAATAAACATTCTCAAAGCCTATGGCTTGCTCAGGATGCTGTGTGAAGCTGTTTACCACTTCTGCTGGTCTTGGCAAAATTTCAAATTTGGCATTGTATGTGTTAAAATGGCACCGGGGTATGGTGACTTAAACATTTTTCATTGTAGTTATATGTAAAAAATATAAGAGACAATAAATTACTCCTGTGTATTCTATTCTTTTCAAATCTCTGAATCCCTGAAAGATTAAAAATCTCTCTTTGTGTGCCTTGAATATACTTAACACAGCCTACTGCAGTAAAGAGTTCCACAGATTCACTGCCCTTTGAGAGAAGGAATTAATCCTTGTTTCTGCCTTCAATTGCTTTCCTCTTCTTGGAAATAGCGCGTGGTTTCTTTTACAGCTGTCTTAAAGAACATCTGCAGCTTGGTTTAACATCTTTTCCAAAAGATAGACATCTTTCATTTCCAAAAAATGATAGGAATCTCTCGTAATAAAAGAAATATCATACTACAGACCAGCTACCACTTCAAAATAGAAAATCCAAAAGGTTTTGGAGATAGTAATTAAATTGCAATAACATTAGCACAAGCTGACTAAAGAACAGGTGTTTTATATTCAATGTCATGTCGAAGATTTTCACTGTTGCAAAGATATGATCATACAAAATTGAACACATCTCGTCTTATTGGGATATTGTAGTACAACTGACACAAAATCAATAAAATGACCATACTCTTTCTGAAAACAGTAACAGTATTGTCAATGACAGCAAGACTCCACTTATTAATTTATAAACTAAAACTGATATTCAAGATCAAGTACTAAAAAAAAACACAAAAGAATTATAAACAGGAGTAGGCCATTTAATTCCTTGAACCAACTCCAACATTCGTTAAGATCATGTTTGGTCTGAATTTTATTTTTATTCATTTACAGGATGTTGGCTTTACTGAATAGGCCAGCATGATGGTAAGCTGCTCTCTTGAACTGCTGCAGTCTATTTGCTGTGTGTAGACCCACAATGCCATAAACACTGATGGAATGGTAATATATTTCCAAGTCAGTATGGTGAATGACGAGGAAGGGAACCTGCAGGTATTGGTGTTCCTGTATATTTTCCACCTTCAACCTTCTAGATGGCAGTAGTCATGGTTTGGAAAGTGTCGTCCAAGGAGCCTTGGTGAATTTCAAAAGTGTATCTTGTACACAATGCTGCTAACTCTTCATCAGCGGTGATGAGAGTGAATGTTTGTGGATCTCGTACCAATCAAGCAGGCTGCTTTAATCCTGAATTTTTCAAGTTTCTTTTTATTCATTTGTGGGGTGTGGATATTGCTGGCAATCCAGCATTTATTGCCCATTCCTAGTTGCCCTTAAGAAGGTGGTGAGCTACCTTCTTGAACTGGTGCAGCCTACTTGCTGTGGGTTGACCCACAATACCCTTAGGAAGGGAATTCCAAGATTTTGACCCAGTGACAGTGAAGGAATGGCAATATATTTCGAAGTCAGGATGGTGAGTGGCTTGGAGGGCAACTTGGAGATGGTGGTGGTGTTTCCATGATGTCAAGCATCTTGAGTGCTATTGGAGCTGCATCCATCCAGCCATGTAGGGAGTATTCCATCGCATTCCTGATGTGGCCTGTATATGGTGGCTAGGCTTTGATGCATCAAGAGGTGAGTTACTTGCTGCAGGATTCCTAGTCTCTAATCTGCTCTTGTAGCCATACTATTCAAATGGCTAGTCCACTTCAATTCCTGTTAAATGGTATACCTAGGATGTTGATAATGAAGGGTTATGTGATGGTAATGCCATTGAAAGTTAAGAGGCAATGGTTAGGTTCTCTTTTGTAGGAGATGGCACTTGTGTGGCGCAAATGGTACTTGACCTGTGTCAGTCCAAGCTTGCATATTGTCTAGTTCTTGCTGCATTTGGACATGGATTACTTCAGTAGCTATGGAGTTTCAGACAGTGCTGAACAAAATTATCAGCAAACATCCCCATTTCTGACCTTATGATGGCGGGAAGCCCATTGATGAAGCAGATAAAGATAGCCAAACCTAGGACACTGCCCTGAGGAACATCTGTAGAAATATCCTAGAGTTGAGATGATTGGCCTCCAGCAACCATAACAATGTAACATGAAAAACTTCTTCATTAAGATAGAAAATGAAGCAGCCCAATCTAAAAATAGGATTCCAAATCTAGACAAAGAAAACTATGAATGTATAAAAGGGTGAGTTGACTGAAATCGGCTGTATAACTTCACTAAAAGGCATGATAGTGGACAGGCCAATGTTTACTATTTAAGGAATGGATGCATTCATTGCAGCAGTTTTATATTCCTCTGGGATAAAACAATGATCAAAAGAAAAAAGTAAGGTTAGTATTAGAGCCAAACAGAAGTCATATCAGGCCATTTGAGAAAGTATGAATTGTAAGAACTTGGAGCAGGTTAGAATTCAGTAAAAAGGATGTCCAACAGGTTGATTGAAGAGGTGAAAGCAGGGAATGAGATTAAATTTGCATGGAAAATAAAAGGAGACTCAATGAACTTCTATAAATATGTAAAATGAAAAATATTAACAGAGACAATTATAGGCTGTCTATAATCTGAAAGAGAAGAATTAATAATAGAGAAGAAGGAGATGGTAGAAAATTGAGCAACTACTTTTTTCTGTCTTCACGAAAGAAGACATGAAAAACTTGCCAGCAGTGTTTGAGAAAGAGGAATTAAACTAAATTAAGATTAGCGAAACAATGATGGAAAAAATTAATCGACTGAAAGCTGATAAATCCCCTGGGCCAATCTACATCTTGGGTATAAAAGGAGCCAGCCATGGAAATACTGAAGTGTTGGTTGTCATTGTCGAAAAGTCTGAAGATTCTGGAACTAGAACATAGAACATAGAACAGTACAGCACAGTACAGGCCCTTTGGCCCACAATGTTGTGCCAACCTATTATCCCACTCTAAGATCAAACTACCCTGCATACCCTACATTATACTATCATCCATATGCCCATCCAAAAGTCGCTTAAATGCCCCTAATGTATCTGACTCCACTACCACTGCTGGCAGCGCATTCCACGCACCCACCACTGTCTGTGTAAAGAACCTACCTCTGACATCTCCCCTATAACTTCCTCCAGTCACCTTAAAATTATTACCCTTCATAATAGTCATTTCCACCCTGGGAAAAAATCTCTGGCTGTCCACTCTATCTATGCCTCTCATCATCTTGTACACCTCTATCCAGTCACTTCTCATCCTTCTTCGCTCCAATGAGAAAAACCCTAGCTCCCTCAACCTTTCCTCATAAGACCTGCCCTCCAGTTCAGGCAGCATCCTGGTAAATCTCCTCTGCTCCCTCTCTAAAGCTTTCACATTCTTCCTATAATGAGGTGATCAGAACTGAAGACAATATTCCAAGTGTGGTCTAACCAGGGTTTTATAGACCTACAGCATAACCTCATGGCTCTTAAACTGAATTCCCCTGCCAATGAAAGCCAACACACCATATGCCTTCTTAACAACCCTATCAACTCGGGTATCAACTTTGAGGGATCTATGGACGTGGACCCCAAGAACCCTCTGGTCCTCCACACTGCCAAGAATCCTGCCATTAACCCTGTATTCTGCATTCAAATTCGACCTTCCAAAATGATACACTTCACACTTTTTCTGGTTGAATTCCATCTGCCACTTCTTTGCCCAGCTCTGCATCTTGTCAATGTGCTGTTGCAAACTACAACAGCCCTCCACACTATCCACAACTCCACCAACCTTCATGTCATCGGCAAACTTACTAACCCACCCCTCCACTTCGTCATCCAAGTCATTTATAAAGATCATAAAGAGCAGAGGTCCCAGAACAGCTCCCTGCAGAACACCACTGGTCACCAAGCTCCAGGCTGAATACTTTCCATCTACTACCACCCTTGTCTTCTATTAGACAGCCATTTCTGTATCCAGACAGCCAAATTACACTGGGTCCCATGCCACCTTACTTTCTAAATGAGCCTACCATGTGAATCTTATCAAATGCCTTGCTAAAATCCATATACAGCACATCCACTGCTCTACCTTCATCAATGTCTTTTGTCACATCTTCAAAGAATTCAATAAGGCTTGTGAGGCATGACCTGCCCCTCACAAAGCCATGCTGACTATTTCTCATCAAACTGTGCTTTTCCAAATAATCATAAATACTATCTCTCAGAATCCCCTCCAATCTTTTGCCCACCACAGACATAAGACTATTGTACTAATAAATTGGAAAGTTGCAAATATAACCCTACTCTTTAAAAAAAGGAGGGAGGAAGAAAACCAAGGATTACGGACCAGTTAGACTAATATCAGTAGTTGGGAAAATGCTGGAGTCCGTTGTAAAAGATGAGATAACAGTACACTTTAAATAAAATTCCAATTGTATTACACAATGTTAGTACGGATTTATGGAAGGGAAATAATATTTGACAAACCTACTGGAGTAATTTGAGGAGATAACTGTTTGTGTAGTGTATTTGGATCATTAGAAAGCTTGAAATAAAGTTCCATATTCGAAGTTATTGTGCACAATCGAAGTGTATGGGATTATTGATAAGGTATTGAAATGGATTGAGAACAGGAAACAGAGAGGAACAAAAAATATGTCATGTTCAGAGTGACAGGCCCAGGTGTCTGTAGAAAGTAACCACAGTCTTGAGATACGTGATAGGCCACCTCAAACCAAGATAAAGAGATATTTCTTCATTCAGATGATAGTGAACCTGAGGAATTCTCTACCATAGAAGGCTAAACATGTCAAGGGCATGAGAGAGCAGGAATTTGTTGTTGAGAAAGGCGATAAGCCGTGATCATATTCAAAACACAGTGGGCTTAATGGATCAAATAGCCTATTTCTGCTCCTATTTTCTATGTTGCTTTATTTCCAACACTGTACTTACTTGTATGGACCAGCAAAAAAAAAATCCTTTCACAAATAGCTTTGATTGTGGCAGAATTCTTCAATTTTCTTCATTCTTTCACCAAAGATTACTTCAAAAAGTGCAGTAATATATGGTACAAATAGATATAGTATAAGTAATAAATCTGTGTTTTTTCTTTCGCAGGGGCTGTAGTCATTGCTTTTGTTGTCTGCTGGCTCCCATATCACATACGCCGACTTATGTTCTGCTATGTCCCCAAGCATCTATGGACAGAGTAAGTGTTTAATAATTGACTAGAGTTCTAGTTTGATGACCATGTTCATGGTTAATATTGAATTAAAAATTCAAAAGAGTGTTTGATTAATTAATATATTTTTATTACGAGTTATACAGCATATTACCAATTCATAAATGAATGTACTGAGCAAAACACTCATGTCTCGATATCAACTTTACTGACTCAAATGAGTTAAATTTCTAAAATTCAAATCCACTTAAGTTTCATTTTCCTACATGAAGCACAATGTTCAAAATTGGAAACATGTCAGGGACCAGAACATAAGAACATAAGAACTAGGAGCAGGAGTAGGCCTTCCGGCCCTTTGAGCCTGCTCCGCCGTTCAACAAGATCATGACTGATCTTTTTGTGGACTCAGATCCACTTACCCGCGCTCTCACCGTATCCCTTAATTCCTTTATTGTTCAAAAAAATCTACCTTAGCTTTAAAAACGTTTACTGAAGTAGCGTCAACTACTTCACTTGACAAGGAATTCCATAGATTAACAACCCTCTGGGTGAAGAAGTTCCTTCTCAATTCAGTCCTAAATCTGCTCCCTCTAATCTTGAGGCTATGCCCTCTTGACCTCGCTTCACCTGCCAGTGGAAACATCCTCTCTACTTCTATCTTATCTATTCCCTTCATAATTTTATATGTTTCTATAAGATCCCCCCTTAATCTTCTGAATTCCAATGAATATAATCCCAATCTACTCAGTATCTTCTCATAAGCCAACCCCCTCAACTCCGGAATCAACCTAGTGAACTTCCTCTGCACCCCCTCCAGTGCCAGTATATCCTTTTTCAAGTAAGGAGACCAAAACTGCACACAGTACTCCAGGTGTGGCCTCACCAGCACCTTGTACAGCTGCAACATAACCTCTCTGCTTTTAAACTCAATCCCTTTAGCAATGAAGGACAAAATTCCATTTGCCTTCCTAATCACTTGCTGTACCTGCAGACCCTTCTGTGATTCATGCACAAGGACACACAGGTCCCTCTGCATAGCAGCATGCTGCAACTTTTTACCATTCAAGTAATAATCCTCTTTACTATTACTCCTACCAAAATGTATGACTTCACATTTATTTACATTGTATTCCATCTGCCAGACCTTTGCCCACTCACTCAATGTATCTATATTCCTCTGCAAAGTTTCACTGTCCTCTGCACACCTTGCTCTGCCACTCATCTTAGTGTCATCTGCAAACTTTGACACCCTACACGTGGTGCCCAACTCCAAATCATCTATATAAATTGTAAATATTTGCGGTCCCAACGCTGATCCCTGAGGCACACCACTAGTCACTGAGCCAAATGACAAGAATCAAGATGGATATGGTTGACCAAGTGACCTCCTTCTGTAGTTTACACCACTATAAAGCTGGAAAAATGAATGATTGCCTGCATCAAATCATTAACTGCACACAAGTTTGAACTCAGGTGTTTTGGCTTTATTTTCAAGAAAAAAACTTTAGTTTGGTATATATGGATATATGAGATGATGCATATCAGTTTAAAACATTGCGCTGGTAATACAACAATGACACATAATCAACAAATAAATGTAGTTTTATTAAGTTGCACTCAAAAACTAAAACCTTAAATACAGCCCTATCTCCTTTAATCACATACTGTAAAACATGATCTAATGTCTGACTCTATTGACATTTCTAGCTTTGCAAATCTGTAGATTTATAAAACATAGAACTCCTGATTTGATGCCTTTCCTTCAACCCACTTTATATTTATTTAAGCAATTACAATATGAGATATCATAATTCAACACTTACCAGCAATTGTATGCAAGAGAGTTTTATTCTGCATGGGATTTAGATGTGACTGATAGGAAGGAAGCCTGTGTGCAATCAATTCAGGTCATTTATGGATGGTTATTATGTTATAGGAAAAATCCACATTATGCTTACCAAAAATGTTTGCAAACTGAAAATACTTTCTAATCTTTAGCAGTATAAAGCTCCCGTGAACTACTCCAGGATAACTATGACATGTTTTATCAGTAATGCTTATGTTATTGTTAAAAAGCACCTAAGAGATCTAAATAAAACTTGAGACAGTCTGAGCAAGTTAGGATGCTGATGAGTTGAGCTTACATTGACCAAATAGTCAGTTCTTTCCCTGATAGTTCTGATGTGAAATTATTTTTTGGCTGTGCGTTGTATTTTGTCAGAAGGGTGGCTGAATGGTTAGCACTGCTGCCTCACATCATCCGGAACCCGGGTTTGATTTCACCCTTCGGTGACTGTCTGTGTGGAGTTTGCACATTCTCCCCGTGTCTGTGTGGGTTTCCTCCCACAGTCCAAAGATGTGCAGGCTAGGTGGATTGGCCATGCTAAAGTGTTCAAGAATGTGTAGATTAGGTGGGATATAGGGGGATGGGTCTGGGTGGGATGCTCTGAGGGTTGGTGTGGACTTGTTGGGCCAAATGGCCAAATCCCACACTGTAGGGATTCTACAAAATAGTCTATGCGTTGACAGGATTCAATTAATTTCATTTTGACAGCTCAGTCATGTATTCTGTAAAATATGTTTAGAAGGTCCAGAGGAAATCAGCAGATATTTCAATGCAATTTTTTACATAATTAGACACCTTTGACAATGTTCTGGATAATCTGCTAACTCTGAATCAATGGAAAACAAGTTTGCGAATCTGAATTTTCCTATTTATAACAGGAGAAAAAATTTTAACTGGAGATCTCAGGCATTGTCAACTGCCCAGACAGATGTATCATTTTGCTGTCACTGATAATTATGATAATTTATTTTGTGAATATAACTCGTCATGTTCAGCTTTTGTAACCATGGATTTAAAGATGACAGAAGCTGAATGGGACACAATAAGAATATAAGAACTTAAGAAATAGGAGCAGGAGTAGATTATTAAGCCTTAAGCTTTCTCCGCCATTCCATAAGGTCATGACTATCAGCTCCAGGCTTCAACTCCTCTTTCTTGTCAGTTTTGCATAGTCCCTAATTTCTCAATATTTCAAAAGATCAATCTGCGTCCTCTTTACATATTTTCAGTGATTTAGCTTCCATGACGCTTTGGGGTCAAGGATTCCTGACGTTCACCACCCATTGGGAGAAATTCCTTTGCCTCTTGGTTTTAAATGCATTTTCTCTTATTCTGTAAGTTTGTCCCCTATTTCAAGATTCCTTTACTGGTGGAAATATCTTTACAGCATT
Source organism: Ginglymostoma cirratum (assembly GCA_024137785.1). Lineage (NCBI taxonomy): Eukaryota > Metazoa > Chordata > Chondrichthyes > Orectolobiformes > Ginglymostomatidae > Ginglymostoma > Ginglymostoma cirratum. The sequence goes on from JAHRHZ010000088.1 coordinate 11,356,926, forward strand.
TACCCTTGTCAAAATCTGTCAGTATCTTGCACCACAGTGGCTCAGTGGTTAGCACTACTAACTCACTGCACCAGGGACCCGAGTTCAATTCCACCCTCAAGAAACCATCTGTGTGGAGTTTGCACATTCTCCCCATGTCCGCTTGGGTTTCCTCCAGGTGCTCCGGTCTCCTCCCACAGTCTAAAGATGTGCAGGGTGAGTGGATTGGCCATGCTACATTGCTCATAGTGCCCAGGGATGTTTAGTTTAAGTGGGTTAGACATGGGGAAATGCAGGGGTAGGGGAATGAGTCAGGGTGGGATGCTCTTCGGAGGGGCGGTGTGGACTTATTGGGCCAAATGGCCTGTTTCTACACTGTAGAGATTCTATGATTTAAATTGGATAAACACTCCTTCTTAATAAGCCAAATATCTCATCCCAGCAATCAGCTTTTGGTGAATCTCTTTTGAAATGCCTCTCATGCTAAACATCCTTTCTCAAATATGGGCACCAAAACTGTACAAAGTACTCCAGGTGCAACTTCACTCACACACTGTACAGTTGCAATGAGACTTCCCCAGCTTTAAACTAATCCCTAGCAATAAAGGCCAAAATTGCATTTGCCTTCTTAATTAATTGCTGCAACTATGTGCTAGCTTTTAGTGTTTCATGCACAAAAAAAAACAGCCCTCTGTGCTGCACTTTTTTCCAGTTTCTTCATTTACGTAATGGTCTGCCTCTTGATTCTTCCTAATAAAATATGTGACATCAAGTTTGCTATATTAAACTCTATCTGACATGTTTTGCCTACTCACTCAACATATCTATATTCCCTTGCATTTTCCTTATGTTCCCATCGTACCATGCCCTTCCTCATATTTTTGTATCATCAACAATCTTGGATACATTATATCTGTTCCTTCTTCCAAGGCACTAATGTAGTTAATATATACTTGAGTCTCTGGAACAAACCCCTGTAACACTCAATTTGTTTGACCTTTCCAACTTGAAAAAGATTCATTAATCCCAACTCTGTCTTCTGTGTGTTAACCAGTCCTCAATCTATATTAATGCACTATGCACATGCGAACTCTTATGTTATGCAATGACCTTTCACGAGGAACCTTATCAAATGCCTTTAGGAAATCCAAATATATTACATATACAACGATTCAACTGATTACTTACTTACCTCACACACCCGACCTACACCTTCCCTGTGCCATTTCAACTCCCAGACCAGGACCAGATATCCTCCCAGAAAGTGATGGACCAAAGTTATCATGGCCTGGATGCCTACAGGTCTACCTCACCACAATCAGGCCACCCCACCCACACCTCCCACCCTTCCAACCACCACTACATCCCACCAGACTCAACATCCTGCTTCCGCAACCATTTATCTGGCTGTCAGAAATTTCAGATAATAGTACAAGCAGATGTATTGTGACAAAGTGGAAATGAAGAAATAATTTAAATAACATAAATGGTCCGTTTACTCTCTAGAAATGCTTAGTGCAAGGGATATTGGGCTTTCCTTGCATCCAGTGATGCTAAGGGTCGCCAGCACAATGAGGTGCCTGACAATACTTCCAAAGGCAAGCAGTAACATTGATGGGAATTGTAATTATTGAAGTATTTCTGATCTTCCATTAAGTTTTGAGAAGTGTTTCTTTCATTTGTTGTTCATCATTTTAAATTGATGATCCATTGTTACTGACTAACCAATCGGAAAACATGGGTTTTGGTTTTCATTCTATTAATACCCTTCATAATTCAAAAATCCTTTAAGTCTATTCTTAGCTTTATCCAGTGAAAGTAGTCCTGTTCTATTCTTATAACCATATTGTCTCATTCCTTGAATTATTGTGATAAATCCCTGTTGAATATTCTCCACAGCTTCAATGCCCTTTTTTATAATGAGACACTTAGCACTGACAACAGTACTGTGGCCTAGTTTATATCCTATGTAAAAAACCAAAAGAACTGCAGATGCTGTAAATCAGGAACAAAAACAGAAGTTGCTGGAAAATCTCATTCAGTCTGGCAGCATCTGAAGTGAAAATCAGAGTTAACATTTCAGCCTGAGGAAGGGTCACGAGACCCAAAATGTTATCTCTGATTTTCTCTTCACAGGTGCTGCCAGACCAGTTGAGCTTTTCCAGCAACATCTGTTTTTGTTTCTAGTTCATATGTTTTGTATTAAATTTCATTGTTCCTTCTTTACTTTGGAATCTATATAAATGCACTCATTTGTTTTTAAATGCTCATTGGACATGTGTGTCACTGGCTAAACCATGCCTAATTGCCCTGAGTACAGCTAAGAGTCAACCACATTTCTGTTGGTCTGGAATCTTATGTAGGCCAGACTGGTTGAAGTTGGCAGAGATAAAAGGTACTGCAGATGCTGGAGAATCCGAGATAACAAGCATGGGGCTGGATGAACACAGCAGGTCAAGCAGCATCATAGGAGCAGGAAAACTTGACGTTTCGGGCCTAAACCCTTCATCAGAAAAGTTGGCAGATGTTCTTCCTTGAAGGAATTAGTGAACCAGCTGAGTTTTTAATCATAGTGGTTACACGGCCACCATGATTGAGCAAGATGGTGGAGATAGCATGTTAGGTAGTGTTAGGGCTCCTGGGCTGTCCATTTCCTTTTGGCTGACTGGCTACATTCTTCTTTTCTTTATTATTTCCTCTTATTAGTATCATTTCTTAACTTCACTTTTTGCATCAAATTAATCTTTTCTTATTTCTGTGCCTGAGGTGCGGCAGTTTTGGTTGGCCCATGGTCCTTAGCAGTTGGAGAGGCCTCCTGTTCTCGGTCGTTGGAGATGGCCTCAGTCCTAGGCAGTTGTGGCAGCCTGCCCCATCTTTGGCAGTTGGACAGGCCCTAGTCTTCGGCAGTGACCGGTTCATGAAACCAAGAGGCAATGGAATGAACAAAAAATGATACTTGTCTTAACTCTATCTCTTTTTTTAAAATATATAATTAAATGGCGCTGCTTTTGTGGCAACTTTTACACATTTCACTGTATTTTCAAAAATACAAGTAACAATAAATTCCTATCTATGTAGGGTGATATTATGGCAGTGGAAATAGTCCTAGTGCTGGAACAGAGAGGTGGTTGGAGGTTCATCCCATCGTAAAATATGGCACCAAAATAAAATTGTCTTGTTTAGCCTTAGACAGTTGTCAGGGAGAAAGATGGTGTTGGCCACCATCACGAACACTAGAGAAGTAGTATTAGATAAACTGATGGGCTAGGAGCAAATAAGATCCCTGGCCGTAATGGCTCGCATCCTAGGATCTTAAAAGGGGGTAGTCACAGAGATAGTGGATGCATTGGTTATAATTCTCCAAAAATCCTTGAATTCTGGAGAAGTACCAAAGGTTTGGAAAACTGCCAATGTGACACCTGAACTTCCACAAGGCATTCGACAAGACACCTCACTAAAGTTCAGGACTTAAGATAAGAGGCCACAGTGATGGAGGTAGTATTAGCTAATAAGCAGGAAACAGTGAGTGGGGATGAGGGGTCGTTTACCAGGTTGGTGACCTGTGACCACTGGGGTTGCAAAGGGATCAATGCTGGGACTTCACCTGTTTACAATATATATTAATGACTTGGAGGAAGAAAGCAAAAGTACTGCAGCCAAATTTGCAAATAACACAAAAATAGGTGGAAAGGTCGGTTCTGAGAGGGATATAAACAGTTCACAAAGAGATCTAGATAGTTTAAGTAAGTGGGATAAAATATTGGCGAATAGAACATCTTGTGGGAAACCGTGAAGTTCATTTAGGAAGGAAGAACAAAAAAAGTGTTATTTAAATGGAGAAAAACTGCACAAAGGGACTTGAGGGTATTTGTCCCTGAAACATGAAAGCTAGCACACAGGTGCAGCAGGTAATCAGGAAGGCCAATGGAATGTCAGCCCTTATTTCAAGGGGGCTGGAGTATAATAGTAGGAAAGTCTTACTGCAACTGTACGAGGTGCTGGTATGACCACATCTGGAGCACTGAGAGCAGTTTTGGTCCCCTTATCTAAGGAAAGGTATCATTTCATTGGAGGTAATTCAGAGCAGGTTTACTAATATGGATGAATTATTTTATGATCAAAGGCTAAACAGGTTGGGATTCTACTCACTGGAGTTTAGAAAAATGTGAGTTGATTTCAGTGACACATACAGGATTCTTAGGGGCTTGACATGGTAAGTGCTGAGAGGATGTTTCCCATCATAGGAGAATCTAGGACCAGAAAGCATAGCCTTCTTCTCTCAGATGATTGTGAGTTTTTGGCGCTCCTTGCTGCAAAGAGCTGTGGGGACAGAGTTCTTCTGTATTTTTAAGGCTAAGATAAATAGATTAATGATCAGTGGGGGAATCAAGAGTTTTGGGGAAAGGGCAGGAAAGTGGATGTGAAGAATTTCAGATCAGTCATGACCCTATTAAACGGTGGTATAGGTTCAAGGGGCTGAATGGCCTTCTCCAGTTCCAATTTCTTATGGTCTTATATTATCACTTATGCACAGTATATCAATGATAAACAGAGGATAGATCCTTACAGAATACCAGAGACAGAGGTGCAGGAGCAGAAAGAGAAACCATTGTCGGTGATTTGTTGGCTATAACTGGATAAGTAAGAATGATGCATGGCAAGTACAGTCCCTCTCAGCTGCTTATTGGAGGGCAATCATTGGAGGAGGATGGTTTGGTCATCTTTGAAAGAGGTTACAGGTAAGCTGAGAAGAACAAAGAAAAACACTTTATCTTTGTCAAAGTCACATCGGGTGTCTTTAATAGGAATTGTTTTGCTACTGTGACAGGGACAGAAAGGGCCAAATTTGGAGGGATTCAAGTTTCAAATTTTCAGAATGCATTTCGGAAGCAACAAGGAATTCAGAGGATGAATGGTGTTTTGATATGGTTTGGTTGTTTACGAGGATAGTGGGATCAAGGTTGATCTTTTTGAGGATATGGGCAGTCACAGCAGATTTGAAGGAGAGAATGACCATCAGTTATTGACAATATTAGCTAATATGGGGTGATAATGCTGTAATGGTAATGTCACTAGACTAATAATTCAAAGGCACAAGCTAATGCCCTGGGTATGCAGGTTAAAAGCCCACCGTGGCAGCTATTTGAATTCAATTAATAAATCTAGAGTGTATAAAAAAGTGCTAGTCTCAGTTATGCAGACAAAGCCCCAAATGGTTCATTAATGTCCTTTAAAGAACAAAATCTGTCAGTTTTACCTGAATTGACCTAAATGTGACTCCAGTCTCTCAACTGCCTCTGAAATAACCAAGCCAGACATTCATTCAAGGACAGTTAGGGATGGGTAATAGAAGTTGAAAAGGATTGAGGAAATAGCAGATGGGATTCAAAACCTTGGCACGCTCATTTGGATAAATGAAGAAAATCTTGATGTCAAAATTCAGCAGAGGCTATTAAATGTTCAATGGGAAGCTATGGCTGATGTAATATTGCTTGATTAATTTATAATAGATTAGAATCCTGTGATATTTTGCATCTATTAAGGGCCATGAAAAAATTTGATGAGAATTTTCTGTTATTTGTGGTTTATGTGTGATTGATTGCTATTTCCTTGTCGAGGAGTTAATCTTGTAGAAGGGGGCTAACAGATCTAATTTTTTAAAATTCTCTTTCTATTCTTAATAAGAGAATCTTACAATGTTAATAGTTTGATAGTTTTCAGTTGACATCTTCTGGAGTACAGCAATTTTGGATGGATTCTGTTTTATAAATTTGAGAAATTCCCTTGCAACTTGCCATAATATTAATGACTCTTGTGTCTATAGAATGTTGGATGGCATATTCTTAACCAGACTACCCACTGAGTATCTCTAACACATAGTGTTTTGTTTCTTAGTGTATGTTTGTGATTAATTCTGCTGCATTTTACAATTCTAATCTCTATTATTACTTCTTCTAGCTTTCTCTACGATTTCTATCATTACTTCTACATGGTGACAAATGTCCTCTTCTACGTCAGCTCCACTGTCAACCCTATCCTGTACAACCTGGTCTCTGCAAACTTCAGGCAGGATTTCCTCTCAACGCTTAGCTCCTTCTGTCTTCACAGGCGACAAAAGGCAAAGACACCTGCACTTAGCAGAAAGTCAAACAGCATTTCCAGCAATCATACTTTCGCCAGTAACGTCACCAGGGAAACTGTGTATTAGCATATTCTAATTCAAATTGCTGAAATAGAATGGGGAGGAAGTAACAAGATGAATAATCACAGTCAGGAATTGTGGGGGCAGTCACAACAGTGCTCTCTGAATGTTTTTTTCTAAGTAGCTTCACAAAAGAGCTTTGCAAAAATTGTAAGGTGGTGGCCTGGTGTTTCCATTAGATTTCCTCGTGTTTTTGTTTTCAACCTAAGTGCATCAGGCAAAAGAGCACAGGATTTCAAGTACACATCATATCTGATGCAAATTGAGTTTCTGTTATGTTTTTGGGCTGGTTTATAAAATATCACAATAGAAGCACCCCAGCAAAACTGCCCCTCATCCCGGCATGAATTAATCACCATTGGTAGTTTCCACTCATTGTGCTTAACAGCAGACATTAGACACTGAAAATTACTTTTTGCATGCAGTGATACCAAAAGCTTCTGATTATAACACTTGTTATCTGCTGAGAAGCTGATCATTGTAGACGATCATGAGCCAGTGATTGTGTATAGTTCCTTAATGTCATTTTGAGTTATTTAAAATCTGATTACTCGCAGACAGTGGACTGATTAATTTTTCTTTGTAATAAATCCATATTCAAATGCATTAACCAAACTGCACCAAGTTGCCACTCTGTAAAATACCAAGGAATAATGCTTAAAACCCTATTCAGCTGGTTCATACTCACTCAGAGATAGTAAGAACTGCATATGCTGGAGTCAGAGATAACACAGTGTGGA
>JAHRHZ010000088.1:11364246-11397477 GCA_024137785.1 Ginglymostoma cirratum
TCCACACTGTGTTATATCAGCTGGTTGATGGCAGGTTTTACATTCAGTGATATGCAAGTAAGTTTGACCAGACTCTGTAATTGTAGTACTTCAATAATATTACAGATTAGTTTTTGCCAATCCTGACTTTCATTTATCATATATGGTTTTGCTTATTCAGGTCCATGCTTAACGCATTAAAATATAACCTTTATTCAGAAGCTACAAAGATATTTAAATCTAAAAAAGTAATTTAAAAAACACTTCAAATGGGTTTGAACACATTAAAGTGTTCTCTGATATTGCACATTATTCCAGTTTGATATCTCTTACCTAAGAACTAAAAACACTCATAACTGTCATTGAAATAAGTTATTCATTCCTCCTATGCAGTTGAAAAGAGTAATGTCAAGATAGGTAACATCACACATAAAGAAAACACATGGATATATTTTCAGTTGTATTTCACAGAAACATTTTCGTTTTGCAAAAATGTAGTACATTTTGTGAAACATTTTTGTTTGTGTGTCAGTTCAAAGCAGACTATCACAACATAACTCTAATAGCAACCATTTTACACTTCTTAAGCTGCTAAGTAGCTGTTTGAAGAGTAACTATTGGATAGTAATCCAGCTTTTACATTATGGTTGCATTACAGTATTTATGGCTGAAAGCAACTTGAAATTTAAAGTTGCATCCTGAAGGAAAATTGCTTTGCAAGAAGTTACATTTATACATTACCAAGAATATATGGTATACTCTAAAGGTGCATTCTAGCATCTATGCATAAATCTATTGGTAATGTGAATTGTGACTTTACATAATTTTATTATAATTTAATAATATGATTATTGATAAGATATATTCCTTTGAAGCCAGGTTTTATATTTTAAAAGATAACTTATTGCCATTTTGTTCTGGTAAGAAGAATATTTAAACATTCTTAAACAGGTCAATAACTTGCACCAAAATTTATAACTGTTGAGAATTCATTTTAAGAATTAGCGCAGGGAGGTCGTCTATAGAGCTTTTGATCCAATGGACCATTCTTCCACAGAAGTCAGTTGAATCCTGATTTTAACTGAGAATTTTGTTTTCAGTTCAAAATTCACCTATTCAGAAATATTTTTTAAGAAAGGCTTTTAATCCCTGGGCCTCCTTTAAAGGCTAACTCCCTCCTCATTCCAGATGGAGTATCTTGGCAAAGTCACACAAGTACAGATTACCTTCCCATGAAGTTATGTCCATGAGATTGGCTGCCAAACTGTGGATTGAAGTACAATCACGTAGAAAAGTTCTTCCTGGTCAACCACATACATGCGACCTCAACCATGAGATACACACCATGCAGTCAACTATCTTAGAGATACTTAGAGATACATTAAAACCACCATTCTGATCAAATTTCTTTATTATGAATACCAAACATTGCGTCAGAAGCGAAGCTGAAATTGAGTGCTGAAGAGGTGTAAACAAACACAGATGACAAGATTGTTCAGAGTTGTGAACACATCTGAAATAAATTTTTAAAAAGAACAAGAAAACAGGTCACAGCTGAAACATTTAAGCAGAAGGAGAAAGGCTGCCGCTTCACCCCTCCTAATTCCAGTTGAAATGAAAGATGATATGAATCAAAACTGGCAGTTTTTGCATACACAGTGGCAAAGTTATGAAATAACAACAGATCTGTTTAACAAGCTAAAGTAACTTTTACACATTGCTACTTTCTTATCACTGTTGGGAAGATACTGTTCCAAAGTGTATCCCTCCTCAATCTCTCACAAGAGCAGAAAAAAAACAGATTGGAAGTCTTGAAGATACACTTAGAATCCCATTTGACTATAATTTATAAATGATACATGTTCAACATTAAGCCTCAAGTTTAAAAGAGAAAGCTTATTAATATGTGATCTCATTAACACAGCTCCAGTGAATTCTTACAAATGAAAGGCAATTGAATTAAAGATAGGATTGCATTAGGCATAAGAGATCCTGCAGTGAGTGCATGTCTACTGAGAGTGGGGAAATTCTATTTCAAGAAAACAATTGGCATGTGCAGAAGTACTGAGGTTATAAATGAGCAGCTAAAGCATATTCATGGTAGAACAAATTAGCCTTTGCATTATGCTGATAGATACTCCAGGCCCAAATGACAGAATAATCATGGACAAAGGGTAGGATGAAAATACAATGGGGGACATCATGCAAAGGAGAAAAGGGCATGCCCAGGATGGGAAAGGCAGTGCTCTCACTGGAAGAAGCTGAATCATTTTGCACACAAATGCACATTTACAAGGCCAACAAGGATATACAGATGGCCAATGGAGGAAAAATAATGGAAACTTCTGACAAATCTAAACCACCTCACCCAATCTACAGTTGGTTCAGTCTGGCTGATAAGGTGATACATGGTTTGTGACTTATAATGATGACTGCAGAAGAAGGACATCCGGTCAACAAAAATTGACTGATAGACACCAATGTGTTTGCAGACTTGTGCAAATTGGCTCCACATGATGATCCAAAAATGAAGCCCTCAAAAGTAATGTTGAGGCTATATGATGGCACCATACTGAAGCTAAGAAGACAGATTACTCTGTGAGCCCAATGCAATAACATAAACAAATGTTTGGCGTTGTAGATCATAGACAGCAATCAAAGGCCATTCATCTCAACCAAAATAAATCTAAAGTTTGGACTGGTAACCCCCCAATGTGGTAAAATAGATTTGCAAAATGTCACACTACATTGAACTTTTGAGTACATCAATGGGTTCTCAGGTTTAGAATGTCTTCCAGGGGCTTACCATCACAAAGTAGACAAGCATGTGAGACAATTCAGCATCCATGAGTCAAGTTTCAGTATGAGGAAAGTTCCAGCAATCCTCAAGGCCAGCCTGAAAGACAAGATAAAACAGCTGGTAAAGAAGGAAGTGATCAAGAAAGTAATCATTCCTACAGAATGGATAAACTGCATGGGAGCCACAAAACAACATTGAGACCTGAGAGTATGCATCAACTCAGATGGTCTAAATAAAGCCCTGAAGAGATCTCACTGCCATAAGGTGAACAAACCTACAGTGCTCAATTCCCCTTACATACTGATCCAGTGTTCCACTGGGACCAAATCCTGGAACTGTTTGCAGTCTCAGCCATGCCCATGACCTAAATCTGATGCAGATTAGCCAGCATCACCAGAGGCTGGGGTTTTCTCCCATTGACTTACAGAAGTCCCATTCTCCACCAATTTAGTTCAGCCCTGTAGTGCATTATGTCTGAGGGAGAGGCAGCTCTGGGCCTGTCAGGTAGCCACTTTCCTTTTAGGGAGTGGGGAGGGTTCAAACTATCTGCATCCCCATAAAATGTTACCCCAAGTCTATCTTGAAATTCATAACCATCTTTCATTTCTAATTCACACCAGTTGTTTGACAATACTATTTCAGTTCATAATCAGCCTTTGATCTAATTAATAAAAATTAACAAAATATGGTTTGATGACTTATTCTAAAGGAGTCAAGACTCAAAGCATTGGCACATTCTGCTACCATTTTCTTTTAGTTTGGTTTGTTCCTGTTTATTCTCATCTATTTTGCTGTTACTTTTATCGGTCTGAACAAAATATACCATGGGATCTCAAATTTTGAACTAAATTATAAGTTAGGATGTGTCTGAACAGCAATGAATATATTTCAAAAGCTACTGTATATCTTATATCACGGATCAATGCTGAGATGGTTTTGCATGTGTAACAGGTTTTATTTAAATTGCTTGAAAATGTCTATTCCATGTGTCAGCTCTGGCTTCCAGCTCTTTTTACAGCTTGTTTGTATAAACCTGAGCCCACAGCCAGGCTGAACAAATCAAGCCCAGTGAGCATTAATTGCAAACAAACTCATGCCATCAAACTCAACAATTGAACACTCCAAAAACAAATGCAAAATACAGTAGATGCTGCAGTAAGAAAATGAATAAGATAAGCTTTTATCAATTTACTACGTTGTGTTTGCTGCTCATGGTGTGGCTTCCTCCATGTAGGGGAGACCAAGTGGAGACTGGGTGAATGCTTTTCAAAACACTTCTGTTCAGTCTGCAAGCATGGTTCTGTGATTCCCGTTGCTTGTCATTTTAATTCTCGAATTTGCTCCCACTTTGGCATTCCTATCCTGCTGCAGCATTCCAATGAAATACAATGCATTATAAGGAGCTGTACCTCACCTTTAACATATTAATGCTAAAGCCTTCTGGGCTCAAATATAAGTTTCCCTCCATTTTTTTCTGTATTTAATTTTCTTACCGACTTGTTTTTTTCTTGTTTCTTTCTTTATCCCTTTATTTTGACTGGATAGCAGATCTGCAAAAGCATTTATACCTCACCAAGGCACTTCTTTGGGCCTGAGTTTTAATGAGGGAAGGGAGAGGTATGGGATATCCACATCCTGAAGTAGAGAAGCGTAAGCTCAACAGGGTCCAGAGGAGACTTACCAGGATGTTAATGGGTGTGGAAGGTTTGAGTTCTAAAAACAGACTGGATAGGCTGAGACTTATTTCACTGGAGCATAGGAGGTTGAATGGTGACCTTATAGAAGTTTATAAAATAATGAGGGGTATAGATAGACTTAATGGTAGTTGCCTTTTCCTTAAGATGGGTGATTTCAAAACTAGCTGGCACATTTTTAAGGTTAGAGGAGAGAGATTTAAAAAAAGACATGAGGGGCAAATTTTTCTATGGACTTCCTGAGTAAATGGTGAATCTGGGTACAATTACAACATTAAAAGTCATTTGGATAAGTACATGAATAGGAAAGGTTTGGAGAGATATGGGCCAGGCACAGGCAGATGGAAATGGTTTAGTTTGGGATTACATTCGGCACGGACTGATTGCACCGAAGGGTCTGTTTCCGCATTGAATGACTGTATTTAATGGTTGCTGGGCAGTTAATTGGCTTGAATCCCATTTCCAAGAGCTCTGATAGTCAGCATTTCTCTGGTCCCAGCAGCACCACCTGGAGCAGTGGTCACAGCTGGGACTGCAGTCCATCCCATCTACAGCGTTCTGCGACGGAACCCAGAGTTTAAGGGAAAAATGGGGCCGAGGTAGGCAAGACCTTCAAAGAGGGTGAGAGGCTAGACAGGAGGTGAGGGAAAACCAGGAGGGGGTCTGTGATGGCCACAGAAGATAAAGGAGGCTCACCTTCTCATTGGCCATTAACTGTGTATAAATCCCAGTGGTATTGGGAGAAATCCTTAACTGACTACTAATTAGCTGCATGAGGCCCTCCATTAACTCTCAGGGGTACTGGGCTGCTGCCATGGTTGCAATGTGGCAAGGAAAGAGATGGGAGGCTAGACATTGGGAAGTGAATATCAAGTATGGTAACAATTTTAAGCCACTTCCACACCTCTCCCACAAATATCAGCCAACTCAGTCCCAGGAAGATCATAAAATCAAGCTCTGTATTTCTTTACCAGTTACCATTCACTTTGGCTTTTGTACTATGAAGCCTTCTGGTGTTGAATTTCTACAAATTTACAACCTAGAACAAACATTCCCTTTTATCTAACCCTTCCCTTTGAACCACCCACCTCTCCTAACTTCCCAATGTTTTCCTTGCTCAAAACGTATTACATTTCTACTTTTCATCCTTTCTGATGCAAGGTCACAGACCCGAAGCATTAACTTTGTTTTTCTCTCCACAGATGCTGCCTGACTTGAGTATTTACAGCATTTTCTATTTTTATTTAACTACTGTACTTCCCTGGATCTTACTGACATCATTTTGTGTTGATGCAAAAAGGATGAAAATAAGTGATTCAAACCATGATGGGAAAATAGAGATATCATCAAAACAACACTCAAAAAATGAGCAAATGCAGCCAGAAAACCAAAATGAAAACAAAATCTGGAACTTCCTTGCTCTGTATACGTGCAATCGTGCACATAACTATAAGTGCATTAACACGTATGTGCATGCACACACACTCACATGAATCGGATTGAGTTAACAATCTGAAGTTTCCAGGCAGAATGTTTTAAGTAATCACAATTATGCAGCTGATTAATAAAATGAATAGATGGAGTGCTAGCAATTTACTTCAATTAATTCACTGTGATTCCTCCTGACAACGAGGGGCATTAGGTCAACCACCAATGACTGAGCCCGTTATGTAAGGCAAATTTGGCATTAGGCAACTGTTGCTTTCTATATCATAACTCTATTCCAATGTGAATCCTTTTTATTTTATTTTCCTATATTCAACATAACCTCAAAAAAGTAATATTATGTGTCTGAATGTAAGCTTGTTCCTGCGTCATTGGACAGATTACAACATGCAAACAACAATGTACGTCTACCATATATTGTGCCAAGCAATTAATAACCTAAGGGTGGAACTATCCTTCAATAACATTTCGGAAGGAGATGAAATAAATCATAAAAGTACATGTTGTTTAATATTTTTTGCAAATGATGAAATGACATTCCCGAGACAGTTTCTGTAAAGAGTAACGCTGCCATAGAAACGACATCCTTACGTTGCATCGGTGTAAAGTTATTACAGTGTTTTTGCTGCAATGAAGTTAATCATTGAGGTCTTATGATAAGTATCAGCTATGTATAGTAGATCTTCTCCATATGTCTCCATTTTGGGAACATTCAAAAAGCTTTTTGTGAGCAGATTGTTTGCATTTGGAATTGCATATACATTTCCAATGTTTACAAAGAAACTTTCAGGTTTTGATTAACTGAAACTAAAAGTTAGCTTTCTAATATAAAGGCTTTTCTAAACTGTGTGTGTGTTTGGTCAAGATTCTTGTTAGGCTGTCTGTGCTGTGGATTGTATGTAAAACATGACTATATCTTTTAAGAAAAAACATGTTCAGCAATGGCTAGTACAATGAATGTTTGAGAGTTCAGGTGTTGTTTAGTGTAACAGTATTTTCAGATTGATATTTACCTGATAAATCTAAGTTTGGTCTAACGTATAGTGGTAAGCATTGTTCAACTTACAATGTTATGCTCTCTTAATGTTTTTTATGGCTATCAATGTATGAGTTTCTGCTGTCTGTATTTACTGATTCATTTGACTCTTTAAATTCACAAGATATTCAAATCAGTTCCCAAGAAATAACCACACAAAATTCTGGCTTACACGTTGCTTTACTTGTAATATTGGTTACCAATGATATGAGTTTTAAGTTTGCAGTAGGTATTGAAGAGAGCTGTAAAGTTGCAGATTTGGAAATTCATTTGGTTCAATTGAGAAGCCAGAGATCCCTGGGAGTTTCTTGTCTGTCAATTGCTGTGAAACTTGGGGATTAAAGGGTTCAAATTGTGCACAGCCAATGTAATTGCTGCTTATAGGTCCATATATCTTCTCAAGAAACGTTGCTTGTCTGGATATTTCTGTCAATCCTTTGGGGACCAAAACACTACTATGGTTTTCAAAACAGCCACTCCTCTTCTACTTCTGAGAAGTGAAGCTTTTATTGCCGAAGAGGAGTTGATGATAATAATTAGAGAATGCACCGATTTAAAGAATATTGTTGAATGCACATTTCTTATGAAATAAATGGATTAATTTGATCATTACTTTGCTGTCTCAATTCACTTTGATGCTGGAGTGAGACTCAAAGGGTTGATTAAGAGGCAACCTAGAATATAAACTGTTTTCTGTTATGACCAATTGCATAGAATCCCTACAGTATAGAAACAGGCCATTCAGCCCAACAAGTCCACATCATCTCTCCAAAGCACATCCCACCCAGATCCACCCCCTACCCTTTCGCTGCAGCCCTGCATTTCCCATGGCTAATCCGTCTAACCTACACATCCCTGGACACTATGAGAAATTTAGCGTAGCCAGTCCACCTAACCTGCATGTCTCAGGACTGTGGGAAGAAACTGGAGCACCAGCAGAAACCCACGCAGACATGGAGAGAATGCGAAAACACCACACAGACGGTCGCCTGAGGCAATAATTTTACAAGGCATTTTGATGACATCGGGGCCTTGGATTTTATCTGTAGTAAAATGCATCAGCAAAAGAACATTTGCAGTTTTCCAATGGAAATAACTTCGCTATCAAATAGAACCTGTATGAAGCAGTCTGCACAACGTAATATTTGTACGCTTACTTGCAGTAACTAGCCAATTAATTGAGTATCACACCATGTAGAAAATTTAATCTTAGCTAATTTGGACTAGCAAAGTGAGGCAAATTGACATTAGAATTATGCACTTTAAAATGTTAGATATCCAGCTTTTGTATAATATTGGACTGGACTTTGAGATTGCAATAGTGAAATTATCAGTATTCACCGTCATTACTCTCCTGAAACTACTGGAGTAGCAATTTTTGGCATCCACACGTGCAGTTATATGTAGAGACACAGAAGGTTGATTATAAACCTTGCAGAATTTCAAATTCTCCCAATCAGTGAGAGAGCTCCAAACTGTTGCAAACTCGCTTTTTTATGCTGTCAGTCTTCCTTGAAAAAATTATATTTGTTGAATAAGGTACAGCTAGATTTTCAACAATGTTCTAAGTTCATAATTATTGACAATTAGTCTCTGTGGCCCTGAAAACTAATTTTATATTTATATTTGTGGATGTGAAAATTCACTGTTGTGATACAATTATCACATTTTCAGAATAATGACTCATATCTTCTGATAGAAAGGTAGTTAGTTGCAGCAGCATAGACAGGAGATGTCCAGTAGCACTATGCAGAAGTTCTTGCACACCTGACTGTGGAGGAATTATTCAATGGACAATTATCTGGCATCTGGAACTCTTTGAAGAAATCTCCAGCTTTGTATTAGAATCGGAAATGTCAGAATGTTCCAACTCACTTACCCGAACAGTTACCAAAGAAAGGCTAGAGGGATTAAATGCCACTTCAATGCACCACCTTGCTCCCTGGCCAACATCTCTGTCTCTGGCTTGCTACAGTGTTCCAGTGAAGCCCAATGCAAGCTGGAGGAGCAACACCTCATTTTCCGCTTGGGGACCCTACAGCCCTCCGGACTCAATATTGAGTTCAATAATTTTAGGGCCTAAACTCTCCCATGTCCCAGCCCCCTACCCCACATACCAGGCCTTGTTACCACATAGTCTGCCACTATACACTCCCTGTTGTTAGTCACTAACAGTCCCCATTAACAACTACTCACCCTCCCAGCCTGATCGTTAGCAACTCCTTTGTCTGTCCAACTGTCTTTCTCTCTCTTTGGGCTCTATCCTATCGTTTACTCCCTACCCCACCCACCTCCCTATTTTCTGCATATAAACTGACGTTTTCCCAGCCACCATCAGTTCTGAGGAAGGGTCACCGGACCCGAAACGTTAACTCTGTTTTCTCCTTCACAGATGCTGCCAGACCTGCTGAGCTTTTCCAGCAACTTTGTTTTTGTTCTAGAGGGATTAAAACCTGCTCCACCACCCGGTAAACTATAAAACTGACGGTGTGACACCATCTCCCCACAATCTTCCCAACTCGATGCACTCTGCTTCACCTTCCAGCCCACCACCTACCCATTACCACCTTACTAGCTGTCACCCTAACCCCTTACCCAACTACTTCATCCCCACAATCCATTATCTACATACTTCATCACTCACACCCATTCACTAAGAATTATGAATGGTAAATAAGACAGGATAACTACAGTTGGAATTATCAATAACAATGTCCTTAAATGTCTAGAAGAAGCTTTTAAAACATTACATTTGCAGTGAGTCAATATGAATAGTAACACTGAACATCCAAAAGAAACTAGGAAAATATAGTTGAAACTGTTATCAGATTGGGTCAAACCATCCCTAAAATTCATATCTTAAACACAAAATGTTACTGCTTTAACTATCTATTTGAACAGCAATTACCATGCGTGAATGTACCAAAATTTTGGGTTGAGATTTAAAGTTTGTTATGTGGCCACTATGTTGTGCTAAACGTGTCAGACTTCAATCTCGCAACTCAAAAGTTAGCATTCATGAGACATCAGCAGCTGCAAAATTGTATTCAACCACCATCTGTAACCTCATGGCCAGATGTCCTCCTTTTCCTAACAACACTCCCAAGCATCCTGGATGTCCACCTTTTTCAAACAACGCTCCTTTCCTCCCTCTGTCATTCAGACAGCTCTCCACTGTGCCTCCTCCATTCCCTGGTCCACACTTCTAAACTACACACCCCCAAATATAATAAACATAGGGACTCCTTGTTCTCACTTTCCATCCCACCAGCCTCTGCATCCAACATATCATCCTCAAGCACTTCTGCTAACTCCAATTATATCCCACCACCCAGAACATCTTCTACTTCCCAGCCCTCTCAGCCTTTCGCAAGGACCATTCCCTTTGCCACTCCTTAGTTCGCGCCACACTCCCTATCAACCACTCAGACCCCCTGATACTTTCCCCTGTAACTGTAAAAGATGCAACACCTGCCCAGATACCACCTCTCTCACCTCCATCCAGGGCCCTAAACAGTCCTTCTAGATGAGACAGAGCTTCACCTGCATCTCCTCCAACCTAGTCGAATGCATCCAGTGCTCCCAATGTGGTCTTCTCTACATTGGTGAGACCAAGTGTAGACTACGTCATCATTTTGCCAAGTATCTTCGTCTGGCCCATAATGATCAGCCTAATCTCCCGGTCACCACCCATTTCAACTCCCCCTCGCAACCTCCCCCACTGTCCCTCCGACATAACCGTCCTTGGCCTCCTCTGGTGTTGCAGTGATTCAGGACACAGATTTGAGGCACAACACCTTATTTTCCGCCTGGGCACCCTATAGCCCAGAGGATGCAACTTTGAGTCCCCTAATTTCAAATAACCTTCCCACCCATCCCCCGGCTCCCTTTTCACCCCATCTCCTCCCTTCCATTCCACCTTCTGACCCTCCATTCCAGCTACCAACTGGATTCATCACTTCTATCAACCAACCATGTCATACCTACTATCAGTGTCCACCTATTACCACCATTCTGCTACATCTCTCTCCTCCCGCTCTTTCTGCAGCATGCCTACCCCCACATCCAGTCCTGAAGAAGGGTAATACCCAAAATGTTGAATGCTCCTTTCCTCCAGATGCTGCCTGGCCTGCTGTGTTCTTTCAGCCTCCTGTCTGTCTACCTTGGCTTAATATATTCCTCACTATACCATTACCACCAAGCCAGAGACTCAATCATGGTTCAATGAACAGTGTAGGAGGATGTTGTGTTCTGTCTAACAGTCAGTATGCTAGTACACCATTAAGAGACATGCTTTTAATATCATTACGGTATCACATGAGACCTGAGTGTGGCATCGAGGAACCAAAATAAAATTACAGTCATTTTAATGTTTATGCAAAGATTTGTAGCTCGGCTTTTGGGTGATGTTGTTGACTTGCTCACCAAGCTGGCTAGTTTTCATTCCGACGTTTTGTCAACATCATCAACAACCATGGTAGCCAAAGCCAAACATAGACACGCACAGGAATTCCTAGAGGCATGGTTCTCAACCCATAATGCAATCAACAAACATACAGAATTGGACCCCATATACAAACCTGTACAGAACAAAACTAGAAATGACACTTCTCACCATAACGGACCAGACAGTATAAATTCCAAGCGGAGTAGAACA
Source organism: Ginglymostoma cirratum (assembly GCA_024137785.1). Taxonomy (NCBI): domain Eukaryota; kingdom Metazoa; phylum Chordata; class Chondrichthyes; order Orectolobiformes; family Ginglymostomatidae; genus Ginglymostoma; species Ginglymostoma cirratum. The sequence goes on from JAHRHZ010000088.1 coordinate 11,375,859, forward strand.
ACATCGCTTCATCGGAGGCCTCACTGATGATGTTACCTAGCATGGTGACAAAGCGTCTGAACGATAACCAGCCAGCTTGGCGAGCAAGTCAACAACACCAAAATTACAGCCAGTGGGAACTGGGGAACTCTCCACTTGTTAGAGTCATACCTAGCAAATCGCAGGATGGTTGTGGTTGTTGGAGGTCAACCATCTCAGTCCCAGGACATCCCTGTAAGTGTTCTGCATGATAGTGTCCTGGGGCCAACCAACTTTTAGCTACTTCATCAATAACCTTCTGTCCAATTATATGAAGTGAAATTAATCACTGATGATTTCACAATGATCAGCATCATTCGCAACATCTCAAAGACTGATGAACTGTGTCCATACACAACAAAACTTAGATGATATCCAGTCTTGAGCTGATAAATGGCAAGTTACATTCACATTACACAAGTGCCAGGCAATGCCCGTCTCAAATAAGGGAGAATCTAACCATCATTTCTTGATATTTGTTGGCATTACCATTTGTGAATCCTTGAATATCGACATCCTAGGGTGTTGATACTCACCAGAAACAGAAACTGAAGCCATAGCTAAATACTGAGGCCAGATTCTGCAGCGGATAACACACATCCTGTCTCCTGCCTGCCATCTACAAGGCACAGGTCAGCATTGTGTTGAAATATTTACCAGTTGCCTCACTCAGTCTCACACCTAATTAACTATATCATTGATTCCCCAAATTACTCACACTGACATCCCAATACCCTCCTAGTCCCCATTCCCAATTCCTCCCCTGAACACTTGACTCCCCAGTGACCCCTTCACAGTCCCTCACCAGTCTGACCCAACTCCTCCCTCCCACCCACCTCACACACCAACCCTTAGTCCACCCACCTGTTCACCTACCTGCCAGCCTATCATTTCACCCAATCACCAACCCACCCAGCTACCACTCTGCCATCACCCCCACCTCCCACCCTCCCTATTACCCTGCCTTATCCACCCTGCCCCTCACCTACTATGCCTCATTACCCATGCTATTCCAGCATCCATCCTCACCCTTATTCTGCTCAACCACCTTTCCCCCTCACTCATCCTGCTCCTTTACACACACTCACCTTATCTCTGTAGCTTATCAAATAAGTTTTGGGACATTTAAACTTACCAGCATGCAGCAACTAGAGCCAAACTGAGTGGTTTGATTGCACTTTCCCTAGGATTATAAAGAAACACCTCCATTTCAAGTAGGCTTCCTTTTTTCTGGAGAAGCTGGCATCAGAAGTCCCAGCCAGAATAGGAGAGTTCCAGAAACCTCTATGTGCAGACTGAAAACCATGTCATGCTATAATCCATGAGAAGCCATTGTTGTAGCCCATTATTATCTGCAGAATGTAGAAAGAAGCTGCTTCACCTAAAAAAAAACTAATGTATAGGCATCAACTACCTCCATCAAGTATGCTTTCCACATTGTATACCCTCATAATTCATTTATCACAGCGCTAAAGGTCTCACAGGGTATCAGCTATCTCAATAGAATCATTTGCAAGAATCACTTGAAGCTGTCCAAAACAGAGTCTGACAGAATTTTTTTTTAAATTAATTCTAAGCGTTTAAGTGTTCCTGGCAAGATTGACATTTATTGACCATCATTTACTGTCCCCTTGCTGGACCTGTGTAATTGTGAATGAATGATTGTCTATATTGCACGTAACAGATCCTTGAGTCTTAAATCGGAAATCTTATGTCAGGCTAAAAACAGGGGATCTAATGTGAAATGAGCTTGACATTTTAAAGTGAGTTACTAGTGTACATGCAGCCATAGCAAAAAACATTGGTCTTAACTTGGATCCAACTGGCAATGATGAAAACACAGCTGTCAGTAATTCTTGCCGTTGTAAATTTGCTAAACTTTGACAATTTAACATAGAATCATAGAATTTTGCAGGAGGCCATATGACCCATTGTGTCTGTACCGGTTCCCGAAAGAGCTAACCAGCTGGTTGCACTCTCCAGCCTTATCTCTGTAACCCTCCAATTTCATTACTTACAAATATATACCCAGCTCTCTTTCAAAACCTTTGCAATCCACCTCCACCATTCTCCCTCGCAACACATTCCAAATCCTAACAACTCTCTGAGTAAAGAAGTTTCTCCTAATTTCACTCCTAGGTCTCTTGCTGACAATCTTGAAATCATGACCCCTAGTTACAGATATACCAATTAGTGGAAACAGAATATCCTCCTTTACTCTGTCAAAATTGGTCAGAATTTTGAACCTCTGTTAGATCACCTCTCAATCTTCTCTGCTTCAAGGAGAATAAGTCCAATCTCTCTCATCTTTCTTTGTATCTAAAATCCCTCTTTCCTGCTATCATTCTACTAATTCTCCTTTGAATTCTCTCCAGGACTTTACCATCCTTCCTTAAATAAGATGCCCAGAACTGAACACAATACTCCAAATGTGGCCTGATCAATGACTTAGAGGCGTAGTATCACTTCCTTGCTGTAATACTGTATGCCTCTATTTATAAACCAAGGATCCTATAAGCCTTCTTAACAACTGTTTCAATTTGCCTGGCCATCTTTACAGAATTATGCACATGAACTCCGAGGTCCGTCTCTTCTGCACTCCCCTCAAAGTTGTACCATTGAGCCTATAACATCTTGTCCACCTAAGATTTCATGACCCATTTTTCAAATTGCTCGAAAAACATTTTTCTTCTTAAAAAACTGGTCAATCCTAATGTCTTACAGGATGATGAGGACGCTCTTGTAAAGATGCTAGTATATCAGGTTATATGGCAAGTGGTCTATAAACACTTGCAGATGTCTGCTTACATTATTTGCAGACTTGACTCTGGCTGTTAATTTGCACCAGTAAACTTCAAAAGGAGGATGTCACCACTTAACTAGGAAAGTTGCACTAATAATCATATTCCTCAAGCTGCCATAAAACACATAAAATCCTAATTAGACCGCCAAAGTTACTAATTTGCCTAACAGGTTCCTATTCAAGAAAAAAAAATTCACACCGTTCATCATTCAGGGAAAATAAATCTATTTATTGTAACACATTTAATTTTAATAAATTGCAGAGAAAAGCAAAGATAACTAATCTACAACTATGTGACTTAAACTATAATCTTTTAGGTTCCAAAATACACATATAAACACATTCATGATTAAGACAGATAAAAGATTGTTTGGCACAAATATTATGGATAGAAAGAAAGTTCAAAACACAAATATCCGTTATTCATTAATGGAATGAGGTATCGCTGGCTAGGGAGCATTTATTGCCCATCCCTAATTGCACACAGGACAGTCAAGAGTCAACTACATTGCTGTGGGTGTGGAGTCACATGCAGGCCAGACCAGGTAAGGATGGCAATTTCCCTCCCTAAAGGGCATTACTGAATCAGATGGGGTTTTCCCGACAATCAACAATGGATTCATGGTTATCATTAGATTCTTAATACCAGATATTGTATTGAATTCAAATTCCACCATCTGCCATGGCAGGATTTGAGCTGAGGTCCCCAGTATGTTATCTAGGTCTCCGGATTAGTATGTAGTTATAGGTTTAACTACATCAATTTCCTTTTGACAAAGTGTTTTATATCTCTCAGCTATCTTATTCACATCTTCTGCACTCAAAGCAGTGTTTACCTCCAGTCTTGTAGTTGTAGTTCAAGCAACAATTTGATCCTTGTGAGTTCCTTTTTCAGACTCACTTTTATGAACCCCAAAAGTCCAATGAGCTTCCCTTGCAACTTCGAGCATTCTGAATGAAGGTGCCCCATTTCATTACAATGGAATTCATTAGAGCATCTACTTTTGCCTCCACCCTCAGCATCTTTTTGATCTGAAGAGGGTATCTTGGGACATTCCTAATTGTCCTTTCTTTACCTGGATACTTACCTTCCTTTCACTCTCCCACACTTTAATTTTCTTGGGTTTATGACGGTGACAAAAAAAATTATGTTTTATGAGTTAGTTCATAAATGTCAACAATTTCTTCCACCTGTCAAGTTGCAACCCTTTGGTTTTCAACATATGTTTGAATTACAAAAGGTTTTTAAATTCTTCTAAGAGACTAATTTGGCTGAGAGTTTCATATGCTGTATTCGCTCCAAATACTTGTATCCACTTGTCAAAATTATTTCGTTTTAGCCTTTTAAACTCAACACAAGCCTGCCCAGCCAGCTTCTTCAAATTTTGCAACTTTTACTTGCATGCTTCAGAAACTTACTTATGCATACCCAGAATAGCCTTTTGTTTAGTGTCACAATCCTTAGAAATCTCATCTGACAGTAATGGATAAATTTCTTGTGCTCTACCTGTCAACTTGCTCTGCATGAGCGGTGTCCAGTTTTCTTTTGGCCACTTTATTTGTTTTATTATTTTTACAAATGACACAAAGAATGCCTCCACATCTTACCTCACATTTGACTAAAACCTGTACAAATACAAATATTTCTTTGGTGGACTTTAATTATAACTAGGCCTTTTCTCATCAGAGCCTTCATCAATACCTGAAGTCCCTTTTTTAATTTCATAATTTTAAGGCAGTGTACCCTATCTCTGTCTATTTTTTCAGTTTTTATTTTACCCCATTTTCTGTCTAAATCTACAGTCCCCGCATTTTAAATTTTCTTTCTTGTACCTTTTTTTCTCTCTGAAATGCTCTTTTTCTTCTTTCTCCTCTCTCTGAAGTTAAAGTTTCAGGCTTGCAGTTTCTTTTCCATGCTTTCTTTTAATTCCAAAGTTCTTTCATTTCCTAATTTGAGCTGCTTTATGTCTGTTTCATGTTCAAGCTGCTTCAACCCAGAGTGAATTCTTGTCGACTCAAGTGATCACCACTTGGTGTAGCTAGTCCATCCTGCATTTCCACAAATGCTTTGCCAATATTTCAATGAGCTCTGCTTTCTTAGCTCTGGCAGGCAATTCCACTTCTAATTTATTGGCTAACTTTATCTGACTTTGTTTTTAAAATAATTCTGCAAATCGATCAGGAATACCTCTTAAAACTGCAGGATGGTTTTAGCTGTTACTAATCTCTTTTCTAATCTCTTTTACAATGACAAATCTGGTATCTGTCATTTTATCCTTTACTGATTACCGTAACTCCAAATTCATTCTGAAATGATCCTCTTCCAAAGTTTTGTTACAGGCTAACTGGGAGGCAGTGGCCTAGTGGCATTGTCAGTGGACTATTAATCCAGAGACCCACATAGTATTCTGGGGACACTGGTTCAAATCCTACCATGGCTGATGGTGAAATTTGAATTTAATAAAATATCTGGAATTAAGAATCTAATGATGGCCATGAATCAATTGTCAGGGGAAAAACCCATCTGGTTCACTAATGTCCTTTTGGGAAGGAAACTGCCATCCTTACCTAGTCTGGCCTACATGTGACTCCAGACCCAAAGCAATGTGGTTGAGTCTGAACTGCCCTTTGGGCAAATAGGCAATAAATGCTGTCTGGTCAGTTACACCCTCATCCTGTGAATGAATAAAGAAAAAATTGTGCACCAATAATTATGCCCTATTGTTAAACAAGCCAGCACAAAATGTATAAAATCCTAAATAAGCCACCAATATGAACAATTTTCCTGTCTGACTTCTCTTCATGGCAAAAGCAATTCATAGGTTATTAAAATAATTATTTATTGTGACACTTTAACAAATGGCAGTGAAAAGAAATGATTACTATTACTTTAAACATATATCCCTTTAAAACCATAAATACACACAATTAAGACAGTAGTTTGGCACAAAAATTACAGGTGGAAAAAATGTACATGGAGAATAAAATTCTGCAATGACACCCCTACTTCCTCAGAAGGCTAAGGAAATTCAGCATGTCCACAATGACTCTTGCTAATTTTTTATAGACGCACCATAGAAAGCATCCAATCCAGATACATCACAGCTTCGCATGGCAACTCCTTTGCCCAAGACCACAAAAAATTACTGAGTTGTGAACGCCGCCCAGTCCATCATGAAAACCAGCCTTCCTTCCATTGACTGTCTCTATACTTTTTGCTGGTTTGGGAAAGCAGCCAACATAATCAAAGACCCCTCCCACCCCGTTTTACTCTCTTCCATCGGGCAGAAGATAAAAATAAATTTGAAAACACGTACCCACATATTTATGAACAGCTTCTTCGCTGCTATTATCAGACTTACGAACAGACCTCTCATATATTAGAATTGATCTTTCTCACCACCTTCTCTGATGCTGTAGCACTATATTCTGCATTCTGTTCTATTACCTTGATGTGCTTACGTCAGGTATGATTTGTCTGGTTAGCATGTGACAATAATAAATCAAATCAATCAAAAGCTAGCCCAATGGCAAAGACATGTCTAAGGGCCTTGATGCAGCTTCAGAAATATAATTATAACATGTCTGCATAATTTGCATTCCATTGCCTAAAGGAAGGTATGTCAGATTGTATTCACAGATATTGTTAAATCTACCTAGCAAAGTCTGTAGGTAACAGGATCAGAGTCAGCAGAAAAATAGAACCAGAAGTTGAGTTCTGATATCTACTGCAAGGATCACTGCTGCTAACATCCACCAGTTTCATCAATAAATTCGTAACAACCTAGCATCTATCCGACCTCCTGCTAGGCATGTAGACATACGGGACTATTACTGTGGAATAGAACAGAAGTGTCAAGTTTCCAATTGGCACATACAACCATTGCTTCCAGTATCTTTCAAATAGGCCTTTTTTTTTCATCAACTGCCAGCAGATTCTTGGAATTTGTTTTACCCTGTCACTTATTAACATTTTGCTCTTTCAGTCCTAGTTAAGATTGTTAATAGATTAAGATGCACTTTGACTATTTTTTTGAAAAGCTTTCAGATTTTTTGTTGCAATGTAACACATTGTTTTAATTGACCCATCTTTTTAAGTTTCATTGGCACACTGTATTTTGCTCCCACCACTGATACGGTCATTTCATCCCCACCCGAAACTGTAAGACTACAGGCAAATAATTATGAAAATAATCTGATAAAAGAAATTCAAGTGCCTAATTCTGGCATAGATTCAAATTTATAGTCTACCTGATTAATGGGAGATCAACTCATTACCATTTATTTTGTCTTTCCATCAAATTTGAATTTTCCATCCCTTAATTCCAGATTAGGACCAGTTATTAACTATTGAGAACTGAATGTACATCTGTAGCTAAAATATCAAGGCATGATATTGTTTATGTAAGTGAGACTGCTAAACTCAAAGGTATGGAAGTTGATGTTGGGTGCGTTCAAGGACTTTGATAATTCAGTTTGAAGATGGGCATTTTTCTAGCATATTGCTTTCACTTTCCTTAATTCCCCTGTTTTGCCTGCAGGACAGAGGACCCTAATATTCCAGAATCTGTTCTGAAGGCAATTTTTTACTGTTGTTTGGATTCAGACTTGTTTTCAGAAACACATTTTGTTGTTACACCAAATCCAAAGACGATCTAGGTTTTTATTTTTCTTTATTCATCAACGGGATGTGGACGTCGCTGACTGGGCAGCATTTATTGCCCATCTCCAATTGCTCAGAGCACAGTTCAGTCAACCACATTGCTGTGGGTCTGGAGTCACATGTAGGCCAGACCAGGTAAGGATGGCAGTTCCCTTCCCTAAAGGATGTTAGTGAACCAGATGGGTTTTTCCAACAATTGACAATGGATTCATGGTCATCATTAGATTTTTAATTCCAGATATTTTTATTGAATTCAAATTCCACCATCTGCCATGGCTGGATTTGAACCCAGGTCCCCAGATAATACCAGTAGACCATTTCCTCCCACCTAAAACTGATAACGTAAATCAGTAATGTTTTGTACAGCTTTTACCAATTTTTAAGCGAACAGATCATTGCCTATGAGAGATAGTGATTACAGCAAATTGCTTCTGGCCTACATTTTAATAAATCTTTTCGCTAGAGCAAAATGTAGCATGAGAGATTTAAGGATGAAGTGGCATTAATCTTAAAAGTCATGGTCTTCTAAATGGTAATGTTTGACTTCAGCAATGGTGTGAAAAGGATGTTGTTGGATCAGACATCTGTTATACAATTATTCCAAACCTTACCTCAGCTTGGCTTCTGGAAATGAAAATCAGAAGAAATGTAAAAGATGATTGATCAAATGTGGCCTGGTCCATCGTCAAAAATAATCATTCTAGTTCAGTTAAGCAAAAGAACAATGTTTGAGCATAATTTTGAAAAAGTAAAAAGATAAGAGCTGTAACTGCTTGTTGTAGAAACGAAGGTTCATACTACCTGCATACTTCACTATCCTGGGGCTGTTTCTCGGATCAGTCATTGTCTTCAGCAATCGCTTGCTAATAAGTTTTATTGCCCATCTTGATAATGTTGCCTGTGGAATCAGTATACAGTGAGCAACGAGTTAAAGTATTTTTCCGCTGAATATGGGATAATCTTGTAAAGGGGCCTACAGGAAGTATTTTCCTTAAGATTAAGGAAATGATGAAATGTGTGAAATGTAGTCATGCATGTCTTTAATGGCCTAGGATAGTCACTGGTGCTTATACTAACAAATACAGTGCATCATTTAATCATACAACATAATGATTAGAAGAAATTGATATATTGTGATTTCGTGTCATATGGATTACGTTTCAGATCAAAGATAAAATTAGTATGAGAGGGTCCAAAATCATGAGGAGCACAGATAAGGTGAAAAGCAAAGGTCTTTTCCATAGGATGGGGGCAGTTCAAAACTAGGGAGAATATTTTTAAGGTAAGAGGAGAAAGATTTAAAAGGGACCTGAGGGGCAACTTTTTCACAGACAGTGTGGTTCATGTGTGGAATGAACTGCCAGAGGAAGTGGTAGATGCAGGTATAGTTATAACAGTTAAAAGACATTCGGATAGGTACATGAATAGGAAAGGTTTAGGTGAATATGGACCAAATGCAGGGAAGTGGGAGAAGTTAAGTTGGGAATCTCGGTCGGCATGGACAAGTTGGACAGAAGGTTCTGTTACCATGCTGCATGACTATATGACTGTACGCATCATGAAGCATGGAATACCTGAGTGCTCATATTGGATGACGCAATACAAGTTTATCCATGTACACACAATATGATAGTGAAATCTGATAAAATTATGTGCTCATACTGGATTGTGTAGTGTGATGCTTTGTTAAAGATCTGACCCCATAATGCAATGTTATATCGGTGGATTCCAGTGTTTAAATGAACCAAACAAAACAGTCACAATGTGAGTGACCTTAATTAAAAGACTGTCAAAAAAAAAGCAATCACAGTGTCTAATGAAGTATAGCACTACTTTCAAAACATTTTAAACACTCTTTCCAGTGGACATCAAGCACCAATTGCACTGAATACTGTTCACAAGGTAAGAGCGTTATAGCTCATGGCTTGATTGCAGAGACATCAAAAGGTGTACAGCAGCAAAAACAATATCCATTGTATACTATTAGGCTCATGTCTATGGAACTGAGTTAATCATTAAATGTTTTAATTAAGAATGAAACTGAATGAATAGACCTCTTGTAGTCAAGGGGCCTTTAGGTAAATATTGCCAAACAATAAATCAAATCATTGAACCAAGAAATGCTACCAATGAACAACCAAGGGTTTTTTGTCATCTATTCTTGTGTTTGGACAAGTCTCGAGAACATGAAGTTACACACTAAGGTAGGTAATGAAGATTCTAATTATCATGCTATTAGAACAGACAAATATACACAAACTAATAGATAAATACCAACCTTTCAAAGTCTGAAGATTAAAAGATCGAGTACACAAATAATGCAATGGGTGAGCACACTTGTCTGCCTGTGGGATTTAATTTTGAATCAATCCTAGAACAATGGAGTGGACCTTCATATTCTATTTCTTATATCTCGCCATTGGTTCATTTCTGCATTAAAATGCTATATAAATGCAAGTTGTTATTATAATGTTGAAGTCTGGAATCAATTTTATTTATCTCAAGATATTTCTTGTCAGCCACAGGTTCTCAACTCAAGATTAATGACAATTTGATGTCAATTGTTATAGAATTGATGGTTTCATCAGATGGATCTTGATGATAGCTCATGTGGAAAACTGCAAAATCATATTGATGGAGAAAAAGCGTTCAGTTGTGGCACACGGTTATTTATTTTATTTTGCCTTCAGCACTCCCAGCACAGCACTTTGTGAGTAAGAAGCACATAATGAAATTTAGTCACATTCTCAATTCATGGGTCCACGACTCGTGATTAATTAAAATGAAAGAAAATCTTGGGCTGAAAGAAGTGACATTAAGACTGAGTTTTTTTGGATTATCTCTCAGCGATTGTCCACACTTCATTGGTACAAAAGTTCATCTAAAACACAAATAGCATTTTGCCCTATTCAGCATGCTTTGCATTTTTCACTCTGAGAATGAAGAGAATGAAACTATAATATATCTGAAAGCCTTGCACCTCAGCCTGAGACTGTAACAAACAAAATTGGTTTGGTTTGCAGTGTAAAAGATTGAGCAGATTTCAAATCATTCATCTGCTGGAGTTCCTTTCTCAACCAGGGACAAATGCTCTCATTAAAGAACAAGCAACATTAGCATCAGAAAAGAAACTAAAATCAGGTTATCTGAAATCAAAGTATTAAATGCTGGAAATGAATGCCTGGTTGATTAGTATGTGATAGAGAAAAACAGGTTCATGTTTCATATGTAACTCTTCGTCACAATATTGTCATTCTCTCCAAATAACATTGCTCTTTCAATTGGTCAGGGATTATTACAGAATTATAGACCACCAGAGATGGCTATTTGGCCCATTCTATCTGTGCCAGCTCTTTAAAAGAGGAATTAAATTTGTTCCACACACCAGCTATTTCCCCAAAACCCAGGAGCATTTTCCTTTTCAAGGACATATTCAATTCTCTCTTAAAAGTCTCCAGTGAATTTTACTTCCACCATACTATAATTTCAGATCATAAAAATGCACTGCTTTAAAAAAATCCATCCACTAACTGTTTTTTCTTTCCAAATTACCTTGAAAAATATTTTGTGGAAATTTTCTTTAAATAATTGATTCTTCAAACTGAATGGTCAGTACATATTTTACAAATTGAACATACAAACCATTAACAGAAGATGTTGTTAAATGTTTGTGATACATATTGCCTGCAGCAAATTTCCATAATTTGTTCATAGTTATGAAATATTATTTGAAACTTTAATCAATCTGTGGACATGCCCTTCTATATCAATGTCACATGGCGTAAATAGAAATAGGAAAATAGGAGCAGGACTAGGCCATTCAGCCCTTTGAGACTGCTCTGCTATTGAATACAGCCATGGCTGATCATCCAACTCAGTGCCCTATTCCTGTTTCTTTTTTCCCTATATCCTTTGATACCTTTAGTCCTAAGAACTATATCTAACCACTTCTTCAAAACTTTTAATGTTTTGGTCTCAACCACTTTCAGTGGCAGTGAATTCCATAGGCTCAATACACTCTAGGTGCAGAAATTTCTCCTCATTTTGAAACAAAATAGCCTACCATAACTTTAAAGTTGATCCTTGGTTCTGGACTTTCCAGTCAATGGGAGCATCCTTCCTGTATTTACCCTGTCCCGATAGAATTTTATAGACTTCTATATGATCCCCCTTCATTCTTTTAAACTTCAGTGAATATGGTCTCAACCATTCAAATCTCTCTTTATACATCAGTCCTGCCATCCCAGGAATCAATCTAGTATCTACAGCCAAGTGAGACACTGAGACCTTAGGCACCAGGCATTGTAATATTTTCCAAGATGACCACTTAAATGCAATGTGGTATTTTCCAACTCTGCTGGTTTATGGCACTGGGTAAGGATCATTTGAGGTAGAATGCTGCCTCAATCCTCTTTGTCTTTTATTCATGTTCCACAATGAATAAAAAAACCTCATAAAGTTCTTGTAAAGAATTTTTGTTTGGGAGTGACAAAGGGTATAGACTGACTTAGACTCCTGATGGCAATTGTACAGTCCAAATGCTGACTATCACAGGTCCTGGTGTCATTTTAATAATAGGATTTGATTGTAGCCTGTTAGTCATGGTACAATATGGTAAAAGGTACAGGGCTGAATCTTATGGTCTTTTAGCCAAGTCCAAAACTTGTTAAGTTTATGGAGTGATTCTTGCCACAAGGGCCGAGTTTTCTTGCCATATCTTACCAAGCTCGTTGCATTAATCGGCATTTTGAGCCCAAGTGGCAAGTTATCACATCCGATTTCCACCCCATCTCACCACATGTTGTTCCTGGAACAACTTGCCGCTGACAGGATACTCTGGAATTCGTCAGCATCTCTTGCACCCATGCTACTTCTAAAGGACATTGTGTACCCAGACAAGGACTATCATTCTGGAGCTTTCTTGCCAGTTTGACATTTGACACAGATATGGCAGACAAATCGGGGTCTGGGAGCCTGTGCAAGATGAAGCTGCAAATCCTTTGCCCCTACGACCAACAGTGGTGGCCATGACACTTCACCATGTCAGCCAAGTCTGAATTTGACACCCAGGTTAAAGCACTTTCTGAAATCTGAAGGAATGTATATCACTGTAGGACAAAGGTCAATGCCGTAACTGGTGGAATGCCATAAGGATCAGTCCCAGGGTCTCATTTATTTACATGTGACAATGAAAGTTCTATAGCCTAACTGGTCAAGGATATACATGGCAGCATAGTGCTGAAATTACTGGCCTAGCAATCCAGGGACCTGTACGAATTCTCAACAGACATAACTTCTACTCTCACCATGGCTGCTTGCAAAATTTAAATTCAATTAATAATTTTGGAATAAAATGTTATTTTTTATTAATGCTGATCATAAAGTCACCAAATTGTTGCTAAAATCCACATGATTCACTAATGTTCATTAGGGCAACATTTCTGCCTTTCTTACTTAGTCTGGTCTACCTTTGGACATCCCAGTAGGGTGGGTGACTTAGAGCTGCCCTTGCAAACTACTCAGCTGTAGCTAGCTCACCAGCTAGCTATCATTCAAGGGAAATTAGTGATAAACAATAAATATTGCCTTTGCCAGTGATACAATGCAAAAACAAATTGCCTAATTTACACGGGTCCCAAATCCCATGTGTTGAAAGGCATTTTTAATTTTTGCAAGTTCTAATTCGAAACCTAGCAAACATTTAGCCAAATGCATGTATAATGATTTGATGGCACTGTTCATGCCCCATTAGCAATCATTTAAAAACAATAAAGCTGTGGAAAGAGTCTGTTTGCAAAATGAGAATTCATTTTTTTTCCTGGAGCTACAGTTTACACTTGGCAGTCCAGCTTTTATTTTTTTTAGTCAGTTTAATTTGCCATTGTTAGACAGGACTTCATATCATGGAGATATCACATTCTGCACTGAAGGCTCCAGCGTGGCCATCTAGTTAGGAATGTAAAGTAGGAGTATTTATAACATGACCAGATAAGTAAATTGACTGCTATTGCAAACAAACTATGAGGCCTTCCTAAAGATCCTATCGGGAAACAACAAGAAGCAATACAAAAATATAGCGTCAGAAACAAAATGCTGCAAAGCTGAAATAAAACAGATATACTCAGCAGGTCATTCAGCATCTCTGGAGAGAGAAACAGCATTAACGTTTTATAGCAATGATCGATTGTCTGAGCAAATATGTAGTGGCTTTCCCCTAAACTCATCAGAGTATGCTTGCCCTAAGAAAAATTCTTGGGCAGTGAGACACTGAGACTTTGGGCACCAGGCATTGTAATATTTTCCAAGATGACCACTTAAATGCAATGTGGTACTTTCCAACTCTACCGGTTTATGGCACTGGGTAAGGATTATTTGAGGTAGATTGCTGCCTCAGTCCTCTTTGTCTTCACTGTGTCTTGGCCATTATTATGACTGATGGTAAAGAACACACCCCTCATAAACGACAGAAGCACTGTTCATAAGTAGCAATAAGGTTTATTATATGATAACAATAAGTGCAACAACAGTTGATCAGGCATAATCATTCGCATTTTACAGATTTAGTACAGATCTGCCCCCACTTTGAAATCTATAGTACTCCGTTTCTCACCACAGACTGTGACATTGGTAGAATGAGTAGAGCTAATGTAGCATGAAGATTAACCACTTAAAAACTATTACCTTATACAACACCTCCCTCCTTGCCTAGTTGCCTATTGTAAAGTCATGTGTATAACTACATTGCATTTGTCACTATCCTAACTCTCCACAAGTCTCTGGCTTCACATATGTCTGTGGTCTGGACATTTCACACTTTTCTCAGAACCTGTTCTCTTCAAATTTGGATGTGTGATACATCCTTTGCTTAAGAACAATTGACCCTGGTTCTGATCATTGGAACATTTATCCACCAGAGGATCTTTTAGCTCTCAAATATTTTTCATGGAGGACATTGTTCTTTGTAGACGTTGCTGTTGACCCTTTACCTTATCTGGACAACTTATAAGCACCAGCATTTTCTTCCCAGAAGGTAGCCATTCTGGTGAAATAAGTCTTTTCTTCCTTCTTGTATCCTGGATTTCTGGATCAGCTGACTAATGAAAATGATGCAGAAATTTGCCTGGCATCTACAGGATGCAGGATGGTAAGCTCTTTGCCATGCTTGAAGTTTCTATAGCCAATCCGAGCATTCTTGGTATATGAGGGAAGTATCATTCTTGTGAGATATGATTGCCAATGTTCTTTTGGGGAGAAGTATTTGTATATTTGCAGCTCATGGTAGTGGAAGCACAGTCAGTTGAAGATTCTCAGCCACTGCAAGGGTACAGTTCAGGATTCTAACAGTCTGCAGTACTGCAGGGATAGCGAAGAATTAATGCGAATGACAACAAAGGTAGCATGTGGCAGAATTCGTAAGCTTTCTCCAGAGTTTTTATTCTCTATTCTGTTCACTGTTTGCTCAAGGCATGGCCAATAAATCTTCCACCCTCATGATCCCCTACGCATGAGAGGACCCATTATTTAGCAACTACAATTGTACATAGTTACTGCAAAACCTATGTTTGTGCATTCAGTTTACTTCTTCAAAAATTGTTAAAGTTGCGAGCAGATAAAGAAAAGAACATAGCCTTGAAATAATCCTTATTGCAAACAATAGTGCAAAATTAGATTCTCTTGGTCAATGAGGCATGCTCTCAGCCAGCTGGTACATTACCAACATAACATTAAAAGAAGCATGTCTGTGTACCTCAGCCCACAGGAGGAGGTTGGCTAGAAAGCTTGTCATTTTCTAGTTCACTAGACCATACCCCTATCTTCTTGCTGTCTGTGTGAGGTCTCCTGGCCCATCTCAGGATCCTCACCTTCGACTTCCTCATTAGATGTTTCCTCTTACTTGTGCATAACTTCCTCTGCCAAGATAACCACCCTCCCCCACTTTGATGAATGAGGTTGTGGACGGCACAGCAAACTATTGTGCCGTGGGACAATAGGGTGAACTACAGTGCCCCACCTACCCAGTCCAAGCATCTGAATCTCTTTTTCAAGAGGCCAGTGCTCTGCTCCACTGGAGCTTGTGGAAGCTCTGCAGCATTGTATTACTCCTCAGCATGGGTCTGAGGACTCCCTGACAGACATCATGTCAGGGTAGGAGAAAGCCATCTTTGTCATCAATCAAACATCCCTGTGTGCACTGAGCAGCCTTGAATGATGCATGCATCTATGAATGTTCTGGAAGGTAGGTATTGAGACAGCTGCCTGGATAACATGTACGAACCTGCATTTTCCACCAGCTGCAATGATATGCAGATTCATAGAGGACACTCCTATTCATGAACACTATTGTCACTGACTGAGCATTCTGATCGCTGTGTGGATAGAACCCTGTTCAACAGGTTGAACCCTGTACCTATGGAAATCCTGCAATGGTAACAAAGCTATCTGCTGCCTGACTTCCTACATTAAGGAGGAAGTGAATAAATTGCTGTGTTATATCAAATAAAGCATCAGTCACTGTTGTATTGGTTAATACCAGAAAGAAATTGTTGGCATAACTGAGATAAACTATGCCCATCAGATTATAAAGGACTGTTCCAGAGAGGTGCTACCAACTCAATGTAAGAATGTTTCGGTAGCAGTAATGTGTACTTACTCTTAAATTGAGCCTGATGTCCCACAAAAGACCATCATATATTTCTGATGTAATATATCTAGCTATTAAGTAAAACACAATAAACGTGTTAATGGTTTGTCAAGGTAGGCTTAATCTTTTGCTAAACTCACTGTCCATATCCTTCCCCATATAGTACTGCTAGTTTAGACTAATACCACCAAGGATTGGTAGCAGTGAAACTATGCAACACGGTGGCTCAATGGCTAGCACTGCTGCCTCCATACAGTGCTAGGGACCTGGTTCGATTCCACCCTTGGGGGACTGTCTGTGTGGAGTCTCCACATTCTCCCAGTGTCTGCACAGGTTTCCTCCAGGTGCTCTGGTTCCTCCCACAGTCCAAAGATGTGCAGGGTAGGTGGATTGGCCATGCTAAAATTTCCTGTAGTGTTTAGGGATGTGTAGAGTGAGTTATAAGGAGATGGGTCTGGGTGGGATGCTCCAAAGGTCGCTGTGGACTTGTTGGGCTGAAGGGCCTGTTTCCATGCTGTAGGGATTCTACGTCTGTGTTCTTAGCCTTACTATCCCAGGTATGTTCAGGGGTGGATGTCTGTGAAATTCCACAGAGGTCCCCATTAGCTCCCAGAAATGATCCATTACATAGAAATTGAGGTTAGTTATTACCTTCCAAGCAACAGGAAGAGGATTTCCTCCTGTTCTATGAGTGTGCAGGTATAGGTACAGCAGTGGGCAGATGAAGGAGGTGACATCCTAAGGCACCTTCTGCACTGTATGTCTGTCAGCTGTACGGTCATTGCGTTGAAGTGTGTGGATGCAGTTTTGGGTTAACGAGGGCCAACACTTGCAGGCACTTGCCATGTTTCTTGTACCTCCACAGGCTGGCCTGCAGTCGATGTTGGCTCCTGCTCCTGTTACTAACAATTAGTTATCTAATGCACACTGTCACCTTTCTCTTTGCATTTTACCCTGCCAGCCTCAGCAAAGACCTTCACCTTGCAACAAACATGTGTTCCACAGGAAGCTCCACCCTGTGTGACTTCAAAGGACATCTCCGAATGCACAACAGATCACTGAGCATTGTCGTGGATACTGAAAACAAACCAGTGCACTTTCCCATTTATGATATCTAGCTTCCCTTCAGGGAGCTTAAAGCAGGACTATTCTAATCTGATGAAGATTTCTGAAGAAGGGTCCCAACCCGAAATGTCAGCGTTCCTGTTCCTCTGATGCTGTCTGGCGTGGTGTGTTCCTTCAGTTTCACACTGTGTTATCTCTGATGCTGCCTGGCCTGCTGTGTTCCACCAGCTCCACACTCAGTTTGCAATCCCTGTTGCCCATGACCCTTCATTCACACACCCACCACCTCCCTCATGTCTACCAAGCCCCTCAAGCTCACCATTGACATACCAATTCAGTCCCTGGAGCACTTCCTATCCTACATCTATGGCCTCTGCTGACCCTCACTATTACCCTAAACAAGGCCACCAGCACCCTAATGTTCCTTGACTGCCCTTCCTCCTCCCAACTCCCACCACCATGAGACTGTATACACCTCTCCCTCAGTTTCTAAGTTAAACCCTACCACATCCAACAGCCCTCTGTTACTGCAATCATTTCTTCTGCTGCTTAATGGTTCCAAATAAATTCCCAGACATGCAGCAGGGATGACACCCTGGACATAGTCTATACTACCCATGCCATGGTTGCAGCCCAGGCCCCTGAATTGACTGGACCCCAAGCCTCCCATATCCTGGCGTGCCATTCTGTCTGTAGTCTAGGCCTTCTGGACTGACTGCAGCCAGAATTCCCCCACCCCGGACTGACTGGAACACAAGGCCCCTGACTGACTGGAGCACACCACTGCCACACTCAGTCTTCCTCCTCTTCACCACTCCTTCTCATCATGCTGATTAGCCACACACACCCTCTGTTTGCTGGTTGCACAATACCCTGGCTTCAGTCGCAAGATGTTCCTTTTGCTGTTTGCCAACTTGACTTTAAGAAGGCCAATGTAGACAGCCTACTTACCTCCACATGAATGCATTGATTTGCAGAATTTATAGTGCAAATGAATGGAAACATCATTTAAAGCTGTGTCGTGATCAAGCCAAAGCAACAAATGTTTTCTCTGGAGCCCAGAAAGATGTGCCAACCACCAAGTATCCACTTGCTGTTTGCAGTCAGATATCTGAACCATCAAGTTTCTTGGTGGTCAAGGTAACAAAGTTAAAGTTAAAGGAAAGTAAACTTAATTTCAGTAAGTTGTGCTTCCAATGAAATGTTAACACGTGCTGAGAAGTTTCTCAACATCTGTGGGTGAGAAGGTCAATCCACCATCTGGGTAGGGAGTACTTAAATGCTAACATTTATCTTGACAGCAAAAATCTAATGTTTTGCCTCTTACCCAACAAGGTTCACCCTCCTACATTCATCTCTCTTCCTCTGGGTCTAGAAATTCCTGCCCACAGTATTGGTCATACTCGTGTTATTTTATTGCCAGATGGCGCACTCAGCTATTATACCACCTGAAAGCCATTTAGAGGAGAATCTAATTGTTTTGTTGTAATAAAACAGACTTGTTTTAAGGAAAACCAGCATCAACCTGGAAGATGACCTCTGACCTCAGCAGATTAAGAATAACAAAAATTCCTAATATCATACAATCATAAAGCACAGAAGGAGTCCATTCAGCCTGTCATCTCTGGACTGGATCTTTGAAAAAGCAGTCATATTTAGTACCTCATCCTTGCTTTTCGTCCATAACCCTGTAAGGTTTTCATCCTCAAATACCTGTCTAACTCCTTTTTAAAATTATTTATAAAATCAGCATTTGTACAGCCAGATCATTTCACATCCTGTCAAGAAGGGTCCAGACTGAAACGTCAGCTTTCCTGTTCCTCTGATGCTGCCTGGCCTGCTGCGTTCGTCCAGCTCTACACCTTATTATCTTAGATCTTTTACTGATGATTTAAAATCTATGATCTTTCATTATTGAATCACTTGCCACTTCTTGATCTTTTTTGGTCCGAACAGAGCATAACTTGTTAATATTCTGGTAATCCTCATGTAGTATTTTTTATACCTTTCCTGAAGATTAAATTTGATGTTGATCTTCCTCTTTGTACAGCTTCTCTGCAGCCATAAAATCATGTTCCTTGCTCTGTTCAACTCTTATGCACTTTGCGTGGTATAATCTGCCTGTACTGCATGCAAAACAAAACTTTTCACTGTAGCAGGTATGTATGACAATAATAAATCAAATCAAAATGTATGATGCTGTGAATTATTCACCATTCTCCAGCTGATGCCTGATCAGAAATGAATATAGTTTCAGCATAATTTTTTTTGCATTATATCCGTGCCTCTATTTAAAAAACTAAGTAACAAAACCGTGTTTTAAATCATATTATCAACTTAACTTGGATTTATGTAGTGGATGATGACTCACTGAGAATTTTCAAAATCTTCAAAGTGTATTGTCTTTCCAGATTGGTCTTTCCAAAGTCCAGCACTTCACAATTTTTTGTTCAATCGCAGGATGTGAGAGCTATTAGCAAATCAGCATTTATTCCCCATCCACCATTATAGAGTTATACAGCACAGAAACAGACCCTTCAGTCCAACTCATCCGCACTGAGCAGACATCCCAATCCAACCTAGACCCATTTGCCAGCGTTTGGCCCAGATCCCTCAAAACCCTTCTGATTTATATACCCATCCAAATGCTTTTTAAATGTTGTAATTGTACTTGCCTCCACTACTTCCTCTGGCAGCTTGCTCCATATGCACCACCCTCTGTGTGAAAAAGTTACCCCTCAGGTCCCTTTTAAATCTTTCTCCTCTCACCTTAAAACCATGCCCTCTACCTTTGGACTTCCCTACCTAGGAAAAATACCTTGGCTATACAATGTATCCATGCCCTTCATGATTTTATAAACCTCTATAAGGCCATCCCTCAGTCTCCGATGCTCCAGGGAAAAAAGCTCGAACCTATTCAACCTATCCATATTGTTAAAATTCTCCAGTCCCAGCAACATCCTTGTAAGTCCTTTCTGCACCCTCTCAAGTTTAACAATAGCCTTTCTATAGAAGGGTGACCAGAATTGTGTGCGGTATTCTAAAAGTGGCCTCACCAATGTCCTGTACAGCCACAACATGAGGTCCCAACTCCTCCATTCAATAGAAACCGAAAGAACTACTGATGTCATAAATCAGAAACTAAAACAGAAACTAAAACAGAAATTGCTGGAAAAGCTCATCAGGTCTGGCAGCATCTGTGAAGAGAAATAAAAATTGATGTTTTGGATCCAGTGGCTGTTCCTCAGAACTGATGATAGCTAGGAAAATGTTGTTTTTTCTGCAGAAGATGTGGAGGGGGAGGGAATAAGGAGTAAACAATAGGTGAGGATAGAGCCCAATGAGAGAGAAGAACAGTTGGACAGTCAAAGGAGTAGATAACGATCTGGCTAGAAGGGTGAATAGTTGTTAATGGGGACCATTCATGGCTAACAGTGGGTTGTGTGTATGCTGGCAATTTACCAAAGATCCTCAGACGTCACCTTCCAAACCCATGACCACTTCCATCTCTAGAAGGACAAGGGCAGTAGACGTATGGGAGCACCACCACCTCCAAGTTCCTCTCCAAGTCACTCACCATCCTGACTTGGAAATATATCACCATTCCTTCACTGTCACTGGGTCAAAATCCTGAAATTCCCTCCCTAATAGCATTGTGGGTCAACCCACAGCAGGAGAACTGCAACGGTTCAAGAAGGCAGCTCACCACCACCTTCGCAAGGGCAACTAGGGATGGTTAAGAAATGCTAGCCAGCCAGCGACACCCACATCTCACAAATGAATAGAAAAAAAAACAGGATAACCAAAATGGCGACTGAGTAGGACATCTTCTTCTTTTTCTTATTTTATTTTCTCTTTTCTTCACCTTAGTGTTTTTATTCTTCTTCCTCTTCTCTCAAAGCCTCTGATGATGCCCAGCCTCTAGCGATGACTCCCGGCCTCTGGTGATTACACCCAGCCTAGCACAGCAGCGTCCCAGCTTGGCATGGTGACCTCCCGGCCTCCCAGCGTGATGTGGTGACCGTCTGGCCTGGCACAGCGGTCTCCTACAGCAGCCTCCCAGTATGGTCTGGCAATCTCCCGGCCTGGGGTAGCAGCCTCCCGGTGTGGCATGGTGACCTCCTGGCCTTGCATAGCAGCCTCTTCCCGTAGTGACCTCCCAGTATGGCATGGCAACATACTGGCTGGTGTAGCGCCATTCCTGCCTATTGTAGCAGCCTGCCCATCGATTGTGCTGTCCTTGGCCTGGTGTGGCATCCTCAGCCTGGTGTGGTAGTCTGAAGTGATCTCCCAGCCTCATGGCCCTCAAGGTGAAGCCTGGCGCAGTCTGGAACCAGGACTGGAAGCTAGATAACAAGCATGGGGCTGGATGAACACAGCAAGTCAAGCAGCATCATAGGAGCAGGAAAACTTGACGTTTCGGGCCCGT
>JAHRHZ010000088.1:11402477-11423253 GCA_024137785.1 Ginglymostoma cirratum
CAGAAAAGGGTCCCAACCCGAAACGTCAACTTTCCTGCTCCTCTGATACTGCCTGGTCTGTTGTGTTCCTCCAGCTCCACACTGTCTTATCTCTGACTCCAAAATCTGCAGTTCTTACTATTCCTTACCAGTCTGAAATGCTTTTAGCATGAAATGTAGATTCTCCCTTGTGTATTGTGAGCAGAAGGTTCTTTTCTGTAGAGATCTCAAGTGTTCAGCCCTTCCAGCTGCTGACTCCGCATAAGCAGTCTTCTCAAAGCTTCTGCTGAAGAAGTGTTCTGACCTTGATCTTTGCTAGCTTGTAAGTAGAGTCCCACATTACTTGTCACTGTAGTGATTGGAACCAGGTAGATCTTACTGACTGTGAGTTCCTTGTTTGGGGTTATTATTCTGGACCAATCAGGGATCCCTGGCTGTTAGATATAAAAAGGGGATTCAGTGGCTCCTCACTTCAGGGACAGACTCCAAGCTGGCTGGCCATAGTCAGTGTACTGTGCCCATATAAATAAAAGGTGTCTTAGTGACAGAATACCAGCCTCTGTGCAGTTATTTCAGTCACCATGCTGGAAGATGAGTTCTCACTCCTGCCCATCCTGTTCTATGAGCTATTTGTTAGATTTGCTACCACGATCGCCTTTCTGTGTGGGAATCTACAGGGCCTGCTTGGTCCAGTGATCAAGTATGTTAGAGGAAAGCCACTTGGCAGTCTAAAAAGAAGATATTCTTAGCTTGAGCAATATGTAGTTTATTAGGATGGCAAATATGTACAAGTTATTCTGTTGAAATAGACAGTGTTACAGAGGGACTATGAGGAAAACTGAAATGGTAGTCTTCCTCCTATAAGATCCTAGCCTGTTACCCCACCCAAATCTTCATGATATCTTCATGATAAGTGGTCCTTAAGGCACTCTTCAACATTAACTCTCACACCCTTATGCCTCATACAACGGTAGGATATTCAGGGAGTAGAAGCCTTTGCATTTGTGGTACATCTGCACAATTAGGTGCAGCTTCTGCAAGTCATGTCCATCACTGTACATCATGGAAAAGTCTATCATTGTGATAATGCCCAGGCTGTGCTCTGTCACCTGCTCTGTGGCTACAGAATTCATAGTTTACTCCTGTCTTGGCTAAAAGAGTATCAGTCACTTCCAGTGGGTGACATATTGAGAGAAGTTAGTGACTGCAAAATCCTTATTTGGGGAAATTCAGAGCTATGATCACTTTCACTCTATTGGCCCGATCCAAGGCTATAGCTCTTCCTGAGAGAGTTGGCAGAATATACAGCACTTCAGCAAGCTCAGACAGAAATGGAATTCATTCAGCAACTGGCTGGAAAAGTTGCTGAATCCTATAAAAAAAGTGCTGGTGTAGGGTCCTTCTTGCTGTTCCATATATGTACGACCAGCTGTGTACTTTAAGAGAGGCTTTAGCGAGAGTGGTGCAGTTGAAATTGGGAGAGCTGGAATCACATCTCACTACCTGCAAACAGAAATTGTTCTAAAGAAAGCTCACTGGACCTGAAACAGTAGTTCTGCTTTCTCTCTACAGATGCTTCTAGACCTGCTGAGTTTCTCTAACAACTTCCATTTTTATTTCAGGCATCGTAATCTGCAGGAAAAGGTGGCATATATGCTGAAGACAAAGGATGGGTGGGGGCTGGCAAAGGAGTTGAAAAAGAAGATACTGGCTAGCATTTTTGTCTTGGGCTTGCTCCAACGAGGCTTGGTGCAAGTTACATGAGCAGCATCTTATTTTTCACTTGGGAACTTGCAGCCTTTAGGAATCCATGCTGACTTCAATAGTTTTATAACTTGAATGCCTTCTTCCATGTCCTTTACCCATTCTCACACCCCAGGCCCTGTCATGACATGGACTGCCTTCATCACAGCCAACCCATTTTGACCTAATTATGTTCCCCATTATCAGCTTTTCTTTTTTCCTTGGCATATTATCAATGGTCCCTTTGTCTCCCTAACTGTTATTTTGTCTCTCTTTGGGTTCTATCTCTGCCAATCTACTCACTCCTTCTAAACCACTATCATCACCAACCCATGTCTTGAACATATATACCACCTTTCCTGAGCTCCTGTCGGTTCTGAAGAAGAGTCACTGGTCTTGAAACATTAACTCTGTTTTCTTTTCACAGATACTGCCAGCCCTACTGAGTTTCTCCAGCAATTTTTTTGTTTCAGATTTCCAGCATCTGCCTTTCTTTGTTTTATTTTGTTGCAATCTGTCTACTACTCAAAAAACATTTGAACCATGCTTCTAAAACTAGGATTAAAGCTCTCAACAAAATGTCATCAGTACACATCATGTGGAATCCTATAGCACAATGAGGATGCCATTTAGGTACCAAAACAGCACCCATTGTGCTGCATCTTGGGATGATGCAAAGCTGACATTTATGACTTTGATGATTGAAAGTCCTTTCAAATAATCAAACAGCAAAGTTCTGAGTCACTCAGAGTGCTTGTCATTGCTCAAATACACTCAGAAATCTAATCACCACTGTAAGGGTTGGTTCTGAGGTTGGGGAACCAAAAACTCAAACCAACATCACTTTGATGTTGCAAACAACAGCATGGAATAACTGGTATTGAATTAACAATTAAGAATTTGATATTCAGCTTTTCCTCCGGAAAGTTAATGCTCCCTGGAACCAATCAATGAAAAAAAAAGCTCCACAATATCTTTTCATGCAATTGCATGCTGTTCTAGAAACAAATCATGCGTATTTGCATAAAACTGAACTTGACTAGGATAGTGCAAATGGTGAATACACAGTTTTGTAGATTATGATACCATTTGAAAAAGAACTGATCAACCATCAACATCAATCATGAAATATTGTCTCTATGCATAATTATCCTGACACCTCCTGATTGAAATCACATTTCAAGAATAATAATGAAAGAACTAATAATTTTTTTATGAAATTTCAGTTTCTGTTATTGTAAAGATTGTGTCTGGCAAGTCCTTAATTTGAACTACTTTGCAATACATGAGCTTTGACTCCATGGAATGCGAGGGTCCTTAAACTCCTAGGTTTCCCATGCAAAACTCAACCACATCCTGCCTCATGCCAATCAATATAAACTACTTCTTGTTAAAATGCAAATTAATATATCATTAACACCAGCATGTTGAATGTGATACTTTTTAAGGCAACAGCTGTAAGTGCACATAATATTGCAAGATTTATTCTTCTGTTCAAGTAGTGGATGAATATATTTCACATAAGTTTAGTATTGCTAAGAATGTTTTCAACCCCTACAGTTATTAATAGATCTATAACAAATCACTGAAACTACTTTTCTCATTTCAATATTCTATCAAACCAAGCATTAAATTTTGAAGTTTTGAACTTTACAGCTAGTTTTAATTTTATAATTATCTTGCAGTCATAGACTTAACCTTTTCTGGCCGTATGTTTTCCTCATATCACCTCAGTCTCTCAGTGGTTACAGCTAATATTAAAGAATTCAATTGTGCGGTTCATGAATTAATCTTTAAAGTTTAAACAGTTTTTAATATTTAATGTATCTAAGCTAGTTAATGGTTTTGCAGGCAAATGGTTTTGTGTGAACCTGTCAACTATTATTCCCCGGAAGCTGAAAGGGAAAGGGCGAACTGATCTATGTGTGTAATGCTACTGTTGCGATTAAATATCAGTCTCTGGCCTTGAAATTATGTTATGAGACAATAGTATGGAATGGTTGAGTGTAATTAAATAAAATCCTTCTCTACACAATTAATGCAGAAGCCCTGACCAATTTATTATAAGTAAATAATTATCTGCACTAATATCTTTATGGGAAAACATAAAGGATGGATTTTACCTTTACGTGGCATTGCCAAGGTTTAAATCATAATTGCAAAACACATTGTCTGTGAATTATATCATTTGCATTTGACCAAAATCACTTCCTCACTTTCCACCAATAATACCTAGTAGAGAGATCACAATTTGATAACTGTGCACAATACAGGCAACTAAGATAGAACTGTTGGTTAGTGTTGAACATGGAATTGAAGTTGAGACAATGTGTTAAAAGTCATGTCGTATTACTCGGATTTGTTAAATCTCATATGTCTGCGGAAACAGATGGGAGAAAATCTTATTCATGTCACTGTTAATAAAAGCCCATTTCTGTTCACAAGCTATTAATTTGAACTGATTTTTACCACGGGCTTTAAAACTCTAATGTGTGGCAGTAGAACCAACTCAGCCTCCTAATTAGCTGGGCCCATTCCCTAATTATAGAAGTTAAGTGAGTTCCTGATGCTGCTAAGTCGGTCATTCACTTCCTCGAGCTCTGTCATTCAATTGGTAAATCTGTATTGCAACTTTGTTTTCCTGCCTTTGCTCCATAAATCTTGATATGGAGGTGTCAGTGATGGACTGAGGTGGATAAGGTTAAAAATCACACCACTCCAGGTTCTAGTCCAACAGGTTTCTTTGAAAACACAAGCTTTTGAAGGGGATGAGCTCCGAAAGCTTGCACTTTCAAATAAACCTGTTGGACTACAACCTGGAGTTGTGTGATTTTTGACCTTGTCCATAAACCTTGAAATCCTTACCTAATGACAACTTACCTATCTCAATCTTGAAAGGTTCACAAGTCTGAGCCTGCATTGGGCTGATGTTCTGAGGGGAGGGAGTTTTGAATTTCTATTAACATTTATGTGGAAAATGTTTTTGGATTTCATTTCTGAATAGATAAGCCTTTATTTTAAGTCTGCATGTCCTTTTTCTTGATTTCCCACCAGCAAACAATTTTTCTCCATAGTTGCCCTTTAAACAACTCAATCAGATACAATTTTCGAAACACAAAGGCAAACAGTCCATATGAAGGTTTAGCAAGAACTGAGCCTAAAGTGGATACTGCACAACACTATCTATTTGGTTATATATGGTGTTGTTGAAACTGAACTGATCTGGGCACATTTAGATTACCATGATGCAGTGGCCTGGTGCAAATCTCAATGGCTTCCTTGATGGTATGTTGGTGAAAAAGCTAGCAATATCAAATGAGATTATTAACACAACATTGATCTTCATATGTGGCGCTTGTATTGTCTTTGTAAAAGTGAAGAAATCCTTCACAGTGTGTGTCAAAAATAACTCCAAACTGGTTGTTCATTCTATCATTTGGCAAAATCATTTTGTGCAGTCAGTCATCGACAAAATAGGGTATAAAGGATCATAAATGGGCAGCCCATTCATGCATGGACACAGTGAACCATGAGGATGAATCCTATTATGTATCCCACCAGGCAAGTTGCCAATTTTCCTTAAGTCCAACAAATGCCTGTACAATTGCTTTGAGTGTGGATATGTGATCGTGAGTAGTGGCAAGTCCAAAACAAAATGGCAACATGAAACAAAATGAAAACATGAGAGGAAATCTTGATGGACCTGTCATCAAGCTTTGACCAGACAACATTTGTCAATCATTTTTTTGCGCCTGAAATTCTCTAATTCCTTCTGTCTAGAACCATTTTAAGTTATTCTTTTGGTCTCGCAATCTTTGAAGTCAAAGCTTGCATGAGTACAATGAGCCACCTCTTAGCCAGCACATTGTTTTATCTGGCTCTGTATGGGTTGATACAATAACTGCAATATTGTACTTGGTGGAAGAGTAAAGTAGGATCACTTAAGAAATGGACCTATGGCATGGCCTTCTCAACAGTCTTTATAGAAATGTACAGCCTGTAGATATAGCCTGTAAATATTTACAGAGATGCAATAATCTAATTCATGTTTACTCTGCAAGACACCTCTCATTAGACCAGAAAGTAGTTACCCTTAAAAGCACTAAACCACATTGGCCCCTAAAGAACTTACATATTTAGGCAATACTGCACACATAACAGATTTGACTTTGTTCTAATGGCATAGCTCAACTCATATTCAACATCATAGCTACCAGATAAATCTGCATTGCTCTAAGACAAACTTACACACATGTTATTGTTTAAGAATTCACAATAATTTCTTGGTACGATTGATTTGAAAATGAAATGGAAAATGTATTTCACTGAGTTTTTAATTGACATGATAATTATTCAGGTTTAATCAAA
This sequence comes from Ginglymostoma cirratum, assembly GCA_024137785.1. Lineage (NCBI taxonomy): Eukaryota > Metazoa > Chordata > Chondrichthyes > Orectolobiformes > Ginglymostomatidae > Ginglymostoma > Ginglymostoma cirratum. Next base: position 11,408,568 of record JAHRHZ010000088.1, read on the forward strand.
TAGCTTCTGTACTTTTGTTCAGCCTTTTATTTGAACTGAATGCTTAAAGGCAAAAGAACCATTGTAAAACAGAAGGCATGCTTTATATCAAAACATTGCCTTTGTAATGCTGAAAGGAAAGCATTTACCAGGATAGATGTTGTTTATGCTCATGATGGGATTATTGCCCAGACCACTTAGTCTCTAGGTAGGAATTTGTGATGCCCATAATGCACATCTGGGCCCTTACATAAATCCCAATGAGCTGACTCTGCAGGAGAGAATCAGGATGTTTCAATTTCCGACAGACAATTCCTCCACAATCTGAGACCCTCTAAAATGTCTCCAACTCTGTTTTAGAGTCTGACTTTGGATTGCTCTAGATTACTTACCTGGGTAAACCATGTCAAACTCCTGGGTAACTATAGAACAAACTCCCTCTATTACCTCTAATCTTTATCCCCCAAGTCCCCATTGACGCTCTAATCATCTTACTCACTGAATCACCCCCTGAATGTCTCCTGCCTGCCAACTCTCTGACTGTCCTGACCCTCCAACTCACATGACTTCCGACTCTCTCCCCTGACCCTCCAAAATTCCACTCAGCCCAATCTGGCCTCACCCAACTTCACCACTCTACCCACCCTAGGCACTTATCACACTCACATTATTCACTGACAAACTGAAAAGCTATTTAAATGTTTCAAACCTTTTCAATGCCTTAGTGAGTGAACAATTACCAGAACAGAGTAGCCAGTGTTTCAAGGGTCTAGGCCCGAAACGTCAAGCTTTCCTGCTCCTTTGATGCTGCTTGGCCTGTTGTGTTCATCCAGCTCTACACCTTGTTGTCTCATAAAAAAAGGGCATAGCTTTCAATTCCCTTACAATCCGTATTTTCACCATATTTTTGAAGAGGCTGACTTCAGAAGCCTCAGCTAGAATTGTGAAACTTTTTTACTGTGGAGTAACATCTGAGAAGGGCAGCAAGCCAATGATGACCATCTCTCCTCGGAAGATTCAGACCAACATTTTTGCCTGTGAGTTGGTTAAAGGAAGTAGATTATTTTTGTAGGATTCCAACATGTTCATCTAAAGATTCCTATTTCTTCCCATTTCAACTCAACTTTTCCCCCCTTTGCTCAGTTTCCCCTAATCTTCTCTTCTGATGCAGTCTTCCACTTTAACGGTTTCTAGTTTCTTGACCATAACTGTCTACTTTTCATGATAAACTGTTGTATTGTACTCTGCTACCAATCATGGGTCCCTTGTAGATGGGATACTTTGCTGCGAACATTCCTCCTTTCTATTATTCTAAAATAAACAAATTAGACAAAATTACTTTAAACAGCCCCTAAGGGGCATTGTAACATAAATCAAAATTCCAAATCCTCATATCTATGCTGAGTCTCGGGCCTGTCTAATTATTAATTGTAGAGGATAAACTATTAGGCGATCTTAATAAGAAAAGGCACTTGTCTCACATCACAAGTTGTAGCTTCTTGCTTGATGAAAATAGTACAATTAACATTAATTAGTTAGGGGTAATTATAGCTATCAGGAGTCAGAGATGGGGAAACCGTCTCCATTGGGATCTTATTCAAGACTGCTTAATTCTCCACCCAAAACCTTTGTGTCATTATTAAACTAGGTGGAGTTAATGCAACTTCCACATTAACTCTTTCAGAACCATTACCTTCTCCAACATAAATGTCCATTGCTTTACACCTCCATTTGCCCTGGGAAAGCCTGAATGCCCACCCTTCCCCATTTCTTCCCTGAACAGAAGCCAAACCATTCCTCATACACGACCACCCTCATCCACTTTCCAAACCTGTTCTACCATTGAACAACTTCTCCTTGGACTTGATTGATTTCCTCCAGTTAAAAGGTTTGCTATGGGAACTCGTGTCCTAGCTATGCCTGCCATTTTGTTCTACTAATATTTCCTAATTCAAAGATTCACTCTTTTTGTTGTACATTGCTGATTGGATTGGTGCCATGTTTGCTCTCACAGCACCTTAAAAATTGCATCAACTTCACTGCCAATCTTCACCCTTCCATCATCATCAAATGGTTTATCTTCTGTATCATTTTAATTCTTCAGTCTACTCCTACTTTGACCTCTCTCCCCTTGGTCCTACATACCGTTCCAATGAAATTCAGTCTTTAATCAAGAAACAATACATCACCTTGCCAGTAGATACCTTACTGCCTTCCAAACTCAACATTTAGCTCAACAATTTAAGATCATAACCATTGTTCTCATTTTATTGCATAACAGCTCTTGATAATAATTCTGCTTTTGCAATTTTCACTTTCAGTAGTCGCAGCATTTTTTCCACTTGTTCACTAATTTCTTTTTGCCTTGCACTATATTTTTTGTCATTTAATCACTCTTGCCTTCAATCCCACTATATCGGTTCCCTTCGATTCTATTCTCTACTTTCCCCTTTCTCTGGATCATACATGGTTGACACTAGTTCTAGTTTAAACATTTTTCACTTCTGATGTAAGATTATCATTCTGGAATATTGACTTTCTTTTTCTCCCTACTCCGATACTGCCAGACCTGTTTCAGTTTCCATTTCACAACAAGAAAATCTGTGTCTTTAAATAGTTGAATATTAAGTTTAAAAAACAGTTTAGAATTCTGTATTTTAACTCTAATGCATCTTTGGGTCAATTTTTTGAGTTCACTGCTAAAAGACTTATCCTTCAATTCTGTTAATTGGAAAGTTTAGGTAATACAGCCATGATGCATGACAAGTGGACACAGCTCTGGTCTGCAGTTTGGACTTGGAAAATCAGCCGTTATTAATAGTAACTGAAGGGATTAGGTGCCTTCATTTATAGTTTATTTTGGTTCAAATAAAAAAATTCCCAATATAATGGGAAGTTTGAGAAATGTGCAAGAGGCCTCTTAGCACCCAAGAAGATAAAAGGAAGCTTAACATTGATCTGAGCTTGTCATTCATCTTCTGAGATACTGACAGGCTCACGACATACCTCTATCAACTTCTGGTTTTTCTCTTTATCTGTCAGTGCATCACTGTTATTTTGGGTTTGTCCATTGGTGTTTTTCTGAAGGGTTTACTTCATAGAGAGGTAGTGGCCAGTTTTGTGAGTCTTTCAGCTAAATCAGTTTTGGTGAAATTCATTTGCATCATCATCTGCCTATGAATTTGTTAACTGCTTCACCTGGCTGTTGTGGCTTTGACATAACTCAAGCCTATGTATTCTGAACTTGACTCAAACTTTAAACTGGTCTTATGATACTGTTGTTTCTTTTTGCCAGGACATTTTAAGTCATAATTAGAAATACTTGTGCAATTTACTTTTCTTAATCCTACGTATTCCAAGACAATAAGGAACTTGATTGTCTGCCCTTCCTTATTAGCCATTTGTTGATCAATGAAATAAAGACTTTCTTTTATTTAAATAACCTTACTTCAGATCAGATGTCATTAGATTGCTAAACCATGCTAAAGAATTTGTTTTCCATTTCCTTTGCAACTCTGTTCTTGGAATTGCCAGCAGAAACAGCAATCCATAAAATGCTCAGAGATAAAAGGTACTGCAGATGCTGGAGAATCCGAGATAACAAGCGTGGGGCTGGATGAACACAGCAGGTTAAGCAGCATCATCGGAGCAGGAAAACTTGACGTTTCGGGCCTAGACCCTTCATCAGAAATGGGGGAGGGGAAGAGGGTTCTGAAATAAATAGGGAGAGAGGGGGAGGCAGATAGAAAACCGCATCCCAAAACCAGCCCAGCTCATCTCCACCTCCCTAACCTGTTTTTCCTCTCACCTATCCCCTCCTCCCACCTCAAGCCACACCCCCATCTCCTATCTACTGGATTTCATTACACAGGCCTTTTTGTGGCTTTCGCATCATGTTTAACAAGATAAGACAGCAGAATTGACTGGTGTCAGGACAGGGAAGGGCTATGGAGAAGGCACTGTCAACCTACAATTGTATATATGCCCTACAAAGTCTGATGAAGAGGAGCTGCTTTCTGGTGTCAGGAGGAGTCCTGATAGTTTAGCAAGAAATAAACTATGAATCTGCTGGCCAGAACATGTGCTGCAGCACTTTCTGACTGAGGATGTTAGGAATGCTGGTCCTTCAGAAAAGAGGAGGTACTTGCAAATATTGATACTGAAAATAAGATTGCTGCAGAACACTTCGGCCCTGGGTGATTTGTTGTAAACTTCAGCTCTTATGTCACAGAGATGATTACTGATGTTTAGGAAAAGTTTTTACAACTTCTGCTGCTCCTATCATCGTTTGGTTCCAATTAGCTTCCACCATGAAGTGGTTTCTGGCTAAAATACTGAGTTCTTGCTGAGACGGATGTCATGAAGGTTTTTTTAACATTAACTGTTTACACTTGCCAGATTTCAGAATTACTCAAAGCTTGGATGCTGTTTGCTCTGGTGTTATTGTGATTACTGCTGTTACTACAATAATAATAGTTACTGATGATGAGCCAGGTACCTTTATACTGGAATGTCACATGTCATGATTTCATCTAAATGTCTGAAAGGTACAGTGTCTGCCTGGTCTGCAATCCATAAATTAATACAACAGAAATAGATGCCGTTTCACCCTATATACTATAGTCTCACCTGGGTTTCTCATGAAGTGTTTTACACTGTTGCTGTAACATATACACTACATTATTTACATTATTTTGTGGTCCCTGACTTTTGATAGTGAATGTAGACTTTTCATAAAGTCTGTTCAGCTGTTTGAACTCGTTGCTCCAAGAGCAAATACAGTAAGCGAAAGCAATAATATCTCATCAATCACATTGCATAAGTCAGGGAAGTAGTCTTCAAGTGCAGAATTACTGCCAACAAAAAATAACCACATAGAAAATATCATGTCTACAACAAAATGATGTGGTATGAACATTAATTTTTGTCTTTTTGCAATTCATGTGTTCCCATGCGCAGTTAATTGTTATGAAACAGAGGTTGATCCCCCTCTGATAACTAAAACCGAAACACTCAGAGAGGCTCGTCCCACCCCATAATCTGTTAAAAGAAGTGTGAAAAGTGATATAACTTGCCTCTTACCCTCAAGCTATTACAAAAGAGAAGTTAAATGAAATTAACTCCTGACGGTAACTCTATAATCAACAAGTAACAATTTATTTTTCTAACTCTAACAGTGGAGAAATTAACGGAACCGCCAACAAAACGAACAATTGCCCCTCAACTACTAGCTATTCCAAAACAAAATAAAATTCTAATGATATGTTGTTCCAGCTTCTATAAACCAAAATAATAATTAAAAAAACAATTAAAACGCAATCTCTCAAAAGTACGTGAAGAATACATCTTCTAGAATGTTCTGTGCCTTCTCCGTGATCTTCAGCATGGAATACCTTTCTCTGTCAATTTTTTGTGTCAGGAATGTTAGCTAAGAATGTCACTGTATCTTTAGTTAGATAATGATTACTTTGAGAGCTTAGGGAATTTTGTGAGAGACAGCGATTTTCTCTTTAGAACTGATGGTTGTTAACTCTATCAGATGGCAGTTGCTTTCACACTGATTTTCAAATGCCCTCTCCCTTTATACCCTTGATGACATGTCAATTTCTTACAATAGGATTGATTTTTTGTTGTCAAAATCATCAGATTTAAATTAAATTGGTTTTTGGTCTCTCAGTGCTTGGTCTAAAATAATTGGCTGATATTCAAACAGATACTCTGAATCAGAAAACTGATATTCAAAACAAAACTGCTGCCTGGATTGCTAACCATACAGCATTTTTTTTACAAATGTTTCAATTTCAGGAGTTCTCTGTGTATCTGCAAACCCACAAACTGCCCACAGACTTTTTTGTTGAAGCTCAAAGCACAGAAAAAAACACATATCTTTTAAAGGGACCACACACTCTTCCCACCTATCATTTTACAGCCGTCAAATTCTAATGTCCTGCCTTCCAATCCACAAGTACTCTATCCAACTTACACAGAACATAGAACATTACAGCGCAGTACAGGCCCTTCGGCCCTCGATGTTGCGCCGACCTGTGAAACCAATCTGAAGCCCATCCAACTACACTATTCCATTATCATCCATATGTTTATCCAACGACCATCTAAATGCCCTTAAAGTTGGCGAGTCTACAACTGCTGCAGGCAAGGCATTCCATGCCCTGACTACTCTCTGAGTAAAGAATCTACCTCTGACATCTGTCCTATATCTATCACCCCTCAATTTAAAGCTATGTCCCCTTGTGCTAGCCGTCACCATCCGAGGAAAAAGACTCTCACTGTCCACCCTATCTAATCCTCTGATCATCTTGTATGTCTCTATTAAGTCACCTCTTAACCTTCTTCTCTCTAACGAAAACAGCCTCAAGTCCCTCAGCCTTTCCTCATAAGATCTTCCCTCCATACCAGGCAACATCCTGGTAAATCTCCTCTGCACACTTTCCAATGCTTCCACATCCTTCTTATAATGTGGTGACCAGCACTGTACACAATACTCCAAGTGCGGCTTGGAGTATTGTACAGCTGCAACATGACCTCACGGCTCCGAAACTCAATCCCTCTATCAATAAAACCTAACACACTGTACGCCTTCTTAACAACCCTATCAACCTGGGTGGCAACTTTCAGGGATCTATGCACATGGACACCAAGATCTCTCTGCTTTTCCACACTACCAAGAATCTTACCATTAGCCTAGTACTCTGTATTCCTGTTACTCCTTCCAAAGTGAATCACCTCACACTTTTCCACATTAAACTCCATTTGCCACCTCTCAGCCCAGCTCTGCAGCTTATCTATGTCCCTCTGTAACCTGCAACATCCTTCCGCACTATCCACAACTCCACCGACTTTAGTGTCATTCGCAAATTTACTAACCCATCCTTCTACGCCCTCATCCAGGTCATTTATATAAATGACAAACAGCAGTGGCCCCAAAACAGATCCTTGCGGTACACCACTAGTAACTGAACTCCAGGATGAACATTTCCCGTCAACCACTACCCTCTGTCTCCTTACAGCTAGCCAATTTCTGATCCAAATCGCTAAATCACCCTCAATCCCATGCCTCCGAATTTTCTGCAATAGCCTACCATGGGGAACCTTATCAAATGCTTTACTGAAATCCATATATACCACATCAACCGCTTTACCCTCATCCACCTGTTTAGTCACCTTCTCAAAGAACTACTTCACAGTATAATTACAAAATAATCTTTAGTCCCAGAGGCACAATAAATCCAATCCATATTTGTCATAAAACTCTGAGAGTAATCAAACCTGACAAATGGTTGATACTGTAACTCATTCCAAGAATAGTTACAATGTTGTACATGTTTGGATTCCCTGACATATGTAAATATGATTATTTTTTCTTTCTGGTAACTACTAAAGTAATCTTTTCAATAAATGAGCAGATATTTTGTCAGGTAGAGTGTAGTATTTCCAATAAAATTATTAACGGAATGTAAAGAGCTGAATCTACAGCTCATGTTTATCTCATTTTTCATGTCACAAATACCCCTTTCCAGAACTTGGAACAGAACTTCTAAAAGTTCCTTAAAAATCAAACTCTTCAATATAGTAAAAACAAAAATTCCACAAAAGTTTCCCTTATTTCTGGTGATTTAAAGCAAAAAAAAATTTGAAACAGTTTCTGCTGATTCATTAATCAGGAAGTTCGCTTGAAGTTTTACTGCACTTGATAGTGTGAGTAGGATGAATTAACTTACAAAGTTAGTTTTACAGCAAGATAGAGACCTGGGGTTAATAAAGGCAGAATCTATTCAGAACCACAACAAAAACACAGCAAGATAACAAAGAAAAAGAACACTGATAAAAGCTGGAAATCGGAAATTAAAAATATAATATAGAGAACAAAAATTCAACAGCACCTTCAGAACATAAATCTTATAATTTCAGGCGTAGAGCATTCATCAGAAATTTAAGATGCATTTATTCTTAAAAGGCTCATTGCAAGTTCAGTTCTACTTGTTATCAAGCACCTTCCTAAGCAAGTGCCGAAATGCCTGTTTGAATTTTACTTACTCATTCAAGGGAAGTGGGTTTCATGTCTGGGCCATAATTTAATGTTGCTCTTGAGAACATGGTTGTTCAGAGTTGCATTCTTGAGCCACTGCAGTCCATTTGGCATAGGTACATCCACATTGCTGTTAGGGAGGGAAGTCCAGAATTTTGTCCCAGCGCTAGTGACACCAGAGTGATAATTCTGGATGATGAGTGGCTTGGAGGGGTCTTTGCAGGTGGTGGTGATCACATGTGTATCTGTTGCCCTTTTATGATGTAGATGTGCCAGTGTTCGACTGGGGTGGACAAAATCAGAAGTCACATGACACCAGGTTATAGTCCAACAGGTGTATGTGAAGATCGCAAACTTTTGGAGCGCTGCTCCTTCAACAGATGAAGTGGACTTTACCTGTTGAAGGAGCAGCACTCCAAAAGCTTGTCCTTCTAGGTAGTAGTCTCATAGGTTTAGAAGGTGCTGTCAAAGAAGCCTTGGTGAATTTCTGTGGTGCATCTTATAAATGATAGATACTGCTGCTATTATGCTTGATGCCGGAGTGGGTGAATACTTGTCGATATAGCACCAAAAAAGTGGGCTGCTTTATCCTGGATTGTGTGAAGCTAGTTGAATGTTATTGAAGCTTCAGTCAACCAGACAAATGGAGAGTATTCCTTCACAATCCAGACTTGTGCCTTGTAGATGGCGAGCAGGTTTTGGTGAGGGGTGCTTAGGAGATAAGTTACCCACTGCAACATTCCCAGCCTCTAAACTGCTCTTGTAGCACTGTACATATAGGATTCCACTTCAGTTACTGGTCAATAAGCCCCCAGAATGTTCATATTAGGGAAATTAAATAACAGTATTAAATGATAGAACGACGAGTGACAATGGTTAGATTTTCTCTTTCTGGAGATGGTCATGGCTTGGCAATTGCATGATCACAATATTACATACCAGCTGTCAGCCCAAGCCTAGATACTGTCCATGTCTTGTTGAAATTCCATATAGACAGCTTCCACTTCTGAAGAGTCACAAATGGTCCTAAACATTGTGCAATCATCAACAAACATCTTCACTTCTGACATTTTGGTGATAGTCACTCTACAATCAAAAAGTAATAATTTATTTATCTAACTCTACCAGTTAACAAATTAACAGAACTACTAACAAACTAAACAATTCTCCCTTAACTACTAACTATTCCCGAATAAAACAAACTTCTAATTGTATGCTGCTCTAATAGATATAATTCCCACTTACATAAAACAAATTAATTCAAAAAAACACTTAATCCCTCAAATTTACGGTAAAGATAAGTCTTCCAGAATGTTCTTTGCCTTCTCCACTGTCCTCCAGTCAGGACCGCCTTCCTCCATTGAATTCTTGCGTCAGGAATACTGGCCAAGAGTGCTGTAGTACCTTTATTTAGATGGTGCTTATTCTGAGAGCTTAGAGATTTCTGTGAGAGCCAGTGACTTTCTCTTCAGATGGCAGTTTGTTCTTCCACTGATTTTGAAATGCCCTCTTCTATTATACCCTTGATGATCTATTAATCTCTGACAATAAGATTGGTCCTAGGTTGTCAAAACCATAAAATTTAAATTTAATTGGATTTTGATATTTAGGGCCTGGTTTAAATTAACTGGTTAAATTCAAAAACCTGTTGTCATGGTAAAAATGCTACTTTGCCGGCTAACAATATAGCTTTTGATACAATGTTTCAACTTCAAGAAGTCTCTATGCATCTGCTGTTGTCTATAGATTTTTTTTAATCTCCTAGCCTAAAAAAAATCATCTGTTAAAGGGGCCACACACTCTTCCTGACTATCATTTTACAAACATCTACCCAACTTCGTAACAATAGCATCCCATAGCCTTCTTGATTATGTGTTGTACCTGCATACACATTACCAAACCTTTTGTGACTCAAGAGGTTCTATTCAATCTTGGTGCTAAATTTTGGGGCACTTTCCCCTCATGTCTTACAGCCTTAACCTTTTTGGCCATTTGTGCTGGCAATTTCTAGCTGGTAAATGGAAATGGTGATGTTCTATATGGATCCTGACTCTACATTTAATCCTAATTCTCCAATTATAATTTCTATTAAAGGCAATGAAAATGAACATTGGAATTCACTATTGCTCAATTTACACAATTGCACAAAATTAAAACTACTCCCATTATGTTGTCACCCTCTTCATCCCAAGTCTAAAGATTTCCCATTATTCATCAACCTATCACTAATATTTATGTCCAGCTAATTTGGGCCAGATTCCTTTGTATGTTTGTAAGTGCTGCCTTTTCCAGGCATTCATTATCCCTTTTTATTCTTACAGAGCTATTAGGTACTTCCATCATTAATCACTGTTAGTGTATATGTTCTTTAGAGCATACTCATTTATGCATTAACAGCAGTGCATTCTAGCTCCAAGAAAGTTGTCAATTTGATAGTCCCTGTCAATTTTACAAAAAGGAAAAGAAATTCTCTCCATTAATGCACAGAGGATCTAGTACACAATATTTTCTGCTGTTCAATGTTTATGACCTGAAATGATTGTAAATGGTATTGTAAATTAAAAATTTGAAGCATTATGATCAAATTTCATAAGAATTATTTTAACAAAGGTATTAACTCATTTAGTGTGACGGTGAATAATCGAAAAATTTCATTATCATTCAGCATTTTCATTTCATTCTTTCAGACTATTCAGAGGTGGAAAAATTTTGAACATGCCTTCGTGTGTGGTGACCACAGTAGAAGCACATAAAGGAATTTAATACTAGGAAGTGAATGATTTTTACATAAACAGTGCCCAGCTGGCTTACTGTTCAGTGAAGTGCGATTAAAAAGATGATATTATCTTTTGGAGATCTAAAGATAAACTAGAATTCCTGTTAGCTACATTTTGTCTAAAAAAGAACAACTGAAAATCCTTACCATGGGTTTGGAAGAATGTAAGTTCATAATTTTCATCAATTACATAGCACAAGTCAGGGTAGGGTAAGGTACAATAGTGGATTAGTTAGGTCAGTAAATGGACCTATTCATTACAAATAAATAATTTGTATTCAGGTAGCCCTTCATTCTGAGGAAGTCTAGGACAATAAATAGATTGAACTGCAACAAGCGCAACAGCCAATTTGGGCACGGCAAGATTCCATTGATAGCAAATGAATGAATATAATTTACGCTATTTTCAGAAGCAGTAGATTTCTATCTCAAAATACGAATAACTAAAATTACGTGCTAAATTATTGCAGTTTAAAATATCAGCTGCATCGTTGCAACCAATGTAGAATATTGCTGTCAGAAGTGTGAGTATGGTTTTGGCTGTTTTGAATGAAGGAACAAAATATTAACTTTGCATATGTTTGATTCAGATGCAGGCTCTGGGTGCTTGCTGTCTTGCCCTTACCAATACTACAGATGGAGCACTTCTGGCTTGCAATGTGCCTATTTTTCCTATCATCTTGAAAATTTGAATTCATAGCACCCGACAAACAGATACAGCACTACTGAATTTATTAGCTATCATCTCTGCTAATACATGCAAATCTAACTAAATAGATGAATACAGAGTGCTGATAAAAATAAAATATGAAGGAAATAATTTTTGAAAATGTGCAACAGCTTAAACACTGGCTTTTCCTTCTGGCTTCAATCAAATTGAATACAGGTTAATTAGATGACAATCTCATTAGAGTGGGTCAGAGGCATACTGTCATAAGAGAGACTCTGCACATTGCTGAACTAAATGTTCTGCAGGAATGCTGAATATCAACACTGATTGCCCAATATTAATACCTCTCCAATTTCAACCTCACAAAGTCTTAGTTAGAAATGATGCTATAAATAAATGCAATCTAGATTTTCCACTTTCTAGAAATAATTTGTGCAAATAAAGAAATCAGCAAATCAATTATTTTAACATATTTCAAATCTTGCAGTTTATTAGTGTACCCCCGTGTAGAGATGCAACTGAGACAAATATATGTTAAAATGCCAATGTTAAAATATATTTTCAGATAGGCACTAGGAAATGCAGCTGGATAATAATCTGCAACAGGGGTGATTCTTTGCATTTTATCATGATTTCAAACTAATACCAGGGAGAAGCAATTAATACCCAATTTTTAACTGCACATAGTTTAATTAGATAAATAAGAAAATTTATACAAGTAAATGGATTCATTTAACGCATATATTCCTTGTTCAAAAATCTATGTTTGTTGCTTCTAAGAAAAATATGAAGGAACAACTTGTTTCTTATTTTATGGTGGTCAAGTGCCTGTAATTCCTATTTGCATCTTCAAATATTGAGCTTTGTGAATGAAGATATCCAAAAGGTTCAATGAAATGGCTTCACAGAATTATATGATGGATCTATCTTCTTTGTTTACCCTCAAGGCTCTCATTCATCATAAAGAACAGCAATTCAGCTTCTATTTACCTGCATTGAGATGTTCTTTCAGCCAGTTTCAGAGAGAAAGCTGGTTTCACAGACATGCTTTTTGACTTTGTTCCATGGAGATTACAAATTGTTGCTTCTGCTCCGCTGTTTCAGCCTTATCCATGGATGACAAACTCATGCACTACTAATTTGTTTGTTATGAACGTGGGAAGAGAAATAATGTGAAACTCCCAGTTCCCCTTGCTTACTTTCTGCAATCAGTTGTGTTGTCTTTTTAAATGTAGACATGTGTGTCTCAAGGACCCCTTTAGCATGTGGTGAATTTGAATAAAAAGGAGCAGTCTTTCATGGGTTTTGCAATAAAGAAAATTCACACTGACAAAGTCTAAATGCTACATTTTTCACATTTTGCACCATCAAGAAAGATGCCATTAAAAAATTGTGCACTTCTACAAGTAGTAAACTAAAAGAACAGTCAAAAGTCCACTTGTTTAGCATGTGTGATGCTGCAAAAGAGGATTCTTTGTCCACACTTCAATTGTGATTCTGTTGTGTTCAAAGTAGCTAAGGTCAGATATGGAGGTTGGTTCAGAATTCCCTTGAAAAATGAATGTTAAGCAGGTCGGAATGTAAGGCACTTGTGGCTTCTGCACCAGGAGGCCAAATTTATCTAGACATGGACTGAGATGTTCAGAATCAGTCTGAGAAACTTTTAAAGACTTTGCAGCTCTCAATTCCGAAAAGAAAAAAAATGATACAGCCTTTTTCCTGCTTTTTTTGTAGCCTTTAGTGATCTTTTGATGGTGGCACATGTCTTTTCTGGATCTTTAGATCAAACTTTCTTATTTCCAGTTAGAGGTAGTCAGTGTCTAATTCTGATAAGTCTAACCAGAATGGTTCGGAAGGTGAAAGACATCCCTAAACCAAAGAAGATAAATGGTGGTCTTTAAATTAACTGTGCAGATAACTTTTATACCTGTAGTGATTGGACCCATGACCAGGTGGATCTCATTGACAAGGAGATCCTTGAATGGAGTTGTTAACCTGGGCCAAACAGGAAACTCTGGCTGACAGATATAAACAGGGGATTCAGAGAGTCTCCTGATCCGAGGGAATGTCCCTAAGTTGGCTGCTCAGAATCCATGTACAAACCACATGTAAGTAAAGGGTGGCTTGATGACAGGACACTGGCCTCTGTGCAGTTATTTCAACATCTTTTTGACAAAGCATTAAACTTAGAGACGGGAAGCCTAGAGATTTATCACTGTGCATTGGAAATGAATATGGAACAATGACAGGTGAATTCCAAAGATAACGTTTCCCCTGTATTTCCACTTCTGACTGGAGACAGAGTGATTCAATTAGAACCTTCTGTAGGCTGAGATAGTCTTAATTGTGTAATCAAAGGTCACGTGACTCTTAGCAGCCATCTTACCACCTTGTCAATCCCCAATTTAAACATATAAAAGATGGATCCAGAAGAAACCTACACTGGCCCTAAACCCCACCTCTTCCTCCATTACATTGATGACTGCATCGGTGCCACCTCGTGCTCCCATGAGGAGCTCGAACAGTTCGTCCACTTCACCAACACCTTCCACCCCAACCTAAAGTTCACCTGGACCATCTCCAACACTTCTCTCTCCTTCCTGGACCTCTCTGTCTCCATCGCGGGTAACCACCTAGAAACCGATGTCCATTTCAAGCCCACTGACTCCCACAGCTACCTGGAATACACCTCCTCCCACCCACCTTCCTGCAAAAATGCCATTCCCTACTCCCAATTCCTTCGCCTCCGCCGCATCTGCTCCCAGGATGAGACATTCCATCCCGCACATCTCAAATGTCCTCATTCTTCAAGGACCGCAACTTCCCCCCTACAGTGGTCGAGAACGCCCTCGACCGTGTCTCCCACATTTCCCGTAACACATCCCTCACGCCCCGTCCCTGCAATAATAACCAAAAAAGAACCCCCTCATCCTCACGTACCACCCCACCAACCTCCGGATGCAACGCATCATCCTCCGACACTTCCGCCATCTGCAATCAGACCCCACCACCAAAGACATTTTTCCCTCCCGACCCTTTTCTGCCTTCCGGAGGGACCACTCCCTCCGTGACTCCCTTGTCCGTTCCACACTCCCCTCCAGCCGCACCACACCCGGCACTTTTCCCTGCAACCGCAGGAAGTGCTACACCTGCCCCCACACCTCCTCCCTCACCCCAATCCCAGGCCCCAAGAAGACTTTCCACATCAGGCAGA
>JAHRHZ010000088.1:11423653-11483846 GCA_024137785.1 Ginglymostoma cirratum
AGAATTAGGAGTGTAGCTTAGACTTTGTTTAAGGGCTGGATTGACTAGGTTTTGTAGCAGCATGTGGCTGTAAAGCTATAGTTTTGATACCTCTTCTTTTGGCATTGTAGTAGTATAGGAAACCAACCAGGAAGTAGAGTAGTCACTGAAAGAGAGGAATGTAGCATAGATTAAAAGGTAGATAACTTGACTGTTGAATTCACCATTGTGAGGAGCCAAAGGAACAGAGCGACCTTTGAGAATATGTGCACAGATCACTGAAGGTGGCATGCAGGTGGAGAGAACATAAGAACATAAGAACTAGGAGCAGGAGTAGGCCGTCCGGCCCTTTGAGCCTGCTCCGCCATTCAATAAGATTATGGCTGATCTTTTCGTGGACTCAGGTCCACTTACCCACGCTCTCACCGTATCCCTTAATTCCTTTATTGTTCAAAAAAAACTACCTTAGCTTTAAAAATGTTTACTGCAGTAGCGTCAACTACTTGACTGGGCAAGGAATCCCATAGATTAACAACCCTCTGGGTGAAGAAGTTCCTTCTCCATTCAGTCCTAAATCTGCTCCCTCTAATCTATGCCCTCTTGTCCTAGTTTCATCTGCCAGTGGAAACATCCCCTCTACTTCTATCTTATCTATTGCCTTCATAATTTTATATGTTTCTATAAGATCCCCCCCTCAAGTGATTAATAAAACATAACGTCATTATAGTCTTACCAGACCATAGGGCTGCTCACTCAATGGAGAGAGACAACTGGTGGCGTTTTAACCTGAGGGTCAGTGTGCCTCAGATGAGGGGAGAGATTAAGAAGGAGAATCCTTTACGGTAACCTCAGCCAGTGCGGGAATCGAACTCTGTATCATAAGCCTGCAGTCCAGCTAACTGAGCTAATGGGGAGCACAGAGTATAACTTTTCAGCTGGGAGCTGTTTCATTTTATGTAGAATTTGTGTCGTACACATTTTGGCAAATTCTAAAACCCTCAGTGTGATAGTGCGGTTTTTTTACATTTGTAAAATGCATGGATCTGCAAGACTTTTACAGCATTTATTTTGAAAACCATTGTATGAGGGATGTATTTCGTTTAAATTCTGTTTATTGTTGAAATAAAATCTGATGTGGATGGAGTTGATCCATTGTATTATGATTCAAATATCTTGAAGTACTTGAGAGTGACAGAGCTACAATCAAGGTCACCATTATTTTCTACACAATCTATGTTTATTAGTCCGGGAAAGCCAAAGTGAGCATTCATATTGCTTCCAGACCTTCGAAGAAGCTACCAGAAAAGCAGATTTGGCTAAAATGCTTGCCAATATCCCACTGTTTCTCTGTTTTGTTATTGTTTCCCAGCTGAGAACATCAATGAAGTGTTCTTTGTTTTAAATGTTTTAAGATGTCTCTACAGATTTTACCAAGCAGGGTTGCAGTTTGTGAGCTTTTCTATGGCAAAAAAAAAGTAAAAAGCAAAAATGAAGCATCATAGCAATAATGTTAAAGACAAATGCTCAAACAAAGCAAGGTGCTTTTTTAAGATAAGCTACCATTCTTGGCAATTTGATATTATATATATGGGTTTACATTGAGTATGGCAGGTCAATTGCTCATAAAGCTCAGTATCAGTGACTTGCAGGTTCACAGCAGACCACTGGGGATTACAAAAATGATCTGAACAGTCAATGTGAAATGGCTATCACTGAAGTGTATTAGCTATCAGGGGCACCTCTCCAAGATACTTGACTCTGAGCTGAAACAAATTATGCTGACTGTATATACAGTAAATCATTTCAGCCAACATTCGGTATCTTGTATACAGCCACAGACAGTTATAAGTGTATTCAGTGATGAATAAGGTTCAGGTCTTTGCAACCAAACCCTTTTATTTTATTACATATATAACATTTACAGAGGTAAACAAAAGAAAGCATTCTCAGAGCTTTAGAGATTCAATCTTAGTTCTGGCAATCTGTATCAACATAAGCAGGAATCACTAATGGCATATCCTAGAAATTTGGAACTTGTGCTTATCTTTGATCTTCCCTCAAGCCTTTAATTCTATCGTTTTAAATCGTTATCACTCAACATTATTGTTTCTATCAACAATCAATGACTAACATTTGTCTTAACATTTCGCTATCAAAATTTTCCTCACTCTCGCTCTCCCCTACTCAAAGTCTCATTTGGACACCATGCTTAACGCAAGTTGAGAAAGACTGGGATATCACTTGTTTGCTTACTACGCTAAGACAGGCAGAATTCAGAGGCAAAGTCTGCAGAATGGTTTGACTCATTACTCCGAATGTGTACAGAGTTCCATTGTATGTTGTGGAGGGTCCGTGCATATTGAATTGCTGCCCTGATGGTCTTCAAGCCTTGGCTTGGCCATTTATAGCTCAGTTACAACAACTACTTAAGGATCTCAGCTTGGAAAACAAAATCACCTGTTGGCATTGGAGCAAAGCCACCCTTGGGCAGTGTGCTGCAATACTTCAGTAGAACTTGATGAAAATTGTTAATGTTCATCAAGAGCTTTTTTTTCAGTCAGTATCCCTCACTTTGTTTCACCACTGGCTTGAGGTACTGCAGTAAGCTTTGTGCTATGGGTGTATGAAGCTGCAAAGGATTGAAACAGGCAGTGGTAAATTGTGGCTCATTATCAGAGATGCCTAATCTGGAATCTTTGTGTGAGAAACATGTTTGTCAAAGATGTTATCATGGTCTCTGAAGTGAGTAGGTTTACTACCTGAGATTTGCTCCTTTGACCTTGAAGAGATTGGCACCAAGGTGTTTCTAAGGCCTGGTTGCAAAAGAGGGCAGAGGAGGTTTTTCTACTCCTTTCTATAAATAGTACAGATCATGCAATTGGAGACCACTTCCTCAAGGGAGTGATATTTCCAGGTCACCAAACCAACAGTTATGCCTGAGCCCACTACTAGGAAATGCCCAAATGCCCCAGTGTCTCTTCTTAAGGATGTTCTGATAGAGAAACCCAAAAGAACTGTGGATGCTGTAAATCAGGATCATAAGTTGGTGGAAAAGCTAAACAGGTCTGGCATCATCTTTGACGAAAAAATCAGAGTCAGCGTTTCAGGTCCGGTGACCCTTCCTCTGTGTTCTGAGGAAGGGTCACCGGACTCGAAATGTTAACTCTGATTTTTTCTTCATAGATGATGTCAGACCTGCTGAGCTTTTCCAATAACTTCTGTTTTTGTTCTGATAGAGAGTTTGTGAGACCATCAACTGCTCTTGGTACACCAAAATGTACATCAAAACCCTCAACTCATCTTCCTTGGTTGAAAGACTCTGCATTAAAATAAATGTCAATCATCTTTGCAGTGCTCCCTTGCGCCTTAATTTAATGATATATGCTCTACCTTCCAGATTTATTTGATTTTTCTTCGCTATAATTGTCTGTGTATCACCTTTACTGTACCACCATTCTATATACCCCTACCCTGTCAGATGTTGGCTCCATACTAGCTCCGGTGCAACCATCGGACTTGCACAGGTTCGAACCTCCCCAGAAATGGACCCAGTGATCCAGAAATCTAAAGATCTTCCTCTTGCATTGACTCTTCAGCCATACTTTCCTCTCTCAATTCACCTATTCCTATATTCACTTGTATGTGACACCAGGAATAAGTCATAGATTACAAACTTAAAGGTTCTGCTTTTCAATCTACTACCTAGCTCCATAAATTCTTGTTGCAGGTTCTCATCCCTCTGCTCCTGACTTCATGGTAATAATGTGAGCTACAGTCTCTGACTGTTCACTTTCCCCATTCTGAAATCCCTGCAGCTGGCTACAGGGAGGAAATAAACCAACCTAGAGTCATGTCTGAAGCCATAGAAATACCTCTCTGTATCCCTCGCTATTGACTCTTTCCACTATTGTTCTTCATCTCTTTCTTCTCCCTCCCTCTTTGTGCAGCTGGGATCTGGTGCAGCACATGCAAATCACTAATAAATGCTCATGCTCAAAACCCTGCACTCAGTCTGATCAAACTGATGGCATTCCCTGCAGAAAGACCCATCCATCTGCAAAGTGTCTAAGACTTCCCATATATTACAGTATGTGCAACACAATCTGATGCATTAATTTATGGAAGGACTAGTGTAGGTTAGTAGATTCTGTACTGATGGATGAGGAAGTCTCAGGAAAAGATAGGATAAGGTTACACACAATAAGTTGAAAACTGATTCTTGTGTTTAAATGATAATTGGTTTTTACTTTAGCAGAGATGCACTATCCTTTTGTTTGCTGTAATTCACAATAATTTAAGTGTTTGAGGCTTTTTGCCAATTGAAAAAGTTTCCTATGAGTGGAGCTGTCTATCCAGGAAGCAGGGCACATAATGGCAGTAATTTAAGAGAGTACTAGATTCATCTGGTGAAGGAAGCAATTTACTGACATTAGATATCGCCTAGGGTGATATTTTGTGAAAGATGAGACCAAACAAGTAGTCTTTCATGGTCCTGTACATTTTCAAGCTGTTACTATTACATCTCATAAAATTATATGGAGTATCATCAGATAGTTTATCAATTCTGATTTATTTTTCTGGGGTTGAACATAATAACTAAAAATTAAGGAAACTACAACGTACAGAAATGCTGAGACAGTTATTACATTTTCAAATGGCTCCATTTAGGAATGCTATTAAAAATATTTGAACTTACGATACTTCATTGCTTCTGCCTCTCTGGAGCATTTAATTACTTAGAGTAGTCAAGATTCATTCTAACCACTTGGCCATGAGATCTTTAGTTGGTTCAGCAATTTCTTCCCTCTGTAGTGTTATGTCTCACAGTCAATATGTCAGTATACCTTTAATTGACAGGCTTTTGATATTATCACAACATTGTTACATGTGACATAAAGTGATAAAGATCACAGACTCTGTTTTAACCTGACTGATGTGAAGCAAGACCTGGCCTTAGAAGCATGCTCTTCTGCTGTAACCAAAAAGCCTAATACTAGTCCAAACACCA
This sequence comes from Ginglymostoma cirratum, assembly GCA_024137785.1. Lineage (NCBI taxonomy): Eukaryota > Metazoa > Chordata > Chondrichthyes > Orectolobiformes > Ginglymostomatidae > Ginglymostoma > Ginglymostoma cirratum. The sequence continues at coordinate 11,428,641 of JAHRHZ010000088.1, forward strand.
GTAAATGCGTATTGCAATGAGCTATAATAAACATCTGTTGGGTCCTTCCATACCACATTATCCACATATTTTTAAAGAACAGTTAACTTAGGCGTTGTCACATCAAGTAATGTTGCTGCTGGAAACAAAACCTACATCATGTTATTTCCACAATAATTTGCATTATTTACACCTGTAAATGATAGTTTGATTTTCACTCTGGGTAAAGTTTTTCTAAACAATGGTTGGTATAGGGAAAATGCAAAGTGCAGTCATTGGAGAAAATGTAATAACAGTGGGAATTTGCCAAAAAATTTCCAGTCAGTTGGATGACATTTGACCAAATGGCTGTCTGGAGATATGCCAGGGAATGATGTTCTGGGGAGGGGGTGGGGGGATGGTGGTGGTGTTGGAGGTAGGGAGAGAGGACACAACGACTTTCTTCCAAGAGCCAAAAGGCCAGTTAACATTCCTGGCCTTAAAAACGGAAGGCAAAAACTTTACCTTTTTGGGACCTTTCACCCTTCTAACAAGTCTTGACTCTCAAACCTGTCAGGAAAAATCATAGAAACATAAGAACTGGGAGTAAACCTTTCTATCTGTGAGTCTTTTCTGTCATTTAGTTTGTTCGTGCATAATTCAAAAATCCTCCCAGCTAGGCCTCAATTAAAATTGCAGTCATGCTCCAACAAGTTCTGCATATGAAAATGAAGCTTTGAGTGGGTAACTCAAGCACACGTCTAAAATCCTGAATAAAAGCACTGGGATTTGGGTGGAAATATATAACATGCCACTAATTCATTCCCAGGCATTTTCCACAATTGCAAAAAATCAAATCTATCCCAGGCTATAAGTGACAATCTATGCAGCTTGATAGACGTTGAAGAATAAAACTTGATTCAAATTGAATGTTGTATGACTTCATCTAGTGAAAATGTATGAAGTAGATATCAGAAGGTATAAACCACCATCTATTTTATATCAATAACTTTGTGTGGTACTATGAATAAAATTTAATGGGTTAAATCAATGCTTGGATTGGAAAATCTAGAAATATCTAGTGGGTGAACTGGATCACTTGTCATCCATGTGCAGTATTTTAAAGGAACCCAGACTGTTTGTTTTATTTCCCCTCTTTCACTTCCAAGTCCAGAACTGTCAGAAATTAGACGTCAACTCCCTTCCTTACACATCAGTTTCTTAGATAACCTTGTGAGACCAAAGCCTCCATCATCCTTGTAAAATGCCCTTTTTATAAGCATTTGTAAAGCGAGCTCTCTGAATATTAGAACTTCCTTTCTTTACACCACTGGGGACCTGCTGTAGGAAAAAAAAGCTAATTGAGAAAGTAAGTATATCTAACTAGGAGTTAGGGAAAAGTAATGGGCGACAAGGGAAAGCCGGGATAAATTAAAGTAATTTTAGCTGTTCAGAATATAATAAAGGTGTGCAATCACTGCAATTTGTCTACAACAGTGGATATTAGGAGTCAAATTTAAAGTCAGAAACTGAAAAAGGCAAATTAGTTCAGAATTATTAGTGAATTTAATGTAAATATCAATAATTAATGATCCTGCTTCAACAGTACTCTGTGGTGAAGAAATCCAAAGATTCACTACCTTCTCATCTCTGTGTTAAATGTGCAACCTCTTATTCTGAGATGATGCCCTCTGGTCCTGGATTCTCCCACAAGGGAAAACAACCTGTCCACATCCATCCTGTAAAGTCGCCTTAGAATCTTGCATATTTCAATCAGATTGTTTCCCATTCTTCTAACTTCCAATGAGTACAGGCCCAACCTTCTCAACTTCTCCTCATAAGGTAGCCTTTCTGTCCCTGGCATCAGCCTAGTGAGCATTCTTTAGACTGCCTCCAATACCAATATATCTTTCCATAGATAAGGGGCTCAAAACTGTTCACAGTGTTCTCGCTTTCATCTGACCAGTGTCTTATATAAAATTAGCAAGGTCTCCCTACATTTATGCCTCATTTCCTTTGAAATAAAAGCCAACATTCCACTTGCTTTCTCTATTACTTATTGAACTTGGATGTTAGCTTTTTGTGATTCATGGATGAGGACTCCCAAAACCTTCTGTTTTGCAGCTTTCTGTAGTCTTTCTCTTTTAAATAAGGTCCAGTTCTTCTGTTCTTCCTGCCAAATGTATGATTTCCTACTTTCCCACATTATATTCCATCTGCTAAGTTTTTTCCCATTCACTTAACCTGTCTATGTCTGTCTGCAGAGTCTTTGTGTCATCCTCACCACTTAACTTCCTATCTATTTTTCTGTCATCCACAAACAGCTATTACACATTCACTTTTCTCAAAGGGATTGCTGTAGATGAGATTTAGGTACCTAGATCCCTCCAATATAATAAAATAGAACAAAGAACTGTGGATGCTGGAAATCTGAAACAAAAACAGAAATTGCTGAAGAAATTCAGCAGGTCTGGCAACAGCTGTGGAGAGAGAAACAGAGCTAACCTCTCAAGTCTAGTTTTGAAGAAGGGTCACTAGACTCAAAGCTTTAACTCTGTTTTCCTCTCCCCACAGATGTTGTCAGACCTGCTGAGTTTTTCAAGCAATTTCTCTTTTAGATTCCTCCAATGTCACGTTACAGTACATTCCAGTAAGGGTATTGCTTATTGAGGTGTCTGCAGTGCCCTATGGAATGGGGACTCCTTGAATAATAAGTATGTGATAGATTACCAGTCCTTATCCAACAAGGAGTGATGGGGCAAGTGGCACAGGATAAAGAACCGCTTGCGCCAAAGTGAATGGAAATGAAAGCCATCCATGGGAATCAATAGTGAAAATCACATGCATGCCTGTGTCATATCACTCTGATGTTTTTTCACAATTAGTATAATTTACCTCAGTTGCAACAATCATACAAGAACCCCATTTTGTACCGACACAAAACAGTCCCATTTCATACCTTCACTGAGTGTAATAACAGCATAATGAACAATAAATGCTCACATCTGAAATAACTGTTTGCGATCAAGTTTAGATCAATTGTCAATTGCCCATATCAAAGGGTGATTAATGTTGCTGGAGAAGTGGAATTACAACTAAGTCAATAATCTACACAAAATGTACCAAACTGATTGTGCACTGACCCCAAAGGACCCTTTCTGCGCACTTGTGCATGCTTTGAATATCTTTCACGCACATCAATCCTCATCATTCTCTAAAACTGTGAACAGAAAGTAACAGGCTGGAAATTATTACTGGCAATATTGATGGCTGAATAACAGTTTCAGATTTAAAGTTTTGTCTGATGAAAACTGGGTAAATACAACAAGAGCAAACTAAGAGATTATTAAAAGGTTCAGAATAGAAGAGACGGAGCTTTAAAGCAGCAAGAGGAAAAACCTAAATAATGCATAACCAAATTGGAAACAGAAATTGAAAATGGAAGCAAAAAACAGAAACACAGCAAGCAAATTGACCTGCGCAGTTTCAAAGGAAATAAAAAGATCTTGAAAGCAAAATTTCTGGGCAACCTGAAACTGTTTGAGACTATGTGAAAAGACACAAAACAATTTCAGCTCAGTCGTTGCAGTTTGGACTTTGTTTAGTTTGCATTTCACTAAGAGATAGCTGGAGGAATTGATAGCAAGGTTCGCATTGTAAGCAAAGGGAAACATCAAGTTTATACTTCATTTTAAATGTTAATGATCCCTAAGTGGATTGTAACAAGGAGTAAATACTTCTTGTCACAGAATGACTCTTAGGCTAATGTTATGAAAGGTTCTAATGGATTTTCTTCAGGAAAACCCGACAAATCACAGTCACAATCACTCTGTCAAATCTTTTGTAGTTAACTTATAAAAAACAGATAATAAATAAGCTGCACATCAACCCTACCTTTATCTAACTTGTCTCAGCTAATGAAGTGCAACAATCCGGCTCGTGTCTCAGTGAATGTTGCTTTGCAAGACAAGTTGCAAAAGATTATTTAGCAACACTTACTTCCGCACCATCAACCAAATGCATGAATTTTGAATCTTTCTTCATAAGGATTTTAATACCATTTTCTCTTGTATGTATTTCCAGCTTTTCCAGATGTTGTCCAAAGGATTCAGTCTGACTAATCACCTTCAGTAAGGCATGGTGTACTGTTGCTTGTGGAAGACTCCATTGTGCTCATTTGAAACATCAACATGTCTGCTTCACGAGTCAGCCAACCACGTACTCATGGACTATATCTTATGCTTCGACATTGGTTTGTCTTTAGTGCAAGACTTTTTGACACCGAAAGCTTTGGAATCCATGACAGGATGCATTTTTGAACAAAGATAAAAATTTTATGAAGGGTTGAAAGGTATGCTAAATGTAATGGAGGTAATTTCAGAGGAGGATCAAAAGGACCAGAAACATGGGCATGGACAGGATGGGTTGCACAGGCTGTTTCTGTGTCACATATCCGATATAATTTAATCCAATATAAAAATTGAACCAGACTGTTTGGAATCTCAGAGCTCCATTGGCTCTGGCCTAAATTTATTTTAGGAGAATTGCTAAAGAGCTCTGAGGTTGCTCTGATGAGGTCCAGAGCTGACCAGTGCTTTAACCAGCTGTCACCATTTAAGAAAAGGAGTTGGAGTCTGCACTGGGAAAGGTCACCCAGTAATCATTAGCAGGCTCTTGGACAATTACCTGGAGGATTGGCAAGTAGCTAATGTTGTTCCTCTGTTCTAGGAGGGAAATAGGAATAATCCAGGAAACTATAAACTGGAGAATCTCACATCGGTGGTTGGGAAGCTCTTGGAGAGAATTCTTAGGAATAGAATTTATGCACAATTGGCAAAGCAAGGCCTAATTAGGGACAGTCAGCATGGCTTTGCGCAGGGCAGGTCATGAAATGCTAACTTTATTGAATTTTTCGAGGAGGTGACTAAGATGATCAATGAGGATAGACCAGTGGATGTTATCTACATGGATTTTAATAAGGCTTTCAACAATGTCCCTCATGGTAGGCTCATCCAGAAGATTAAGATGCCGTGGGATCCACAGTGACTTGGCCGCATGGATTCAACATTGTCTTGCCCATAGGAGGTAGAGGGTAGCGGTGGAAGGATGATTTCCAGGCTAGAGTTCTGTGACTAGTAATGGACTGCAGGGATCCATACTGGGATCTCAGCTTTCTGTGATATATGTATATATATGTATACAATATATAAATTACTTGGATGAAAATGTAGATGGATGGGCGTGTAAGTTTGCAGATGATACAAAGTTCAGTGAAGTTGTGGATACTGTAGAAGGTTGTCAAACGATACAGCAGGATGTAGATCAGTCACAGATATGGGCAGAGAAATGGCAGATGGAGTTTAATATGGTTAAGTGTGAAGTGCTGCACTTTGGGAGATCAAATGTTAAGGAAAAGAATACAGTTAATGGCAGGACACTGAACAGCATTGGTGTACAGAGAATGTTGGCGTTCAAATCTATAGCTCCCTAAAAGTGGCCATGCAAGTCGATAGGGTGGTGAAGAATGCATATGGCACACTTGTCTTTATTGTTTGGGGAATTTAGTACAAGAATCATGATGTCATGTTGCATATTTTTGAGGGTTTGGTTAGGTCACACTTAAAGTATTGCGTTCAATTCTGGTCGCCACATTAAAGGAAGGATGTGGAAGCTCTGGAGAGGGTACTGAAGAGGTTTACCAGGATGCTGCCTGGATTAGAGAGTATGAGCTATGAGAAGAGGCTAGAAAAGCTTGAGTGGTTTTCTCTGGAGCATCGGAGATCGAGGGGAGACTTGATCAAAATCTATAAAATTATGACATATATAGATAGGGTTGATAGTCAGAATCTTTTTTCCAGGGTTGAAATGCCTATAATTAGGGGCCATGCATTTCGGGTGAGAGGGGGAAAGTTCAAAGGAAATGTGAGGGGCAAGTTTTTTTTATTACACGGAGAGTGGTAGGAATTTGGAACACACTGCCAGGGTGGTGTTGGAGGCAGATACAATGGGGGCATTCAGGGGACTTTTAGGTAAACACATGAATATGCAAGGAATGGAGGGATATGGATGAAGGGTAGGCAGAAGGGATTAGTTTAATTTGATGTCATGTTCAACACAACATCGTGGGATGAGCAGTTCTACATTGTGGGTTCTATGTACCCGCCTCTTCTTATAATGACTCGCTAAATAGCCTCAATAATTCATACTTCTGAGAATTAACAAAAGATATGCTCAAACTTTACTATATGCTTGTTGCTGGAGTCTTGAATAGAGCTCCTGAGATAAATTGGAATAATTTCTGGAGCACTTTATCAAAATATATACAGTCTATCAACACATATTCTAAAGAGTTTCTGAGGACATTTCTGAAAGACATTGAATATTCTGCTACACTATCATACCGGACACTGTACAGGAATCACTTTGGTTATCTGCATCTTGCCAGCAGTCCTCTTTGATTTGGAGGAAGGTTGAGAGAAGGAGATGAGGTCATGTAGAGAAGTATGACCAATTGCAGGGGAGAGGGATAGGTAGCTGTGGACTTCTCCCTCCTTTACAATGTACAAGTAAAGGTATCTCCTCCTCTACACCACAGCCACCAGAAATCTCAGCACCTCATCCCAGGTTGTAAGGCCTGTAAGCCTTGTCTCACAAGCCCTGGGTTACCTTAAACAATACAGGTGTGGATCTGTCAGTACACTCACACATTCAGTGGAAGTGAGTAGTTACATCACTTCACAAACAGTCCTTCAAATCAGTGCTTGAGTGCTTAACCTTAATTTTTTTGGTACCTCCAGGCAATTCCAAAGCATAGTAATGAAAGGATTGTCCCAAACTGTAGGCTAAAACTAGATATTCAAACAGGTATACCTTCCAAGCATGTCTTCCAATTTGCAAATGATACCCTCTTTCACCAATTCAGCCTCAACCTTTTTATATGTTCCAAGTATTTTTTTATCAAAGCCTCTACTTCATCATTATATGTTTGTATCTCTTGTAATTTACTCTGTAACACTGGAGGCATGTGGGGGAGGGGTTTGTTGTTCTATTACATGATTCCCTTCACGAAGTACTTCCAGTGCATCATACATAAAAGCTCACAATTCGCCAACGTCACCTTGAACTATGAGATTCAGGAGGGAGGAATGGGCTACCCATGCACAACATAAAGTAACACTGAGAGCACCTCGCAACTAATGACCAGGCTCTTAACCACAATGGAGAGGGAATGTTTTTGCCACAGGTTCAGTTTTTGTTTGATCACAAATATTAATTCTTTGCAATTTTGAGTACATGCTCAAACTGATCCAAACCAAATGACCAGTGCCTTGAGGTGCTCTGCCCTGGCTACAAAGGGGACAAAAGATCAATTGGCCCAGTTCTCAAAGAAAATGGCCTTGCTCTGGCTTTGAGTTACCTTGGCTTCCAAGGCCTGTTCAAAACGATGCTAACTGAGATTTCAGAGATGCTCCTATTGGGTTCATTATGAGTCTGGTCAGAATGAATCACCTTCTCCAAGGAGGACCTGATTGAATTGGTGATGACATTGCATGGAATTTTGTTGCCCACTTCCAGCAGTGAGTTAGGTCACCACTTTCTAATGTCTCCTTTGCACCATTCTGTATGTGATGAGAGTGATAGTACCTTTCCTCATGGACATGTTGTTGGCCAGAAAAATCTTCACGCAGACCTCCAGCACGTCCTCGCTGATTAAGCCCTAAGAAGTGATTACAACGCAGCTGGTAAGCTGTTGCTTTGGGAGTTTTACTATTCTTCTTGATCAGCACTGTGACTAACATTCAAGCCATCTTCTACTTTATGTGGAGATCAAAAATGTACCGTGTTCACAGCGACATGATACACAAACCCTCTAGACAAGGGAGAAAAAACTAGCATTGCCTTCATCCTCATAACCACCATTGTGTACACGTGTATTGAGCTGTGCATAGATCCTGAATACTCAGACACCAAGTGACACTACATGCTGAGGTTCTATCTGTCTCCTCTGTTGTAAAGAATGGATCTGTCTTCACCGCTTTGGAATGCCTCATGTGGTTGGACTGTGCCATATCAGCTGAACCTGAGGGAGAAGTCAATGCAGAAAAGCACCTTTGATCACAGGTTCATCAGGTGGTGGTCTCTCCTAAGATCTTTGAGGATCTGGAGGAAAGGAGATGGAAGGTCAGGTTGAATGGTTCACTGAGCAGGCTGCTAGAGTTATTTGACAGAATAGCTCATTGCCAGAACTCATAGACAAAGCATCAACTTGTAGCTTGGCTGCTGATGCGAAAAACACTTATTGTCAGATCCTTCTTATACTCCCGGAGTCTCATCCCTCTACACATTGCCATTGTGGGGACTGTGATGGGGAAAAGACTGTTGTGCACCTCCTTGTAGACTCCTGCCTTTGCAAATAAGGTATGAATGGAGATACAATGATGTTTGTCAAGGTTCATTCCAAGTAGTTCCATGACATAGGACTCTGTTCTACAGTTTGTGTACAAGAACGCACATTGAGACAAATATCAGTCCTGAATGGTGAACATTAACTTGGTGAAAGATGCTCTTTGGTCTGTCTGAAACTCGTGTGACATTCCAATGCAAGGAGTTGTCCTTGACTGAGACTGGTGGATTCCAAGACTAAGGCCACATTCTGAGGGATGCACACAGCTAGGGGCAGCTACTACAGAGATGCGAAGAGGTAAGGTCACTATCTAAGGCTTTTCAAACAAAGTGTACTGGGATAATGGAAACCTTAAGCTGTGTGTTTTACAAAAAATTGTGCATTGTCAAACAAGAATATTGAAATTGCTATGAGGGCAGTTCAGATTGTAGTATGGTGCATACAGGAAAATGTTACATCTTTTGCATTTCCTGTATTTTCCAATTTGAATTGCTTTCAACTTGGGCTACATACTTGACATAGAATGCTTCTTGTAAATATTGTCTATTATAGTTATGTTGTGTGGAACATGCTGTACAAGGACATGTTGACTTATTGCAAATTCTGTAAAATTCAAGTTGCAATGCTTTTGCAATTCTTTGCACAAGCTTTATGAGGAAAGCACATTTTTGGTTAACAAACCTTGCATTATGAGATTAGTTCTTTGCTCTGCAGTTTAACTAGAAGGTGATGGGGCACAGTATCATCCTTGTTAGTCTATGCTTAGAGCCCCACTGAGGTGTTTCACTTCTCAAAAAATGACTGCAGAAGACCAGCAAATGAAACCAGATCCCAATTTATCCAAACATGTGCAGTTTAAGTGGATTGGCCATGCTAAGTTACCAAAGTGTCCAGGGATGAGCAGGTTAGGTGGATTAGTCATGGGAAATGCAGGATGACACACATAGGATAAGGTAGTGGGCCGGGATGGCTTGTTCTTCGGAGTGTCAGTGTGGACTCGATGGGCTGAATGGTCTGCTTCCACACTGTCAGTATTCTATGATTCTATGAATATTTGCTGTTTAACACATGGTTAAGGCCAACAGTAATCATACAGTATCTGACACTTACAATTGAAAGGTGGATAATTTTTTCCTGCACTGAGTTTAATAAAGAAGGTTACTTTCTCACTTCAGGGTATCCTCAGACATCCTCAGTGTATACCAGTAGAGTTGGACACTTTGTATGACATTTTTTGTTTAATAAAAGTATGATCAACTGTGAAATATCTTAAAAATGAATTACTTATGTGTGTAATTCACATAAAGTGTGCCCCTTTTTTGTCATTTTTTTTGGCAGATATAGAATCACAGTGCCATCTAAGAGAGAAGCACAGATACAAGACAGGTTGGGCAACTAAGAAGCTGAAAAAGATACCTCTAATCAACACTAAATATTCTGGAGCAGTGCAAGGGGTCTCCTTTATGAACTTTCAGAGATGACATTTGCTATCACTAGGGTAGACCTGTGTGATGTCACAGAACAGGAGCCTGCATGTCAGACCAATCTATTGCTAGTGTATCACTTCATGGTGAAGCACCCTTCCTGCAGAGCCTATTGCTTTGTGTGTATATAAATCAGTGATCATACTTAAGCTCTTCTAATCCATCCTCAGTGATTAATTTGAGAGGTTGTATTCCAATTGTACTTGCAATGGAATGCATTTGTCCCTAGTAGTCCATATTTTGAAAATTCAGATGTATTGTACATGCCATTTTCTAGCTACGACTTAAATGGTGAATCGCATGAAGTGCAAACCCAAATTTCTAAAAGTCAAGACAAACATCCTGACAGATGCCTCCAGTTGAAAAATTGAGCTCAGGATGAAGTTAGAAGCTCTCTGTTTAAACAATGGAACTAAATACTCCAAGAATCACAAGAACGTTTAAGTGAGGGCCTGCTACAAAGCAAATGATCAGGCAGAAGTGAAACCGGCAGTCTGGTGGTAAATTAGATGATTTGCACAATCTCTACCACCTTCCAATTTTGGTTAACTGATAATGGGATAATGTTAACTTCCCCAACAAGTCAGGATATAATATCAATATGCCACATAAGAAATACCCACTCATTAAACTTCATCAGCTGAACTCTTCATCGACAATACACTGTGTCTTTCTGCATTTGATGTTCATCCTCAAAAGAGATCTTCAATATGTGACAGTTCTCTGGAAACTGATACTACCTGTCACCTCCACAGGTCCCATATTTCTCATTTTATTAACAGTCTGTCTGTAAGCTCTCTAACAGTTAACTAGCAAGTATAGCAGGCGGTGAAGAAGGCAAATGGTATGTTGACCTTCATAGTGAGAGGATCTGAGTACAGGACCAGAGGTGATTTGCAAAAAATGTGCAAGACCTTGACGAGACCACAACTGGAGTGTTTTATGCAGTTTTGGTCTCCTTAACTGAGGAAGGATGTTCTGGCTGTTGAGGGATTGCAATGAAGGTTTAGCAGACTGAGTCCTGGGTTGGTAGAACTGATGTATGAAGTGAAATAGATTGGTTAGGACTATTTCACTGGAGTTTAGAAGAATGAGTGAGTTGGCATAGAAACCTAGAAAATTCTAACAAGACCAAACAGGTTAAATGCAGGAAGGATGTTCCCGATAACTAAGGAGTCCAGAACCAGGGGTCACAGTTTAAGGATACAGGAAAACCATTTAGGACTGAGGAGCAATTTCTTTCTCCAGAGAGTGATGAGCCTGTGAATTCTCTGACGGTATACTGGCCTCTGTGCAGTTATTTCATTAACGCTTTCACCAGCTTCCTTTTAGGCTTCTCACTTCCCTTCAGCAAGAAAGCCAGCAGCAACTGCTTAAGATTAGCGCAATATTAAACATGAATTTCAAAAAGAGGTTAAGACAGGAAGAAATGATGAATCACCTGCTAAGCGAAAGAATCAATGTCAAAGCAATAAATTGGTCATTTCAATAAATAAGTAATTAATAAAAATGACCATTACAAAGAGCCGAGCAGCAGAGTTAATTAATTTTTTTTGTCTCCTTTCAGACAAAAAGCTCAAAACAGAAAGACTAGACTCCAAATCTTGGTCACCGGGGATGGGAAGGGGACCAAAAGAAAGCAAAGGAGCTGAGCGTAATTTTAGACATCCTTGGTAGCATATAATCTAAGCTAGCTTCTCCTAAATTCATTGGAATTCAGTGTCAAAAGTAGATTACATTTCAGGCGGGGTTTTATTCCTCACACAGCTCAGTGTGTAAGTAGGTTTTGGGGAGGGTGGACGGGGGATAGAGGGAGAGGGTACGTTTATCTGTTCCCACACTGAGGGGTGTCTGTGTCTGTGTGTGTGTGTGTGTGTGTGTGTGTGTGTGTGTGTGTCTGTGTGTGTGTCTGTCTGTCTGTCTGTGTGTCTGTCTGTGTGTGTGTTGCCAATTTAATATCTCTCTGACACACACAGACACATGCTTCCACTCTCGGACTTTTTTCTTACACTCCCTCACACATGCAAACCCCTCAGGCTCTTATATTTGACATGTGAGCTAATAAAGGCAAATACCCCATACGCTTCGCTGATCAACCTTCAAAAGCCGCAGTGAATGGGGAAGGAAGGTCCATGAAGGTATTTTAAAACAAGGATACTTTTTTTTGAATTGAGGTGCCACTTTTTTAATTCATTTATGGGATGTGGGTGCCACTGGCTGGTCAGCATTTATTGCCCATCCCTAGCTGCCCTTTAGAAGGTGGTGGTGAGCTGCCTTCTTGAACCACTGCAGTCTACCCGCTGCGGATAGACCCACAATGCCATCAGGGATGGAATTCCAGGACATCAGCAACAGTGAAGGAATGGTGATATATTTCCAAGTCAGGATGGAGATTGGCTTGGAAGGGGACTTGAAGGTAGTGGTCTTCTTATATTTCTGCTGCCGTTGTCTTTCCAGATGGAAGTGGTCATGGGTTTGTAAGGTGCTGTATAAGCATCTTTGAGGAATTCCTGCAGTGCATTTTATAGAAAGTACACACTGCTACTACTGAGCGTTGGTGATGGAAGGAGTGGATGCTTGTGGGTGTCATGCCAATCAAGTGTTCTGCTTTGTCCTGGATGTTGTCAAGCTTCTTGAGTGTTGTTGAAGCTGCACCCATTCAGGTAAGTGGAGAGTATTCCATCACACTCCTTATTTGTTCTTGTAGATGGTGGACAAGCTTTGGGGAGTCAAGAGGTGAGTTATTCACTGCAGTATTCCTAGCTTCTGACCTGCTCTTGTAGCCACTATATTTATGTGGCAAGCCCAGTTGAGTTTCTGGTCAATGGTAATCCCCAGGATGTTGATAGTGGGAGATTTGGTGCACCATTGAATGTTAAAGGGTGGTGGTTACAGTATCTCTGTTTGGTGATAGTCATTGCCTAGCATTTGTGCAACGTGAATGTTACTTGCCACTTGTCAGCCCAAGCTTAGGTATTGCAGACATCCTGTTGCATTTGAACATGGATTAACTCTGTTTCTGAGGAGTCACAAATGATGCTGAAAATTGGACAATCATTGGTGAACATTCCCACTTCTGACCTTTTTATGAGAGAAGGTCATTGCTGAAGCAGCTGAAGATGGTTGGGCCTCAGACAACTACCCTGAGAAACTCCTGCAGAGATGATCTTGAGAAGATGTGACTGATGTCCCACAACCATGACCATCTTCCAAGTGTCAGGTATAACTCCAACCAGCAAAGAGATTGTCCCCTGATCCCCATTGATTCCAGTTTTGTTTGGACTCCTTGATGTCACACTCGGTCGAATGCAGCCTTGATATCAAGGGCTGTCACTCTCAGCTCACTTCTGGAATTCAGATCTTTTGTGCATGCTTGAATCTAGGCTGTACTGAGGTCAGGAGCTGGCGCAACACAAACTGGATGATAATTGGCTGCATTAGATTTGTCCTGCTTTTTATGTACAGGACATGCCTGGGCAATTTTCCACATTGTTGGGTTGACATCGGTGTTGATACTGTACTGGAACAGCTTGGCTAGGGGAATGGTAAGTTCTGGAGCAAAGTTTTCAGTATTATTTCTGGAATGTTGTTAGAGTCCAGAACTTTTGCAGTATCCAGTGTCTCCAACCGTTTCTTGGTATCGCGTGGAGTGAATTGAATCAGCTGGAGACTGGTATCTGTAATGCTGGGGACCACTGGATGGGGCGAGATGGATCATCCATTTGGCAGTTCTGGCTGAAGATTGCTGCAAATGCTGTCACCATCTTAAAATTACAAACATTGGGGATGGAAGGGCACAGCAAGCGAGAGTTTACTCTGCATTAGAAAGTCACAGCCTGTTGACTTCTTCAGTGCAACCCCAGCATTTTAACTTCTATATTTGAGATGGATAATGCGGATAGTTGAGTTATGGCTAGAGTAGAAAAATAGCCAGGAAAAAGCCAAAGTAACTTTAAAAAGTTAACATAATTTTAGCCACTGGTGGACCTTTAGGAAAATTCTACAATTGATTTTAGTATTGTTAAGAAGTCATAAACAGAAAGTAAATGAACCAGCAGCTTGTTTTTGTGGTGTTGTTTCAAGTCAGTTTGCAGCTAATTTGCAAATTCTACTTTTTTAAGTTGTTTGATTTTGAATCTTTTATGCTCACTTGGGCAAATGGACTCAGCCTCAATTTAATATCTCTTCCACAAGACAGCATTTATAACTGTGCTGCATTGAAGTGTCAGACAATGTTCAATTTTAAAATCCTAGAAAGAACTCAACAGTGTTAGCTCTGGCTCAGTGACTAAAAGACAGTCTGGAACAGAACACCAAATCTGTTACCTTGTGGTATTATTGAGAATGTGTTACTCTGTGAGTTCCAGCTATAAATCAAAGCTTCAACTTCCCTCATAGTGGGTACAAAAGATTCCATGGTACCATTCAAACAAAATCTGTTGAGTTCTCCTGGTTTTCCGGACATTAACCTTCATAATCCTGCTAAATTGGATTATCTGTTGTTTATCTCATTATTTCTGTGTCCTTGCTGAGATGCAAATAACTGTCAAATGTCCCAACATTACAACAGAGATTACAGATTTTAATTCTGTGAAATAGGGTGGATAATAATTCTGTTAAAATCAGGTCTTATATAACTCAAAAGTATTTTGTCAGCTTCACAGAACTTTAGACCTTCCTGATGTTGTGGATGTACAACATGAAGGGTGGAATCTCAACAGGCTCTGCACAATGCAGACTGTAGTGAGATGGTCATCTAGACATCGAGACCAGCTCACTGCACTCTTCCTGCTCTGCTCGAGCTTGTCTGTCCAGGGAGTGGCATGTTTCCATGAGACTCTCGTTGTTGCATGTTAATGGGCTTGCTAACACCCCACTCATCATTGGTTGTGATCTTACTAACCTCACCATACAAACTAACCATCAGGAAACCTCAATGTGGAAACCAGAGCAGCATCGCAGTAGTTTCAACTAGTCACTTGCTCCAGGAGATCCAGGTTGTTCACAAACAAACTGGAGAGTAGGGCATGATCCTCCAACACCAGCTGCAGCTCTTCCAACACAGATAGTGACACTCCACCTTCACTGAGCCATTGTCACCATTCTGGCACCTTCCAATGCACTTGCACTGTGTCCTGGGCACTACGCTAGGAGGGCACATTAGAAATCAGCAGTACACAGCTGCATTGGGTACAGAATCATAGAGCCATACAGCACGGAATGCCTACTGGCACGCCCTCAGCCTACATGCTTTGCCTTCCCTTGCCATGCCTTTCCTTGCATTGGGTACTGGCGCAGCCAAACAATCAAACAGGTGCCCGTGCTGTGCCGCGCTCCTTAGTCAGGGGGCACATGCATCTAATTGTATGTCAGTGTGCCACATCAGTCCAGCACCTGAACCTTTGGCCTCAGGATTTGCTACAAACACACAGCATCTATAGCAAGCAGTGCAACATGTCTGAATGTCTTAGGGAAGAAGTACACAATAAAGTCCTTGGGGGAACTCATCAGGAGGGGAGGCTCAGCACAATTAGCCATGTACAGTCTCCAGTACCACTCCTGGGTTTCAGCCATGGTAAAGTGTCTCACCTGAGCGGCATTACAGTGGGGGATTGCCATGAGTGGGTCATGGTTAGCCCTTTGTCTCCCTTAGGACAATTTTCGCAGGCGAGGCACAGTCTAAGACATGTGTGTCCACCACCTGGCCAGTCTGGGCAGGGCAGGGCTGGTGCTAGCAAGTCCAATTGCACAAGGAGCTGCCCACAGTCCTCTCACTGCATCCATTCCTGAAATCAAAGGGGTAGTGGTCTGAAGTAAGTGATGGGAAAGGCAGATAGGCAGTGCCAAAAATGGACCCTCTATTGCTTCTCGAGGATGATCCCTTCTCCGGAAGATTGGGATACTCTCCTCTGCATCCCTGTAAGTCTGTGTCTTTCATTTCCTCAGTGGATAGTGAAGATACAGATAACTATCACCCCTCTGCCTGAGCAGTATTACTCAACCCTGTAATGGGATGTCTTTCCATGTAATAACCTAAACGGGGCCAAATAAGCAACACATGAGTGGATGGTGCATGTTGGGGGAAAGGCATTGTCGTGTTCCAAGAGATGCAGCCTGGAGGTCATGCAGGGATAGTGGTATGGGAGGAAGAGGGTGGGTGTTGGGGTGTTTGTGGTGTACCTAGAGCAATTGAGGGAAGGTGTTGCCTGCAACAGAGAGCATAAACGTTGGTGGGAGGTGGGTGCAGACAGATAAGTGAGAGGTAGCAGAGAGCAGGGTATTATACTTACTCTGGCAAATCAGAGAAGATCATTGACCATCTACCTGCACTGTTGCCCAGTCCTCCTCATCCTGGTGGTGACACTAAGTGATGTCATGGTGGCCTGACCTTGTCTGCTGGTCTTCTAAGAAGAGGACTTCGCAGCGCTCCATCATCCCATCCACAAGGACCTCCAGGTCCCTTTTTGATGAAGTATGATGCCAGTCTCCCCTGCTCTGTCGTCTGTCCTGATGCCTAATATAGTCGAGCAGCACACCTTGCAGACGGCTGTGGTCCTGCAGATGTGTGTTGGGCTTTGAAAGATGGTGCAGCTCCAAGGGATGCAGAGGGCCCCACTGAGCAGAGAGTTCCTCTGTGAATGGCAGATGCTAAGTGGGGGCAGAGATAGGGAGTGGATCTTGCCACAAGGGTTGAAATTAAAGCAATGAGTTTGATAAGGCACACAAGAAAATTCGCACAGCCTCAGGGTGAGAATGTCTCCAACTAAATCGACACTCAGCCAGAAATTGGTGAGATTCAGCCCAAAGCCTTTTTATCAGTTATCCTTGTTAATTAAAATATGTTAAATGAACAATAATATGAGTTGACATTCTAAGTGACCTGACGTTATATTTACGGAATATTTTTGGCAGAGATGAGTAGTACCAGGAACTGATAATAAAATGTCTGCTTTCGATGTTGTCAAGAAAATAAGAGCAACTTTTGTTTATGTTGCTAAACGGTGTGTGATGGGTTAAGCAACGTGCTAATGCAAAGTTGCCAGCAGGTGAATGATGTCTTACATATAATTGAATACCACTACTGAGTCAGATTTTAAACACTTGGTAAGCCATAAAATGTGCATTTCTATCGATGTGTTTATAAACACAACCACTGCTGAATGCTAAATCAGGCATGGAACATTGTTGAGAAACTGAACTAGTGGAAGAAATCAATTAACTTCTCCAGACATTGCTCATTACATCTCATTCTCTCTCTCTCTCTCTCTTCCTTCATATAATATCCTTGTTGTCTGACGTTTACTAACTATGGTTTAGGCTATGATATTTGTATGGGTCAAGGCACCAGACCCCAGGCCTACCTCAGCTGGTATCTTTAATGTTGGCATTAACTGAGCTAACTAACCAGCTACACCCCAAACTTCAACGCCCCACAATTAAACATTACACTTACTTTCAATTAATGTACACTGGGAGAAAAACCTTTTCAGACAATGAGTGGTTTGGGCCTGGAGGGCACTGCCTGGAGTAGAGACAGGTTCAATTGAGGTATTCAAGAGGGCAGTGGATGATTATTTGAAATAATCGCCATCATCTGCGAATTCCCCTCCAAACCACTCACCATCCTGACTTGGAAATATATCACCATTCCTTCACAACCGTTGGGTCAATATCCTGGAATTCCCTCACTAACAGCATTTGGAGTGCAGTGGTTCAAGAAGGTAGCTCACTGCCACCTTCTCAAGGGCAACAAGGGATGGGCAATCAATAATGGCACAGCCAGGGATGCTCATGAATTGCGTGGGAGTGGAAAAAAATAACAATGTACAAGGAAAAAGCAAGACGGCAGTAAGTCATAATGCTCATTTGGCGAGCTAAAGCAGACACAAGGGGCTGAATGGCCTCCTTCTCTGTCGTAAAACATCTGTAATTCTGTGATACATAGAAATTGACACCAGAGAAGAACAAGCATTTCACACAGGTCTTTTATACTGACCTCTGTGCTCCACATGAACCTCCTCCTACCAACTCCATCCTACCCGATTCAGCCAGTGCTGAAGGAACCAACAAGAGGGAAAAACGTACTTGGCTTCAGTTGCACCATTCTGCTGGCTGTAGAAGTATTTGTCCATGACAGTATCCGTAAGAGTGACCATCACACAATAGAAATTAAGTTCTGTCTTCACATTGATGGTACCTTTCATCATGTTCTTTGGCATTATCATCTTGCTAAATGGGACAGCCTTCAAACTGATCTAATAACTCATGATTAAGCATCCAAGAGACGTTGTTGGCCTTCAGCAGCAGAACTGTACTCAAACACAATTTGCAATATCAAGACCTGGCATGTCCCCCTCTGTGCCATCACCATCCTGCCAGGAGATCGATCCTGGTCCAGAGTGAAGAGTGCAAGAGGGGATGCCAGGAGCAGCGCCAGGCATACCTAAAAATGAGGTTACAACCTGGTGAAGCAACAAAGAACTACTTGTGTGATAAACAGCTTAACAGCAAGTGATAGACAGGGCTAAATGATTTCACAACTAATGAATGAGATCTAATCCCTGTGAATTGTGGTGGACAATTCAAAACTCATTGAAGGATGACACTCCGTAAATAACTCCATCCTCAATAATAGGGGAGCCCAGCACATCAGTGCAAAAGATAAGGCTGAAGTAATTGCAACAATTTCAGTCAGAAGTACTAAGTGTGCTTCAGTGATTCAAGAAAGGAGTTCACCATCACCTTCTCAAGGGCAACTTGGAACAAGTAACAAATGCTGGTCCAGCCAGCATGAATGAATGAATATGAAAAGATATTCTATTCTTTTTCCCCTAATGTACTTTTCTGGCTTCCCCTTCAACTCATTTATATATTTATTTACTTCCTCAATAATCTCAGCTAAAAATGCTTCTTCAAAGTCCTTATTTGATTGATTTAATTATTGACCATCTTGTATTTGTGACACAATTTTAGATTCCGACTTCATAATTGAGATGGTTAACGTATTTCTGTTTAATTGTAAAGTAATGTACTAACTGCTTCTGGCTGCAAAATTTCTTGGCTGCACTTCGTACTTTGCTATACCTAACAGAATATAATGTAGTACAAGAGCAAAGATATTCCAGGATTTCTGTTACTGCAAATGGGATCATTGTTAATCATACACATCAAGAACCTGTTTGTAAGGAAAATCAGTAAGGAAAGCTATACCATTTAAGTTGAAGTTGCTGCATGTTTGTGGAATCAAAGACTGGCAGCCTGTGGTTGGGGCAGAGTGCTGTCACTCATCTTCCTGTCATTACTGAGTTTGGGAGGTGTGTTTGGTTAACAGTGATAGAGGATGCACTACTTATGGTTTTTAGCAATAAGAGGCATGCAACAAGCCTAAATTTCTTCTGTAATAGTAATAGGTACACGTTACATCAACTATTTAGACAACATTACAAAGACCATCAGGAGCCAAAGATGATATGCCTAGCCACATCAGGATCCAGAACTAGATGTTTCATTTTCAAACCAAAACTGAGTGGTATCTTCAGAATGGATGGAGTCTAACATATTCTTCAATATTATCTCTTTCAGAACCATAATGTTATACAACAGAACGTGGAATTTGAAACACGAACAATTCAGCCATGGACGTTTTGAATAGCGGACTAGGCTCAGGGGCTGAATGACCTTCATCTGCTCCTATTTTGTTGAATGTAAGTTGAGATTATGTTTATGTAACGTCAAAGTGGTCTCATAGCTGGCCCACAAGAGAGCTATGCAGCTAACAAGCAGAGAACATAATGATGGCTGTACATCTACATAACTATGCAGTCACCCAAGCCATCTTCCACTTGATCTGGAGATCAAAGATGCACCATGCCAAAGGGGCCACCATGTATAAAGCTCTGAATAAGAGGGGGAAGAACGGATCCAACTCCACCCTCATCCTGATGGCCTCCTTTGTGTGTGGCTGCCTCAATCTGTGCGTGGACCCTATGTACGCAAACACCAAGTATCACTGTGTATTGTGGTTCGACCTGTACTTGGTGTTACGAAGGATGGGCCTAACCTCATTGCCATGGAATGCTCCAAGTAGTTGAACCATTCTGAATCAGATATCACTCATGGAAAAGTTTGTGAAGGAAAACACCTTTGAGTACAAGTCCAACAGGCAGTGGTCAGCACATAGCATGCTCGAGACCCTGCGGGAAAAGGAAAGTGTTGATCATGTCGGGTGGCTTCCTGAGCAAACTATCAAAGTCATTTGCCATTAGTTTCCAACAAATATCTAGACATCACTTGGGTGGTGGTGAGAAGGGCAGTGCCTTTGAAATCTTCCGTGTACAGCCGGACTCTCTCAATACACACTGCCCTCGAAGCGGCCGCAGGAGGGAAGAGACCATTACACATCTCCTTCTGGAATGTGTCTTTACAAAGAAGGTCCAGAGAGAGATTCAGTGGTTTTTGTTAAAATGTGAAGCATTGCAGACTTCCATAGAATAAGTAGAAGAGTGAAGAGATAAAGTATTAATTAACATTAAGGTCCTTCTTAATATAAACTAGAAACAGAAAGGAATAAAGTTCAAAGTTCAACAGTCTTTGCTGAGTGCTTGCTGAGGTCCCAGTCTCCACGGGCCGATGAAAGACTCTTATGCTGGGCCGGGGCGCCCCCCACGTCGTGCTGGTGGATGCCTCACTGGGTCTGCACTGAGGCCAGGAGAAGGAAGCAGAAAAGAAAAACAAGGAGAGAAATGAAAAGAGAAAAAGAAAGAGAAAGGAATGGATAGAGCAGATGAACTCCGGCTGAAGTGTCCTACTCTGCCGCCATCTTGCAGAAATTTCAGATCCCCTCGGTGCTTCAAATGTAAGTAAATATTGTCCTGCAGAAGTAAGAAATGCCTTAGATATTTTTGCAACTGCAGGAAATGCCAAATTCCAATGTCTGTTTGTTCTTCACATGCAAAGACTGTACAAGAACTGCTTTAGTAACAGAATATGTCCATAAGGATGTTTTTATGAATAAAATATATTTTTGCAACCAAAAAGTCTACATTACTATTGCTGTCTAAGTCACTTGTAGCAGGCGTGCAGATCATTCATTACATTCCCATATGACGGATTGCTAGGCCAGTAAGTCAGAATTTTACAAAGTGATCCAATTCCTTATAGAGCTAACTGTCAATATTAGGTTTTGATCGAAAGTATTTAATGTAATGCTTCTGGTGTTTTGATCCTATTCTAAATTCATACAGTAAAATGGTGTTAAATATTGACTGGAAGGAAATGGAGTAGTGTCATATTTCATACCAAAATGAAATGAATTATTTGGTAAATTTAATGATGATTTATATTAGGTTCAGAATCATACATTTGAGGAAAGACTTTAAAATCTGAGACTATTTATCCGACAGTAGAGAAGATTAACCTAAGTTTTCCAATGATTTGTAGAAGTTACACACATTAACAAGCTATTTGACTCCATCAGTCCATGCCTGGATTTACCCTTAAACAAGCAAATAATTCTAACCACAAAGGTTTCTCACATTATGAAATGTTCCATTAGAGTGCATGTGGAAAGCCTATTCCTGCAGTTAGGTATTTGAGCATTCAGACATCATCAATTTAATATTGTAACTGAGAAAGCGAAGCGAGGAGCTAGGGGTGTGTCAAGTGATTTGTGTTTAAAGGCTGACACTGACTGCACACAAAACGTTTACAGTGAGGTAGAGATCATGTGATAGAGCTAGCCAGCCAGTACATAAATGGTACAATTACACTGATCCAAACATCCACTATTTTCTTTAAAAAAAAAGCAACAAAAACAAATTGGAATGCTGTATGATTTGCAGTTACAAGTAATGTAAGTTACCCAACATACACGAACACAAAGAAAATGACCATTCATTAACAGAACAGTGTTGACTCTAGTCAGTTTCACTTTCATCAGTCTTTGCACAAGCATTGTATACATAGTCTTTAAATCATGCAAATCATCTAGTGATACATGTTCTTGGTTGTTCTGATATTTTATCATTGTTAGGGTGATGTTCCTTCTCCTTGGGTGCGTTGTTCCCATGGCAAATGTTACCATGGCAACTGTTGCTGCTAATTCTTGATCTCAAGGCTCATGTTTGGCACCCTGGATACCCAACACACTCTGATAGCAACAGATGTGCCCTTGATGCTTTCAGGCCCTTCTTTCATCATGACTTCCTACAGCACTTGAAGATGTGCATCTTATTACATCCAAACAGGACTCTCGACTTTCAGATTCAGTATTTCTTCCAGGGATTGTATCTTCCAGAATATATCAAGCTGTTATTTGTCACTGAATCTGCAAGTCTTTTCTTCTTCAGATTTTTTTCATGTCGAGTGCTGCACTCACCATTTGTCAACATGGCTGTTTTTCTTGCTTTTTTAAAATAATCATTCACTGGATGAGGTAATCATTGGCTAGACCAGCATTTAATGCCCATCTCTAATTGTTAAGAGTCAGCCACATTGCTGTGGATCTGGAGTCACATACAGGATAGACCAGGTAAGAATGGCAATTACCTTCCATAAAAGGACACTAGTGAACCAGATGGGATTTTTCTGACAATTGACAATGCATTCATGAGCATCATTAGACTCCTAATACAAGATTTTTAAATTGAATTCAAATTGCATCAATTGTTCTGGGGGGATTCAAACCTGGATCTCCAGAACATTACCTGGATCTCTGGATTAACAGTCCAGCAATAATACTACTGCACTGTTGCCTCCCCTAATCATATGTCAAATCCAGGTGACATCTCTGCAAACAAAGTAACATTCTTTTCTGATGTTTTGGAGCAGAAAGAAGCACTTTGATAATGATTTTTTGAAGTGATTTGTGGTTGTCTCTGCTCTCACTTGCCTTTGGCAAGTAGATATTGATCAAATGCTCACAAGCAAAGTCATTAGCCAGACAAGCTTTCTTAGCCTGTGTGTAGCATTGTTGAGTTTGTGTTAAAACCCTGGATGCAAATACAACTGCTTGTTCTTGCCACATAAAGAGTTGCTCCAAGTTCTGTCCTGCTGGCATTATGATGCAACGTGACATCATTAATGACATTGTACCTCAGCACAATCATTGTCATCACTAATTGTTTGATTGTAGTGAAAGCTGCTTCTTGTTTTGGTCCCTAGTAGAGTGCGCATCTTTCTTGGTGAGATTGTTTGGGCGTTCACAGTCTGATGGCAAATTAGGCAAGAGCTTTACTAAATAATTTATGAATCGAACAAATTGTTGCAACACTTTCATGTTTGTTGGTCTCTGTCAGGACATTGACCAAAGGTGAAGTCCTTTTGCTGTCAGTGTATGACTTATGTAACTTGGACTAATCACAGCTGAAATTGCAAGTTTTTCATTTTCAACTTCAGGTTTATGTGCTAAGCTCTCTCTCACAGTCGATAGATTCTGATTGTTATCTGTGATGGCTTCTTCCATTGTGTCCCCAAATTACCAAATTCATCTACGTTAGCTTCTCCTTTGGCTTTATCTTATTGTCTGCGTTGGTACATTTCTGGTGCAGTGGAAATGCCAAACAGCATGAGAACACCATCTGTACCTCCAAAATGGCATTCACAATGTAGTTAGTAGACAGCTGCTTCCATCGAGCTTCAGTATCATTCATATTGAAGGTTGTAAAGATATTTCTTTTGGCAAGTTGAGATAAAATTTCTTCACAGATTGGCATGGGTAGTGAGATCTCTTCAAAGCTTTACCGGGATCCTTTGGATCCATACACACTCCCAGCTTTTCTCAGGGGTTTTCACTGCTACCTTGCTAATAGCCCCATCTGTAGAAGTTGCCTCTTTTTTTGATTATTTCCATCTTTTCCAGCACTTGAGAGCAGCTGGAACTCTCTTCAACAGATGCTGTCTTTGTCTCATACTACCTATATCAAGTTGGTGGTTGCCAGGAAAACATTAAAGATCTAAAACAAAATCTTTGTTAACTTTTCAGATCTTTTGGGAATGAATGGCTTAGTGGATTGTGAGAGACTGAAAATCTCTTCTGGCATGTTTAGGGTTACTGCTCCAAGCCTTGATGATGCTTCAGTTGAAATGAGTGAATTTTGTTCAATTATTTACAACCAAGAACTTCAAATGTTCTTTCTTCCCATTGCATTGGGCTCTCAGCTTAATTTGTCCTCAACATCAGTATTATTCCATCATATAGCTTCAACCTCACTTCTGAGAATTTCATTTTGGACTACAATTCTGCAAAACTCATGTTGCTACATGAGCACTGGTGCTGTCTGACACTTTATGTTCACTTCATGCTCTCCTTTTGCAGGCATTGTAATAACAGTCAGAAACCATTTATCACATTGAGATTTAATTGTGATAACTTGTTGAATAGTGTGAAGTCATTCTTCAGAATTATCAGCCATCATCTCTCCAATAGCCATTTTTATAGACTTGCTTTGCCTCTTTCAAGCTAGACGTTTGTGTGCAAAGTGAATCAGCTTCTTGCATTAAAGCACTGCTTCCCCCATATCGGACATGCGTTCTTCTCTTTTGCGCAATGTCCTCCACTGTATTTACAACCTGACCTCTGGTTGTGATCTTTCTGCTGCTTTTCTGCAAATATTTCTTAGTTTCTTTTTTCCCAATCTGTTATTCTCATTCAGCCTGGAATGACTGTTAGGTATGAGACCATAAAATATAGCAGCAGAATTAGGCCATTTGATCATGGCTGTTATAATTCTTAATCCCATTCTCATGCCTTCTCCCCTTAACCCTTGATCCCCTTACTAAGTAAGAACCTATGTATCTCTGTCTTAAATATACTCAATGCCTTGGCATCTACAAACCTGTGTGGCAATAAGTTCCACAGATTAACCATCCTCTGGCTGAAGAAATTCCTCTTCATCTCAGTTCTAAAGTTCATCCTTTAACTGAAGCTCTGCCCCGGGTCCCAGTCTCTCCTACTTGTGGAAACAACTTCTCCACATCCACTCTATCCAGGCCTCTCAGTATTCTGTAAGTTTCAACCAGATCCCCGTTATCCTTCTAAACTCCATTGAGTACAGATCCAGAGTCCTCAAGCGTTCCTCATATGACAAGTCCTCCATCCACAGGACCATTCTTGTATACCTCCTCTGGAACCCTCCAATGTCAGCACATCATTTCTTGGATATGGGACCTAAAACTGCTCACAATGTTCCAAATATGGCCTGACCAGAGTCTTATGCAGCCTCAGCAGTATATTTCTGCTCTTTTATTCTAGATCTCTTGAAATGAATGCTAACATTGCATTTGCCTTCCTAGCTGTCAACTCAACAAATACGTTTATCTTAAGAGAATCCTGAACTAGGGCTCCCAAATCCCTTTGTACTTCATATTTCTGAAGCCTTTTCCCATTTAGAAGACAGTCTATGCCTCTATTCTTCCTACCAAAGTGCATTACCTCACACTTTCCCACATTGAATTCTATCAGTCATTCCCTTGCTCACTCATCCAGAGTGAACAAGTCCTTCTGCAGCCTTGTCATTTCCTTGACACTACCTGTCCCTCCACTGACCTTTGTGACATCTGCAAATTTAGCACTCTCAGCATGATACAAAGCATTGTCTGTTTTTCCCTTAATATGCTGTGATTTACAATCTCAGAGTTTCTGCTCATGAGGATAACCTTCTTGAGACTAGATTTCTCCTCTCTCAGCAGAAGTGCACTCACAGAATGTGTGGTAAAACAATCCTAATGATAAAACCATCTTTGAGTTGTCCAACCTCACAGGATTCATCCAGATGTACGAGCGTGGTACACATGATGAACATTCCCCTCTGCCCCCCAGCTCTAAAGTTGAAAACATACCATTCATATGTAACATTAGTATGGGGCTCTAGTGTGTTTTCAAAACTTTCAAATCTCTCTTGTCCTTTTTTTGCACTTTAGTGAGACTGTATGGTGCAATATAGCTTATAGCACTTGTTCTCCAATACTAATAGCAACATTGCAACTCTAATATGCTCAGCTTTTGCAATTAATTCTTTTGCATTTGAATAGTTTTGCCACCGATTGTGAAAGGTATTGCAATTCTGTCTCATATCTCTTTTCATTTCCACAATAGCAGAGAATGGAAAAAATATTGCCATTTTGACTACCCAGTAATTTAAAGTTGTAAACCGTTCTCTTTTTTTAAAATTTACTTCTACTCTGAAAATCCAAACATGTTCAACTGCAACACCCTAACGCCATGTTTGAAGCGATGTCTGCTCAATGGCTACCACCGACTGCACAAAAAAACACTTACAGCAGAGGCCAGGGTCACATGACTACAACTAGCCAGGGTAGAATCACATTTTTTCTAAACATTAGGCTGCTTGGAGCATAGGATGTTTTCTCATGGAGCATGGTAGAGACCAAGCTTTCTGGCCATCGCCCATGAGAAAACATCAGCAGCAGGTGAAGTCTGCAACTATTCATTCTGGGTGTTAGCCCCTAACAATTACATTGTGTACATGTAACTACTTGCAGTGATGAAGAGGTCAGAACTCACCATGTGAATATCAGTACTGGAAGGTGCCTAGGTTGCTGGTGGTCAGAAATTGGAAAGGAAAGGGCAGGCACGATCAGAGCAAAAGAAGCCAAATTCCTCCTTAAAAGAGTGGAACGAGTATTCTTAGTCCAGAAGTAATATTAAAAAGGCACTTACCGCTATAAAACCAAAGTTTCCCACCTACATTTCAAGGTCAGGTTTCCTGAGCACCCAGGAAATGTGAAAAACATTGACAAATGCATGCTCAGTAGATTGGTGCCATGTTTAGTGCATTTCATGTTTTAACTGTCAAAAATCACACGACACCAGGTTATGTGTATCGCAATGTGAAGAGTTTTAGAAAAAATATTATGGCAATTCAAGTTGACTTGTATTAGAAATATTTTTAGTGTATTCGAATAAAATGTGTGTTGTTGGTATCTCTGAGACTACCTTGAGATTTTCCCCGCTTGATAGCAGCACACGGAGAAAAAAGAATTTGCCCTGCAGGACTATTTTGCAATTTAGCTGCTGGATTGCCAGCTGCCCTCAGGGCCAGAAGTTACAAGAATAAAAAATGTTACAAGAACATGTATAAATATGTTAAAAGATTTACTCAATATCTGATCTCTCTTAAGTGAGGTGGAAGCATTCAATTTCTGTCTTCTCCAGTTTTGATTTATTTTTCTCCTGTTCAGTTCTCCAGTGCTAGATTATACTTTCCAGCTTAATAACATCCTTCCTATGACAGGACGACCAGAACTGGACACAGTACTCCAGAGAAGGCCTCACCAATGTTTCAAACAACCGCAACATAATGTGCCTATACTCAAAGGCCTGAGCAATGAAGGCAAGCATGCTAAACACCTTTTTAACCACCCTATCTATATGTGATGCAAACGTCAAAGAATTATGTACCTGAATCAGTAGCTCTCTCTGTTCTACAACACTACCAGAGGCCCTAATTATTTAAGTCCTGGCCTTGTTTGTTTTGCCAAAATACATTTATTCAGAGAAGTTGGCATTTTTGTCAATAGATTTTTGGTTTCATTCCTGTTTTCATCCTGATGCCTGTTATTCAATCCTTGACAATGTAGCATACAAATCATTTCAAGTTACTTTTCCCGACCATCATTCTTTTTATCAAATTATCATGTACTGTCATTCTTAAAGCTACATTGAAAAAATATTAAAATTATTTTTAATCCCTAACAGTGTCTCTCCATGGAGGCCCATAAGGCTACACAAGAATGGAGCTAAAATGGCTGAACGTAACTTCATCAATAAGCATTTTCTTCCTTCAGTTTTCATTATTTTTACTCACTTTTAAACATGTTAAATCGAGAACAGTCATGGGCTTCCATCAATAATATATGGTCTGTTTAACTGAGGGTTTGAGCCCCTAATCTAGTACTGTGACATCTCCACTTCTCACACCAGTCATTATTGTGACCATTCTAAGTGAGACTGTCCATTCATTTTTATTGAAGGCTCAGTTGATACAAAACAACATAACGTGGAATTGTCTGTATTGAGTACTGAGCTGTAGTTTTTATTCCATTATTTTGGAAAAGATTTAAATTGAAAGTGATAATTTAACAGAGCAAAACATCTATACGAATAGCAATAGGTCTGTATCTTGGTGCCACCTGCTGGTCAAAATCTGCTTAGAGCATCAGCCAAGTGCAACGCATTAGTTCAGAACTCTGGTGGCCTGTTTCTGCAGAGCAGACTGGAGTCATACAGTCATAAAATAATACAGCATGGAAACAGGCCCTTTGGCCAAACTGGTCCATGCTGACCATGGTGCCCACTCAGTTCAAATTGTCCATATCCCCGTAAACCCTTCTCATCCATGTACCTATCCAATGTTTTTTAAATGTTGCTATTGTACCTGCCTCAACCACTTTCTCTGGCAGCCCATTCCATATATGCACCACTCTCTGCATGAAGGAGTTGCCCCTCACATCCTTCTTAAATCTATCCCTCTCACCTTAAACCTATGCCGTCTAGTTTTCAATTCCCCATCCCTGGGAAAAAAAAACCATATGCATTCATCCTATCTATGCCCCTCATGATTTTATACACCTCAATAAGGTCATCCCTCATTCTCCTATGTTCCAAGGAATAAAGTCCTATCCTAGCCAACCTCCCCCTATAACTCAGGCCTACTAGTCCTGGCAACATCCTCGTAAATCTTCTTTGCACATTTTCTGGTTTAACTATGTCTTTCCTATAACAGGGTGACCAAAACTGTACACAATACTCCAAGTGCAGCCTCACCAACAACTTATATAACTGCAACATAGCATCGCAACCCCTATGCTCAATGCCTTGAACAATAAAGGCCAGCGTACTAAATGCCTTCTTCACCACCCTGTCCTCTGTGACACCTATGTACTCCTAGGTCCCTCTGTTTCACAACGCTCCTCAGGACCTTACCATTTACTGTACAAGTCCTACCTTGGTTTGACTTTCCAAAATGTAACACACTTATGTCACACTTATCTGTATTTAACTGCATTTACCAATCCTCAACCCACTTCCCCATCTGATCAAGATCCCTCTGTAATTTTTGATAATCTTCCTCACTATCAACGATACCTCCTAATTTTGTATCATTTGCAGACTTACTAATAATGCCTTGTACATTCACATTCAGATCATTCATGCCATACAAATAACAAAGGTTCCAGCACTGACCCCTGTGGCACACCTCTAGTCACAGGCTTCCAGTCCAAGAAACAACCTTCAACCATCACCCTCTACTTCCTACCATCGAGCCAATTTTGAATCCAATTAGCTAGCTTTCCCTGGATCCCATGCAACCTAACTTTCATGACCAGCCTGCCATGCAGGACCCTGTCAAAGGCCTTACTAAAGTCCATGTAGACAACATCCACTGCCCTATCCTCATCTATCCTCTTGGTTACCCCTTCAAAAAACTCTAAAAGTATGTCAGACATGGCATCCTGCATGCAAACTCATGCTGACTATATCTAATTAGATCTTGACTACCCAAACTTTGGTTGATTCTGTCCCTCAATATCCTCTCATAACTTGCCTACCACTGATGTCAGGCTCACTGGTTTGTAGTTCCCTGGCTTGTCTGTGCTACCTTTCTTAACCAATGGAACAACATTAGCGACCCTCCAGTCTTCCAGAACTTTACAGTGGCTAAATATGAAGCAAAAATCTCTGCAAGGGCCTCTGCAATTTCTTCCCTAGCCTCCTATAATGCCCTAGGATGGACTTTATATCAGGTCCAGGGGATTTATCCACCTTAATGCGCTTTAAGGCTGCAAACACGTTCTCTCTGGTAATATGTATGCAGTCTAAAACATCGCCACTTGTTTCCCTTATTTCCTTTGCATCCATGATCCTTGCCTCAGTAAACACTCATTAAAAATCTCCACCATCTCCTGTGGCTGCCATGCTGATCTTTAAAGGGACCAATTCTCTCCGCAGCCACCCTTTTACTCCTTATATAGCTATAGAACTCTTGGGATTATCTTTAACCTTATCTGCCAAATCAAACTCATACCCTCTTTATGCTCTTCTGATTTCTCTTTTGAGTGTGCTCCTACACTTTCTAAAGTCATCTGGGGATTCACTTTAGCCTGATAGCTTAAACCCAATGTATGCCTTTTTCTTTATCCTGACCAGAGCTTCAACATCTCTCGTCAGCCAAGAATCCCGAAACCTGCCAGCTGGAGTGACATGCCAAATCCCTGGCACAGTGGGATTTTGAAAATTCCAATAGACAATTCCCTTGCTTCAGGATTCCAAAGACGCTCCTTAAAGCTGTAGAATTCCAATGGTGCCTACTCACTTACCAGTTACCCTGGAAAATTTGGAGGATTAAGAACCTGCCCTAACTCCTTGCGTAAGTTAAGATGAACCTTGACCATAAATTTGACTACCTTCAACTACACTCCTTGACCCCTGACAGAAGCACCTCCTCCCTCCACAGCCCTTAACCCCTGATATAATCTGGCAACCCTACTGCGCCACCAAACTCCCAGCGGGATCCTACCCAATCCCACATCACCTGACACCCATCCTAACCCAACCATACAATCCCAACAGACACCTGCCCCACCCTCGTCTGACTCCATTGAAGCTGACATCCACATCTTTGATTCTGTTTGACTGGACATCCATATGTTGTGGGTCATCAGCTGCAGTTGAATTATATTCAACCACAATCTGCACTCTCACCGCCCTGGCATATTCCACCCTCTACTATTACCATCAAACTAGGAGATCAACCCTAGTGCAATGAATAGTGCCAGACAGCATGTGAGGAACAGCATTATACATACCTAAAGATAAGTTGTCAAGCTGGTGATAGGACTACTTGCATGGGAAGCAGCGGAAGTAGCGTGCAATAGACAGGGCTAAACAACCCCACAGCCGACATGGTACATGAGTGCAAAAGACAAGGAGGAAGAGTTTGCATCAATCTTTAGTCAGGAGAGCTGGGTTGATAGAGTCGTACAGTCATACAGCACAGAACCAGACTCTTCAGTCCAAATAGTCCTTGTCAACCATAATCCCAAACTAAACTCGTCCAACCTGCCTGCTCTTGGCCCACATCACTACAAACCTTTCCTGTTCATATACTTATCTAAATGTCTTTTAAACATTGTAACTATACCCGCATCCACAGCTTCCTCTGGATGTTCATTCCACACATGAACCACTCTCTGTGTTAAAAAGAAAGCCCCTCATGTCTTTTATAAATCTTTCTCCTCTCATTTTAAAAATATGCCCAATAGTCTTGAAATCCCGCACACTAGGGTAAAGACACCTGCCATTTGCCTTATCTATACACCTCATGATTTTATAAACATCTATGAGGTCACCCTTCAACCTCCCATGCTTCAGTGAAAAAAGTCCCAGCCTATCCATTCTCTGCTTCTAACTCAAACCCTCTGGTGCTGGCAATATCCTGCCAATATCTTCTCTCTCCAGCTTAATAATGCCCTTCATATAACAGGGCGACCAGAACGGGACACAGTACTCCAGAAGAGGCCTCACCAATGTTTTGAACAACCTCAACGTAATGTCACTGTACTCAAAGGTCTGAGCAATTAAGGCAAGCATGCTAAAAGCTTTCTTAATCACCCCATCTATATGTGTCGCAAACTTCAAAGAATTACGTACCTGAACCCGCAGCTCTCTCTGATCTACAACACTACCCGAGGCCTTACTTTTAATTGTATAAGTCCTGGCCTTGTTTGTTTTACCAAAATGCAATACCTTGAATTATCCAAGTTAAACCCTATCTGCTACACTTTAGCTGATTGAATCAATTGATCAAAATTTTTTTGTGATCTTGGATAAGTTTCTTCACTGTCCACTACACCAACAATTTTGGTGACATCCACAAATTTACTAACAATTCCTTTTATGTTCTCACCTAAATCATGATGATTAATCTCAAATCATCCTGAGGTCCCTTCCATCACAGATCCAAGTCCTCAAAAATTTATTCACTCTAGACGATACCAAGAAATAGTTGAATGCTCTGGACTCTGCATTGGCTATTAGGCCTGACAATATCCAAGGAATAGTACTGAAGACTTGTCCTCAAGAACTAGCTATGTACCTATCCAAGCTGTTCTAACACAGCCACAATGCTACCTAACAATGTAGAAAACTTCCCAGTTATGTCCTGTGCACAAAAAGCAGGACAAATCCAAACCAGTTAATTACTACCCTATCAGTCTACTTTTGAACAGCAGCAAAGTGTTAGTAGGGATCATCGGTAGTGCTACCAAACTTGCTTAGTGACACCCTGCTCATTGATGCTCAGTTTAGATCCTGCCAGGGGCACTAATCTCCTGATCTCATTACAGATTTGGTCTAAATATAAACAAAAGAACTGAACTCCAGAGGTGATTTGAGTGTCACTGCTCTTTGACATCAAGGCCACATTTGATCAAGTGTGGCACCAAGGAGCCCTGGTAAAGCTGGAGTCAATGGGAAACAGGGCGGAAACATCTCCACTGGTTAGATCATACTTGGTACAAATGAAAATGGTTGTGGTTGTTGGAAGTCAGTCGTCTCAGCTCCAGGACACCTCTGCCAGAGTTCCACATGGTGGTGCCCAAAGACCAAACAATTTCACCTGCTTCATCAATGATATTTTCTCCACCATAATGTCAGAATGGCTTGTCTTGATAGCATTATCAAGGGTAGGCCAGATTGGAATGTCTGGTTGGTGCAGACGAGTTGGACCAAAAGGTCTGTTTCCATACCGTATGCCTTTTTTACTACCTGTCTACCTGTGACTCTACCTTCGAAGAACTATGGACATGCACTCTAAGGTCTCTTTGTGCCTTTGGGTCCTAGTCTGTCCTCCTAATAGAAATATCTTCTCCACATCCACTCTATCAGGCTTCTCAGTATTCTGTAAGTTTCAATCAGATCACCCCTCATCCTTCAAAACTCCATTGAGCACAGACCCAGAGTCCTCAATCACTCCTCATATGGCAAGCTTTTCATCCCCCAACACCACCAGGACATATTTCCTCAGATACGGAGTCCAAAACTGCTCACAATATTGCAAATGCAGTTTGACCACAACCAAAGATATAATTCCCCCCTCACCCCATCTGCCTTTCATAGGGACCACTCTCACCGCATCTCCCTCATCCACTCCACACTCCCCACTATCCCCCTGACCCCCAGTACCTTTCCCTGCAACTGCAGGAAGTGCTACACCTGCCTCTATACCCTCACCTCCATCCGAGGCACCAAACAAACCTTTCGCATCAGACAGAGGTTCACCTGCACATCCGCTAACGTGGTCTATTGCATCCGCTGCTCCCAATATGGCCTCCTCTACATTGGTGAGACTAAGCAGAGGCTTGGAGTCCACTTTGTAGAGCATCTGCACTCGAATCATGACAAACAATGCCTTCCGGTCGCCATCCACTTCAGCTCCTCCTCCTAGTCCCTGGGTGACTTGTCCATCCTGGGCCTCCTCCAGTGTCACAATGACCCCACCCAGAAACTGGAGGAGCAGCACCTCATATTCCACCTTGGGAGTCTACAGCCTAATGGTGTAAATGTGGAATTCACCAGTTTCAAAATCTCCCCACCCCTGACCTCATCCCATGACCAATCCTCCCTCTCAAACCCACCTCCTTGACCTGACACAACCTGTCCATCTTCTCTCCCATCTATCCACTCCTCCCACCTCACTGACCAATCTCCACCACTACCTACCTGCACTCACCTATCACCATCCCACCTACCTTCCCCAGCTCCACCCCACCTCTCTATTTATTTTTGAGCTCCCTTTACCCTCCCCCATTTCTGAAGAAGGGTCCGGACCCAAAATGTTAACTTTCCTGTTCCTCTGATGCTGCCTGGCCTACTGTGTTTTTCCAGCTCCACACTGAGTTATGTCTGACTCCAGCATCAGCAGTTCTTACTATCTCTGAGCCTTTTACAGCCTCACCCTTTCTGTTCTTGTATCCTAGCCCTCTAAAAATGAATGCTAATTTTGCGTTTGCCTTCCTAACTGCCAACTGAACTTGGATGTTAATCTTAAAAGAATCCTGAACTAGGGCTCCTAAGTCCCTTTGTGCTTCAGATTGTCAAAGCCTTTTCCCATTTAGAAAATAATCTATGCCTCTATTCTTCCGAAAAAGTACATCACTTCACACTTTCCCACATTGTATTCCATCGGACACATCTTTGCCCATTCTCCTAGCCTTTCTAAGACCATCTGCAGCCTCCCCACCTCCTCAACACTACCTCTTTCTCCACCCATCCTTGTGTCATCTACAAACTTAACAACAATGCCCTCAGTTTCTTTGTCCAAATCGTTAATGTACAACATGAATAGTTATCATCCAACACTGACCCCTGCAGAATTCCACTAGTCACCAGCTACCATCATGAAAAAGACCCTTTTCTCCCTACTCTCTGCCTTCTGTCAGTCAGCCAATTCCCTATCCATGCCAGTATCTTGCACCTAACACCATGAGCCCTTATCTTATTTAGCAGCCTCTTGCATGACACCTGTTGAAGGTCTTCTGAAAATCCATACAGATCACACCCACCGGATCTCCTTTGTCTAACTTGCTTGTTACCTTATCAAAGAATTCTAACAGATTTGTCAGGCATGATGTATGATTGCAGATTTGAAGGAGAGGAGACTATTAACTATATTAGCAAACATGGGGGCATTAACAGGCAGTGAGGTGGCTCACAGATTAGTGAAACTAGCCAAGCAAGCAGTCAATGCACAAAATGAACACTGGAAGAAATTAGGGAAAGACATAACAAATTATCGGGATTTTCTGTGAAGAAAAAGACTGTTAGACATTTTTCTTTTCCAAACAAATAGTTCCCTGCTTTTCTTGTCCTGTCCTCTACAATTTGCATTGTATAATGTATTTCTCCCACCAAATAATATGTTTTTACAGCAACAGATTAATCATTAACAAAAAAAAGGCAAAATCCTGGCTGCTCAATTGAAGAAGTCACCTTCAAGAACAGATTCAATCATGCATCGTCCACTGAGCACTTACCTGACGAATAACAACATTCGTCTATTGGATTAACCCTATTCTGTCTCTGAAATGTGAGGCTTCAATTCTGCTGCATGTCTCACATCCATAAAAGAAGAGGCTGAACCAAGTAATAGACTCACGAGAGATAACAAGGTGTGGAGCTGGATGAACACAGCAGGCCAAGCAGCATCAGAGGAGCAGGAAAGCTGACATTTCGGGTCTGGACCCTTCTTCAGAAATGGGGGAGGGGAAGGGGATTCTGAAATAAATAGGGAGAAAGGGGGAGGTGGATAGAAGATAGATAAAAGAGAAGATAGGTGGAGAGGAGACAGACAGGTCAAGGAGGCGGACAGGTCAAGGAAGCGGGGTTGGAGCCAGTAAGGGTGAGTTTAGGTGGGGAGTTAGGGAGGGGATAGGCCAGTCC
The DNA here is from genome assembly GCA_024137785.1 of Ginglymostoma cirratum. Classification (NCBI taxonomy): domain Eukaryota; kingdom Metazoa; phylum Chordata; class Chondrichthyes; order Orectolobiformes; family Ginglymostomatidae; genus Ginglymostoma; species Ginglymostoma cirratum. Next base: position 11,463,946 of record JAHRHZ010000088.1, read on the forward strand.
AGGGAGGATGGACAGGTCAAGGAGGCAGGATGAGGCTAGTAGATAGGAGATGGGGGTGGGGCTTGAGGTGGGAGGAGGGGATAGGTGGGAGGACAGGTTAGGGAGGCGGGTACGAGCTGGGCTGGTTTTGGGATGCGGTTGGGGGAGGGGAGATCTTGAAGCTTGTGAAGTCCACATTGATACCATTGGGCTGCAGGGCTCCCAAGCAAAATATGAGATGCTGTTCCTGCAACCTTTGGGTGGCATCATTGTGGCACTGCAGGATGCCCAGGATGGACATATCGTCCAAGGAGTGGGAGGGGGAGTAAAAATGGTTCGCGGCTGGGAGGTGCAGTTGTTTGTTGCGAACCGAGTGTAGGTGTTCCACAGAGCGGTTCCCAAGCCTCTGTTTGGTTTCCCCGATGTAGAGGAGGCCACATCGGGAACAGCGGATACAGTATACCACATTAGCAGATGTGCAGGTGAACATCTGTTTGATGTGGAAGGTCTTCTTAGGGCCTGGGATGGGGGTGAGGTGGGAGGTGTAGGGGCAGGTGTAGCACTTCCTGCGGTTGCAGGGAAAAGTGCCGGGTGTGGTGGGGCTGGAGGGGAGTGTGGAGTGGACAAGGAAGTCACAGAGAGAGTGGTCCCTCTGGAAAGCAGATAAGGGTGGGGAGGGAAAAATGTCTTTGGTGGTGGGGTCGGATTGCAGATGGCAGAAGTGTCGGGGTATGATGTGTTGGATCCGGAGGCTGGTGGGGTGGTACGTGAGGACAAGGGGGATTCTGTTTCAGTTGTTATTGTGGGGAGGGGGGTGTGAGGGATGAGTTGCAGGAAATGCGAGAGACACGGTCGAGAGCGTCTTTGACCACTGTGGAAGGGAAGTTGCGGTCATTGAAAAACAAGGACATCTGGGATGTCTGGGAGTGGAATGCCTCATCTCGGGAGCAGATGTGGCGGAGGTGAAGGAATTGGGAATAGGGGATGGCCTTTTTGCAGGAAGGTGGGTGAGAGGAGGTATATTCTTGGTAGCTGTGGGAAACGGTAGGCTTGAAATGGATGTCGGTTTCCAGGTGGTTGCCAGAGATGGTTAACAGAGAGGTCCAGGAAGGAGAGAGAGAGGTATCAGAGATGGTCCAGGTGAACTTCAGGTTGGGGTGGAAGGTGTTAGTGAAGTGAATGAACTGTTCAAGCTCCTTGTGGGAGCATGAGGCAGCGCTGATACAGTCATCGATGTAACGGAGGAAGAGGTGGGGGATAGTGCCAGTGTAGCTACGGAAGAGGGATTTTTTTCACATATCCTACAAAGAGGCAGGCATAGCTTGGGCCCATGTGGGCACCCATGGCAACCCTCTTTGTCTTTAGGAAATGGGAGGAATTGAAGGAGATTGTGTACAGCTTTGATCCTCTTACTTGAGAAAAGATGTGATGTCATTGGAGGCAGTTCAGAGGAGGTTCACTTGATTGATCCCAGAGATGAGGGGTTTGTCGTATGAAGAGAGATTGAACAGTTTAGGCCAATACTCTCTCGAATTTAGAAGAATGAAGGAAGATCAAATTGAGGTATTCAGGATGATTAAAGGTTCTCCTCAACTCTGTTTTAAATTTGCTATCCCTTGTCCTAAGACTATGGTGTTTCTTCCTAGAATGCCCCACAAGAGGAAACTTCCACTCCACGTCTATTTTATACCTTTAATCATCCTGAATACCTCAATTTGATCTTCCTTCATTCTTCTAAATTCGGGACAGTATCGGCCTAAACTGTTCAATCTCTCTTCATACAACAAACCCCTCATTCTCTGGGATCAATCGAGTGAACCTCCGCTGAACTGCCTCCAATGACATCACATCTTTCCTCAAGTAAGAGGATCAAAGCTGTACACAATACCCCAGTTGCGATCTCACCAATGCCTTGTATAGTTGCAACAATACTTTCTTACCTTTATATTATATTCCTTTAGCTATAAAAGCCAACATTCCATTCACTTTCTTTATTATCTGTTGTACCTGCATGTTAGTTTTCTGTGACTCATGAACGAGGACACCCAGATTGCTCTGCACTGGAGTAGCCCGAAGTCTCTCCCCATTTAGATAGTAGGTTGCCTTCCCATTTTCTGACCAAAATGCATGATCTCACACTTATCCACGTTAATCTCCATCTGCCACATTTTCACCACTCTCCTAACCTATCCACCTCCATTTCTAAGGTTCTTATTTCCTCATTGCTATTTACCGTCCTGCCTATTTTTGCAAATTTGGCTATAAAGCCTTCTATCCATGTATCCAAGTCATTAATGTAGATTGTAAATAGCTGGGGTCCAAGGACCAAACCCTGTTGCACCCCACTAGTTACTTCTTGCCAAAGAAAAAGAAACCATTTATCCCAACTCTCTGTCTTCTGTCCATCAGCCAGTCATCTATCCAAGCTAATAAATTATCCCTAAAAGTCCCATATGATTCAACCTTGTGAATTAACCTTTGTGCAGCACCTTATCAAATGCCTTCTGGAAGTCCAGATATATTATGTCTACAGGATCCCAATTATCCACTTTGCTTGTTATATCTTTGAAGAACTCTAGCAAATTAGACAAACATGATTTGTCCTTCATAAAACCATGCTGACTCTGATAGCATTTGACTTTCCAAATGTCCTGATGTTGCTCCCTTGACAATTGATTCTAACATTTTCCCAACAACAGATGTTAAACTAACTAGTCAGTAATTGCCCACATATTGGGTCCCTCCCTTTTTGAATAGGGTCATTACTTTAGCATTTTTCCAGTCCACTGGAACGATTTCTGTGTCAGGGAATTTTGGAATATTGTAACCAATGGATCCACTATCTCTTGCCACCACTCCCTTTAATACCCAAGGATTTAGGCCATCAGGCCTGGGGGACTTGTCTGCCCTCAACCTTAATAGTTTGCTGAGTACCTTTTCCCTAACAATGTTGATTGTTCTAAGTTCTAGCCTTTCTATTGCCTCTGACTTGCCCATTCCAATAGGAGTGCTACTTTTGTCCTCCACGATGAAAACTGAGGCAAAGTATTGATTTGGCATCTCTTTTGGTGTTTCCACTATTGACTCTCCGGTTTCATCTTCTAAGGCACCAACATTCATCTTAGCAATTGTCTTCTCTCTTATATACCTATGGAAGCTTTTGCTATCCTTTCTGACATTTTGTGCTTGTTTTCTTTTGAAGTTTATCTTGGCTCTTTTTATTTTTTTTTAGCATCCCTTTGTTAATGTTTGAAAATTTCCTGATTTTCCAGCCTTCCACTGGCCTTTGCAATATGGTATGCCTTAGTTTTTGACTTTATATTGTCCTTGACTTCTTTGATTAGTCATGAAAGTTTTTTACCTCCTCACCATCTTTCTTCCTCACTGGGATGTATTTTAACTGAGTAGCTCCTTAAACAACTGCCACTGCTCATTTGTTGTCTTACCTTTTAGCCTTCCTGCCCAATCTTTTCAGGCCAAATCTGACCTCATGCTGATGTAATTCTCTTTGTTTAATTCCAGAACACTACAGTGGGACTCCACTTCTTCACCCCTAAACTGAATTTTAAATTCTATCACACTATGGTCACTACTCCCTGGAGGAACCTTAACTTTGATGTCATCAATTACCATCAACTGTTTGCCCACCAACTCGTTTTGAATGGAAGCACAACAAGCCATTTTCTACATAGTTTCACAAATATCAGCTGAGCTTTAAATTAATTGAAAATACTTTTCTTCTTGCTGTCAGATAAACAGTCATATGGCTTATGGACATCTGAAAAGAATTTAATTGCGTTTCGACCCAGTAACAGGAAAGATTCTAAACCCACTTAAACCATTTCTGTTTCTTTCTTTTCACTTATGTTTCTAATCTAATGAGAAATAAGTTACTTGATTAAAGCTAAGTACAAAGCTAAGCTTCTTTGTTACAGCAGGGTAACACCATGAAAATTGACAGAAAGGAAGAACTCAAGTTAAAATAATTTACCAATACTGATCTAGTTTATCCCAGGACATTGTGGGAAGTTTAGAGAGGAAATTGTAGGGCCCCTTGCAGAAATATTTGTATCATCTGTGACTTATGGGTGAGGTGTGGATGACTGGAGAATGGCTAATATTGTGCCTTTGTTTAAGAAAGGATGTAAGGAGAAGCCTGGATACTATAGACCTATGAGTTTGACTTTGGTGGTGGGTGGAAGTGATTCTGAAAGGTAGGATTTATATGGACTTGGAGAGGCAAGGAATGATTATGGATAGTCAACATGTGAGGGAAATTGTGTCACACAATCTTGAGTTTTTTGAGAAAGTACCCAAAAAGATTGATGAAGGCAGAGCAGTAGACATTGTTTACTTGGATTTTAGTAAAGCCTTTGACAGATTCGGCTTGGTAGCCTTATTAGTAAAGTTAGATCACATGGGCTTCAAGACAAGCTTGCCAATTTATATAAAATTGGCTTAACAGCAGGACAGAAAGAGTAATGGTGGAGGATGGTTTCTCAGACTGGAGGCCTGTTACCAGTGGTGTTCTACAGGGATCAATGTTAGGTCCACTTTTGTTTGTCATTTATATAAATGATTTAGACGAGAATATAGAAGGCATTGTTAGTAAGTTTGTGGATGATGCCAAAATTGGCGGTATAGTGTACAGTGAAGAAGGCTATCAAAGATTGGGGTCCACATCCATAGATCCCTCAAAGTTGCTACCCAAGTTGATAAGGTTGTAAAGAAGGCGTATGGTGTATTGGCTTTCATTGGCAGGGGAATTGAGTTTAAGAGCCGTGAGGTTATGCTACAGCTCTATAAAACCCTGGTTAGACCACACTTGGAATATATTCAGTTCTGGTTGCCTCATTATAGGAAGGATGTGGAAGCTTTAGAGAGAGTGCAGTGGAGATTTACCAGGATGCTGCCTGGACTGGAGGGCAGGTCTTATGAGGAAAGGTTGTGAGAGCTAGGGCTTTTTTCATTGGAGCGAAGAAGGATGAGAGGTGACTTGATAGAGGTGTACAAGATGAAGAGAGGCATAGACTGAGTGGATAGCCAGAGAATTTTTCCCAGGGTGGAAATGACTATTACGAGGGAGCATAATTTTAAGGTGATTGGAGGACGGTATAGGGGAGATGTCAGAGATAGGTTCTTTACACAGAGAGTGGTGAGCGTGTGGAATGCGCAGCCGGCAATGGTAGTGGAGTCAGATACTTTAGAGACTTTTAAGCGTCTCTTGGACGGGCACATGGATGACAATGTAATGTAGGGTTTGCAGGGTAGTTTGATCTTAGTAGGATAAAACGTCGGCACAACATTGTGGGCCAAAGAGCCTGTACTGTGTTGTACTGTTCTCTGTTCTATTACAAAGAGATCTTGATCAATTGGGTGAATGGGCCGTGGGGTGGCAGATGGAGTTTAATTTGGATATATGTGAGGTAGTTAATTTTGATAAAACAAACAAGGGCAAGTTGTTAGTAATGGAGGTAATAAGACCCAAAAAGAAGGTGCAAAAACTGGCATAAGGGCACTTTATCTGAATGCTCGGAGCATTCAAAACAAGGTGGATGAGTTGATGGTGCAAATCATGGCAAATGGGTATGATTTAGTGGCCATTACAGAGACATGATTATAGGATGGTCATGACTGGGAGTTAAATATCCAGGGGTATCAAACTGTTCAGAAGGACAGACAGGAAGTTAAGGGAGCTGGTGTTGCTCTGGTTTTTGAGGATGATATCAGGGCAGTAGTGAGAGGCGATATAGGTTCTACTGAACAAAACGTTGAATCCATTTGGGTGGAAATTAGGAATAGCAGGGAGAAGAAGTCACTGATAGGTGTGGTCTATAGGCCACCAAATAATGACATCATGGTGGGGGTGGGCAATAAACATAGAAATAGCTAATGCATATAAAAATGGTACAGCAATTATCATGGGGGATTTTAATCTACATATCGATTGGTCAAACCAGGTCGGTCATGGCAGCCTTGAGGAGGGGTTCATAGAATGCGTCTGCAATAATTTCCTTGAACAATATGTAATGGAACCTACGAGGGAGCAAGCTATCCTAGATCTAGTCCTGTGTAATGAGACAGGAATAATCAATGAGCTCACAGTTAGGGATCCTCTCGGAAGGAGCGATCACAGTATGGTCAAATTTAAAATACAGACGGAGTGTGAAAAGGTTAAATCCAGTACCTATGTCCTGTGCTTAAACAAAGGAGACAATGATGGGATGAGGGAGGAGTTAGCTAAGCTTGAATGGGAGCAAAAACTTTATGGTGGGTCAATTGAGGAACAGTGGAGGACTTTCAAAATGATTTTTCACAGTGCTCAGCAGAAGTATATTCCAGTGGTAAGGAAGAACTGTAGGAAAAGGGAGAGCCAGCCATGGATGCCTAAGGAAATAAAGGAAAGTATCAGATTGAAAAAAAAATACAAAAAAGCAAAGAGTAGTGGGAAACTAGGAGACTGGGAAATCTTTAAAGGCCAACAGAAAGCCACAAAAACAGTTATAAAGAAAAGTAAGATAGATTATGAGAGTAAACTAGCTCAGAATTTAAAAACAGGTAGCAAAAGTTTCTCTAAATATGTAAATCGTAAAAGAGTGGCGAAGATAAACATTGGTCCTTTAGAGGATGAGAAGGCCAATTTAATAACTGGGAATGAGGAAATAGCCGAGACATTAAACAGTTATTTTGTGTCAGTCTTCACAGTGGAAGACACAAATAACATGCTGAAAACTAACGGCAAGAAGATTATAGCAGGTGAGGACCTGGAAACTATCATTATCACTAAGGAGGCAGTGCTGGGCAAGCTCATGGGGCTAAAGTTAGACAAGTCTCCTGGCCCTGATGAAATGCATCCCAGGGTACTAAAAGAGGTGAGGGGGGAAATAGCAAATGCACTAGTAATTATTTACCAAAATTGGTAAAGTTGTGGGTGGTTCCCGCAGATTGGAAAACAGCCAATGTGACACCACTGTTTAAAGAAGGAAGTAGACAAAAAGCAGGTAACTATAGGCCAGTTAGCTTAACTGGGATATCATATTGAGGTTGTACAGCATGTTGATAAAGCCTCTTCCAGAGTAGTATGTGCAGTTTTGGTTGCCCTCTTATAAAAGGACATTATTAAGTTATAGAGGGTTCAGAAGAGATTTACCAGGATGTTGCTGGGAATGGAGGGTTTGAGTCATAAGGAGAGACCCTTTAGGCTGGGACATTTTTCACTGGAGCATAGGAAGGTAAGGAGGGGTGGTGTCATGAGGTGTAAAGATGAGGTGAATGGCAGATGTCTTTTCCCAAGCGTGGGGAAGTTCAAGATTAGAGGGCATATTTTTAAGGTGGGAGGAGAAAGATTTAAAAACGCCATGAAGGACAATTTTTTTACACAGAGAGTAGTTCGTGTATGGAATGAGCATCCGGAGGAAGCGGTGGATCTGTCTACAGTTACAATATTCAAAAGTCATTTGGATTTATACATAAATAAAAAATGTTTGGAGGGATATGGGCCAAGCGCAGGCAGGTGGGACTAATTTAGTTTGGGATTATGATCAGCATGGACTGGTTGGACCAAAGGGTCTGTTTCTGTGCTGTATGACTCTATCACTAAGACTCTAATACCGTAGGGCAAAAGGTTATGTCTTGACTATGTAATAAGAAAGCAATGTTGGTGGTGATGTATTAGATCACATGATCATGAAGAGACTCTGAAGACAGAAACAAGTCTGGACCTTGTACTAAGTCTAATTATACACAGTCAGTAAAATGTCAATAACCAGTTATTTTGAAAAGTCCTTGGACACTACAACTTTTCTGTAGTGATGTAAAGCACGCAGCCTCTTCAAAGACAACACAAAACGTCAGAGAGTCCCTACAATGCAGAAAGAAGCCATTCAGCCCATCGAGTCTGCACTGACACTCCAAAGAGCACCCCACCAAGACCCATCCTCCTACCCATCCCCACAACCTCGCGTAGGGTTTTTACCATGGCTAACCCACCTAAACTGCATATCCCTGGACACTATGGGGCATTTTTTAGCATGGCCAATCCAGCCAATCTACACATCTTTGGACAGTGCAAGGAAGCCAGAGCACCCGCTGGAAGCCCAAGCAGTCACAGGGAGAATATTCAAACTCCACACAAACAGCCCAAGGCTGGAATCAAACCTGGATCCCTGTTACTTTGAGGCAGCAGTGCTAACCACTGCGCCATCATGCCACCCAAAATACCACACAAACATATTATTCACAGATTAATCTGGATGTGAGTGGTATATTAAAGTGTTACTGATTGCTGTAGAGATTGAAAAATCACAAGCACTGAAACCACATACAGCAGAATAATCAGCATCTGATAAAAGTTAACGTTTCAGTTGGAACCCATCATTAGACTTGGCAGAAAAGTTCTTATTAGGATCAATCAAGCAAAGAAAGAAGCAAAGGCTAAAAGCCAGAAATCTTATTAGAATGAGGTAACAGCAAATATTGATGCCATTAGTTTTTTCTTCTTGAGTGTAGTTCCATTAGAATCAGCAGTATATTCGCAAATGAAATTGTGATCTCAGCTGGTCATTCTAACAATTGTACCATTGGAGAGTACTGCATTGATTGGTATATTAACCCAAAAGCATTTTCACTGCATGAAACAATGATTAAACAGCAAACTGTGACAAAATCCAAATGAAAGTTCCTTTAACTTCAGATGGATTGAGGAAGGTAGAATACAAGAACTTTGAAATGTTGTGGATTAAACTGTCAGTGGATGGAAAAAGTGATGGAAATGGTGAGAAAAATAACAGTCTTCCCCCTCCTTTATTCATCTTCCATCCACCCCCCCCTTTCTCCCTTTTTATTTCAGAATTCCCTTCCCCTCTCCCATTACTGAAGAAGGGTCTAGACCCGAAACGTCAGCTTTCCTGCTCCTCTGATGGCCTGCTGTGTTCATCCGGCTCTACACCTTGTTATCTCTCATTCATTCTTACCTGAGATTTTAGCCACTTTCCCTGCAATAGTCCTACAATTTTCAGTAAATTTGCTGCACCAAAGGATCTACCCTGAATATTGAAAGTGGCAATTCTTGTGGATAAAAAGTAGCAAAAAAATGACTACATTTTTCTCTTTCCTTTCTTCTTCCTTGCCTTCCACCTTTCTGTTTCTCTCGCTTTCTATCAGTCAACATCCCAAAGAAATAAATGTATTTAAAATGAAGATCCAAGGTTCACAATTTACTCTATCTTGAAGTTTATTTTAGTTAATTAAGCAATTACAATCATTATTAGAATAGAATTTATGATTTGCTTTTCATCAAGTTCACCTGAAGACATTAATATTAACATACAATGAATATACTCGTGGTAGGCTGTGTCATGTCGGTCTATGCAGGAATAGATCATTGTTGGAGAATGCTGGGGATCATTTTGACTTTGACCACTATTAGATTAGCAGCTTATTCTAATCATTACCAGACACCAATGATTTTGAAAATGCGATGAGTTGTATAATAAGTGACTGTTAGTTTCTCCAGCAATTGGGGATTGATCTGGGAAGACTATAAATTATAATCCAACATTCTTCAAAATATTTAAATCTCTGTACATATTTTAATTGCAGGATTATGGTCTCCTGCAAAATGTAAATGTGCCTGGATGGAAAATGCTGGTTGATGCAATGACAAGGGTACAGGTGGGGAAATGGGAGAGGTGATGGGGAAGGAAGCCTGGGAGGAGTGGTCCATGGTTTCCTGGTTGTAGTCAGTCAGTCTTTCTTGTTCCTCTTTAACATTAAGGAGACTAAACAAAAATAAATTTAAAAACTTGCAATTCTTCCCTATTCCTAGTAGGTTTGGCCAGCTGAGAAAGCAACCGTTGTTCATACACTCAGGTCTTACATTAAAATAATGCACGATGTCATTGGAGACCAATCTGCATATTCAAAGAAGATCCCACCAGCTTAGGCCAAATGTCCTTGATATCTTCAATTTAAAACATATTGGCAGCCAAACCAGACTGAAAAAGGAACAGAAACAGAAATTGCTGTAAAAGCTCAGCAGGTCTGGCAGCATCTGTGGGGAGAAATCAGAGTTAACGTTTCGGGTCCAGTGACCTTTCCTCTGGACCAGGTCATTGGACCCGAAACGCCAACTCTGATTTCTGTCCACAGATGCTGCCAGACCTGCTAGGCATTTCCAGTAATCTCTGTTCTTGTTTCTGATTTCCAGCACCCATGCTATAAGATTGGAAAAAGATGGAATACTGTCCCATTCCATTTTAACTGTTCCCTTCCCCCACCTTTTGTCCGTGTCAATAAATTTATGAGCCAATTTGTCTTAAACTATTATCAATTTATTGCATTGTAGTATGTTTGTGCCTTTACCAACATGTTATTGATTGTCTGGCTACTTCACTGCACCAATAGCCTCGCCTCTGTCCAATTAGACCTCTAGTAACATGAGGAGATAGTGAGGGAGAGCACGAAACTGGGCTGCTCAAGCAGCTTAATTACATGCATATTCTTTGTTTACCTAGGTTAACCTTAATTTCCCTTCATTTTTGTAAAAGTGGAATCCCTGTTTCATGATCTTCAGGTCACCTATGTCCTTAAATGTTGTGTTACATCTGTATGGATCAAGTACTAGTGTTTACTTATTTACACCTAATGCCCTTAATATGGCTGTTGATCTGTGGAAGTTCTTTGGCACGAGTGAAGGGCAATATTTTTCTTTGCAAAGACATTTCAACTTTTGGTTTTCAGGCTCTAACTAAGGGAAGTCTCACACTATGCTGAAATACCTTGTTTTCAGAATGGAGTTTTCCAGGTAGTTTCAGAAATATAAACATATATCTATTTCATATTGGCTTTTAACAGAATCATTGAAATTCAATGAAAAAAAATGTATCATCACAGTAAGTTATACAACAGTTCATAAGGAGGTGAGGTGGCCCAGTAAGTTGGCATATAGTCCATTGTTATGAGTACAAATATATGTATGGACTGTTAGCAACTGGAAATTGGAACAGGTTGAACATTTCTAGGTTGAAATTGGTGTATTGTGTGATTTCTTGGAAATGAAAAGTCAAAAGGTCAAAGAGAACCATGGATTATCTGCTGTTTACTGGAAAAGGAAATAATTTTTAGAGAAGCATCTGAAGAACCTTTTAAAGAAGATAATCAGTAGATTTTATAGCCATTGATTACTGGACAAACAGACTTGGGAAAAGCCCATCTTTGTGATATTCATTGCCTAGCAACAGCCTCAGGACAAAATTGATGTATATTTTCACATCTAGAAGGAGTCAGAGAAGCTTGTAGAGAAAGCAGATGTTTCTTTCTCTCTCTCAGTTAGTATGAAACAAAGTAAAACCAGATGGAAGATCTCTCATGGATGCACTTGCATTAAAAAAAAAATCAGGCCTCCAAACTACTTCTCAAGTGAATCTAAAATCCAATGTACAGATATTCCATCTATGACTGTCTGCAGTCTTATGTTTTTGAACATGAAATAAAAAAGAACCTGAGAGAAGTTACATACTTTATCTTCCGAATTCATATCCTTGAACCAGAGGTGCTTTTCCCTTTTTGCCTTTTGTTTTAAATATATGCTATCTCTGCAGAGCACTGTTGTATTGTTTTGTCTGTGTATGAATGTATATGTTTGGGATTAAAGAGATATAGTTTAATTTGAATAATAGCTTGATTGTTAAGTGTTTTGCCACTGGTTTAAAGCATAAGTCTTCTTTAAAACAAGTGAGTTATTTTTGAGTTCACTAAAGAAGCCTAGCAAACACTTCATTTATTCTGGATAGCAGTACAAAAGCGAGACAAACTGATCATATTAAAGATTCAATAACACATTTATACGTTTAGTACAGTTTATGGAATAGTGGGGTTTGATTGTCAGTGCCCTCCTCCTGTCAGCGTAGTAACACCTTTCACTTCTGTAATCTTAGTTTGCATCCACTTTTAGCTTGTGCTGCCAGAAGTCTGTAATTAGACCTTTGTAACATTTTTGAATTTATTTCGGAGCTCCCTTCCCCCTCCCCATTTCTGAAGAAAGGTCCTGACCCGAAATGTCAACTTTCCTGCTCCTCTGATGCTGCCTGGCCTGCTGTTTCCTCCAGCTCCATACTGTGTTGACTCTGATTCCAGCATCTGCAGTTCTTGCTATCTCTGTTCATCTTTGACACCACCTTGTGGCAAACTGAGAAATTATTTTGCAGAATAGGGCATGTATCTATTTTGGAAAATCCAGTTGTATAGTGTCAGTTCCATTCCTTTCGAAGAATTGGCATCTGAAATAAAAGGTCAGAACTTATAATGAATTAGACATATTTGAATAAATTCTTGCACTAGTTGTTTTCTTTTTATAGCATGTACATTCTTTTTGTGGGTCTTAGGAAAAGCCTTTCACAACCTCAGCACCTCGCACAACCAACGATGTACATTTTAAGTGTCGTTATAGTTATATTTGTGGAAAGTGGCAGCAATTTCTGCACAGAAATCTCCCATGAACAACAATGAACAGACAATCATGCTGTTGATTTAGGGGTAGATATTGCTCGGTAAAGTAGGGATACTCCTGTACTCTTGCAAATAGCCTTGTGGGATCTTTAACATTCAGCTGAAAAAAGACATGGCCCTATTGGTTTAGCTTCTTATCCGAAGGAGAGCACCTCCAACGGTGGACAGTACTACACCATCATCCGAAGTATTTGTGCACATATGCTGGAGTGTAATTTGAACCCAGAATAGTCTGCCTCAAGAGGCTATAGTGCTACTATCAATTGAGATATGGATGGTACCTAAATTTCGTGTTTAAGTTTTCCATGTAACCTTGAACCAGTGACCTTTCATGTATAACCATCACAATCTGGAAGCTATAGAAGACAATACAACACACTTTCTAGACTTGAAAATCCTGTGCCTGGAAGGGTATCACAATGGTAACCCTGTTGGGGTGCCTGAAATAATTTTAAGATGGGATTCTATAAGGACCTAGCTCTTTTGCCTTCTCATTGTTTGTCAGATTCTACTAGAAGTTGAGCTGAATCTTTCAAGCTTCTGACAGTGTTATAGGAAGACATGGATATGAAGGATTGATATGATTTATAATGCCACAACTTTACATTTTAATTTTTTTTAAATTTCAATATCAATCTTCTCTGACTAGAATTGTCAGTTCTAAGAGGTAACACTGATTTACTATTGTGAAATTCCTGCCATAACAGATAACCCTGCCACACCAAGAACATCATCTCCAGCTCCCATAAGGCTAATCAAAATCTTTGGGACTTTGAATGGGTGTCTGTGCCTTAATAGACTGGTGATGATTGATACCTCACTGCAGTTGAGCAGACCCCCAGAGATTTTGGATCCGCTAGGTGTCATTTGAATGTGGGTGGCAGCATATTATGGGTTATATACATTCCTCCCAATTTTCATTGTTCGCGAAAATCTTGAGAGCGTGGGAAATTCTAAAAACAGAGTTAATTCTAGATCAGAGCAAGTGGGCTATTTAATTGTGGCTTCAATTCCAGTTGAACTGCAGACTTCAGGGCATTTGTTTTGGTCAACTAATTGCTGCCAATAATGTCAATGACACAGCAAATGGAAATAGCCTCACTTTTTAATGGTACAACTGGTATATTAGGTATTTGATTTTCATCCATAATGTGGAGTGATAAAAAGAGTATTGTATCTAACTCTTGGTGAACAGACCAGCCAGAGTCTCTGCTTCAGGTGGAATTATTGATTATGGCTTTCTGAGAGAAGTTTTCTTAAATTTAATACATTTAGTTATTGATGAGCATCCCAAATAGTGGGATTTCCCCTCATAAATCTGAACATCTTTGGAATCATGACAGGCAATATCTTCAACATAGGAAAAGAATTAGGCCATTCAGCCTTTTGAACCTGTTCCACCATTCTAGATCATGGCTAGTTATCTACCTCAATGCCATTTTTCCTGTGCCATTCCCATTTTCTTTGACGCCATTAGTATCTAGAAATCTATTTACTCCTGTCTTGAAAATACTCAATTACTGAGTTTCCACAGGCCTTTGAGATAGAGAATTCAAAATTTCACAGGATATTAAACACAATTGATGTTTCTAAAAAGAACTGGCTTTTGATACATGGGCAACCTTTTCCAAAATTTACCCCGACAGTGTACTCAAAAATCAAAATTGGCCTCCTGCTAATGAGTAGTAGAGTTTTAGCTAGTTAGGCTATTGCTAATACGATATTTTCTGCACAATAAATGGCATGTATTTAAATAGTGGCAGGATAAATCAGCAGGGATATTTTGCATTTCTATAGCCCTACAACAATTGGCCCAGGAATAAACAAACAAACTGTATTTCAAGAAACTGCAGTGGCAGAGCAGCAGGGGGAGAAAAATAACAGCAAAACTGGAAGAATCTCTCTCTCTTCCAGGTTTCTCTTAGCCTCTCAAAAGAATTCACCTTCTGGAGATTAGAGAAACATCATTCACTTAAAGGTGAAAGTCATCTGCATATTCACCACTGCTGAGGATGCAAGACAACAAGAAAACAACAATGGTCTCCGGTTTAAACTTGAGTGGACAGTCCAGGAGGACATACCAGGAGCAGCACAAGGCATACCTAAATATGAAGTGTCAACCTGGTGAAGCTACCAAACAGGACTACTTCTATGCCAAACAGCATATGCAGCAAGTATAGGCAGCTAATTAATCCCACAGACGACATATCAGATCTAAGCTCTGCAGTTATACCTTGGTAGACAATAAAACTGTTCACTGGAGGAGGAAGCCCCACAAATATCCCCATCCTCAATGACAGATGAGTCCAACATAAGAGTGCAAAAGATAAGGCTGAGGCATTTGCAACAATCTTCAGCCAGAAGTGCCAGGTGGATGATCCATCTCAGCCTCTTCCAATGGTCCCCAGCATCACAGATATCAGTCTTCAGCCAATTCAATTCACTCCATGTGGTATCAAGAAACAGTTGGAGGCACTGAATACTGTAAAGACTATGGGGCCTGACAATATTCTGGCATAATACTGAAGACTTGTGCTCCAGGATTTGCCACTCCCCTAGCCAAGCTGTTCCAGCACAGTTACAACACTGGCATCTACCCAACAATGTGGAAAATTGCCCAGGTATGTCCTGTACACCCAAAATCAAGACGCACCTAACCTAGCCAAGTGCCACACCACCAGCGTACTCTGGATTATCAGTAAAGTGATGGGGGTGCTTTCAAGCAGCATCTGCTCAGCAATAACCTGCTCAGTGACACCCAGTTTGGGTTCTATCAGGGCCACTCAACTCTTAACCTCATTACAGCCTTGGTTCAAACGTGAACAAAACAGCTGAATTCCAGAGATTAGGTGAGAGTGACAGCCCTTGACATTAATACCACATTCAACCAAGTCTGGCATCCAGGAGCCCTAACAAAACTGGAATCAATGGGTATCAGCGCAATATCTCTGCTGGTTGCAGTCATACCTGGCATATAAGAAGACGGTTGTGGTTGTTGGAGGTCAATCATGTCAGCTCCAGGACAACTCTGAAGGAGTTCCTAAGGATAGTGTCCTATGCCTAACCATCTTCAGCTGTTTCA
This sequence comes from Ginglymostoma cirratum, assembly GCA_024137785.1. Taxonomy (NCBI): domain Eukaryota; kingdom Metazoa; phylum Chordata; class Chondrichthyes; order Orectolobiformes; family Ginglymostomatidae; genus Ginglymostoma; species Ginglymostoma cirratum. The sequence goes on from JAHRHZ010000088.1 coordinate 11,479,514, forward strand.
TCAATGACCTTCCCTCCATCATAAGATCAGAAGTGGGGATGTTCACGATGATGCACAGTGTTCAGCACCATTCATGATTCCTCAGATACAGAAGCAGTCCATGTTCAAATGCAACAAGATCTGTACAAATCCAGGCTTGGGCTGACAAGTAGAAAGTAACATTTGTACCAAACAAATACCAGGCTATGACCATCACTAATAAGAGACAATCTAACCACCATCCTTGATATTCAATGGTGTTACCACCACTGAAACCCCAGCTATCAACATCCTTATGGTTACCCTTAACCAGAAACTCAAACAGACTCACCACATAAACACAGTGGCTACAAGAGCAGGTCGGAGGCTAGGAATACTGCAGCAGGTAACTCACATCCTCACTTCCCAAAGCCTGTCCACCATCTGTGAGGCACACGTCAGGAGTGTGATGGAATACTCCCAACATGCCTGGTCGGGTGCAGCTCCAACAACGCTCAAGAAGCTTGACACCACTGAGGTCAAAGCAATCCATTTGATTGGCACCACATCCACAAGCATCCACTTCCTCCACTACTGATGCTCAGTGGCAGCAGTGTGTATTTTCCACAAGATGCACTGCAGAAATTCACCAAAAAAATCCTTAGACATCACCTTCCAAACCCACAACCACTTCCAACTAGAATAACAAGGGTTGCAGATACATAGGAATACCACTACCTGCGAGTTCTCCTCCAAGTCACTCACTGACTTGAAAATATATCACTGTTCCTTTACTGTCACTGGATCAAAATTCTGATATCCTCTCCATTGTGGGCCAACCTACAATACACAGACTGCAGCAGTTTAAGAAGGCAGCGCACCACCATCTTCTCAAGGGAAACCATGGACTGTCAAGAAATGCTGGCAAGTCAGCATTATCCACATCCTACATATGAATAAAAAAAGCTTCAACGTTTCTAAAGACTTTTAAGTGTATATTTTATCTTTCTTTTCCTACTGGACATGATCACTTTTTAAAAAAACTTTTTACGAGTATTTCAATTCTGTGTTTTGTGTTGAATCTTTATTATTTTCTTGGGGTTAGTAAGTAACAAAATTCCTCTGCCTTTCACTCTTTTGCTTAGCGGACGTCAACCCAAGATGAGAACACAGTAAGACCATCAAGCCAGTGCTGCTCTGCTCTGCCCATTCTTATTCTTTTATTCTCTCTTTTCTTCAAACTTTTAATTTATCTGGAGGCGAATGTAGGAGACCGAAGGTTGTCACTGGCGAGTCCTGGAGATGAGTCCCAGGCCAGGTCGGCGTGGGGGCAGTGAGTCCCGGAGCCAAGTGTCAGGCCAGGCCAGGCCAGGCCAGCACAGGGACAGTGAATCCCTGAGCTGAGCGTCAGAATAGGCCGGCGTGGGGCGGCAAGTCCCGGAGCTGAGGCCAACAGGGAGGGAGTGGTGGGGGGAGGTGACTCCCAGAGGCAAGGCCCTTGGGGCTTGGAAGTGAAGCCTTGAGGTTTGAAGCCCAGCGTGGTCTAGACACTTCGCCTGGATAGTCTCAAGGCTTGTTGCTGGCACACACTTGATGAAAAGACTAAAATACCGAGTAATCTTTAGAAAGAAAACTTCCTTATTCTTACGCTGAACTTTTATTTATGATTCTTTCAAGTCTGTAACACGTACTTAAGTATTCTGTACCTAGGTACGCTGTACCTAAGATGGAGCCAAAGCCGCAACATTACAAACTTTTCACTGCATTCATTCGAATGCATGTGACAATAGAGGCTAACTCAGTTCAATTCATGGTAAAGTGGTAATTTCACTGATCTAGTAATTAGAAAGCCAGGCTACTGCTGTGGGTCATGGCTTTGAATGGTGACGGTGAAATTTGAATTCAATAAAATTTGCAATTAAAAACTAACTAATGATGGCGATGTAACATTGTTGATTGATGTAGAAATCCATCTGGTTCACTGATGCCCTTCAGGGAAAGAAATTGACCATACTTAACTGGTCTGGTCTACATGCGACTCCAGACCCACAACAATGTGGTTGATTCTTAATTGCCCTTGAAATGGCCTAACAAATTATATCAAATCATTACAAAGACTAAAGAAGGGAAGACCATGTGACTTTGGCCTAAGCATCAGAGACGATGCCTTGAGGGCTCAAAGCATCAGGTGGCAAGGAAACATTGTGCTGATTGCCAACACCCACTGCCCCCATCAATCCTGTCTCAACCAATGGATCAGTACTCTTCATTGCTGAATGTCAATTGAAAGAAGCACAGTGTATTCTGGATAGGGGACTTTAACATCCACCACTGAAGATAGCTCAGTAACAGCACTGGATGAATCCTAAAGTTCATAACTACTAGGGCAGGGTCTACAGTAGTCAGTGGGGGAACTAACAAAAGGGCAAAATCTATTTGACAACACCAACTTACCTGCTACAGTTTTGTCTATAACAGTATTGGGAAAGGGTAACAATAGCAAAGTCTTTGTGTAAATGAAATCCCATTTTCACACTGAAGATACCTACCATTGCGCTGTACGGCACTACCTTCATGCTAAATCTGCACCAGGTTAAATTTGAACTTCTCAGAGCTGGGAGGAGGGTTAAACAGCATCAGGGACGTAAGTGCTGGACACAAGACTCTGCAAGCAAAAGAGGCAGTTTACTTCAGGGGACCACATTTGGTGTAGGAACCATGGGAATTGCACTGCATGGGTAGGATGTATGGTCGACTCAAGGTCAGGTCCAGTGACATATAAAGTGCGGATAGGTGCAATGGTCCTGAACAAGCACATGGACCATATGATAGCTGCAAACTTGCAAACGGGGCGGAATCAAAACATGCCCATCCCCTCGACAGCCTTTCTGACTGTTCCAAAACCTGTGGGTGGTCCCTCTCCATCAAGCATTGAGGATACCTCAGAATCTGAGATGGACACAATGGATGTCCCTGCCTCAATGTCTTTGCCGCCTGAAGAAGAATGAGTTTCTTCCAAGATGCTCCAGGTGCAAGAAGCAAGGTACTGTGCTTTACATGCTGCCCGTATCTAAGGCAGAGTTGGAGGAACCTGACCTGGTGCTAAAATGCTCCAGGATGAGTTACAAAACAAAATGAACTGGCCTCTGTCCTCAAAGTCAGAGAGAGAAGGATGTAGTCTTTGTAACGAGGTCAGCCAGGTGGACATCATAGAATACGAGTTCCCTGATTGAGGTCATTAATCTGGTCCAATCAGGGAGTCCTGGCTGACAAATAAGAACGGGAATGTCAAACATTCTGCTCAATCTGAAAGTGCTGGATCAGTGTATTGGACTCTCCACGTGTAAATAAAGGGTGACTTGATGATGAGATACCAGCCTCTGTGGAGTTATTTCAGTACGTGATGCTCAATTATTGCTTGCCTAATGACACTAGGGCACTTAGCCCATAACTGGCAGTGCATTTTAGGGACACAGAAACAGGAGTAGGCTATTCAGCCTCTGAAGCCTGCTTTACCACTCAAAACAATCATGGATAATTATCTACTTTAATGTCTTCATTGATATTTAGAAATTTGTCATTATCTACCTTAAAAATACTGAATGACTGAGCCTCCACAGGAGTAGAGAATTCCAAAGATTCACAATGCTCGAGGTAAAATCATTTTTCCTCATCTCTGTGCAACTGGCTTCCATATTTTGAAATTGTATCCCTTGTTCTAGACTCAACTGGGGAAACATCTTACTTATCTATTCCTTTAAGTATCCAATGACATCTCCTCTTATCCTTCAGACATCTAGAGAACCTATGCCCAGTTTCCGCAATCTCTCATCATACGCCAATACTGCCACCCCAGGAACAAACCCAAATAACTATTTTTGCACACCATCTATGGCGATAATATCCTCACTATGCTAAAAGAAACCAAAACTTCACTCCAGGTATGCTTTAACCACAATTCTATATGATTAAACTGAGACTTCACTACTGCTGTGCACAAATCTTTGAGCAATCAAGGTTAATGTGCCAGTTGCCTTACGAAGTAACACCTGTACCTGCAATTACCAGTCTTCAGTGAACTTTCTAGTTTACTTAGAAGAGTGCAGTACCCCTCCATCCCCCACTCCCCCCTTCATTCCCCATTCCTCCATCCCCCACTCATCCCCCACTCCCCCTCCATTCTCTCCACCTTCCCCCCTCACCCCGCCATCCTTCACCCCCCCTCAGCCCTCCATCCCCCACCCATCCATCCCCACTCCTCACTCCATCCCCCACCCATCCATCCCCACTCCTCACTCCATCCCCCACCCATCCATCCCCACTCCTCACTCCATCCCCCACCCATCCATCCCCACTCCTCACTCCATCCCCCACC
>JAHRHZ010000088.1:11483946-11607279 GCA_024137785.1 Ginglymostoma cirratum
TTCATTCATTCATTCATTCATTCCACTCATTCCTCTCCTCTCCTCCCGTTTCCATGGTTACTCTCCCTCCTGCTCTTCCAACAGCTGCCACGAAGTCCCCAATTTCAGGGGCAACGAGCGAGCGCCGGGAAGAATTTATCCAAACTACCGCAAGATGAGACCCCTTTTCCTTTAAAAACGTACATGTAGGAAATAACCTGGAGAAAATTTTTAAAAATGTCAAAATAAAAACAGAACTCGGACACGAAACGTCAGAGCCACCGCGAGACCATGGGTGGAAGCGGGCGAGCTCACTGGCCTTCTATCTCCGGTCCTGCTGTGTTAATGCGGCTGCGCAGTGGGGCTGAAGCGACAGGGACTGAGGTAGAGGTGTCAGTACAGGACACAGTGAGACTGAGGCCTGAGATAGTGCCGCGTGTGTGAGAGAGACCTGAGGGAGAGCGAGAGCAGCTTCTAGCGATCGTGGAGGCTCGGCGCGGCCTCGGAGCCTGCAGAAGAGTGGGTGCGGGTCACCCAGGGGAGTGGGATTTGCTGCTTGGCGCCGGCCTAACCTGCCCTCTCCCCGGTGGGTGTGAACCCGCTTTGCCCACTGCCTCCCGGATCCGCCATGTACTGTCTGCAGTGGCTGCTGCCCGTTCTGCTTATCCCCAAACCCCTGAACCCGGCCCTGTGGTTCAACCACTCCATGTTCATGGGCTTCTACCTACTGAGCTTCCTGCTGGAGAGGAAACCCTGTACCATCTGCGCGCTAGTTTTCCTGGCCGCCCTTTTCCTCATCTGCTACAGCTGCTGGGGAAATTGTTTCCTCTATCACTGCGGCGGAGCCCCGCTGCCTGACTCCGCTCACGACCCCAGCATTGTGGGCACCTAACGCCAGCCTGCCGCCGCCTCTACTCGGACAACCTCCGCCAACTCAGCCTCCGATGGTCTCTCATTCTCCCTTCAATTTATTTGTCAACCTCCTCCCATCTCTTTGACCGTCCTTCCGTCAAGCGGATGCGATGACTTTTTTTAAGAAAAGAGAGGATTTCTTCCCGTTTCCCCTGTGTATCTTGGTGCATCCTTTTGCACCCAGACCGTTGGTGGAAGTAGGATTTCGTCTGCAGACGGCAGCTTCCATTGCAAACGATAACGTACTCGTGGATGTGGAATAGGAGTGCTGCATGGATTTGTATTTGGAGCCTGCGCTGTGTATGATTACACGAACTAAGTTCAGTATTTCTACTTTTTTTTTCTTAAGCCCTCCAGAAGAAATGGCCTTCTTGCAGTCGCCTGAATAGTGGAAACATTTCGTATCGGCTTTCAAACTTGGGTAGTAAATAATGAACCTCTGTAACAGAGACCTACTGTTTATCACCTGCCTTCTCAAGTTCTTAAGGATGACTTAGAAAACACCTTATGGCTAATAATGTGTATGACTTCATTTATCGGAGATCTTAGTGTTTGTGGTTAATTTAGGGCATCATACCTATATATTTTATTGGGTGTTCATTTGTTTCTTAGTCTTTCTATGAGAAGGATGCTATTTTAGCACAATTGTTAGCTCAAATAGTATTGCTTTTGTGTTTAAAAATGCAGGGATTTTGGTGTAGGTTGTGATTAAATATGCAAATGTTTCACAGTTTACGTAGCTAGTTTATATTTGCACAGTGGGTTTAAGATTTTATGCCAGTCATTACTATTGAAAATTATCACAAATATTGTTAGTAATACAAGTGTCAAACCTTACTGACTGTCTTTGTGCTAGCACAAAGACATTTAATTGATATTTTATCTCATGATTATAGAGCAAAACAAATTACAGAATAATTTTATTCAGTTGATATTTCCACTTCACTCTTTGATCATGTTTGAACCCACTAGTGCACTTCCATCTGCGTCTGTGATGTGCAAGCGTGTTGCATGATGCAGTCTATAGCACCAAATGTTTTTTTTTAAGTGAGCTTCAGAGAATAAAACGGGTTTACAGCATTATTTGAACTGTTTCTTTTCTGATTTATCAATAAGTCTGAGAAATTGCTAATGTGTGGTATGTGTTACAGTCAGTTTGTTTCGGGTTCACCTAGCCCTCAACTTTGATCAAAAGCTATTCTAACTTCTAATCACTAAACCCAGTAACCATGTGGTCAAGAAGCACATTTTTGCCAACTCAGTTGTGTTTTTAAAATTTTTCTATTTGAGCTGTCTGCTTAATAATTTGAGTCTCCTAAATTAGATTACCTTTTTTGTTGCAGATGAAGGCAGCCTGATGTGAGGTGTAGTGGGTCACTTTCATTTTTTCCTTTCATCTGTGTCAAAGTTATTGTTCTTTATTCCTGTTACGATAAACAATGAAAATTGACGTTCTAATCTTGACACAAAGAGCCATCTCAACAAAGTGTCTTTATCCAATGTTTACATGAGCGTACGTTCATTCTGAGCATGTTAGGCTTGATTGCTTAAACAAGAGTTATGACCTTTTTTAAGTAAATGAGGTAGAACATAGCTGCTACATAATTTTTCCCATCTGAGGTAGGGTAACTCAGCTAATAAACTAGTACAGAACTTGTGAATCTGAGTAAATTTGGACTTTTTGGCCAACATCAAAACTTTTTCTGTTTTATGTTGACTTAATACCAGTGACAGTTGTAAGTTGGGCACACTCTTTCCTCTGAATTGCAAGGTATTGGATTCAAGTTCTGTTCCAGGGCTTCAGCATAAGAACTGATTGCTCCCCTGTAGTGTGGGAGGTGCTGCCCTTCAAATGAAACTTTTAAATTGATGATGATCTTAGTGAATGGCAGAGCAGGCTCACAAAATTAATGGTTTGGCTTGCTGCTGTTTTGAATTTGTATGAGTGTCATTCCAAAGGCTCCACCTATCTGCTCAGCTAAATGTAAAAGATCCCACAGCATTATTTCAAATAAGATCAGGGAAGTTATCCCAGATGTTCTAAACAATATTTATCCCTCAACGTCACGATAAAGATCGATTACTGTGAAAGACCACTTTGTGCTACTTGAGAAAAGTGACTGCATTTCAAAAGTGCTCCATTGATTTAAATCAACTTGAGATGTGCTTTTATCATGAAAAGCGCTACATAACTACAAGATTTTTTAGTGATTTGAATTAAGAAGGCTGGACTTTGGGTGAAATCAACTTTTTGTTTTTCCTTCAGATTTGCAATGTGAAAACTCATTTGGATCCTTCTTTATAACATTATTTGTCGTTCACATGATGAAGCACCTGAGGAAATTCATTAAGTTTGACCAAGGAAGCCATTTTCATATTCAGTCAATAAATTTTTAAAATGGCTAGTCCATGAAAAGATTAATACAGCTGGAATGGCATGTCCCCACATTATAAGTTTTATGAGTAAACTGCTCAGCCCAGTTTACCCATCCCTGCCATCTAAAACCAAAATAAGCTCGTTACCTCAGGTGACCTTCCACCCACAGCCTCCAACCTCATCGTTCCCCAACCCCGCACCGCCCGCTTCTATCTCCTTCCCAAAATCCACAAATCTGACTGCCCTGGTCGACCTATTGTCTTCGCCTGCTCCTGCCCCACTGAACTTATCTCCATATATTCTCGACTCCATTTTCTCCCCCTTGGTCCAGGAACTCCCTACCTATGTCCGTGACACCACCCACACCCTCCACCTCCTCCAGAACTTCCAATTCCCGGGTCCCCAACACCTCATCTTTACCATGGACGCCCAGTCCCTATACACCTGCATTCCCCATACAGATGACCTAAAGGCCCTCCGCTTCTTCCTGTCCCGCCTCAACAACTTCTCTTTCAATTCCTCCCACTTCCTACAGACAAAGGGGGTGGCTCTGGGTACCCGCATGGGCCCAAGCTTTGCCTGCCTCTTCGTAGGTCACGTGGAACAATCCCTCTTCCGCACTTACACTGGCCCTAAACCCCACCTCTTCCTCGGTTACATTGATGACTGTATCGGCGTTGCCTTGTGCTCCCACGAGGAGCTCAAACAGTTCATCCACTTCACCAACACCTTCCACCCCAACCTGAAGTTCACCTGGACCATCTCCCAATACCTCTCTCTTCTTCCTGGACCTCTCTGTCTCCATCTCTGGCAACCATCTAGAAACTGATATCCATTTCAAGCCCACCGACTCCCACAGCTACCTAGAATACACCTCCTCCCACCCACCTTCCTGCAAAAATACCATCCCCTATCCCCAATTCCTTTGCATCCGCCGCATCTGCTCCCAGGATGAGGCATTCCACTCCCGTACATCTCAGATGTCCTCGTTTTTCAAGGACCGCAACCTCCCCCCTCAGTGGTCGAGAACGCCCTCGACTGTGTCTCCCGCATTTCCCACAACTCATCCCTTACATCCCCTCCCCTCAATAACAACCAAAACAGAGTCCCCCTCGTCCTCACGTACCACCCCACCAACCTCCAGATCGAACGCATCATCCTCCGACACTTCCGCCATCTGCAATCCAACCCCACCACCAAAGACATTTTTCCCTCCCCACCCTTATCTGCTTTCCGGAGGGACCTCTCTCTCTCCGTGACTCCCTTGTCTGCTCCACACTCCCTTCCAGCCCCACCACACCTGGCACTTTTCCCTGCAACCGTAGGAAGTGCCACACCTCCCCCCCTCACCCCCATCCCAGGCCCCAAGAAGACTTTCCACATCAATCAGATGTTCACCTGCACATCTGCTAATGTGGTATACTGCATCTGCTGTTCCCGTTGTGGCCTCCCCTACATCGGGGAAACCAAGCGGAAGCTTGGGGACCACTTTGCAGAACACCTGCACTCAGTTCGCACTAAACAACTGCACCTCCCAGTCGCGAACCATTTCAACTCCCCCCTCCCATTCCTCAGACAACATGTCCATCCTGGGCCTCCTGCAGTGCCACAACGATGCTACCCGAAGGTTGCAGGAACAGCAACTCATATTCCGCTTGGAACTCTGCAGCATAATGGTATCAATGTGGACTTCACAAGCTTCAAAATCTCCCTCCCCCCTACCGCATCCCAAAACCAGACCAGCTCGTCCCCACCTCCGTAACCTGTCCTTCCTCCCACCTATCCCCTCCTTCCACCTCAAGCCCCACCCCCATCTCCTACCTACTAATCTCATCCTGCCCCCTTGACCTGTCTGTCCTCCCTGGACTGACCTATCCCCTCCCTAACTCCCCACCTACAGTCACCTTTACTGGCTCCATCCCCGCCTCTTTGACCTGTCTGTCTCCTCTCCACCTACCTTCTCCTCTATCCATCTTCTATCCGCCTCCCCCTCTCTCCCTATTTATTTCAGAACCCCCTTCCCCTCCCCCATTTCTGAAGAAGGGTCTAGGCCCGAAACGTCAGCCTCCCTACTCCTCTGATGCTGCTTGGCCTGCTGTGTTCATCCAGCTCGACACTTTGTTATCTCAGATTCTCCAGCATCTGCAGTTCCTTCTATCTCTAAGCTCGGTCATATTGCTTCTTATTGCTTTCGATTCATTTATGAAATGCAAATAATAACTGTAGGCGAAATGATATTTTCAGGTTGTAGAGAGCTGTGGCTGCTCTAATTGTTTCTTTTAAATGTTTGAATTGGGAGAAATTCAAATCAAAGACATCTGTTTTGTTTTCTAGTCATAATTCATCTGAATTAGACCAGAGGTATGATTGTCATGTTGACAATCACGGATCCCTTTGGTTCCTCTGTGTTTGACAGAAATAAATTTTGAACTCCTCTTAAAAAGAAATGTAAATCTGGGTCTGTTGTCTATTGAACAGTCCCCGAAGTTGCAAATATGTTGAGTTTCAGTATGTGCTCTGCATGGTTGTACCTGTGTGAACAACTTAGCCAGCATAGAGGACCACTCAGGGAGCTCAAAAAGAGAACATGCATATTTTCATTTTCATTTCTGTTTTCAAGTAAAGCTGTTTGTGTTGTTGTGGCTTGGTGCTAACAGTCTTTCCTGTATTTAAGGCCACAATTTCTAATCCCATACTAGAAATTTGAGTATATAGTTTAGACTGGCTCCTCATTGCTGAAGTGGAGCTGCATTTTGAGGTTTCAGATGAAATGTTGAATCACAGTCCTGTCTTTCCACTCAAGTTGTCTTTAAAAGTTACTCCAAGTATCTGTTGAAGAAGAGGAGGGGAATTCTTCTTGGTGTCCAAGGAGAACACCAAGGCATTATCTAGCTATTATCATAGTAAACTTTGTGAGGTTTTAATATCTGCAAATTGCCCTGATAAGTTTCTCTATATTTATAACAGTGACTATATTTCAAAAATATTAGTCTGCAAGGGGCTCAGGATGTCCTGAGGTTGTGAAATGCAAAGCTGTCTTTCTGAGCCAACTTTGAAAACAGCTGCAACGTGCTCCACTGCCAAAGCATGAGGGGCCCTCCTGGAATCCATGTCATCCCTTCATACGTAACTTAGTGTAGGAATCAGCTGCCTTTCCACATGACCTGAAAAATGAGGTACTGTGGTACCTGCACCTTACCAGCAGCATCTGTGTGAGGAGACATTGCTGTCCTGAAACTTGCATGTGTTTAAACCAAAATGGAATTCAACAAATTCAGTCTGAGTTTCCAGCAGCCGTTCTCTGCTTTATTGAGACAGTTCAAATGACATTTATTTTGGCTGATCATTTGCTCAGTATATCAAAGGAAACACGGCATCGAAGAGCCGTAGAAATGTACAACATGGAAACAGACCCTTCGGTCCAATTTCTCCATGCAGACCAGGTGTCCTAAATAAATTTTAGTCCCATTTGGCCCATATCCTTAAACCCTTCTTCTTCATATACCCACTTAGATGCCTTTTAAATGTTGTACCAGTGTCCACCACTTGTTCTGGTAGCTCATTCCATACATGCACCACCCTCTGCATGGAAAATAGTTGCCCCTTTGGTCCCTTTTAAATCTTTCCCCTCTCTCGTTAAACATATGCCCTCTAGTTTTGGACTCCTCCACCCCAGGGAAAAGACAATCTATTTACCCTTTCCTGCCCCTTGTGATTTTATATATCTCTACAAGATCATCCCTCAACCTCCAATGCTCCAGGGAAAATAGCTTCAGTCTATTCAACCTCTCCCTATAGCTCAAACTCTCCAAACCTGGCAACATCCTTGTAAATCTTTTCTAATCCCTTTCAAGTTTCACAACATCCTTCCTATAGCAGGGAGACCAGGATTGCAAGCCAATATTCCATTAGTGGTCTAACCAATGTCCTGTTTAGCCACAAATTGACCGACCAACTCTTATACTCAATGCACTGACCAATAGAGGCAAGCATACCAAATGCCTTCTTCGCAACCATGTCTAACTGTGACTCCACTTCTAAGGAACTATGAACCTGTACTCCAAGGTCTCTTTGTTCAACAACACTCCCCAGGACCTTACTATTAAGTGCATAAGTCCTTCCCTGGTTTGCCTTTCCAAATACATACTATAATTCATCAGCGTACCAGTAATTCATCAGCGTAATCCTGTTTAACTAAATAATGTTATTTTAACTCTTTGTTTAAAATGCTAAAATACAAAATATGTAGAGAAAAGATTTGACACCTGAAGTCTTGTGTTCGGGGTAATATTTAAAGCAATATAACTTTACAGTTGTCATATTTCAGTTCTTATTAAAGTGAACATATCTCAGTGAAATTGTTGAGCAGCCTTCTCGTGTTCCAGTTTTAATAACGCCACAGACATAAATATATCAAGTGATGTTATGATTGACCCTGGCAGTGTATGACAGCTGTTCCACTTCTCAGATGGTGTTTTCTTCAACAAAGCTGTAAACACTAAATGCAAATTTATAGAACTTTCAAGTTCTCGCTTTCCTTTATTTGTATTCAATCAAATGACAAGCAGAGAACACCTGCCAGTTTTTCACCTTCAACAAACTGCCATACTTCCTTCAGCCTGACCATGTTTTTAGCAAATAACTATATGGGGGTAGTGGGGGGGAAAATGTAGGTTCAACCTGTATTGTTTTCTTCCTTGTTTTTAGAGCATTTGTCTGTTTAATGAAATTAAGATTTGACTATGTAAAGGAAGTAGTTGGTTACCTAATAGAAAGTTACAAGTTTTGAACAATAACCATGCTTGGGTCATCATCTTCTGGCAGAGGCGAAGGATTATTTTCTCCACAACAATAAACTTGCTGTTACTTGTTTCCTGCTGTTTCAGTCAACAGTGCAGTTTATAAGTAACAAAGAGGGTGTTGTCTTAACTCACTTGTGGATTTTAGTTTTCTTCCAAGGGATAATGCATCTACTTCAGGAAATATAGGGTGAGCCCTTGTTTGGATACCCAGTTTGTGATTTCTGATGCCTTTTTTGTCTTGTTGCTAGTGTCTTTCAATCTCCTTTTTTTTTTGAGAATTTTTTTTTATTGTTGAGACCGCTGACCTTTTCTTATCTAAAACTTTTTTCTCTTCGTATCTGTTTGATCTGCACCTTGATCTTTAAAGTATGACGTGGAATGTTCAGAAGGGAAGATAGCATTGTAAACACAAATATGGATGTCTGGAAGCATTTTGGTTACATTGCTTTGAACCCTCATGACAGAGTGCAAAGCAGGCAGGTTAGAAGCAATTCCAAATACATCTAGCTTTTGCGTTGCTGCTGTGCATAACACCACAGCCTTGAAGTTTTACCTTCCACTTGGCATTCATGTGCACCTTGTGAAAATAATGTTGAATTGGTGCAGAGGACTATTTGTGGAATTGAAACTCTGAATGCAATTTGACCAGTGTCTGAAATGAAGATGTCAGTTCTGCAATATCAGCCGAACCATATAGGTCAGGAAGTTCCAACTTTGCAGAAGTGGTTGCAGTAGCACTGAGTCAAAGAAAAAAATGGTTCTGAACACCATTTTCAAGCTTTGTCACCTACCCAATACTTCCTAATTTACTTTGCCTCTTTCCCTCTTGGATATTATTTAGTGTCTTGTACAATGATTGCTAATGTTTTTGTCATTCTTTGCCTTACGTTACTGAATTGCTTTCCAGTGGCCACTGTTTAACATCTGAAATAATGGGTGCCTTCAGAGGGCAAGAATGCAAATTGGCAGAACAAAATACAGCCCAATTATCATGACGGCAAAATCAAGGTAATTAGCAATTGGGCAAGCCTCCAGTCTCCCATTTTTTCCAAAAATGTCAGATCTATGTCTAACATTGTCAGTCTCCTCCCCTGTCTCAGCCAACACGGTTTTGTTACATCCAGACCAGATCATTCCAATGTGTTTCTTGTTGGCATCCCATACTTCACCTTTTTTTATTGATTTCATCTCTTGAATACTGTTGTCTGTGTCCTCATCCATTTCCCCCAGTATTTGCTGATGTACATTGGCTCCTGGTGAACCAGTGTCTGTCATCAAAAATTCACATCCTTGAATTCAAATCTCTCCACTCACGCTGTCAGGTTTTTTTTCAATCAGCCCTACAATGCTTCAGGAACTCTGGATTCTTATCATTCCAGCTCCTCCTGTATTCTCCACTCTTCTTTTGATCTACCATTTGGAATGACACCATTAACCTAATAATAGGGCATTTTACCTGAGTCAGATGGTTGAAGGTTTGAATTGCAGAAATTTGAGAACGTAATCCAAGCTGATGTTTCAATATAGTACTGTTGGAGTACTGCTTAATTTTGGATGGGACATTAAACCAAGGTATAGTTTGCCTATTCTAGATATTAAACACTTTATGGCATTACTTATAAATATTCTCAAATGGTTATCACCAAACCAATGTAACCAAAACAGATTATCTTGGTGATTTATTTCATTGTTGCTTATGAAACATTGATGCACATTTGCTACCAAGTTTTGATCTTGGTGTGACTACAAAAATACTTCATTGACTAAAGTGCTTGCGATGTCTTGACCTCAAGAAAGGCATTACATAGCGTAAATGTTTCTTTCAGTCAATCAAGAAAGATCAGCAACCTATTAAAAGTAGTGTGGCTATTGCTTCAAGGGCATGCAGAAAGTTCTTGAATTTAACACCGATCGACTATAAGAGACTGAGGTTTTTTGTCATTGTTGCAATACAAGGAAAATGTGTCGTGACATTTTTTTTCTCTCACGTGTTTTCTCTCTCACTCTCTTTCCCCCCACCCCCCTTTTCCCTTTCTTGATTATAAAGATGTTGAGGCTATTTGATTCTAAATTACATTTCCATATTTATCAAGTGAAATCAGCTTCCAATCCCTGGTGCTTTGAGTAAGGCAAGTATATTCGGTGCAACTAGATTAAAGTTCTTCGTTTAAGTTGCATTAAAAACATAGTACGTTGTGTGTGGACTAATGTTGCTATATTTCTGATATTTTACTGTTAGGACGGAGCAATTTTGCAGCAGTACCTGGACAAATACTGTCATGTATGCAGTACATTAATTTTTTTGTATGGGAAAACAAATATTAAAAGGACAGGAATAAATGCTTTCATTTGCACTGTGTTGGATTTCTAAATCTCATTCTTTGCAGTTTTTAAAAAATCACTATTTAAACTCTGTCACCTTCCTTTCCTTGTTTAAATATTAATATAATATTATTGGTAGCTTATTACAATGGGTACGACATAGGCTTGTATCTAATCCTATTTTCACCCACTCCCTTTTTAAATATTATAATGTTGCGTAAGACAATAGGAACAGGAGAAGGCCGTTCGACCCCTCAAGCCTGCATTGCCAGCCAATAGTATCATGGCTGATCTGACGTTCCTCATGTCCACTTTCCTGCATTATTCCTGTACAGATCAATGTTTGATCAGTACAATCTCAGCCTGAAGTAGGACTCGCCTCAGCTCTCTTGTGGCAAGGAGTTGCAAAGAAACTTAACCATCTGAGAGAAGAAATTTCTCCTCATCTCTGTCTTAAATTGGTGCCCTTTTGTTCTGAGACTATGCTGTCTGGTCCTAGACTTTCCCATGAAAGGAAACATCCTCTCATCATTTACCCTGTCAAGCCCCTTAAGAATCCTATATGTTTCATGGTGATTACCTCTTGCTTTTCTAGACTCCAGTGAGAAGTATCACACCCTGTTTAGCCTTTTCTCATAAGACAATCCTTCCATACCACAGATCATACATCCTAGAGAATCTTCTCTGAGCTGCTGCCAATTAAGTGATATCTTTCCTTTAAATAAGGGGGTCACAACTGCTCACCACTCCAGATGTAATCTCACCAGCACTTTGTACAGTTCCTATTCTTATACTCCAACACCCTTAAAAAATGTCAACATCCCATTAGCGTTGCTGATTACCTGCTGCATCAGTGTGCTAGCTTTCTCTGTTTCACAAGCTCACCCAAGTCCCTTGAGTGTAGTATCTTTCTTCAGTTTCTCTCCATTTAGATAATACCTTTCTTTTGTTCTCCCTTCTTAAATGAACAACTTCAAATTTTTCCACATCGTATTCCACCTTTTTATCTTTTGCCCACTTAACTTTTCAATATGTGTGTAATTTGATTGTATACCCCTCTCGACTTGCCTTTCCACTTATTTTTGCATCATTTGCAAACTTGGCTACAGTATTTCTGCTTCCTTCCAAGTTATTAAATAAACTATAAACAGTTGTAGTATCAGCACTGATGCCTGTGGAACCCCACTGGTTACAAGTAGTCAACCTGCGAAAGAACCCCTTAGCCCCATTTACTGTTCCTGCCTACTAGGCAGTTCTCTATTCTTGCCAATAAACTTCCTCCAATACTACGGTCTCTAATGACTTAGCCTTTTGTGAGGTAGCTTGTTGAATGCCTTCTGGGAGTTCAAATACAACACATTCACTAGTTCTCGTCTATTCGCTGGTTGAAACTTCCGTGAAAAGCTCTGACAAATTCGTTAGACACAATTTCCCTCTTACAAAGCCATGCTGACTCTGCTTGACTGATTATGATTCTACAAATGGACTGCTGTTACTTCCTTAATTTTTTCCAACATTGTCCAGCAATAGACATTGGACTAATCAACCTATGGTTACCCACTATTGCCTCCCTTTTCAAATAGGGCTGTCACATTGGCAGTTTTCAAATCCTCCAATTAATTCTCCAGAATCCCGAGGATTTTTTTGAAAATTGCAACCAATGCATCCATGATTTTTGTAGCCACTTATTCTTTTAGGATTATAAGATGCAAGCCATTAGGGCCAGGGGATGCATCTGTCTTTAGCCCCATTAGTTTGTCTAATACTACTTCGCTAGAGATGGTATTTAATTCCTTCCCTATATTCTTTAGTATTAATTGGATATTCAAATTATCTTCTGTTGTTAAGACTGATGCAAAGTATCTGCTTCACTCCTCAACCATTTAGTTATTACCTTCCCAGATTCATTTTCTAAGATGAGCATTAGAAATTGTGCATTTGGGCCTTTTGAGATTCTTTATAAGATTGTACATGTTTCACTTGCATTCCAATTGTAAGCCAAATAATATAAGTAATTAGATTTTGGGATTTAAATGACTGAATAGGGCACCTCAGTTCACCATATTTCCTATCTGCGTTTCCCACACTATTGCAAGACTGAAAGCTGACTTTTTCTCAAATGAAACTTTGTACGTAGTTCAGTGCACTTGGACAATTTCATTAATTTGTAGACTGTTGAAATTAAGGATTTTAAATTCTTTCAGAATTTAGTACAGACCTGTTACTGCCCAGACCAGATGATGCGGAAATTGTAAATGGTTGCTTCCTGGATCAGTCCATTTGGTATCCTTGCCAAATTATTTATTTTGTTACTGTTAAATATTAAAGGGATGTAAACTCATTTTGAAGTGTTACTTTCAAAGGCAAGAGGTAAGGCATGCATCTTAGCACCAAGCCCAAATACACATTACTGATGTACTCCAAAAACCAGCTCTTATGAGGTAATATTTCATTTGTATTGTAGTTTCATACTCCTGTTATGAACACGAGCAAAACAGTCTTTTAAAACCCAAATGCCAATTCTGATACACTTTTTGGTATTCTGCAAATATACACAATAAAGTTAAGAAGACCATCCAGTCCATGCTTACTCATTCTATAGAAATAGAATTTTACAACTTTGTGCTCTCTCCTCCCCCATCATTAGTAATCCTGAAAAGAAGTTGAAGAAACAGTTTTCAAGTAGACTTGAAATATTCCTCCCTGGCTATCCCCATCATACTGCAGGAGAGCATGCTTAATTGTGAGGCATCATGACAAATTTACTCGAAGATCCCTAAACAAACACTACTGACAGCGGTAAATGGGCATTATAATCCCCTTTTCCTGAGGTTGGGTTGTGATTCCTAATTCAAATTGACATTACTGGATGTTGATGTCATTAATGGGTGCACCTGTCGGAGAAAGGAGTGTTAAAAAAAACTGCAGTGCCGACCAGCTGTTTTGGTTCTCATTGCCACTGACCAATTGCTTGCTAATGTATTTAGCATGCTGGTTAAATCTTCTAAGCAAATAGTTAACAATTTTCCCCCCATTTTGAAGCAAAATGCAGAATTTTTTATTAGTTCAATTTGTCACGGATCCATTCCTTCTGATCTTGGAAGGAAAAGTATACTGATCTTTTATTCAAGTGCAAATGAAGTTGGGTGCAAAGTAGAAAGTGATCTCGGTGCTTTTTGTATCTGAACGTGCAGGCTAAGTGGATTAGCCAGGGGAAATGCAGAGTTACCGGGATAGGTAGGGGGATGTGTCTGGGTGGGAGGCCATTCAGAGAGTCAGTGTGGACCCGTTGGCCCGAATGGCCTGTTTCCACATTGTAGGGATTCTATGGTTCAATGGACCGAGTAACTAGAGCAGCTAAATTCAGTGAAGAGTTATGCGATTTCTGGAAATCAGCGGTTAGCTATTAGGCAGTGGCACCTATTGAAGAGATTAGTCAAATACAGACAAATTAAGTGAAATGATTTTGTTCTTTAATGATAAGCCAAGATTTCCTTTAAATGCATGCTGGTAAAATTACATATTCTGCTTTGTCATAAACTCACGTTCCTTGTCATTGACTATTTTGGTACGATGGATTTGAGTAAACTTGGGCCAATATCTCTAATGTCCATACAGATTTATTTAAAAAAACTTGCGAGGAAAGAAAAGGAATAAGAATGATTGACTCAAAACTGACCTAGAAAGTTCAAGTCTTTTGCTATTATTTATCCCCCAAATATTGCTATAATTAAACAATAAAATACCATCAGAAACGTGAAGTTGTCCTGCCCTTTCGAGGTGACTGCCCTGGGGTACATCACCTGCGACCCTGGTAGCTGTTTCAGGCTTGAAGCAGTTTTAGCAAGTAAATGGGCGAAAAAAAACTTCAGGAGCATCCATTAAAAAGCATTTTCTAGATTCGACTTGTAATTTTTGTTTGTCTCGGTAAAACCGCTGCTAATGTTGCATTCATGGCATTCTGTGAGGCTATAGTTTGAACCACAATAACCAATATTGATGTGCTTTTGAAATCTAACAGAATCATTGCAAAGATACAAGGAAATGCAAGTGTTAAATCAACAAGCTAGAACATAGATCAAGGGAATGTAGGCTGCCTTTGTAACATTCCAAAGACAGTACAATGGATTTGATCCAAATTATTTAATCACAAAAATAAACATCATAGCTGGATGTTAAGTCATGTTTTCATTTACTTGGGACTAATGAAATGCAGACATTTGGACCTTGAACTGTTTTGCATTGGCATAAAGGATTTCAATTGAAAAGTTGTTACAAGAAGGTAGGGTGAGGGGTCAAGGAGTCATTGATCTTTGACATTACAGTGGAGTGCCTTTTCATTGTATTGTGACATAACCAGGAGGTGGACTGATTCTTTTCATTGTCCTACTCCACTGGCCACAACAGCTTGAATTTGAAACTTTAGCAATATCACCTTTTCTTTAATGATATAGCAATGGCTTAATATTAGAAATAGGTCAACCAGATTCTTTAAATTAACAATGTTCATTGAAGAAAAATACACTTGAGTAAATATGCAAAAATTGTTAGTAATCTGTTTAAAATGTGCAAATCTAACTAACTTCTTGAAAAAAAGTGCATGTATGTGCACATACACTACTCCCAACAATTCTGCAGAGTATTATCTTAAAAGTATTTTGGCAAAGTAACAATTAAATTCAGGAGAAAAGAAAAGATAAATTGACCCTCATGATGGTCTGCAACCAAAGTCACCTTCCTCACAAGCTGTTTAAACCTTGGGTTTCTGCCTGGGTTAGTTAAGGTTTGAATTTTATTTCTCAAGTCAGTAGCGTAGATTCATACTTCTCTTTTTTTAAGAACTCTCCACTTGTGACATTTAATTTGGTAGGCTTTCAAATCTCTAAGTCAGAGAAACAGAAAGAAAGCAAAATCTAGTGCCTCTGTAGTAAGTTCAGTCTTGTTGTCCATGTTCAAAGCCAATATGGTTTACATCCACAATTAGTTCATATGACCTTTCTCCTCTTTTTTTTCAGTGTAGAATTGGTGACTCCATTCAACTAACTTGTATTCTTTGTTACATTTGCAAACTGCAGTATTTTTCAAAAAGCCAAAGAGACAGATGTCAATGATACTATAAATTCATATTTCAGATAAAACCCCTTCATAACAGTAGAAACAAAACAAGTTGCATTTATATTGTTCCTCAAAAGATCCCAAGCTGATTCATAATTTAAAAATGTGGTCACTGTTGTAATCATCATCTTGGTTTGTCCCTTGGGATGAAAGGTGACTTTCTTCCACTCTAGTTTGATGGGTTCACTGGCTGATAAGTGTGCATCTGCTGACTGTGCCACATGTAGTAAATGGAGGTTTAGGTAAATGAGATTTCAGAAAACTCATGCATGCTCTCTGACACCCTTACATGCATCAGTATGTTTTTGAATACAGTTTCTTCTTTTTCATTAGTCACAAGCCAGTGCTGATAGTTCCATGACTCTGACTTTTACTTGGTGACAGTGAAAGAGCGATGATACAGTTCCAAGTCAGGATGGTGTGTGGCTTTCAGAGGAACTTGAGTTCCCGTGTATCTGCTGCCTTTATTCTTCTAGCTGGTAGAACTGGTGGATTTGGAAGGTGCTTTTGAACAATTTTTGGTGAGTTTCTGCAGTGCACCCAGTAACTGGTACATCCTGCTGTCATTTTGCCTCAGTCGTGATAGGAATGGATCTTCGACAGGGTGGATGGGGACTTAAGGACGTCCTGGATGGTGTCAAGGTTCTTAAGTAGTTTTGGAGCTGCACATTTCCAGGCAATTGGAGAGTATTCCTTCATACTCCTGACTTGTGTGTTGTGTGTGGTGGGCTGACTTTGAAAAGGCTAGAAGTGAGTTATCACAGAATTCTAGACACGGTTTTATACGGCTGATCCGGTTTAGTTTATATGCTTTTTAAATTACCAATTAAACAAAATTAATGTGAGCCATCCCTCATGGGCACTGTAAGGAAAACTAAAATCCAAAGGAAGCTTATTTCAAATTTGGTAACATTCTTTGAATTATTGACACACCAACAGTGGCCACCAACCATAGAAATGCTGACAGACATAACCAGAAAAGAGGCAGGCAGTCATGTGCAAGAACTTCTTCCAAGGTCTGCTGCCTCAACCTGTTGATGGCCACACTGACCAGTCCCAGAAGCAGACGTGGCTGAAGTGTAACCAATGCTTTGCCAATAGTACTTTTAAAAGGAAATCTTTTAAAACCCTAAATATCGCCCACAGGGTCCTCCAAATCAGCCCGAGAGTTTGTGTACCCACTTAACCTATGATTACATGGAACCGCTGCACGCAGGACCCTCCACTCCAGATCTACCATGAAAAGGGAGAGAACTCCCACATACAGAGCCCTCTAGGGGGTTCTCAGTCACTTCCGCAGGGCAACATAGAATGGAAGGCCTATCCAGATAACAGAAGAAGTTAAGAACTTGAAGGCCGTGCAGCAGTTACTATCCCTGTTGGGTTTCTTGTCAATAGTAACCCCTAAGATGTTGATAGCAGGGTACTCAGCGATAGTAATGCCATTGAATGTCAAGGAGCAATTGTTAGATTCTTAATTGTTGAAGATGGTCATTGCCAAGCACTTGTGAAGCACAAATGTTACTTAAGACTTATCAGCCCAGGCCTGGAGGTTGTACGAGTCTTGCTGCACATGGACGTTGATTGCCTCATTATCTGAGGAGTTGCGAATAGTGTGGAGAATTGCACGATCATCAGCAAA
The DNA here is from genome assembly GCA_024137785.1 of Ginglymostoma cirratum. Taxonomy (NCBI): domain Eukaryota; kingdom Metazoa; phylum Chordata; class Chondrichthyes; order Orectolobiformes; family Ginglymostomatidae; genus Ginglymostoma; species Ginglymostoma cirratum. Next base: position 11,501,096 of record JAHRHZ010000088.1, read on the forward strand.
CCTGGAGGGAAGATCATCAATGCAGCAGCTGAAGATGATGGGTTGAGGACACTACCCTGAGGAAGTCCTGCAATGACTTGGAGTGATTAATCTCCAACAAACACAACCATTTTTTATTGTACTAGATGTGACTCCAACTGGTGGAGACTTTGTTCCCTGATTTTGATTTTTTTGGTCTCCTAAGTCATAATTGGTCCAATGCTGCCCTGATTTCAAGGGCAGTCACTTTCACTTCACCCCTGCAGTTCAGCTGTTTGTTCTTGTATGGACTAGATTGTAATGATATCAGAGCTAAGTGGCCCTGGTGGAACCCAAACTGATTCTAAGTGAGAAAATTATTTCATTACAAGTACAACTTAATAGCTCTATCCAAGACCTTTTCGATCACTTTTCTGGTGATCAAGAGTAGATTGGGGTGGTAATTGGTTGGGTGGATGTGTTCCTGCTTTTAGGTGGCTCAGACTTGCGTATCAAGTAGATAACAAAATTGTAACTTCTGGTATCGGGCAGCGGATGGGGGGCTGTACATCAGGGCCCAAAAACCAGGACCAGAAGCTCGAGACACCTGTTGTGTTTGAGCCAGGATCATAGATCAGGAGCTGAGGCTGGGAGCATAGTGACCAAGTTGGAAGCAGGTCCACAGCACTCAGATGGGGACTGCACAAGGTGCAGCACTTGATCCCTTGAATTCTGTCCTGCTCTCTGACTGGAACAGCTTGGTTCGGGCAATGGTTATTTCTGGAGCAAATGTCTTCAATCCCATTGGAATATTGTTGGAGCCCATCATTATTTATGGTATTCAGTACCTTAGATTGTTTCTGTGTATGTGGAATGAAGGGAATTGGTGAAGACTGACATCTGAATCACTAGAGACCTCAGGAGGAGATGAAGTTAGATTATCCACTCAGATTGCTAGAAACCATGGATCAGGTTTTTGTACTTAACAGGAAATTCTATCTATCAGTAAGTAACACTGAACTGTCGACATATAACTCTACCAGTTAAAACTCCGATCCCCTTCTAATGCTGTTATTGGTAGAAGGCGATTCAATAGCTACTGAGGAAAATTAAACTCGCTTTCATCAGGCTTTAGGATTTTTTAAACTGCAGACTGAGAGACACACCACCTCCTCTTTTTGGAGGTATGAAGGCTTCAGGCCAGATCACTTACACCCACAAACAGAGTTGTTGGCAAGTAGATTTTTGTCGTCAACAACTGGGCATCACTCCACAAACCAATCTGATACTTGTTACCCCCTGAACATAACTTTTATACAGCCCCTCTGATGTAAGTTCATCTGCAACTAATTTTTTTTCACTGGCTGACCAACCAGAGGTGTAAACACCATCTGGAATAAATATTCGGTAATTTACTTCTTAAAAAGTGCAGCAATCCCTTCCATGATCCTCGGATTTTAAAACTGTTCATTTCCCATGTCAGTCCACAATCAAAAATACAGAAAAATGAAAAATATGGTTTTACAATAGTGATACCCAAAGTTGGTTCCACCATAGTGTTCTGGAAATTGTCACCAAAGTATTCAAGAAGCTTATATTCCAGGCCACCTTTGTTAATTTGACTTGTTCAGTTCCCATGATACTTAAACTCCTCTATAATTTATTACATTGTCTGGTTACATACTCAAATTATTTCTTGTTTCAGGTTCTTTCAACTACTGCTCATGGACCTAGAAACCATTCCCATCAATATTTTCTAATCTCTACCCATACTAATTCTGCCTCTTGGTCTTCCAAGCCACAATCATTTCTCATTAATGTAGTGTATTTGTTTCTTTCATTACTATTAGGATTATCAGTCCTTTTCCATTCTGCCTGTCATTTTGAAATTGTCTATCCTGAAATACTTTCTTCCCAAACTTTGGTCACCTCATATCCACATTTGTCATGCAACCGGATTGAAACCATTTATCACTTCATGCCATTAATTTATTTGTCTTATTATGAATATTTTGTACATTCAGATAAAGGGCCTTTACTTTAACTTTAATACAGTGCAGTATCAACATATTTAATCTATAATTGTAAGCAGTTATCATCCTTGGCCATTTTCTTCATTACCATGACACTCATTTACACAGCATCTAAGTGCTTATTTGATTTAGACATAGTAAACAACTTTCCATTAGTTTCCTGAGCAATAGAAGTAATGTTAATTCATTTCTCACTCCATTCAAGCTTGCTTGTATGTAGAATAAGAGCTTTGTTTCTTGTACATGTAATTTACTTTGGAATTAGAGTATGTCTAAACTTAATTGCAATTTGGCAGACAATTTTGGCAAATTCTAGATATATTCCTGAGAGTTTGTTTCTTGCATCAAATGTCCTGCCCCCAACCCTTAGCAAAAAAGCCCTTAGTTTAAAGTAAACATCTCCAATAGTTTTGTAAGTGAATAAGCAGATGATTTTAATGAAAACTTTTTTTAAAAAAAAACTTAACAACACTCCTACTACTACCACTTCTTTCCAAGCAATATCGGAAAGGTTATTATCTTTCACTCCTCGAGACTCAAGGACGTTCCTGGAAGGTCAGTAGCAATTATATGCAATTTGGTGGGAATATAACTTCAGTTTTCTCTTCTAACAATAGAAATTTGATATGAAGTCTTTTAACACAGGCAGTAAAAAGTACAGTTGAGCGAAGTTGATTTACTTGCTGCTTTGCCCCAATTCCTTCTCCCCCAACAGAACTGTCACCGTAACCCCAAATGAGACATTCTCCTCTTTAATAAGCCTGAACAAGATCTGACAGTAGAGCATTCAAATGAGAATGACTCTCAATAATTTTAATGGCGCTCTCTTCATGAACACAGTTACTGCAACGTTACAATTCCCAAGCAACCTGATACTTGAGGATGGAGCAACACCAACAGGACTTCTATGTTTTTATCCATAAGTTTTATTTCTATATAATCACTTGCTTTTTGTGTCTTTACTTTCACTCGTTGTTTGCCATCCTGAACCTGGAACTATAAACTTGAATATTTGCCACATTTAGGTTAGTGAGTCCTGGGTTTTAAAATGGACCAAAAGTTAGATGGTCTGTCAGGTACCACATTTTTGTTAACAGTCTATCCTCGTTATCTACCATGGAATCCCGAATTCTCCACAGAACAATGTGCATTATCACAGAAATGGAATCTCATTTCTGCCACAGCATAATTATTTCGATATTTAAATGCTGATTAATCAATGATGCAAGAAGTACAAAATTATGGTTAATGTAATCCTCAAACATCCCAAATGAAATGAGTGGACAAATAAAAATGGCAGCAGCAGTGCAATTTGTCTAAATGTAATGTTATACAGTTTGTGAAAGACAGGTTTTATTATTTAACTGGTTTGTATTGGAAAGTGTGAATGCACAAACTGATGTCCTTATATAGCTGCGCATGAAAGTAAACAGGCAGTGCAGCAAACAATTGGGAAGGCATTGGTGTATTAGTCTTCATTGCGAGAGCATTTGAGTTCAGAAATAGAGAAGTCTTAATGTAATGCTACAGAGTCTTATTGAGACCAAACCTGGAGTATTGCATGCAGTTTTGACTCCCTACCTAAAGAAGGAGCTATTTGCCACACAGGGAGTGAAGTGGAGTTCACTAGGCTGATACCAGAAATGGCAAGACTGTCCAATGAGAAGAGATTGTTTTGACTGGGTCTTTATTCACTAGAATTTAGAAGGATGTGAGGGGATCTGATAGAATTTCATACATTTTAAACTGGCCGATCAGACTAGCTATGGAATGCCTGACTGGGTAGTCTGCAACTAGAGGACAAAGTGTCAGGATGCGGAGTAGAACGTTTAGGACAAAGATGAAGAAAAATTTCTTCATCAAAGGATAGTGAGCTTGTGGAATTCTCTACCACAGAACACTGTGGCGGGTAGGTTACTGAACATATTCAAAATAAAAGACAAATTTCTAGATTTTAAAGTCATCAAGGGGTATGTTGTGAAAGTAGAAATACGGCATTAAGATAGAGGATCAGCCATGACCATAACGAATGACAGAACAGGCTCAAAGGCTTGAATGACCTACTCCTGCTCCTAGTTTCTTTGTTTCAATGATGCTCAAACTCGTGGAACAGGAGGCAAGTGCTTAAAAAAACTGAGGTGAAAAACATTGACAGTAAACCACAAGGACAACTCACCAATTCCAAAGAAGCAGTGAGAAAAATACTCAGTGATGCCCAGTGGACGGACCTCTGGTGTGCCTTCAGACATTCTCTGGTTAGTAGACACTGAAGACACTCCTGTGCTTGCATTGCCAGTCAGTGGGGAGGACCTCACCAATTCCAAAGAAGCGGTGGGAAAAATACTCAGTGATGCCCAGTGGAGATGAGGACCAGCCAGCAATGGAGTTACAGGCTGACCTAGGTACTGAACCTTGAAATGGGAAAGGTGGTACAAAAAAAGGAAAAATTGGATGAGACAGCCCTCTGGTTATATTGTAAGCAAAGGGAAGAAGTAAAACAGCCACAGAGAATATTAAGTTTCCATAAATCAGAATTCTACTAAAGACAAGAAAAGACATGCTCATAAGACTAGGAGTGAGCTATTTCCCTCCCCAGTGGGCCAGAATAATTTCAAGCATGATGAGTTATCCGGGCAAGATTCCAAAGATTAGATTTTCACCATCAAGAAAAGCTCTCCCAATTTAAGTTCACCCTTTTTGGATGATGACATCAGATTCTAGTCATTAAATGGGAGAAGCCTGTTAGCATATACTTACATCTCATTAATTTCACAAACAGCCCCATTAACTTTCTGTTCACAGTTAACTTCTCCCAACTGAGGAATTCAATTATTCAAGAACAGAAGAAACTAAGCAGGTAACTGACAAGTTGGCTCCTCAGCATCAAGTTTTCTTTTTATTTGTTCATGGTATGCAAGCATCACTAATTAGGTTAGTATCTACTGTCCATCCCTAATTGCCCTGGAGAAGGTGGTGGTGAACTGCCTATTGAAACACAGCAGTCCTCGTGAGTTTGTGACTGTGCCAACTATGCTACTTTTCTTTACGTCACACAGAAAAATTTAACTGAAGTATTTACCTCCGTGGTCGATGGCAATGCTCTCCTTGGACCCTCTGCCACACAACTGGCAATGGCATTGCATCAGTTGGCTGGTTGTCCTTTGGTAGACTCACGGTTCTGAGCAAGGGTCAATGGACCCAAGACATTAACTTTTATTTCTCTTCACAGATGCTGCCAGCCCTACTGAGCTTTTCCAGAAACTTATGTTTTTTGTTTCAGGCATCACTTGTTGGTTTAGAGGGAGTATTTGTGACATGGATAATGAACTTTAGCTACTGCTCCAGTGCAGATGGGCAGTCAGGCATCTTCTGCCTTACAGGTAGTGGATTGGCACTGAGGGAGAGAGAAGACGTTTTCCAGGAAACAATGAAGTGTACTTGCAAAAGTCCCAGAGGCAGTGGATGTGTTACTATACAGCAGTTTCCAGCGGCTTAAGTGGCATTAGTTTGAATAGGATTGACGTCACAACATCAAAGGGGAAGAATGCAACATGTAATCCAGGAGCTTTTCAAGTGTCAATCGTGGCATTGTCGAGGCGGCAGGCAGTTGCAGTCTTTGGGGATGGCCTCACTGTATTCGGTCAAATGCTGCCTATTGATTTATTCTCAGAGGATTGCCAGTATGGAAACTTGAAAGACAATCTCAATTGGCTCACACTGCAGTGGGGTTACAGGGATGAAGCTCCATCAGAGCTTTTACAGTACAAAGATGAACTCTCATTACAAAAACAGTGCAGTATTTTAGACAGGCTAGACTTCACAAGGAAAACAGGTCTTTTTTTTTAACTAGGTTGTATGAGAAACCCCATATTTACGTCAGAACAGTGATTCTAATTCCGTCTACTCTGTTAATCAGAAAAATGCTAATCAGCAAGAAAGTCACTGTTCACATTAGGAAGATAATGCTGCTTCCACTATTGCATTGATGACAACCCTACACAGTCACTGCATAGGACGTCATGCGTGCCACAGGATACTTTCAATCAGTTTTCCAAAGCAGAAATAGACAAATTCAATCTACAGTTCCGAAGTTTAAGTATAGATTATTTCTGTCAGCTGTAGTACGTGAAGTTGATGTACCTGAGGGCCTGGATGAAAAAATATTATTCTTTTTTTCTTGGGTGAATCGATAGACTCATTAGAGGAATCCTGGTATACGGTTATTACAGCAAGTTACAAGGGGTGGGGGGAGAAAAACTACAGTTAGATACAGGAGTTGACATTTTAACTCTTTTGTACTCATTACCAATGTTTGTAGACCATTTTATATAATTCTTAACAAAAAGAGGTTGCTGAAAAAGCTCAGCAAGAAAGGTCACCAGACCTAAAACATTAACTCTGATTTCTCTTCACAGATGCTGCCAACCCTGCTGATCTTTTCCGGCAACCTCTGTTTTTGTTCCTGATTTACAGCACCTGTAGTTCTTTCAGTTTTTATTTACTATATAATTCTTAATTGCTTCACTATTTTGTTGGACAGACCTCTGGTGTGCCTTCAGACATTCTCTGGTTAGTAGACACTGAAGACACTCCTGTGCTTGCATTGCCAGTCAGTGGAGAGGACCTGCCATTATTTTCAAACAGCAGCTGGAACTGGTGGGCAGCCACCAGAAGGCACTCAGCGATTTGCTCTTCAGAACAGAGGGAAGGAGAAGGAATCTAAGAGAAAAGTCATTCATTAACTCGATTGTTAATGTTCAGTCAGGTTAGCGTTAACCACGCCTTACTGCTCGTGTCAGTCAGTGGTCGCCATTATGAATTACAAAATCAGACGTCATCACTGCAAATGCTGAAAGCCTGAAGTAAAGACTCTGAAGGTCAGGCAGTGTCTGTGGTGTAAGAAATGGAGTTAACGTCATTGACTGGCTGCAGGCACTGGCACGAGGATGAATGCTGTTGTCATGAGAGATGAGAGCAGGTTTTCTCCATGAGACCATGGTTCACACTCGTGTCTGTACCATCAGAACTTCCTTTAGTTTTTGATTCCGATGACACAGTTACTGAGAATAGTACTATCCCTGGCAAAGGCGTTCAATCTTTGCTTGGAGAAGATAGTGATAGTTATCTACATATTGCACAAAACGTACCAAAGAGATGCAGTGACTGTAACTGAAATTCCTCCCAAATAGCAAACCAACGCCACTGGGAAGCAAGATCACCATATTGTATTAGCTCAATTACAAATGAAGGTGCTACAAAAGGTTATTTTATTATAATTTGGAAATTTGGATTTCAGAAGTAAAATAGATGTATGATTTCAGTTCTATGAAGGTAGTTTTTGAGATCAAAGTCTTTTGCAATATAAACTCAAGACATCACTTCCAAGAAGAAGTGTGTTAAGTACCTAGCTGTGCTGCTAATTAATGAAATCTTTATACAGTTGAACTTTTGGGAAGCTACAGATTGTGAGTTTTGGGAAGTCACCACACCGTGAGAGTTGATGCAAAAGTTTACAAGCTGTCAGGACAGAAAAGAGATTTGGACAATCTAAACTGAAAAGGCGTTTAAACAATCATAACTGGTAACAGTCAGTTAAATAAGAAAACAGTGTTAAGAGATGCGAAACACTTGACTAGGTTTGAGTATCTTAAAGGATATCAGCGGGAAAAGGTCGCAACTTTGATTTAACAAGGGGTAGAGCTGGATGAACACAACAGGCTAAGCAGCGTCAGAGAAGCAGGAAAGCTGATGTTTCGGGTCCAAAAAGATATACGACACACATTCGGGAGGTGGCTCAGGTTGTCGCGTGCAGCCTCCTGCATGAGGTTCAGGACTTTGGGGCCAATGTGAAATTTTGTCCAAGCACGGGTATGTGCAGATGAGTTTCCTTTGATTTGCTGTTTATGTTAAGATTTTACTCAACTGTCTGGTGCTTTATTTTTTATTTTCTTTTGGTGTAATAAATTTGTGTTACTTAAAGAAAACATTTTGGCATCCTTCTATAATGTTATATCACTAATCACTGTAAAAATTAAATTTATGATCCATCAAGCTCTTGACTATATGTCCAGTATTACAATCAGCTGGGATCATAACAGGAGTAAGTGGAAGTGTAAGAAATTCTATAGCCAGTGAACAATTTGGAGAATCTGAGATTTCAAGAATTTGTAGAATTAGAAAAGATCTTCAATTGTACAAGGAAGATGTCTTGGAGCTTCAAACCATCTTCAGGACCATTATAGTTCCAGTCAGGGTGGATGGTGCCACTCCTGCATGGGCAGAAGCCTGTTGTATGCAAAAGATCTTTACAATTATATACAGAAAGTTTCAAAATCAGCTCAACATTTTCAGAGAAATACTTCGCTCCTCTGAAACAGGCTGTCAGGAAGAACATTACAACATCAAGTAGCTCATAAGGTGCTATCCAGAGAGAATGAGCTTGTAAATTCAAAGTGGATCATACTAATCCTCAATGGCCAGGACTCCTTTTTTGATCTGTAGAGATGGCAGCAACTGCCATCAAAATCTGTCATTATGCTCAATCAATTTGTTTGTCCCCAAGGAAAAGACAAAGCACTACATGTCCTCACAAAATAATGCTGTTGGAGATTAGTCTCTCATGCACAAGAGATTTGTGGTAAGGTGTGTAGGTGGAAGGGAGCAGGGTGTTGTGGAAGGAAATTGGAGTAGAAGTGTTAAATGTTAATGGTAAAAAAAAAAGTGGGTTTCTGTGAAAGAACTTGGGGTCAGATGAAGAATTAAGGGAATTATACCTTTTCTCTAGCTGTGCTTACGAAGCATGTGCAAGGACTATGTTATGGTGATGTCGGATCATGTGGAACAGGTCTGTAGTTGTCAAGTAAAACATCCTCTCTTACCACCTTGTGTTCACTCAGTTGGGTGTGAATCTCATCAGTTCAAAACCAATAGCAGTCAGTCAGTGTTGTTCATTAGCTGTTACAGAATCAGACACCATCGCAACATGAGGGCAACACCGTAAAACGCTCAAAGTTTGAATTAAAGCCTTGGTCGGTCTGACAGCATCTGTAGTTGGAGAAATGAAGTTAACTCCGTTGGCTGGCTGATAGTGCCATTCCTGCTGTCTAGTAGATAGAAATGGTTTTCACCTCCTGGGGCCATTATCATTTCCTTGGTGCAGCACCTTCGAAATCCTAATAATCTGGTAAAGGATGTAGGGCAGGTGACATATCATGATCTTGCACCCAAAAAGCAGACCCACCAATTCCTAAGCCTTAGCCTGTAACATTCATATTGATAGGTACTGCCTTGAGGCTAGCTCATTAATGTGCTGCACAAACAATTACAATTACAGAAAATTACAAACAGATGCCACTAAAATCTGGGTGAAGCCATATGATATTATGTTAATCTACTTAACCAACTGTTGCCAGCATTATGAAAATCCAGTTATAATGAGCCAACAAATTAGATGTTTGGAGGGTAAATAATAGAGGAGAGAGCTTGACTATGGTGAATGTGCTGTTGAAATTACACCCAGGAGAATTGTTCTGACTGGGAGCTTTTTACTTGGAGTGACTGTCAACTGCAACAATTTAGCCAGAAGTATCATGTAATGTGTTAATACAGGGATGATTTATTGTTCAATTTGACATTTTACTATAAATAATCCATCTTTGTCAAATGCTAATTCGTGTACTTAATATCCATAACAGCAGCACTAAAAATAACAGTAATCTCAAGCTTTGCTAATATAGAAGAAAAGCATTTCATGTCTAGACAGAATGTCAACCCTACTTGGTGCAAAGAAATGATCAATTCATTGTAATTATCTTGCTGATATATTTTTATATTATATTGGAGAAAAAATGCAATGAGACGGGAGGGCAGTACAAGACAAGCCCTTTATCTGATAAAGCACAGAACAAAAGAACAGCTGAAATCACTGATGTAGAACGGACTGGCACTGGTACAGCAGCCTCAAGCATTAATTCCTCCAAACTTCATTGCAAATGTTTCAGCCTACTATTTAACAGAAGTCCTTATTCTCCCATCTGTTTATATCATGTTTCATTCACAAGATAAGTTATAATGTAACCGTAAACTAGAAAAAACAGTCACATGAAAAATGCATTCCAGCAGTGCTGTGAAATGGTGCAGACGCAAATGATAAAGTAGAGATAGTTCCCCAGTGCAAATGCCCAAGGAATGAAAAACAGATGCACAGAAAAGTGCTGCATAATTACAGTCATGGTGAGAATTTGAAGTCTCAAAAATATCAACTCAGTTACCTGGAGGCTTGATTTCTACTGATTTTTCCACAACAGGAGTGGAGGGCCAACAATTTGCAGCTGCTGTCTTAATGCTCAGAGCCACATGATGCATCACTATGGCTAGTGAAGCGTGCCTACCACCTCCCAAAATGTAGCTGTAGAAAATCCATTTTGTTGAAATAATAGGATAAGTGAACAAGACACTATTAATAGAAACAGAAGGCCAGACTGTATTCCTTCAACTGGCCTTATTTTGAAAGCATGGCTGAGCTCCAGTCCACAGTAATAGATTTGCTCAGCAGGACATCTGCCTTTTACTGGCTGAAGTGGAGTGCTTGCCTTGATAGATTAGTACCTTTGCAAGGTGATAATAGGTTATTCTTAACTCCACATACGTTGCTGACAGGAGTTATTAGTCATGTCATTTCAGAAGGAAGTATGCCTTGTCACCAGATGGTTAGATGACTGGCACAGGAGAGAGACTCATGAGTACTGCCAGTAAAGCAGGCATGGGTCTGTATGATACATTGTCTTTCCTCACAAACAATGGATATTGAGGGAGTGGAATCCCTTTCTATTTTTAATGATGACAAACTGGTGATAGGGACTTCTACATCAATAGTGACTTTTAGTCATAGGAAGCCAGCAATGTAGGTGCATCCTAAAACTTATTTTGATCTTGAGGGACTAGTAGCTTAAAACGAGTGTTAAACTACCAGTTATTGATGGAGAGAATTATACCACAATGCTTCATGTTTCAAACAAAGAGAAACTATTACTGGACAAAAATTAAAGTAAGTGCTATTAATTTAACACTATATGTTTTAAGCACTTGTTATTCAAGGATGAAATTCCCAATGAGTCAAGTCCCTTTCTCTTTATATCTCCACACAAAGGAACCTCTTGTACTTTGCAGGATTTTAAGGTTCCTTCACTATTCCTAAAACCACACCAACGTATGTAGAGCTCCTAGGAATGCACTTTGATTCTCCTTAGTTCTCCAGCTATTCACTAAAGTATATGATTACTTTGCGCCTTTCCACCAGCATCAGCTAGGTGCCTCTGACTCATCTCGTATTGTGAACAATCCAGCTCAGGCATGGATACATTAATTTATTGCTCAGTGAGATCAGAAAACACCCTCTTGGAGTTTTGAAGAAGGGTCACCTGACCTGAAACTTTAACTCTGATTTCTCCCCACAGTTGCTGCCAGACCTGCTGAGCTTTTCCAGCAATTTCTGTTTTTATTACCACCCTTTTCCTTCTGGTTCTGCTGCCTTCAAGCATCCGCTGCCTACTGCTTTCTCTCTCTCTTTAAGCTGTTACAGCAATGGGTGAAATCCACTTGTGTCTGTGAGAAAGGACAGATAAATTCAAACAAAATGAAATTCTCTTTGGTAAATTATCCCCATAGAAACAACATGTAGAATTTCCCAGTTTGAGGTTTGAATAATTATCTTTACCTTCCAAACAACCTTTTGATTTTTGAATCCACATGAATAACTTAAACCCTTATGAAAGAAGTGTAGATATTTCATCCCTACCAAGACTCCAGACAGAGCAATTCATTATTGAATGCTTTTCATTTTTACACTGACCTTTATTAAATAAACCTAGATTAATGGCTACTACTGTTTATTGGCTTCTCAGCAGGTGCTTTGCAATCCCACTACCATGTCATCACTGAACCCTCAAACAAAATGTTATTTTAGCACAACATATAAATCATAAAATTAGACATTTTTTGCATCAACGTGTCCCGTTGTGAAATTAATCTATCTGTCATAGAGCCCTTTGGTGACCTCTCTGATACAATGGTGAGGAGCATATAAAGAGATAATCATTGATGTCACTGACTGGAATGACCCTATGGCAGCAAAGTCACACAAAATTCATGACTGTCTAACTTAAACAGTGATCAATTAAATAGAAGTAAGATACAGTACTAATTAAAACTCAAAATGTGCTGTATATTGTGGTTGACCATTTAAACTGGCCTTTAAGGGTAATCAGCATATGCAATATAGCTCCGAAAGGCAAAAATTAAATGCCTTTTGAATATCATTAATTTAATTTCCCCTTTCTCATTTTCTTGTACTCATCTTCATTTATGTTTGTTCCTTGACTATTCTTAAACATAAGGTATAAATTTATGCTTATAATTTTCCTGTTCAAATGAAAATAAAGCATTTGAAAAAGCACCAGAAAGATGTTTGCAAATTGTTGAATTAACAAGGGTTAAACGGAACAGCAGGTTCTGAAAAAGAGGAATAAATGAAGGGATTCTTACAACTCATTTTCACAAGAACTCTGAGACCAACCAACAAAGCAAAGTACAAGTTGCTCCTGGCAGGATTGCCAACTCGAGTTAAAGTTAATGATGAAGTTTGGTTTAACATGCCCCAAAGGCATTATTTAATGAGCAAACTGAAATGAGGAGGCATGCCAGCTATTACAGCTGACTAGCCTTATTGGATATTCACCCATCAATAATAGCTACAAACTGGCTCATCTGTCTGAAAATGATGGAAGACAACTAACTGCTCAGGTTCCAGATCAATGCAGAGCTAGCTATAGAGCTGTGTCATCTGCTTCAAAGATAGCTGAGGCCAACATGCAGCAGAGGAGTGGCTGTCACGTCTACTGACTATTTTGTTTTAATCTGCAGCTTCTTTCACATCAACATTGGGATCACCTGCAGCATCAATAAATGATGTCCTAAGCATCGTGTCACTGTAGTTACTCAAAAACTTCACTGTAACTACTAAAATAAAACTTTGGCCAAAGGTATAACCCAGGATGATAAATAGTGATATCCACCATGTTAGGATTTGCACACATAGATAAACCATTGATACTACAGACCGCAATTTGTCAATACTCTTCATTTTCTAGATGTGCTTATAGCACGTCACAAAAAAAGTATAAATCCATTGAAAGTGAATCTATTTTCAGCAGCTACACATCCAGAGTCAGAAAATACATCTACAGTGGTTTGAATGGTGGGTACAACATGAAAATAATAGACATCCAGTGAATTTTTAGGAAGCTTACCCAGTTACTATTCAGTTTGTATCTCTGAATTTTAGCGCAACTCAACATTCAAGGGCATAAACCTAGTGTAACATTTGGGTGCTTGTGCACCCAGAGTAATGTTTTCACAAGAGCTGGAGCCCTGTGTGTGTAACCTACATGCCATTAATGCAAGTGAACAATTCATACTGGCACATGTCATGAAATTGCAAGTTAAAGATGGGTCCTGCCTTTTTCATACAAACCTTATTTCAAACGTTATATCAAATCTTGACCCAAGCTTCGGTGTAACTAATTAAGATCCCAAAACAGATGCAGGCAAGGGAGTCCCACATTAACTGATTCATAGAACATATATTCCCCATCAGGTTACCTAGCACTGCTTGGATGAGACAATATTTCAATATATCAGCTTTTTGTTCTCCAGCACATTGTGAAAAGATAAGTCACAAGCAATAGCTAACTTAAAACTTTAATCTGAATTTTAGTAGATTCAAACAAACATGCGGATTATGTGTTGCAGAAGAAAGGTTAGCATTTACATAGCACTTTTCACAGCCACTTACAAAAATCCAGTATTCAATTTCTTTCCCCTTTTTTAACGAATTTTTTCTCTAAGTGTCATGAGCTTGTGGAACTCTCTTCCTCGGAGGTAACTTTCTATTCTAAACTTTTCTTTATTCTCATTAGGCAGTTGGTTTGCGGGCCTAAATTAACAATCTTTGGAAATGGGTTCCAAAGTCCACCACAGCAGCTGGTGATATTTACATTCAATTCATTAAAAATGTGGAATTGTAGCATCATTCATTAGAGATTGTGCTCTCAATGGACCTCTCTTCCTATTTCCTTAATAGATCTGATAAAGAACTTCAATAAAATTCTCCACAAAGAGTGTCACCTATAATATTTCACACTGAAAGCTTCAAATTGCATACTAATGAAGTGCTTGCTTTGTTTCAGAAGCAATAAATGCCAATAAGGTCAGTTCTTCGGGAAGAATGGATCAAAAATAGTTTCATTAGAATTCCTACAGTGTGGAAACAGGCCCTTTGGCCCAACAAGTCCACACTGACCCTTGCAGCATCCCACCCAGACCCACTCTCCATAACCCACACACCCCTGAACACTATGGGCAATCCACCTATCCTGCACATCTTTGGACTGTGGGAGGAAACCAGAGCACCCAGAGGAAACCCAAGCAGACACAGGGAGAACATGCAAACTCCACACAGACAGTTACCTGGGTTGGAATTGAACCTGGGTCCCTGGTGCTGTGAGGCTGCAGTGCTAACCTCTGAGCCACTGAGCCACCATGCCACCCTACTGGGCCCCCCTCTCAATATGATTCCTTCCTAACAGTCCTGTTAAAATTAGGAACCAATACAGGAAGATATTGTGCACCTGTTTCCTGACTACGGAATGTCCAAGGCTAATTAAATGTACACAGTGAGACAATGTTGCACATAATGAAGAACTTCTACATAAAGAACTTAGCTGTATGATGTGGGAGCTAGCTGATCCCATTGAGAACGGCAGTGACCACATCTGCAGCAAGTGTTAGCTGCTTAAGGAGCTCCGGCTCAAAATTGATGCGCTGGAATCCAAACTCCAAACACTGCGGCACATCCGGGAGGGGGAGAAATACCTGGATGCTGTGTTCCAGGAGGCAGTCACACCTGGTAGATTAACTAATGTTAATTCGATCGGCAGGCAGGGACAGCAGGGTGTGACTGTGAGTGAGGCAGGTAGCGGGACCCTGCAGACAGGAAGACAGGAGCTGCAGCCCTTAACATTGGCCCACAGGTATGAGGCACTTGCTCCCAGCATGGATGAGGAACAGGGCTGCAGGAAGAATGAGTCAACTGACTATGGCACCATGGTCTAGGAGGGCATTCAAGAGGGGGGAGCAAAAAGACAGATTGTAGTTGTAGGGGATTCCATCATCAGGGGTATAGACAGTATCCTTTGCGAGCAGGACAGAGAATCCCGCATGGTGTGCTGCCTGCCTGGTGCCAGGGTGTGAGACATCTTTGACCGGCTTGAGAGGATACTAGAGAGGGAGGGGAAGAATCCAGTTGTTGTGGTCCATGTAGGTACCAACATAGGCAGGACTAGGAAAAAAGACCTGTTTCAGGATTATGAAAAGCTAGGAACAAAATTAAAAAACAGGTCTTCAAGGGTCATAATCTCTGGATTGCTGCCTGAGCCACGTGCAAATTGGCATAGGGAGGCGAGGATCAGGGAAGTAAACATGTGGCTAAAAGAGTGGTGTGGGAAAGAGGGTTTCCTTTTCATGGGGCACTAGCATCAGTTCTGGAACGGGAGGGATCTATACTGCTGGGATGGGCTCCACCTGTACAGGGCCGGGTCCAGTGTTCTAGCAAAAAGGGTAAATAGGGTGGTTAATAGGACTTTAAACTAGTAAGTAGGGGGGAAGGGAGAAGTGAGCGTAGAGGGATAACAACAATTAATGTAAGGCAAAGCAGCAGGTTAGCAGGTGATGAGGAAGCTTCAACTCCATTGAAAATTAGGAAAAAGTTAAAGGAAGGAAAACTCAAGAGCTGTTAGTAGTGGAGGTAATAGGACCCAAAAAGAAGGTGCAAAACCTGGCATAAGGGCACTTTATCTGAATGCTCGGTGCATTCAAAACAAGGTGGATGAGTTGATGGTGCAAATCATGGCAAATAGGTATGATTTAGTGGCCATTACAGAGACATGGTTACAGGATGGTCATGGCTGGGAGTTAAATATCCAGGGTTATCAAACCGTTTGGAAGGACAGACAGGAAGGTAAGGGAGCTGGTGTTGCTCTGATTTTTAAGGATGATATCAGGGCGGTAGTGAGAGGTGATATAGGTTCTACTGAACAAAACGTTGAATCCATTTGGGTGGAAATTAGGAATAGCAGGGAGAAGAAGAGGGATGGAGTTTAAAAACAGGGAGGCTATGCTGCCGCTGTACGGGGTCCTAGTGAGGCCACACCCGGAGTACTGTGTGCAGCTTTGGTCTCCTTACTTGGGAAGAGATATACTAGCACTGGAGGGGGTGCAGAGGAGATTCACGCGGTTGATTTCGGAGTTGAGAGGGTTGAATTATGAGGAGAGACCGAGTAGACTGGGATTATACTCATTGGAATTCAAAAGAATGAGGGGAGATCTTATAGAAACATATAAGATTATGAAGGGAATAGATAAGGTGGAGGCAGGGAGGTTGTTTCCGCTAGCAGGTGAAACTAGGACTAGAGGGCATCACCTCAAAATAAAGGGAAGCAGATGTAGGACTGAGGTCAGGAGGAACTTCTTCACCCAAAGGGTTGTGAATCTGTGGAATTCCCTGCCCAGTGAAGCGGTTGAAGCTACCTCACTGAATGTTTTTAAGGCAAGGCTAGATAAATTTTTGAACAGTAAAGGAATTAAGGGTTATGGTGAGTGGGTGGGTAAGTGGAGCTGAGTCTCAAAAATATCAGCCATGATCTTATTAAATGGCGGGGCAGGCTCGAGGGGCCGGCTGGCCTACTCCTGCTCCTAGTTCTTATGTTCTTATGTACATATTCAAAGAGAAAATTAATGAATGCTGCTGTTTGTCCTAGCACTGCAGACCAATCACACTGTGCAATATTATTAATTAAAACAATTAATAAGGTTCTGCTTTGCTCCAATAGTGCTTGTTAATATTTGAAGAAGAAAACTGAATGGCCATCTTTGGATGGTCTCCTTTTGCAGTAACTAGAATTCACATCAGTCACTGACAGTACAGATGTCAGTCAAAAAGTGGATATTTGCAGTTTGCTAATGGGAACAATAAACATTTTGTTTCTGTGTCTGTCTGTGGGCATAGTCCACTTCCACGTTGTCTTTGTAAACATTACATATGTTCTCCGTTTGTTTTAGTCACACTCATCTGTTTTCATGATGTTAGTTTGTTTTAGTGATGTTCTTTCCTTGCCAAACTTCTCCACGTCCTAAGGCCATTGACTCCTTAGTCACTTAATTGATCCAAATGACCATTTTCATGTGCGCACAGACAGAAAGCCATAGGCTACTCATTGTGGGTCCTAGATGCTGTCTAGCTAAATTCTGTCTTCTTTGCATGCTTCCTGCAATTAATACAGATAATAATAGGTGATACTTGTTCACCCAATTCAGGCAAAAAAAACCCAGGAAAAATTAGCTAACTTACAGTTGTATGAAAATACAAATTGGGAGCAGGAGTAATTCAACTCTGAAGCCTGCTTCACCATTTGATAAGATAATGGCTGATCAGATTGTGGCCTCAAAGCCATTTTCCTGACTATTTCCAATACCCTTTGACTCTCTTGTCAGTCGAGACTCTACCAACCTCTATCTTATAAATATTAAATGACCTGACTTCTGCCATGCTCTAAGGGAGTGAGTTCCATATCTCATAACGTAACAACAAAGGAAGGTAAAAAGGTGGAAGGAAATAGAATACTGGATTTTTGTTAAGTGGATGTGAAAAGTGTACGCCTCTCATTGTAAAATATAATCTGCGTGCTTGTTTGGGCTTAAGTCAAGATTTAATTTAAAGTTAAGATTTAATTTAAAGTTAGCTACTGCTGGTGATTTGCCTTTTCACGATATGCTGGGAGAAAGCTGATGTTATGCAGCATGCTGTCTGCAGCTGAACAAGATTGATGCAATTAAATCTCATAAGGAATAACACATCTTAGGAGATCTAGCAACTAGTCAAGGGTTGCAATTTGTGATAATTGCAAAAAGGTAGAATTACTCTTAAATGTGAGAATTCAGCAGAATAATTTCTTAAAATACTCAACAAATACTTAAATAGTTTTTCAGATTAGGCAACTATGTCAGAACCCTCCAAAATCTTCAACTCTAACTCACAGCTTGGAATTTCTCCATAAGGTTCCAGGCACTGCGTAAATTCCTATCAATGATCAAAGTTCCTTGATAATTACTATATAGGCAGTGTGTAAGGACTTGCAAAACGCCCCAGTGCTCATCTTTTTGGCTACATCTAGTCTGCAACTATTCGGAGACAGAAAAATCAGGCCACTACATTTCTTATCATTTTTCTTGCCATAAATCTGGGGGAATATGGACTTAAAGTGACAGAATATAAAACAATTCAATGGGAAATGAATTATTCTGCCACTAAAATGGAGGTGTTCCTAAAAATGGCCGGTCCCCAAAAATTGATCCTGAGGTAAATGAAAACTTAGCACAAGAATTCTGCAGATTAGGTTACAGCTCAATTAAAAACTAGCAAGAAAAGTCTTCTGGCAATTTAAACTGAAATCTACAGCATGACATGGATTCCAAATGGTATCGTGGAGAATGATTGGGCTCAAAATAAATTTAAAGGATGGAATCCTATAGGGGTCTGAGGACAATGATGGGATTTGTTGGCCGAACTGGATGAGATGTCTGGTGACATAGGAGTAACTTGTGCCAACTTTCATTCTTTTCACAAATGGTGTTTGCGAGTTTCTCATTAGATGGCAGTGAGTTTTCAATTAAGGAAGACGAATTGCTTGCTAAACAACTCTCCGACAGTCCAACTTGCTTCATTAATATTCAGTTTTCTAGCATATCAACCTCAAAAAAACAAGCTAGGTATCAGAGCTCGTGCATTCAAACTTGTGCATTCAATTCACTACTTGTTCCAGGTGGCCCACATACCACATACCACCTCTGGGCATCAACACTTCGGGGCACACTCTATGGGCACCAGCCAGACATTGGCATCTGCTATGTGACAGCCTCGAACAACCCTTGTGGCATATCTCTGATCCACTTACATGATGATTCTCCATTTTAATGGTGCACCTCAGGTTGCAACAGCGACTATAGTTACAATGTTGCAGCAAGCACTCAGGGGCACGCACACAGTCATTGTCTTTTCGCATATTGACCCCTCAGCCAAAGATACCAGACTCATAGCGCGGCACGGTGGCTCAGTGGTTAGCACTGCTACGTCACAGCGCCAGAGACTCGGGTTTGATTCCACCCTCGGGCGACTGTCTGTGTGGAGTTTGCACATTCTCCCTGTGTCTGTGTGAGTTTCCTCCGGGTGCCCCGGTTTCCTCCCACAGTCCAAAGATGTGCAGGCTAGGTGGACTGGCCGTGCTAAATTGCCCCGTAGTGTTCAGGGATGTGTGGATTGGGTTGGTTGTGGGAGATGGGTCTGGGTGGGATGTGCTGAGGATCGGTATGGACTTGTTGGGGCTGAAGGGCCTGTTTCCACACTGTAGGGGCTCTATGATTCTGGGTTCTATGATATCACTGCCATCTTGCCTTGCCATTTAGTGCACACACAAAATAAGGGTGTTTGCCGTGGTTGTGAGCAGTCCTCATTTGCGGGGGATAGCCTTTGCTCACGATTTTTTGGCACGGTACATCAAGGGCAGCCATCTTTATCACTCCAGGGGCTTGGACATGGTCAGTCAGCCCTCAGGCTGGTTAGAGTCAGGATGCTCTCCACATCAGGGTGAGGGTTTGAATACCAGGCAGCCCCACCACTCCTTTTCAGTCCTTTTATCCAATTAGAGGCTGTTTTAGAATTAGAATTAAAATTAGGTTTATTGTTACATGTCCTCAAGTTACAAAAGAACAGGACTATAGTGAAAAGTTTACCATGTTGCCAACACATGGCACCATCGTAGGTGCAAAGTATCTATGTACTAAAAAACAGAGAAAATAAAGAAAAAGGTTACATTACACTACATTACAGTACGTTAGGAAAATAAGAAATTAAGCTAAAACAATAGACATTACAGTCTTTCTCTAAGGGCTTCCACGTGGTCTGACTGGGCGCCATTATTTACCAACTCGTAGCCATATTTGCTCCAGGCCTGTTGGCCGTCCACATTCCATTCCAGGCCACTAGTCATCCCCGCATTGTGCCAGGCTGCTGGCTGTGCTCACTTCATTCTGGGCCCACTGTCTGCTGTCCCCACTCCAGGCCCACTGGCTTCTATCCCCACTCTGGGCCTACTGTCTGCTGTCCCCATTCCGGGCCCACTGTCTGCTGTCCCCATTCTGGGCCCACTGGCTTCTATCCACGCTCTGGGCCCACTGTCTGCTGTCCCCATTCTGGGCCCACTGGCTTCTATCCCCACTCCAGGCCCACTGGCTTCTATCCCCACGCCGGGCCCACTGGCTGCTGTCCCCATTCCGGGCCCACTGTCTGCTGTCCCCGTTCCGGGCCCACTGGCTGCTTTCCCCGCTTTGGGCCAGTGTGCGCTGTCTCCACTCTGGGCCCACTGTCTGCTGTCCCCATTCCAGGCCCACTGTCTACTGCCCCCATTCCGAGCCCACTGGCTCCTATCCCTGCTCCGGGCCAACTGGCTGCTGTCCCCCCTCCAGGCCCACTGTCTGCTGTCCCCGCTCCGGGCCCACTGTCTGCTGTCCCTGTTCCGGGCCCACTGGACCCACTGCCTGCTGTCCTCGCTCTGGCCCCACTGGCCACTGGCCCTACTCTGGACCACTGGCTGCAGTCCTCTCCACACCCGGTCCCCGGGCACACTGGCAGAAGAGAAAAAGAAAGAAGTGAAAAAAAAAGAGAGAAAAAGAAAGAAAAGGAAAGAAGGGAGCGGACAAGCTCTGGCTGGTTTGTTCTACTCCACCGCCATCTTGATCACCATCTTGGTTAACTCTGATTTTCCTCCTGGAATGAGAGAGAGGTGGGTATCAAAGGACATGCAAGTGGGAAGCACAGCTGTTTCTTTCTGTGCAGGCAGGGAGGTGCCCTGACTGAATGAGTAGGCAGAGCAGGGGGTCAGTCATGTCGAGGTTTGGGGTTGATGACAGTGAGTGAGCCATGATGTTGCAGATCTTAGTGAGAGTGGTAGAGCATGAGCCTTGTTGGGCATTTGGTACAAGGTATTGGCAAGAAGATGGTGGCACTTAACACTAGCAGAGTGGAGAAGACCATTGAACTTCTTCCTAGTGTCTTGTGCAATCTTCCAAATGGCCAGACTGCACCGGCCAGCATAGTCTGGTGTCGTTACCACTATTCCTTGTCCTGGGGGAAGAGAAATACCCTGACCAGCGGAGAATCAATTTCCAACCCTCCCCACCCCAGTCTACTTGGACTGGTGGAAAATTAGCAGAGCATTGCGGGGCTGACCGTGCCGGTTCGGGTGCACAATGGTCTTTTAAAATGGTGCGGGTGCAAGGGACACCACTGAATTCTGGCATATCTGCTGATTGGCGAGCTGTTGTGGTAATGGTATGTGGGAAGATGGCACCAGAATCTAACATGAAAGGCCCCGTAGAGAAGCTGCAGATAAATAATGTGATGAATTTGGTAAGATGATATGGCCAGAGATCTCATTAGACCTTGCAGCAACAAACCCTCCAGAAAACTCGATGCAACCCAGACTTAGCCAAAAAAAAACCAGATTCAGCCCAAAGATAGAATCCAGCATAATAACATTCTTATTGCAAATATAGTGAAAGAATTAAAATCATCTCATTCAGTCAGCAGTGTAGTGAAATCAATTGTACATTGCTGCTAATGTGTTGGCCTTAAAAATCTTCAATACAAATTAAGACATGGCATGTGACTTTGCTTCTAGTGCTTTTCCTGAATTTAATAATATTGTTTTCTTCTCTCATCATCGAGAGAAAGAACAAAGGATTTCTGCAACATTTTTCACATCCAAAACCAATGAATGTTCCATAACCACTTCACAGTCCCATAAATTATTGATGAAGTATAGTCACTCGTGTGGTGTAGGAAAACACGAGCGCTAATTTGCTCACAGTTTGGTTCCACAGCCAATAATCACAGAAACCCAGACTGAATGTTCCCCTTTTCAATTAAAGTGTTTTCTCAAGCGAGTTGGCAGCAATGGCTGCTGTGGTTCAGAGGGACTTATCTCACACAGTCATCATATTATTGACTACGCATCTGGGCTCTTCAGCATCTACCTCATGGAATCATGTGGCGGGACAAGCAGAAGCCCTTGGCAACTGCTGGGATCTTTAGCATTTAGATTGCTGGCACCACATTCATTTTGAAGTCCAGCTGCTCACCACTTCAGACACGCTGCGAGCCAGGATCTGCCCTGCTTACTGAGGAAATGGCCCAGAAATGCAAGTTAGCTCCCCGCTTTGTGCACAGGGGCCTGGTTGATGGCAGGCTGGTGATCACCATGGAGACCTAGGTCCAGCACATAATGTCTACCAGATATGTGCATGGACCTGCATCAACTCTTGCTGTAGATTTTCAGCGTCAATGACAATGGCTCTCACCTTCACTCCAGATGGCTTCTTCCTTTCAAGAGAAGACATGTGATGCCAGCAGGGATGCACAGAAGAACCCTCAGAAGTGCCTGGTATCTCCACACCATTCCTGCCTCTGATGCCAAAGTCTGTAGAGGTCTAAGCCAAGGAGGGTAAGTCCGCCACAAGGATAGACACTCTCAGTGAGCCTAGGCTCTGTCAGTCCAAACATGAATCAAGACAACCACCCAAGTCTTCCAGGCCAACAGGGCCTAGGACAGAGCAGACTCCCTCCACCCCAACTGCAGAAGGCAGGAGTATAATTAGATGCAATGGGGGGGAAAGAAATAAAATGTACTGAAGGTACATAAATGGCATGAGTCACACATAGTAGATAAAGCATTTTGTAAATTATGTAAATAGATCCTCATGTGCAGTCCTTAAGGTCTACTCTAGTGTCATTTTCACTGGTTAAATCACAGCCATGTGATTTGAGAAAGGAGCAACTCCTCAGGCATCCCTAGGATGAAAGACGTTGTAATGGCCAAGCATTGCTCATCTCTCACAAGCATTCAAATCCTTAACTGCTGATATCAGGGTCCTGTAACCATGACATTAATGGCTGTAGCCAAGCCATTGAACTTTGATGTGGACAATGCCAGTGCTGATTCATATGAACAAACAGACAGGGCTTTTGTTAAATGTCACATCCAAAGGCAGAACAGAATATAGCGCACTCACCCCGTTACTCGATAGTCATCTTTTATGTGCTCAAGTCCTAGCAGTTGGGATTGAATCCATGGTCTTCTGGTTCATAGAAAGACAATCTTGCTAATGAGCCAAACTAACATTTCTGATGAAGGGTCCCAACCCAAAACATCAGCTTTCCTGCTCCTCTGATGTTGCCTGGCCCACTATGCTCCTCCAGCTCCACGCTGTGCAATCTCTGACTCCAGCATCAGCAGTTCTTACTATCTCTAACATTTCAAATCCATGGTCTCAGGAGACTGATTCATGTGGGAAGCTAAGAGGATGGCATCTTATTGAGGTATGCAAAGTACAAAATGGTGTAGAAACAGTTAACCTTGAGTTTCATATCATGCTAAATAGGGCAAGAGAACAAATTGGTTAATGACAAGTTCAGGACTATTGTTCAGTACACTTATTCATGTGAAAGGTGACAAATATCTGATTTCTCAGGTAAATTAATAGAAATACAAACTCCAGAATTAATCAAGGGACAGTTTAATGCTGAGTATAAGACAACCATATCTTTTATAGCCAGGATATGGAGGTGCTAGTGTTGGACTGGGGTGGACAAAGTCAGAAGTCACACAACACCAGGTTAAAGTCCAACAGGTTTATCTAAAATCACAAGCTTTCAAAGTGCTGCCCCTACGTCAGGTGACTTTGTCAAGTCATTTCACCTGACAAAGGAGCAGCGCTCTGAAAGCTTATGATTTCAGATTTGGACTATAACCTGGTGTCATATGACTTCAAACCATATCTTTTATAGAAGGATATGCCAGAAATGCTGAATGGCTTCTGATATCAATTCAATAAAAACATTGTAGAAGTTGAGGAAGGCAGTGGTGTAAGGCAGTGTTAGTAATAAAGTTTCCTGCAGAACAGTCTGGGAATAAAAATAGAAAGTGCTAGAGCAACACAGCAAGTCTGGCAGCATAGGGCAGGCAATGGCCTCCAGAGACCCAGATAACATTCTGGGGCCCTGGATTCGAATCCCACCATGGCAGATGGTGGAAATTGAATTCAATAAAATATCTGGAATTAAGAATCTAACGATGCTGATTGTTGGGAAAAACCCATCTGGTTCACTCATGTCCTTTAGGGAGGGAAACTGCCATCCTTACTTGGTCTGGCCTACATGTGACTCCAGACCCACAGCAATGTGGTTGACTCTGAACTGCCCTCTGGGCAATAAATGCTGCCTGGTCAGTGACACCCTCATCCTGTGAATGAATAAAGGAAAGAAACAATCTGAAGAAAGCGAAGTTTTAAGTCCAATATGACTTCTTCAGTGACATGGATTTGCATCACACCATGGCAGACAGTGTATTTTGAACTCAATTAAAAATCTGGAATTAAAAGTTGGCCTAATTGTGATTGTTGTTGCAAAAGCCCAGTTGCATCACTTTTGTCGTTTGAGAAAGAAAATCTGTCACCTTTAGCTGTCTGACCTACACATGACTCCAGACTTGTAGCAATGTGATTGACTCTTAATGGCCCTCTGAAAGGGCCCAGCAAGGATAATTAGAGACGGCAATAAATGCTAGTTTCACCAGCAACACCTACAACCCACATATGAATAAATAAAAAAATGCAAGTAATTGGTAAAATCACTTTTGGTTCTCCCATTCTGAAGATGTTGACTTCTTGTTGGAGTACAATTCTATGAATATTGCTGACCTATCAACACCTTGCCCAGTTGATTACTATTTGCATGAAATAATTAATATTGAGTTCCAAAGAACCTATTCTGCCTCTGTGACCACATTGTTATACTTCTGAGTACAGCATTATGAATTATGGTGATCATCTAATTTTTCTTTCTGCTAAATCAATGGGCTCAAGTCAGCTGTCAATTTCTGTTAGTATTCTGGTTCAGATAAGTTAATTTAGCCACGATAAAGATAAGTGGTCCAACGGTCAAAAAGGGTTTTTGAAATTGTTTATTCCTTTGAGGTTTTTCAGACCTGAGGTAAACTGAGGCTAAATGCAGAACAATGGAAGAGGATGCTGCAGAATTCAAAAGCGTTGAAGAAGGTATGCGGTACATTAGAAGTGACCGAGTGAGGCAACAGAATGAAAAAGATGGGAAAGAAACAGAAAAAAAAAACAAGAGTGAGGGTAAACGAGAGTTGAGCTGTTGACCGTTCTATTTATTCACTACAGAAGAGGCGGTTGTGACGGGTGATGGATGGAATTGAGTATGTTGCTGAAGCTGTTGCTTGACTAGGCCGCTGGATGGACCTGCTCCTCCCACTGGAGTGTTGAGAAGCCCGTATCCCTACTGCTAATAAGGCTCAAGAGGGGTAGACTGGTGTGCCACTGATTGGGGTTAACGTTAATTTGTTCTTTGCAAATGGGAGAATTCGAGGCTCTCTTCTCATTCCCTTCCTCTATTATATTTTTAAGGAACCCGATAAACTATAGATTTGGAATTTTGTTTCTACATATGACCTTTATCCAATAATTTTAGGATCATGTTAAAAATGAATGTAATGCACATCCCAATTTTCTTTTCCTAAGGGTTATGGGCCATAAGCAGAAGCTATTACTTTATTTGGTGCATTTTGTTGCAGACTCTATATAGGTCTGAATCATCATTGATTTTTAAGCATGTTAACATTCCTGTTGAAGTGGCAAATTACACATAATTCTGAGTAAAAATCTGCAATCAACCTGTTCAGACATGCTATGGCACACCTCTGAAGCAGGTAGGACTTGAAACCTGGCCTTCTGGCTCAGAAGGATACTATCTCTGTGCCACTAGACCCCTTCCACAATCCTGATCACAATCAATAATAGAACTCCAAGCATATGAGTATACTTAGTGAGCCCTTTGTTAACTTATTAGTGTTGAAGTATTTAATTAGTTATACCATCTAAGTATCTCGTTAGATTTGCCTTATTCTGAAGCTTATCCACGTTTCAATGTTCAATCGTCCATTGAAAAGGATATAAAACATTTTCAGATTCTGTTTGATTAACCTTAGGTGTTAACATATAAAGCTTTGAAAATGTTTGCTTTTATAATTAACCTCCTATTCATTGATTGTACCTGTATTCCATAACTAAATGGGAATTTTTCCCCAAATGTAAAGAAACATGAATAAGTTCACCTTCTTATTGATCGGCTGGAAAGACCTTGCACATCTTATGAACAACATGTGTGGCCCTTAGATGTGGTTTCTTGTCAATCCTGCTATTAACAATATAAAATTATTCACATGCAAGTTTTTAAACTTCTGAGCTCGCTAGAAAATTTGAATGATCAGAAGGGAGGCAATGGCCCAGTAGTATTAGCGGTAAACTATTAATGATTTGGGAACCGGGGTTTGAATCCCGCCATATCAGATGGCAGAATTTGGATTCAATTAAAATCCTGGAATTAACAGACTAATGATAACATACAGGCAAGTGGGAGTAGTTTAGTTTGGGAAACATGGTTGCTACGGACGAGTTGGACCGAAGGGTCTGCTTCTGTGCTGTATGACTCTATCAATCAAATTATCATTTCATTGGCAACTGCAGTTTAATGGAGGAAAATAAATTTGCTCCACAATCAGGCACAAAAACAATTTGCATTTTCGTAAGCTTGCAGAAAAATGCCATGATATCATCAAGAAGTTTAATCATGTTTGTTTAATTGCACAATAAAAGGAACATGGACTTGCAAAATGAATTTCCTCCCCACCCGTCCCAAAATTACAAAAAAGACTCCATTCTGAACATGAAATTTATACACAGCAGAAATGTGTGCAACTACATACAAAGGTGAGTTTTATTAATGTTTTCAAAATGCAAAGTTTTTTTGTAAAAAAATAAGAACAAAACAAAAGCAGAGCTAGAAATAAATATATTCTCTGCTTAGGCTGTGGGAATGTATACACCATGTCAAAAGTACCACAGTAACCAAAGCATTACATACACGAATCATTCTTTTTTAAATGGAAAAAAAAATGGCTTTTCAATATATATAGGCAATAGAAAACCAGAGATTTAAAGGAAAGGAATTATTAAAATTGTCACTTCAGCGCATGTTTTGTTGGTTTATCCAGCCCAAAATTCAAATCTTGAACAGTATGTTATCCACCTAAAATCTTTAATACTGTATAGTATATACAAAGGACCGACTGAACTGATGCCCCTGTTTGACTCCAGTGTCCTTATAATAATTTGCCCACAAGTTTGGAATTCTCCCCCAGTTCATAGGAAGAATGTTCCAGCCAAGTCATTACAGACTTTATGATTCCTTCTCCTCACACCCTTAATGTACACCTACTCAAGATTCAGTACACGGTGTTGCATTCACAGTAAAGGAAGGACAAGAGAGATGCCTGCGATTCCTTGTAGGAGGCATTGCCAAATACAGTTAGATGCTGTTAAATAACAAATTGAGTTTGCACAAAATGATTATTCACACTCATTAGGAATTCACAGGGAAATATTAACAAGCATTTTCAGTTTCACAATTTCTTGCCCTTCCAAATGTAAACACGTAGTGATTACTGTTCGCTCATGGTCAGAAAATGAAATAAGGGCCTTGGCAATGCATTATTCATTTAAGTGGTTGCATGTAGTTCAAACCTAAACTCACATTAAAGCATGTAAGCTAATGTTCACTTTCAATGTTTAAATAAGCAAGATTGTTCCGTTGAAATGGGTGAATACCATGACAGGTGTAAAGAGGTTTGGGATCTTCAGTTTCGACAAGAGCAATCCCTTATCAGCTTTTCATTTCAGCCAAGTCTCCGTGTGCTTCAAACCATGAGTAATTGAATACTGCATTCATCTAAACAGTTAATGGCAAAGCTTTGTAATGAGAGTGATAAAATATGACTTCTGAATGCCATCAGATGATTTCAATACCTGGGACTTTTGTTGACTGAAATGGTTTTAAAAAGAGTAAGAACATAATTTTGAAATGGCCACAGAAGTCATCTGATCACAGGCTGGCCAAGTCAGGAAACAAAGTTTAAGATAAATAAAGACCATCCCATAAACATTTTGTCAAAAGGCACTGAAACTCAGTCATGTGTGAAGAAACCCTCATGTCCGATTTCTAATTTACCCCTACATGCAGATTTTCACAAATTGGGAATGGAATCTTGGCAATGATTAGCAAGCCAAAAGAAACATAACTTCTGAAGATTAAATTACCCAAAAACAAGGTTCTATTTCAAGGAACAGTTTTTGGGAGTGGGCTAGGGGGACGGATTTGTGATGGAACCACCTTTAGGAAAATCATTCCCTTGGCCTCTTGACAGACAAAGTGTCCAGTGACAACACAAACTGGACAGGAACAGCTGAACAACAAGAACTTAAAATGATCTACAAAATCTATCACCATCAAAGATGAAAGACATCAATTAAACAACCACAGTCTCAGGTTAAAGCCTTTACATTTCAAGGACACCCTAATGACTTTAAACCATTTGTGCTTTCCATCTTCCTTTAGTACTGGGTCGTATCTACGTTTATCATTCTACCTACATAAATCCATCCTTAACACTGCATTTTATTACTTTTTCATATTCAGCAGATAATAACATTGCTCTTTCTTTCAATCAAGTAAAAACCCTGTATTTGGCTCCATACTGCGAAAACAAAACTACATTTTTATTACAGATAAATATAGCTTTGTACTAAACAGAACAATAAATATTTGTTACTGGCAATTGAGGTGATCAAAAGAAGGGAGCCAATCCACCCTCCTGACCTGGTTGTAGCCTGTACTCCCCAACCTGCAGTCAAAGTCAATGTTTTCAATGTTTAAGGCAACAGCTGTTTATGTCAGCAATGTGTCGATACTAATCTACAAATTGATCAATAGTAAGCAAAAATTACTGGTGGGGGGGGGGGGTCGACTTCAACACTATTCTTCACAGGAGTTAAATGGAGAAGAATTCAGGAAATAATGCAAAAAAGGAAAAAAGGAATAAATAGTTTACATTGTGAAAAATGGTGTGTATTTTACTGGGAAGCTCAGGGATCTCATATGTTTTTCTAGATTATCATAGTACCCAATAGTAACAAAACTATGAAGATGTTACTATAAAAGCCACAATACAACAAGTACCACATGAGTTAAAGGAGATTTCTTAAAGAGAAATCAATAAACTTGATCTCTTCTACATAATTACATTATAAAATTTTGTTGTGTGTATAATGCAGTCAAAGGCATAACAATCAGTGGCTTATAGTCCCTGCATTTTGCTGCACCTCTTTTTTTAATAGCAGTAAGTAGAGAACCATGAAAGCAAATTGTCATTGTTCATCCAGGAAGCTCAAAATCACAAATAAATCACAAATCTGCTGGAATTCTTTGAGGAAGTAATGAGCAGGGTAGACCAAGGAGAGCCAATGGATGTTATCTACCTGGACTTCAAGAAGGCCTTTGACAAGGTGCCACACAGGAGGCTGCTGAGTAAGATAAGGGCCCATGGTTTTAGAGGCAAGGTGCTAGCATGGATAGAAGATTGGCTGTCTGGCAGAAAGCAGAGAGTGGGGATAAAAGGGCCTTTCTCAGGGTGGCAGCCGGTGACAAGTGGTGTTCCACAAGGGTCAGTGCTGAGACCACAACTTTTCACTTTCTACATTAATGATCTAGATGAAGGAACCGTGGACATTCCGGCTAAGTTTGCAGACGATACAAAGATAGGTGGAGGGACAGGTAGAATTGAGGAGGCAGGGAGGCTGCAGAAGGATTTGGACAGGTTCGGAGAGTGGGCAAAGAAGTGGCAGATGGAGTACAGCGTGGGAAAGTGTGAGGTCATGCACTTTGGTAAGAAGAATAAAAGCATGGACTGTTTTCTAAATGGGGAGAAAATTCAGAAGTCTGAAGTGCAAAGAGACTTGGGAGTTCTAGTCTAGGATTCTCTCAAGGTAAACTTACAGGTTGAGTCAGTAGTCAGGAAGGCAAATGCAATGTTGGCATTTATTTTGAGAGGACTTGAATATAAAAGCAGGGATGTACTCCCGAGGCTTTATAAGGCTCTGGTCAAGCCACATTTGGAGTATTGTGTGCAGTTTTGGGCCCCATATCTCAGGAAGGATGTACTGGCACTGGAGCAGGTTCAGAGGAGATTCACGAGAATGGTCCCAGGAATGGAAAGCTTAACATATGAGGAACGTATGAGGACTCTGGGACTATACTCATTGGAGTTTAGAAGGATGAGGGGGGATCTAATTGAAACTTACAGAATACTGAATGGCCTGGACAGAGTGGATGTTGGGAAGATGCTTCCATTGGCAAGAGAGACTCGGACTCGAGGGCACAGCCTTAGAGTAAAGGGAAGACCTTTTAGAATGAAGACAGGGAGAAACTTCTTCAGCCAGAGAGTGGTGAATCTATGAAAATCATTGCCACAGAAGGCTGTGGAGGCAGGTCATTGAGTACATTTAAGACTGAGATAGATAGGTTCTTGATTATCAAGGGGATCAAGGGTTACGGGGAGAAAGCGAGAGAATGGGGTTGAGGAACTAATCAGCCATGATTGAATGGCAGAGCAGACTCGATGGGCCAAATGGCTTAATTTCCGCTCCTATGTTATATGGTCTTAAAAGCCAATCCTAACCACGTCATGAAACATGTGATAGAACATTCTACAGAATATAGGGGTAAAACCTCATAAACAACTCTACTATTGTGTGCAACACAGAGCTTGTGGGAACATAACATATTAAAATGTAAAAGACCTTGAAATTCCAGACTGTAAATATTAGTGCAGACTAATTAATAAATTTATATGAAATTATTTTACCACTGTAACAGTATTAACCAGCTTAAAATAAAATGGTTAACATTGAACAGTATGTGTGTGGCACAGACAGTGGAATTTCTGTATACTTGTATACATCTGTACACTTGTATACTTCTGTATTCTGCATACTTGAACAATTACAACATAATTCCAAAGTCCAAAGATTTCAAAAACTTCACTTTTGAAAAGTAAAATAATTGTTGGAAGCTGGATTGTTCGGTTGTAAACCAAGTATAACACTTTGTAAATGTCACATGTTGTAGTGAGATCAATTATGTATCAGTAATGTACATCCATGTCATCTCGGTAATTCTGTCTGGGAAACAGAATAGTTTTTCCATATTCAGGATGACCAGCAGAGGGAAGTCCTGAGGACAACTAAATACAATTGGCTGCATCAGTATAAAACTACAGAAGTTAAACAGTGGTGCACGTCTTACAGCTACAAAATCCACTTGTTATTAACCTAGAGGAGTATTACAATCTCAGCAACCTAACCAATCTACGTGTTCTTTCCTTAAAAAAACACAACACTTTTCTCTTGCATGTTCACATTATTGCTATGTCAAGTCAGAAGTGATGGCAACCTACCTAGTGTTTCAGTTCCTCTCATCAACGATATCATTATATACACACCAGGGGAGACACAAAACACTGAAATAGCTCCAATTTTACCACCATTTCGATCAGAACTAATTTTCCTCAATTTATATAAAATGGATTAAAATATAAATAATATTGGATGGTAACAATGGCAAGTTGTACCACAATTTAAAGAAAAGGAAATGTGCAAAATATCCTAATGCAGTTGCAATTTCCAGTGATGTAAATTGAAGATAAATATGTCTTATTTGAATCTAGATGAATTGACCAAGCACCACATGCACAAGAGATAATTCTGGTTTATGTTAATCCTAGGTAGGGTTATTGTTTTTCTCAAGGTACAAGCTGAATTTTAAAAATAATTAGCTTCTGGAAAGACAGATTTGCATCAATCTTGATTTGTTTTTGCTGTTGAAGGATAGAAAGGACAGTCAATAAACTCTAGACATAATTGAAGCATAACTATGGAGACAGAATTCCTTGTTTGCTGTCTTGGCTTTGCTTTGCTTTGCTTGCACCTGGAAACATTTCATTACCTCTTCAGTCAGAATCTTATGAACCAAAAAGTGGTGAAATGGAAATTAAATATCTAGAGCGCCTCATCAACAACATTATCTATACAATGTGTGGAACAATATGCAGAAATGAGTTAGTGCACAGTGTACAGGAATTCCAGTTATTAAGCAGATTTAAGGGCTGTGTGCAGCTAGACTTTGTGAATTTCTGCATTCTACAGCTGCACAATGTCCATGGTGTTGCAAGTATTAGCTGGGCCTATAGATTTTCTCCAGGCTGATACTGAGGTTCCGTGGAAGTAAAATAATCTTCTAGGAAGGATTGTAAATACTCAAAGGTTGGTCTCTCTTCTGGCTCCTTCTTCCAACACTGAATCATGAGATCATGAAGAGAGTCAGGACATTCGGGCGGGCATGGCATTCGATACCCCCGTTCCACCTGATCCAATACCTCCCGATTTACCATTCCTGCCAATCAGAACAAACTGACATGAGTAAGAATTCAGTCTCCAAACAATCTGCTTTGGAGAAATAACCAGTCAAGGAGAGAAGAACAATAGTTACGTGAACTTGCTGTTAATGAGACTTGTGTACTGTTCTACAATTCGTTTGTATGGCCTTAAAGAATCAATAAGCTACAATTCCCTTGCCGAATAACACAGACTGCAATCCCCTTGAATCACAATGATTTACTTGAATAGATTGAAGTGTTTATACTAATGCCCAGCCAGATTCGATTCAGTGCAAGCTATTAAATAACCAGCCCATCAAAGTGCTTAGTTTTTGTTTCATTCATGAAATAATCAGAAGATGTCCATCAGAGGTTAATGCCAACTGATGTAAATCACCTGCTTCGCTGCTCCGGCCACCTGCAAAGACAAGATATCAAGTTCTGTTTCCAAACAATGAGTGGAGAAGTATTGGACCTGTTCATAGTTAATCACTTAACCAAGTCTGCATCGATTGTCTGATCTGATGATCCACATAACCATAATTGATTTTCAAAATATAATTAATTAGATGCAAAGTAATTTGCGATATCACACGAGGTGTAATAAGGCGCAGTGTAAACACAGATTCATATTTTTGTAAACTGGCACTTCAGAAGGGAAAATTTGCATCTGTAACACAAAAATCCTGCCAAATATGCAATGCATTACACAAGAAGTTGAACAATACCCACTCTTAACTTTGGATAAATTAACTAAATGAAAGCGTTGCTTTCAGTCAACTGTTTAACAGGACAACGTTTTCTTGGATGAAGCAGTTACAAGAGAGTTTAAATACCAAGTACAGGGCTAACCCATTACAGAATGGACACTTACAGAAAATATGTATGGAGCACCAATTATTATTGAGCATAAAGCAACAGCTAGTGAATCACTTGTGCCTTAATGCTATACCAAAAGTGCTTGGTAGTTGAAATTCAGTTCAATCGTTCCACAGCATTTCAAATAAAGCAAAGATAACCAGAACTGTGACAGATTCCGTACATATGAAGTTTGAGAGTTCTTTACTTACTTCACCAACTGTACAATAGGCCAAACCACCCAATCCACATTTTCTTATGGAATCTTTTGTACAACACATTCCTGATTCACAAAAACTTTTGCACATGACAAATGTGTTTGCATTGCTGGTGTGAAAAGGCTGCTAGATGGGAAAAGGCAGGTTGTGGTGTTGGATTATTAGAATTTAGGTGTGACTCGGAGTGAAATACAGCTGAAGAAACATTTGGCCTGAATCTATACAATCTATGGTTAGTGTCTGCAGTTACCTGCACAGCTTCAAGCATTGGCAACTCATGTATTCATTACCTTTGAAAGTTGAAAATCATGGACTGTAAGATTTCAAAATTTGCATTATTACAGAGTAACTTTTCTTTTTGATTATGTGCATTCATATCACACCCAAATTTGAAAGAATATTGTACAGCAATCACTGTGCTCACGAATTATTATAATTTGACAAATGCAGAACCTGAATTAGTATATTAGAACTGCTGAACAGTTAGCTCAGCTGAATGTGAAATGGTTGCCAGTGGCTGGGTCTGCTGTGAATCGTGATGTTCAAGTCCATTGTGATGGTGAGGGACAAGGTTGGTGGATTACCTCTCAGTCTTTTTCATACATTGGTTAAATTGCAACTAAAATATTGTTTTAAATAAATTATTGTCTCCTGAGCAATATTCCCTCTCTGCACACCTCCCCTGTTTTCTCCCCCAGAAGGCTTCAGAAAAAGGTCAAGTTGTTGTTGTGTGGTGACAAGTTGCTTTCCAGAACCATGCCTAAGTGATCATTACTCATTGTGCCTTGCCTGTAGAGCAAGGTAGGCTTTCATGAAGAGACACTGACTTGCAGGCCAGTTCAGAACCAGAATCCAGACACATGCACTCCAGCAGGGGTCACCATATCCCAGCATGGTAGCTGGTAGAATTAAAAAAAAAGGGACCCTTGTGACGCACTGATTCCTACCTTTGGGACAGAAATTCTGGATTCAAGTCCCACCTGCCCCCAGAGGTGTATTGTGTCATGTCCGACCAGATTGCTTAATATGTTTCTAATGTAGCAATCAAGACAGGGAAGTCAATCGAAATTTACCTTTCCTGAGTTCAGGGAGTCAGATTCCAAATGCCCCTACTCTGGGCTGAAGTGTTAGCATGGCTTTAGGTTCTGACATGGGCTGAAAAGTAGACCCCAAGTACACACATGTTGGCAGTGGTACCCCAGCTTGGTGAACACATCATGGCCAGCCTGAGGTCTTCTCTTTAACTGCTCGCAGGCTGGCCTGGCATGTGGGCTCCTGATGCTGATGGTCCAATCAGAGGCCGGCATCTCTGAAGCCAAAACTCCCTGACTAAAAGAGGTGGGCACCTCTGAGGCAATTCAGAACCTTTGAGGCCAAGATTTGTATACCCCACATCGGATGGAGGAGAAACCTCCCTGAGGGGGTAGCTGGGGCTCTGGAGACCACCTTGATTATGCCCCCGACTACAGCCATTAATAGTGCAAATTGTCCCACATCCTGTACACTACATGGAATGTTGCCCAAAATGTTTCTAAAGAAATGTTTTCTGAAGATATTCCCTGCCCCTTTTCAAATCCCTTCTGGAATAACTCCACAGAGGCTGGTATCCCATCAACAAATCCCTCCCATTCGTTATCATCTCCAAGAAACTTGCAGGATTCAGCTCTCTGGCTGCAAATCTAGACTGAGATCAGCTAATTCAGTACACAATAAATGTATTTTCCACAATTGACCACAGCCAAGCTATAAACAAGAAGGGCGTAGAACTACTCTCAGGCAAGATACTCTTAGGTAACCAACATAACAGCTCCTTTCAAATGTTGGAAATCCTGTGCCATTTTCTCAGATTATTTCAATCCAGTGAAGTTAGACAACACTTTATGGGGATACTGGTCCTCCAGTTACACTATCCATGCATAGCATGGGAATGTGCTGTATAAAGCAAATAGTGTTAATCCTGGAATACAGCCATCTGACTCAATTACAAAGGTGTTGTTTAGAGTAAAAATAGCAACTACTTTGGACAGTTCAATGAGTTTTTACCCTATATTTGCCAAATTGAAAGGCTGCACTTATTTGAAAAATAATTGGGTCTTCATATTGTTTCAATCAGCTTGTCAAAGTTAATGATGAGATTCTGGATGCAATTATTAACGATTAAAACAGGCAGTCACTTAGTGACATTTACGGAGTCATACAGTCATAGAAATGTACAGCACAGAAACAAACTCTTTGGTCCAACTCGCTCATGCCAATCAAGTTTCCTAGATAAATCTAGTCCCATTTGCCAGTATTTGGCCCATTTCCCTCTCAACTCTTCCTATTCATACACCAATCCAGATGCCCTTTAAATGTTATAATTGCACCAGTCTCCACCACTTCCTCTGGCAGCCCATTCCATACACGCACCACCTTCTGTGTGAAAAGGTTGACCCTTAGATCCCTTTTAAATCTTTCCCCTCTTACCTTAAACCTATGCCCTCTAGTTTTGGTCTGCCCAAACCCAGAGAAAAGACCGTGTCTATTTACGCTATCCATGCCCCTAATGATTTTATGAACCTCTATAAGGTCAGACCTCAATCTCCAACGCTCCTGGGAAAGTAGCCTCAGCCCATTCGGCCTCTCCCTATAGCTCAAACTCTCCAGCCCTGGCAACATCTTTGTCAATCTTTTCTGATGGCTTTTCAAATTTCACAACGTCCTTCCCATAGCAAGGAGACCAGAACTGCACACAGTATTCCAAAAGTGGCCTAACCAATGTCCTGTACAGCTGCAACAAGACCTGCCAATCTCTAAACTCAATACACTGACCAAAAAAGGCAAGCATACCAAATGCCTTCTTCACAATCATATCTACCTGTGACTCTACCTTCAAGGAACTATGAACCTGCACTCCAAGGTCACTTTGTTCAGAAACACTCTCCAGGACTTTACCACTAAGTGTATAAGTCCTGCCCTGATTTGCCTGTCCAAAATGCAGCATCTCACATTTATCTAAATTAAACTCCATCTGCCACTCCTCGGCCCATTGGCCCATCTGATCCAGGTCCCGTTACATTCTGAGTTAACCTACTTCACGGTCCACTACACCTCCAATTTTAGTGTCATCTTCAAACTTACTAACCATATCTCCTATGCTCACATCCAAATCATTTATATAAATGACAAAAAGCAGTGGACCCAGCACTGATTCTTGTGGCACACTGCTGGTCACAGGCCTCCAGTCTCAAAAGCAACCCTCCACCATCACCCTCTGTCTTCTACCTTCGAGCCAGTTCTGTATCCAAATGGCTAGTTCTCCCTGTATTCCATGTGATCTAACCTTGCTATCCAATCTACCATGAGGAACCTTGTTGAACCCCTTACTGAAGTCCATCTAGGTCACATCCACCATTCTGCTCTCATTAATCCTCTTCATTACTTCTTCAAAAAACTCAATTAAGTTAACGAGACACAGTTTCCCATACACAAAGCCATGCTAACTACCCCTAAACAGTCCTTGCCTTTCCAAATATATATAAATCCTGTCCCTCAGCACTCCCTCCAACAACTTACCCACCACAGATGTCAGGCTCACCGGTCTATAGTTCTCTGGCTTCTCCTTACCACCTTTCTTCAATAGGGACATCACATTAGCCAACCTCCAGTGTTCTGGAACCTCACATGCAGCTATCGATGATACAAATATCTCAGCAAGGGGCCCAGCAATCATTTCCCTAGGTCCACTAATTTTTATAGGCATTTTAGCTTGCTTACTTTTGGGTAAATCATGTTAACACCAACACCAATTTCAAAGGTGGAGGCTTGTTGAATATCATAAATTTTTATCTGGAAAGACCTGCTACTTCTGCTGCTTGCTGGATTATTGGCTATTGCACAAATAAATTGATCATCTACTATTTTGACATTTACCTGGATATGGCACTCTTCCCTTTGTAGCTAGTTCAGTCATTAGAATTCCAAATGACCATACATCTGATTTTATGGTAAAACGCCCATACAGAGCAGCTTCAGGAGCTGTCCATTTGATTGGGAATTTGGCACCTGTATCAAGTAAAGACAAATTGATAATGAAAATTATCTGGAATGCAAATGTATTTTCAATATTTAACTTTCACCTGAATGAGGCAGGAAGGCTTTGGTTTAACATCTAATTCAAAGATGGAACTTAGTAGATTTCAGCAATCCGCCCTGGTCAATTTCACAAAATCACAGAAATTTTACAAAGCAGAAGCACCATTATGTTTGTGCTGTGACCGTCATGTTTGTGCTGGTTCTCCAAATGAGCACCTCACTATATTATCCTGCCTTCTCTCTGCAACACATTACATTGTTCCTTTTCAAATAACCATCAAATTCCCGTTTAGAAACCTTGATCGAATCTGCCTGCCACAGACTCTGGCAGTGCAATGCAGGATCCTAACCATTTATTTCATAAAAAGGTTTTTCATCATATTACGTTCGTTTATTTTAGAAATGTGTTTAAATCTACACACTCTTGCTCTTGAACCTTTCATGAGTGGAAATATTTTCTCCATACCTGCTCTGTCCCAACTTCTGACAGCTAAGTCTTTTTTAATTTGTTCATGGGATATGAGTGTTACTGGCCACACCCTGCTGCCTGAGTTTAGACTCTCACCAATAACTTTAGCAGAATGTCCAGCAGGAAATTCAGTTCCATCTCTGTTCAGGTGCAAACGATCCAGTACAGGTCCCATCAACCCCACAGCCAGTCCCAATGTCCCAAGAACCTAAAGCCATTTCTCCCACAACACCTTTATCCACACACTCATGTCTGTACTACCTGTGTGTGACACTGGGAGTTATGCAGAGATTACTACTTTTGAAGTCCTGCTTGCTAATTTCCTGCCTTGTTACCTGAATTTTGACTGCAAAACTACATCTCTCTTTCCACCTGTGTTGACATTACCTATGTGAACCATGGCTGCTTGCTGTTCAGCCTCCCCCTCAGGGTACTCTGAAGGGCTCAAGTACTGGATCAGTATTTGAATCTATGATTGTCTAGTTAGGAGGTAGTTCACCTCCAACCCTTAATCCTAGAAACCAGGTAATTCAATCCTATTTACACAAATGTTTTCCATTGATTTGTCCTATACCTACAGGGTTAACTCCTGATATAAAGCAAAAGAAGAAATGCAGCCTTTTTTTTCTTATGAAGGTCTTCAGAAACTATATTTATTTTGTTTAACTTCACTGGTTGGATGTACAGATTTTGCATTAAGAAATAAGGATATAAAACCAAGTTCCACATTACCAAAGCAGGGGGTGGGGAAGTAATTCGACAATGTTCAAACTCACAACGTCTATTTTTGTATGAATAATTTACGGTTTCTTAATCGATACCAGTACTCCTTTTGCCTTGTTTCATACAGTACTATTTCATTTTTCCTGCAATCATTATAATCTGTTTTCTTTTTTGATGGATTAGTTGAGCTAATATGAAATACAGTTGCAGAATCCACAAGGTTTTTAATAATTCATTTCATTTTACACTGTGAAATCTTGATAAGATCAGGTCATTGGAACAAGATGAAATTGTGGCTTGAAGCAATATGTGACTTTATCTAGTTTAGCCCTGCTGTAGCCTTGAGGCGAAAGGGAATAAAACTTCAGCTTTTCCATCTGGCATATTAACCAACTTGATCTGATTAAGCACTGTGCAGTCAAAAATGGTCATAAAAGAAACTGAGAAAAAAAAACGAGAGGAAGAAAACAATGCGGCACAAAACTGGTTCATGTCATTTTATCTCTGGGTTCAGAGCTGGAATCCAAGCAGACATGTGGAATGAGTGAATGTTTCCTATTTCCACACTTAAACACAAGATTACATTATAGCCTCATTCAAGGAGATTTGGGAGGATCCAAAGAACAAACTGCCTATTATCAGGAATGTACTGGCAATGTCAGACAAAAAGGAACATTTGAGCAATGGAAAATTCATGTTGGATTGAATGAGGGTGATTTTCTGGGTCTGGAAGCCATAGTCAATGAACCATCTTGTGTTATTATGAGATCCTGGAAACAAGTGTCAATGTTAAGGAGCTTCTTAGCTGAGCACAAAGGAATATGTCCCAAAACCTGAATCTCTAAATTTTATATTAGTTACACTGCATACATCCACAATCTTTCAAAATAATGAACTAGAAGTATTTGATTATGATAGGACATTTCAGAATCCCAATAATTGTAGTCAGTTGTACTATTCAATTTTGAAACACCCAGAACTAACCTTGTCGGGCTGTGTATTCATTGTCTTCAATCAATCGAGCCAAGCCAAAGTCAGCAACCTTACACACGAGGCTTTCGCCCACAAGAATGTTAGCCGCTCGTAAATCTCTATGAACATAATTCATTCTTTCCACATATGCCATACCAGCTGCAATCTGTAAATCAGGAGCAACACAGCATTGAATTTAACAAAGAAAATGGAGGAGAATCAAATTTTGCTTGCTTTCTGGAGTCATTTCCAAAGTTCTGCAGGGATGGTACATACTGATGTATTCTAAAATGTGAAGCACATAAAACCAAATGACACTCCCTTTGGGAACACTGAGGACGTAGATAAGGATATATGAAAAGTCTAATGCAAAAAGAACTCTACATGCAAATGGAACTATTAGCAAGTTTTGCAGGACAAGATTTCATAATGTAGTGTCATTAAGATGTATAGCACAGAAACAGACCCTTCGGTCCAACTCATGCATGCTGACCAGATATTCTACTTTAATCTAGTTCCATTTGCCAGCATTTAGCCCATATTCCTCTAACCCATTCTTATTCATATACCCATCCAAATGTCTTTTAAATGTTGTAAAAGCACCAGCCTCCACCACTCCCTCTGGCATCTCATTCCATATACACACCACCCTCTATGTGAAAATGTTGCCCCTTAGGTCTCTTTTAAATCTTGCCCCTCTCACCTTAAACCTATGCCCTGTAGCTTTGGACTCCCCCACCCCAGAGAAAAGACCTTCACTATTCACCCTGCATGTAGCTCATGGTATGATGCTGTATAAATAATCATTTTAATATGTACTTAATTGCTGCTCATATCTTTGAATTAGACAACCATCCATGATGGCAAGAGGAAAAACAGGATGACCATCAATCGATTGAGGAAGGAGGAAAAGATATTCCTACATTTAGTCAGCATTGGTCAAATATTGGAAAGCAACATACCCTTTTGGCAAATATATAAATACTGCTAGGCTAACGAGAAAAGGTAGAATGATTTACTTTTGAATGAATACCATTTGTCTTTGAAGGCACAGCAAAAGTTGACCTATAACTTATCAATTTTTTTACAATGCACTCTTTTGTGGAATATACAGTGCATTATTTTTATTATCTTTGTCCAGACACACTTCAGCATCAGTATAACAGCAGTACTAGAGAACCATTTTGCAGCCTCACAGGTTATGAAAGTATTTAGCATTTACAGGCCATGGATTCAACAATAAACAAAGATAGGGCTCTGAAGTGCCATAATGTATCTCATACCATCCTTTGATTGGTGAATGGCAACATTTACTAGGTAATTGTGACCCTTTTGCTTCCCTACTGTCATCTAGTTGATTCTATCAATGCCCATTGGTGAATCTGAGGGCAGCTTTACCTTGTAAAATCCCAGAGTGGCATGAATTCATTTACTTCAGAAAATATAAAACTTAAAGTGCACCCCCAATGGATTAGTAGGTAACACCAGGAAGCCCATAGTGCCTGCCTTATTCCATATGTTTCAGTGCTATCTACCTGCGAGCAATCTAAAAGACAGCAGTCAGCAACTGTTTATGGAAAACATTAAACAGAAATCTGTTTGTAATAAACTTTTCAATTAATGCCAAAGCAACTTTATATCTTGTGCTTCCGAATGACTCAGCTTTAGGTTCGGAATACAAGCCAGTTAACTTTTGGAATGATTTCTCCATGTTCAACCAGCATTAAACATTACTATAGCTATATAATTTTCTACTTGAATTGTATGGCTTTCTCCCACTGGAAGTCTGTTCAACACTCAGCTGCACTTTGAGATAAACACGCAATGTAACATGTCCAAATACTCATCTAGATTTTCTCATATCATCCACGACTTAAGACATTTTTACATCCTAAATTGAATTAAAAGGAGTGTCTCTCCTGCCCATATTTATATATTTCATTAAGTAGTTTGCACTGGCCAGAGATAGAGGTAATGTTATGAGATAAAAGAGTATTTTTGTTTAAGAAAGAAGATAATATTGCTACAAAATATCACCCTTGGTAAAATTAGGATCATTAAAAAAATTGCATTTATGTAGCACTTCACCTAACCACCAGAAATCTCAAAGCTCTTTAGCGCCAATGAAGTACTTCTGAACTGTAGCCACTATGGTTGTGTAGGAAACACAGCATTTAATTTATGCATAGCAAACTCCTAGATACAGCTTTCGTGGTAAAGACATATATCATTTCTTGGCAAATTGGATTTTAAGGTAGAGATGACTAGCTGTGTGGTTGCAATCTTGCGCATGGCATTTTTTGAAAGCGGTCAGAAAGTAATATAGAACAGTGAACTAAAGACCTAAATTTCAAGGTTACATACAATTTAAGTGCCTTGCAGCCAACTTGTGGCATTTGGGGTTTGATTAGCTCAGTTGACTGGACAGCTGGTTTGCCATGCTAGGTCACACCAACGGCACTGGTTCAATTCACATACAGGCTCAAGTCATTAAGAAGGTCCTGTCTCTCAACCCCACCTCTTACCAGAGGCACGGTGACCCTTTGCTTAAACTCAACACTCAAGTCATTCCTCCTTCTCTCTCCTTCTAATGAAATGGTATCCCTCTGGCACTATGCCAACTTTACCTTTACCTTAACTGTGGTGTTGGGCGGTGGTTGGTTAGCTGTGTTTGCTGGATGGCTGGTTTGCAATGCTGAATGATGCCAACACCATGGGTTCATTTCCCACCCTGTCTGTGATTAACATGAAGGACTCTCCTCCTCAACCTCTCCCCTGGCCTGAGGTGGGGTGACCCTTACATTAAACTGCCATCAGTTGTCTCTTCTAATAACAGCAACTCTTTGATCTGGTAGAACCATGTAAACTTTACATTTTACCTGTGGTATTAATTGATGAAGTGTTTTCAAAGTTGAACTATTACATTCAGAGCAAACAGATCAGGGGTCACTGATATT
Organism: Ginglymostoma cirratum; assembly: GCA_024137785.1. Classification (NCBI taxonomy): domain Eukaryota; kingdom Metazoa; phylum Chordata; class Chondrichthyes; order Orectolobiformes; family Ginglymostomatidae; genus Ginglymostoma; species Ginglymostoma cirratum. The sequence goes on from JAHRHZ010000088.1 coordinate 11,543,930, forward strand.
TTGGGTTCAGTTCAGAATCAGCTTTCAATTCAGAAAAATAGCTTCAAAAAGCACATTAGTTTGTGAAGTCCCTAAGCCATGTGCTTTGTGTAGAAGTTTTCAGATATTTTCTATATTAATCTGCTCACAGAAATTGGTATACGCTGCTGCAGCAAATGGGACCTGAATTCAGGCCTCCAGGCTGAGAGGTACGGACACTAATACTGCACAACAGCCCTTATTGAGTTTTACAAGCAATCAGACTGAAAGGACGTTCAGGCCATCAGAACTGAAAAGAACAACCTAGGCCACCAGAATGAGGGCTAAAGGCCATGAAGACCAGGTAGAGTAAGTTAATTAAGGAATTAAAGAGCTAAGATAGGAGGGGCATTGTGCAAGGACTGAATATCTCTCAAGGGTACTGCTGTGAAATAGGATAAACCTTTGTTTTAATATTTATGTTAAGTTTTTTTTCTAAATCATCCTGTATGTACGTGAATGCATATTTTATATTTACATATATATTTACATATGAGATAGATACATAGTTCTTTCTCTTCTACAAAATAAACTTGTGTTTTTTTTGTTAAAGCAGGGCCATGTGAATGTGTTCAGTCACTAATTACCATAATAAACAAATGCAAACATGAAAACGTATCAAGTCAAATTTTACTCAGGGATCTGGTTTGTCAAGTATTGCCATCAGCCAGGACCATAATACTTGACCTTAAATGTTGTGACTTGGAAATAAGAACACATCATCATCAGCTGTCCCTCAATTTGAGGATGACACTTATTTAGAGTGGCAAATTTCTGCTCTAGTTCTTTATGTAACTGAGCATGCCAGTTCTCAAGCTACAAAGCTTTGGGCGCATGGGCCCGACATGGTAGTGGAATGCAGAGTGAAGGACTTGCTTCCTTTTCTTTACCTTGTTGTTGCTTCTCTACCTCATCTTCTAGACTTTGTTCTTCCCAAGCCACAGCTAGCATTCAAACTGTCTTTGAATTCACTGGTTTCACAGAAAAAGGTGATAATTATCATTCTCTACCGAACTAGTCATTCATTTATCACAATTGTTGGCTTACTGGGATAATGAGGATGCAGGGAAGCCTTACTAATGAAACAAATCTGACGTCAAAGTCTTTTAATTCAAGAAATAATTTGCATTTACAGCATTTCTTGATATTTGCATCCATTACAACTAGTTGATAGCTACAAGGTTAACCAAATGCAGCTAAATTTTTAATGTTTAAAGAAATGAAATGCCCAGTGGACACGACAGTAAAATTCACAGCATGGTTCCCTACTTAACATTGCTTTTAGAATTCGGATGTGAACATCATCGGTACATGCACAGATTTGTTTTCGCCTGGCCCTAATAAGTGGTTGAGTTGGACAACTTCTAACCCAGAGCTGTTCTTTGATGTGTAGGATGAATGTGATTATGGATCGAATGACCCCAGATTATTGAGGTCCATTTTAGGAAATGCTAAATTAATAGATCATGCCATTGGTAACATAACACATTAAATAAAACCACGAGAGTATAAAGGACTTTTAAAACTCATGCATTTTTTATTAGCAATAAGTTGGCACTAACCTGAGCAGCCATATCAACCAGCTGTGGAAGCCTCAAGTACTTTCCCATCTCACCTTTAAGGAAATCCAATAAACTTCCTGTAATAGCAGACCATTCAAAAGATAAGAAAGTGGCGACGCCTTAGGCTTCAACTCAATTACTTTCTATGATATTACATTTTCATCCTGTATCTGCGTGATCGACAAAACAGAGCCACAGAGCAACGAGATAGATTTTTTTTTAATACTCAGGGAAAGAAACTATCAAGGATTCTCAAGTCAAGGTACAATACATTAAGATACAGTCACATTTCATTCTACTTTGCTACCAAATATGCCTGAGCGATAAGGTTTTTAATCAGTCTGCCATGGTAATGTTAGAAGCGTACACCATGCATGCATGGACATTTGTCACTGTGACTGTGGGAAGATGGGAAATCTGCTCACTGTTCAGCTTGCTTGCACATGTGCAGATCCAAACATTCAGTCTGAGCATGCACTATAATCGAGAATTGTATCTCTGGGATCAGAAGTACCTGTGCTTGCACAGTAAAGAGGTGCGCAGTTGTTGTATGACTGTAGATTCGTTAGGTGGATTGTTCATGCTAAACTTAGTGTCCAGGGTTGTGTAGGTTAGGTGGATAAGCTATGGGAAATGCAAGGTTACAGGTGGAATGCTCTTCAGAGGGTCAAAGAAACAAAGAACAAAAAACAACGAAAATTACAGCACAGAAACAGGCCCTTCGGCCCTCCAAGCCTGCGCCGATCCAGATCCTCTATCTAAACCTGTCGCCTATTTTCCAAGGATCTGTATCCCTCTGCTCCCTGCCCATTCATGTATCTGACCAGATACATCTTAAATGATGCTATTGTGCCCGCCTGTACCACCTCCGCTGGCAATGCGTTGGAGGCACCCACCACCCTCTGTGTAAAGAACTTTCCACGCATATCTCCCTTAAACTTTTCCCCTCTCACCTTGAAATCGTGACCCCTAGTAAAAATTGAGTGCCCCAATCTGGGAAAAAGCTTCTCGCTATCCACCCTGTCTATACCTCGCATGATTTTGTAGACCACAATCAGGTCCCCCCTCAACCTCCTTCTTTCTAATATAAATAATCCTAATCTACTCAACCTCTCTTCATAGCTAGTGCCCTCCATACCAGGCAACATCCTGGAGAACCTCCTCTGTACCCTCTCCAAAGCATCCACACCCTTTTGGTAATGTGGTGACCAGAACTGTACCCAGTATTCCAAATGTGGTCGAACCAAAGTCCTATACAACTGTAACATGACCTGCCAACTCTTGTACTCAATACCCCGTCCGATGAATGAAAGCATGCCGTATGCCTTCTTAACCACTCTATCGACCTGCATTGCCACCTTCAGGATACAATGGACCTGAACACCCAGATCTCTCTGTGCATCAATTTTCCCCAGGGCTTTTCCATTTACCGTTTTGTTCGCTCTTGAATTGGATCTTCCAAAATGCGTCACCTCGCATTTGCCTGGATTGAACTCCATCTGCCATTTCTCCGCCCAACTCCCCAATCTATCTATATTCTGCTGCATTCTCCGACAGTCCCCTTCACTATCTGCTACTCCACCAATCTTAGTGTCATCTGCAAACTTGCTAATCAGACCATCTATACCTTCCTCCAGATCATTTATGTATATCACAAACAACAGTGGTCCCAACACGGATTCCTGTGGAACACCACTGGTCACAGTTTTCCATTTTGAGAAACTCCCTTCCACTACTACCCTCTGTCTCCTGTTACCCAGCCAGTTCTCTATCCATCTAGCTAGTACACCCTGGACCCCATGCAACTTCACTTTCTCCATCAGCCTACCATGGGGAACCTTATCAAACGCCTAACTGAAGTCCATGTAAGTGACATCTACAGCCCTTCCCTCATCTATCAACTTTGTCACTTCCTCAAAGAATTCTATCAATTTGTAAGACATGACCTTACCTGCACAAAACCATGCCGTCTATCACTAATAAGCCCATTTTCTTCCAAATTAAATAGATTTTATCCCTCAGTATCTTCTCCAGCAGCTTCCCCACCACTGACATCAGGGTCACTGGTCTATAATTTCCTGGATTATCCTTGCTACCCTTCTTAAACAAGGGGGCAACATTAGCAATTCTCCAGTCCTCCGGGACCTTACCCGTGCTCAAGGACGCTGCAAAGATATCTGTTAAGGCCCCGGCTATTTCCTCTCTTGCTTCCCTCAGTAACCTGGGATAGATCCCATCCAGACCAGGGGACTTGTCCACCCTAATGCCTTTTAGAATACCCAACACTTCCCCCCTCCTTATGCTGACTTGACCTAGAGTAATCAAACATCTTTCCCTAACCTCAACATCTGTCATGTCCCTCTCCTTAGTGAATTCCGACGCAAAGTACTCATTAAGAAGCTCACTCATTTTCTCTGACTCCTCGTACAACTTCCCTCCTTTGTCCTTGAGTGGGCCAACCCTTTCTCTAGTTACCCTCTTGCTCCTAATGTATGAATAAAAGGCCTTGGGATTTTCCTTAACAGTGTCAGTGTGGATTCGATGGGCTGAATGACCTGCTTCCACACTAGGGATTTTATGATTCTATGACTGTTAAAAAAAATACTGCTTGGACACATTTCCACACTAGCATAGATTTCAAGGTGAATAAATATTCAATTTTTTTTTTAGTTAAGCCACCAATCTAAGTTTTGGAATAGATTCAAAGAAGGAAAGGATATATTCTTGTTGTATACATTATTTTGCAAACCTCTCTAGTAAGGCCATGACCCGAGTAAATACAAGTAAATGTGACACTTATGTCCATTTGATTCAGCTGAAAAAGGGAATGTGTGTTGTGAAATTGTTTGTCTCACTGAAGTGTGCCTTGATACTGAAAAGTTTGGACATCACTGCCTTAATCCTCAATTTCAAGTTGCAACATTTTCTTTTCCATTCCCCACATCAAGCATTCTGGTCTCTCAGAATAAACGTCATTAATTTGCATTGGTTTAGAGGGGCACTAAGGTAAACAGACATCCCAATTACTGAACTTCATGAAAACAACAAGGTTATTTTGTGTTTGTTTTAAGGGTTTTGAATATCAAAACCTAAAAATCTAAGTGACCCACTAAAAAGAAAAATACATTTTAATCTTCTTATTCCTTTCTGCCCAATTATCATATTTATAAGAAACTCATTCAATAGAACGTGTGCAGATACCATACAAAATAAAATATGAATTTGGACAATTTAAAAAGTTTTTCAGCCCCAAAAACATTGCAATGTCGCACTATCCTCCCCAACTTTCTTCCATCAAATTGAAATACAGCATGCTTGGTACCCACAGCCACCGTCCCTCTGATAATTTTGCTCCTTGCTGCAGTGTCAGGATTTCATACCAATCACGTGACAGGGAGTTCAGACTCTTACAAGTTCGCGTTTAATGTATGGCTCAACCACTCAGCCAACCAACTCTTTTTCAATAACTTTCCTGAAATGAAGTGAACTTGCAATGCACATTTATACACAAAGTACAATTGGAAAATTTGATTGGTAACGCAGAGGTGCAGGACTGAACGGAAGCTAAAGGCAGGTGACCTACCCAGGGCAGTGAACTGAGAGTAAATTGTTAAAACAAACAGGATTACCATACCTGTTTATTTTAGTGGGTTTCAAAGATTTTCTATCATGCCACATTTCCACAATGATTATTAGAATTTTTTCGATACACAGAAATACATTTTCCAGTAACGATGTAAACTGAAAACAAGGTGCAAAGTTTCAAAGAATGCTCAGTGGTTGTACATAGTGCTCCAGTATCATTGATGTTTGTGGATTATTCTCATATAAGTGATCACAAAACCTTTGTTAAATTATTGGATTCACTAAGCTAGGTGGTAATGAAAACACAATTCAAAATGAACCTGAGAGACTATTTTCTCAGCTACCAGGCTAAGTGAATCTGAAGTGGTTATTTTGATATGACCTGCATGTCAGTGAAACCCCACACACTAACATAAAAAAATGATAATGCAACAACATAAAATTTTCATCAATACTTTACTTCAAAGAACAAAAAACAAAGAAAATTACAGCACAGGAACAGGCCCTTCAGCCCTCCAAGCCTGCGCTGATCCAGATCCTCTATCTAAACCTTCTGTTAATAAATTACCTTTTTTCCATCAATAACTTACTTTTTTCCATGTATACTTTATAAAAAACAGCATTAATATGGTTGACAGAACAGTGGCCAATTAGTCTTATCTAAATACTACTGGTCACTACAAAAGAACACTTCAAAAGGCACCAAAGACTAGCTAACCAAAAATTTGAATACCAAGCAGTATCGAAACCCATTTGGAATTCATTCAGGAAATCCTTTTCCATGCCCATTTTTTGAGAACTAAATTTCTCAAAAAGATATATAGCATTATGAAGTGTTACTCTCATAATGAAAAATAGATATCAATTTATATTTTAGTCCCAGGTTCCATGTTAAACCCAGTTTTTACAATTATATTTTAAAGATACTGGGTTCCATTCCAGAGGGGTCAAATACACCAGTGTTAAATCTTTTGTGATGAACATCCCATTCAATTCCATATATAACTACCTTTGCTCATGTACTCCGTTACAATGTAGATTGGTTCTTCAGAGACGACTGCATACAACTGTACCAGTTTGTCATGCCGTAGCTTTTTCATGATCTGAGCCTCCTGCAGAAAAGCCTCTGGAGACATTGTACCGGGTTTTAAAGTCTTGATTGCTACTTTTGTTGTTCCATTCCAAGTTCCTACAGTACAGCAGAACACATGTAAAAACTTGCTACAAATTCAACATCAATTCATTTATTTTTGCTCTAATCCCCCTCTTCCCCTTGGTCTCCTCTCTGTGTTCTTTATCCTCTCACTTCTAAAGCTGTGCAGTACCACACACAATCTCCTTTTCTCTCCCTCATTCATGATGCTCTCTGTGAGCAGTTCAGAGACTTCAGCTTAATCTAATGGCTGTTAGAAAGCTAATCACTTTAAATGCAGATATTCGGTGTTTCTGATCCCTTTAATTCTGGGAAAGACAAACCAGAGAACCTCATATGTCATATTTAGTCATCGTACTGTAACATGACACCATCTCCCGAAGAAAGTTTAAAACTGACCCATTTAGTGATCCAACGAAGTACAGATGCTGGAAATCAGAAATAAAAATAGAAAGTGCAGGAGAAACTCAGCAGGTGTGACAGTATCTGCGAAGAGAGAAACAGAGTTAATGTCTCAAGTCCAATATGACTCTTCTTCAAAACCTATTCTTCCTGTGCCAAACAGGAGTCAAGTTGAACTCAAAATAATATTGTGTCTTTTTCCACAGACACAGCCAGATCTGCTGAATTCCTCCAGCGCTCTCTATTGATTATCAGTACTGTGTTTCAGTATTTCTCACAGTCAGTGACTTTCTGACTTTAAGATAGGTACTGACGATCATCACTGTTTAATAGCATGTGACCTGAGGGTATTAAGTTCTCATACACCATCTTACCTCAGTTCACTTGAAGCATAACACTTTACTGGAAGCATGCTCCTTTGTTGTAAGCTAACAGCTTAATCTTAGCTTAAATACAGGAATGCAATGTTTGCACCTAACAGATAATTGTAATATCTGTTGGATTCTTCAATACCATGATACCCATGCAGCGTTTCTTATGTTGCAGTGGATACCATAAGCATTGCTGCATCAGGTAAACCACCACGTTTTAGGAAAACTCATTAGGCAGTTTCAGGAATTCGAACCAGAGCCCTCCATTTTGAAGTTAACATCCTTATGACAATATTATAAAGCTCTTAATTTCTTACAAAAAGTACAATATTCTTGTACAATGTGTTGCACAAATTTATCTCAGCGTGTAACACTATTAATCTATCCTGAAACGAAGATTTCATATTTTCCTGAATCTAATTAGTGAGGGAAGAAAACAAATCTTTCTAATAATGGATACACATACTAAGAACTTAGCAGATATTTTGAAGTTAGGAAAAGGTGATTGGCACACATAGGACTGATTGAGATTAAATTTACAAAATTCTGGAAACACGCTACAGTAGGTTATAATTTGTAAACAGCGAGTACAAGTTCATATTTTGGGTGTGCATTCATTGTCACTAGAAACCACAGCTGAAGTTCACTTTTTCTCTCCACTGTTGTTAATCAACCTGCTGTGCATTTCCCTATTGTCATTTCAGATTTCCAGCATTTGCAAATCCTTTTTATTTGTGCTGTGAGTTGATGTGAAACATTCAATACAGTCTGAGATAAAGCATAATTCCTACTGGGAATGTGGCAATCTCTGCAAAGTGTGCAGACATTATGAGGGATAAATTGCCAATTTCTTAAAAGCTATGTTACAATCTAACACAAAGGTACTCGGAGAGGTAATAACATTGAACTATCCAATCACAAAATAGTATGTGAAATATATTACATTATGCTACTCTGAAAAGCAACTTTAATTAAAATCTGTAATTGAAACAGTGATGAGGTTGAAGCAGTTGCTCATATTCCCTGTCAAAGTAATCCTTCCAGCAATACAATAACGTACACCATCTCTAATATCAGACTTAGTGTAAGGTCTCTTACCCATCCAAACTTCTCCAAAGCAACCCTGTCCGAGCTTCACTTCCAATCTCAAGGATTCCCGTGGGATCTCCCAAGCATCTTTAGCTAAGCCCTGGGTCTGTGGTCTCACAGTTGGGCAAACAGTTGTCAACCGATGACACAAGCCATCAGCGTGCTCTGGAAAGAAAGACCATTATCCAGTGTAAACATCTCATTAGCATTCGAAACATTTATGCCAGCTAATGCAGCCCGGCTCCCACAACTAAGCATGAGTGCACGCACTTTTCAACTTTGTAGCCTGCTTTGGCTTATACTAAGAGATTTCACAGGCCGCATGTAAATTTACTGCTCCTATTAATATCCACAATTTAACCCTAACTGTTACCCTATCTAACTACTGGTAAATCCTAAAATAAAAGGTCCTAATTAACAGGTCTACCTCCCAATCTGGCAGACTCTGCCAGACCTCAAGGCCTACAAAATGCAAATGCCACAAGTCTCCAAGTCAGAAATATAGCGATAATCTTTCTGATTTAATGCTCGCTGCAGGAAGGGGCTCAAACCAGGAGTTTCAGCCAGGAGGTCACTGCTTACAGACATGTGATTTTCCATTTGTTACTTTCCTTAAAATAATTCTATTGCCTAAGATAAAATGTACCAGGGATACATGCACATGGATAGTGAAATAAAACTTGTAAATTAGGGTTGCCACCCTCTAGACTAGTATTTCTAATGAATATTTCCAACTCTGGCTCGAATGCTAAGTCAGAACATTTGCTCCACTATCTTGAATAGGAAAAAGATGCCTGGACTCAAAGGGCTGGGTTACTAGCCCTTGTATGCTGCACTCCACCTACCATATTTTACAGCTTGGACATCGTTCATTTGGCAGAATGGAACTTAACACAGCCATAGGAACTGAGGAAAACAAGACAGATTTTTCACTTCTTTTTCCTGTGTGTTGCCTTAGGCTTGCGCAGTGGGGTGTGTAGACTAAAGTTAGGTGGCAAGAAGCCCATGAATAGAGTTACTGCACTCAGTTGATCCAACAGGGGCTGAAAAGTATCTATAAAATGGAACTGTTTGAGTGTGCAAGTGTTCCAAAAAAAAGAAATAAGCTGCTGTGCCACTCTTTATGTTTGGCAATATTACTTCCACAACAGATGTATGCACAGTAGGGAGGATTTCCTGGCCTGTAATTCCAACTGGGTCTAACCTGCTGGCAGCACATAGCTGAGATGTGGAATGTACACTATGCCACCAAATTTCCATTATTACCACCCAGGGAACAAAACTTCCTGCCAGAAGAAAGGAACAAAAGGCTTTGTTTACAAATCATGCAATATCCTAGAACAGAAAACCTACAATGCAGAAAGAGGCCATTTGGTCTATCAAGTCCACACTGACCCTCTGAACAGATTACCACCCAGACCCAGCTCCCCCACCCTATCCGTGTAGCCCCACATTTCCCATGGCTAATCCACCTAGCCTGCAAATCCTTGGACACTATGGGGCAATTTAGCACGGCAAATCCGCCTAACTTGCACATCTTGCACAATTTTGTGGGAGGAAACCAGAGCACCCGGCAGAAACACTCATGGACATAGGGAGAACGTGCAAACTTCACACAAACAGTCACCTGAGGCTGGAATCAAACACAGGTCCCTGGCGCTGTGAGGCAGCAGTGCTAGCCACTGTGCCATCTACTCATTAATTAAACAAAAGAGGATACTTTCCTCTGCTTTGAAGAATATGCAGCCCAAATTCTAATACCCACTTCTAGCTTCCATTCCCAAAGGGCCAGAGAAATGGTGGAAACGCTTCGTTAATCATCTGCTAATGTCTTCTTCGACCAATTAATTGGAAGCTCATGCTCTCCTTCCACGCATAAAAGATGCCATTGCTTTGGCCCAACATCTTCTTGATGGTCTGGCTCAGTTCAAGAAAATGGTCAGCATGTCAAACAAATTACTGCATTGAGAATAGGAGTTGGGTGGTCATGCTGCAGCTCTACAGAACATTGGTTAGGTCACTTTTGGAATTCTGTGTGCAATTCTGGCCTCCTTGCTATAGGAAGAATGTTGTGAAATTTGAGGCGAAAGAGGTAGATGAGGGGTAAGGGGTAGGGGAAGGGTTGGGAAGAGAAGGCCAGGGAGAGGTGAGGGTTAAGGGTAGAAAAGGGTGGAAGGTGGGAAGAGACAGGTAATAGGAAGGACAGGGTAATGATTCTCAGTAGGTCACCACCTTCCTGATCCCAGGTCTCTCAATCAGGCATTAAGTGCTTTTGAATGAGAGGCACCCCTCCCATACATCTGCACATCAACAGTGGCTTGTTTTATGTGCTCCCCTGTATATTATGTCCCCATCCACTGCTATGGCATCAGACTAAGTGGGCATTCTTGTAGCAGTGGCAGGAAGGTGACAGGGCATTAAATTCAGTAGATAGGCTCAAGCCAGCTCATTTCTCTTTAAATGCAGTGCTTTGTTCTACACATCTTACAGGCATGCATCCTCAATTAATCTACAGATTCACTCATTATTGTAATGAAATCCTAGAGGTTGAGTCTTATGGTGGTATTAACAATTCTTATTTTCCTCTACAGTATTTTAAACTGTTAAGATACTGAATTAAAAACAAAAAATATTGAAGATGCTGTTTAAAGTGAAATTTTAATTCAGATTCTTTGTACTGGCAAGTGAACCATTCTAATACACAATATTTTGTTTTGACTGCTGCTTGATGTTTAAATAATAATTACAACAAATTTCTATTTCTTCTCTAAGGTCACTGAATAAAAGCTTATGCCATGATTTTGCTATGAGGTGGGTAAAGGAGGCAGGTCCAAAATCTACTGTCACTGGAACTGTGATCCGTCCCATACTGTAGGCATTATTCTGAACCACATTCTAGCTGTCTACAAATTGAGGTAACTGGTCTCCTGCAACATAGCTACAATACTAAAATTAATCATTTCATTCAAAGTTGCTTTGCAGCGTGGAAACGTCTCTCCATTTGAAAAGTAGTTCTTTAGACCTTACTTGAATAGTGGAGCACCAGCTGCTGCAGGTTTTCAAACTGTGTTCGTGAAGTAATGTAGAAGCCACCTTTATCCAGTTTACGAATCTTGTAGTGCTTCACATTCAGTCCTTTCGCATTGTCATAGTCAGACACAGAGAGGCAATAAGCACCTGAATAAAAGGGAAGTAAAGAAAAGGCTCTTTATGCATACAAGAGCTTTGTATCACTTCATTTCCCACTACACTAGTACAATCTAGACACTTGTATGAAGCGTGAAATGAACTTGCGGTTATGGAGTTTAGCAGAAGCGGATATAAAAGACTTGATTTGCCCAAATTTCCTGTTGGGCCAAACACGCTAAGAAGTAAATTAATCTGCCAATTTTCAAGAAACTCCAACATAGGAATTGCTCTTCCTTCAATCCTTCATAGCTGTTATTTACAGCACTCATTGCATTTCGAAATTATGCCCAGTGCATCAATCATTTAATCTATGTAAACAGCAGTCCTTTACCATGGTTTTCTTGCTTAACCTGATCATATGTTGCTTGTTGCAGCTCTTCTCCCTTAAAACTAATGAATTCTCCATCTATTCCTCATAGTTAGGTCCCAGGCTTCACTAATTGCTATTTTTGAATGAAATATTTATTTGCAGAAGATAATTACTCTATGCACTAATTGCAATGTAGCATACGATCTTAACCTTTGATTCAGACAACGCAAAAATCCACATGCCCTGTGTCAATGAAATGTATTTCATGCCAGCTTGCAATAAAACCTCAGAACTGATTATCCTACATATTGCTAGATTTGCTGAATACAACTGATTAAGAACAATACGTGTACATATGGGTCATTTTCAGCAAGTCCCTGCTTGATCTAAATTTTAGATTTACTAACCACCTACACAGTTTTCTGTTTATCACCTTAAACTTCCTGGAAGTATAAACTTGGACATTTTCATTTGTAGTTTTTCAAATGCCAACAAAATATTTTATTCCAAGTCATGTTTTCTCACTTCTACTTTGTAAGGCAGACTATGTCCCATAACTCAACTACTGATTAAAATAAAACAGGCTCTGCGTTACTAGGAATGTACGGTGTTTAAGGAGACGTAATAGAATTGTTTGTAATACCAAAGATGGCAGTTCATTGTTATGTTGAACAATGTTCTGCTTGAAAAACTGCATTTTCACTATAGCATATATTTACAAAGAAGCTGCTCTCAAGAGCATTAAATTAGCTTCAGTATAAAAATCACCACAAGCTGAATCTGTCTACTGCCATATTTTATGTCGTTCTGTTGATAGCTTTTTTCGGATCACTGCAGAATCCAATTCTCAAGTCAAAATTCCTGATAACACAAAGCTTTCAGTACACCAGGTTTGTGATTCCAGGCATTTTTTTTCAGTACTTTTGCAGTTGTTGTCATTCCATAGATGTTGGACTTCTTTTTTAATGAAAACTGAGAGAAAGGCTTCCTTTCATGTCTGTAGCAAAGTTGTCTGAACCTTTTACTTCTCCATGCTCAATATTTCATCAAGTACAGAGCTCCACTAGGAAAATCAATCAGAACGAGCTCTGAGGTTGGACCTATAGGATTCTGCAATATCTGGAGGTTTCGTTAAAAACACTTTAAAGCTGCACAGATAAAAGTCACCTGCAGCATTATGCACCAACAGTTTAAGTTCAGTTCCGATTGTCCCTCTCCTCTCATAGGACTCAACATGTTGTAGGATATAGGTCCTTGTGAGCCTGATGCTGAGTGTGAGGTCTCCGTCATCAAACGCTCTTTACCTCAGAGGGCTGAAAGCTCTGTTGGCACATTAGAGATGATGCTGAGTTCAATTATAGACATCTGCTGTTGCTGCCAAGATACAGGGATTGATTAACGTTGCCCAGTGGCTTACTATGGATCCTGAGATTCAGCAGGTAGTATTGCATGGCAGTAAGAGGCTGGTAGGAGGAGGCTTGCCTTCTGAATATTTAGCCTCAGACCCATTTTCTCATATACCTCCATTAATGTATCAACAATGGTATGAAGCTCAGCCCCTGAGTGCTTGCATATGCAAGTGTTGTCTGCACACTGCAGCTCAGCAGTAGAGACTGAAGTGGTCATAGTTTTGGGTGGAGGCGATGTAGCTTAAGTGGGCATTGTTTAGACGCAGACCTAGGTAACGAGTACCAGTGTGTTATTTAATTGACGGATGAGTAACATCACAGACAGGTTGAGTTGCGTCCTTAGCCAATGTCCATACAAACACCCTTTCCAGCAAACATTATCATAATGCAAGCAAATGTAGTTTCACACCTCCTCTACACACATCTGTTCCTTTACTTCTCCCATTACCATTCAATACAGTCTTACACCATGAAATATTTTATCGTTTAACTTCTTTTGCCCTATACCTAATCACAAACTTTCCCTTATGCTCTTTTTACCTTCACATTTTTGAAATAATATGTGCCAGACATGTGCCAGGCAAGGACCATCTCCAACAATGGAGAATCCACCATCTTCCCTTGATATTCAATGGATTGCTATTGCTGAAATCTCCTATTATCAGCATCCTGGGGATTACCACTAGCTAGAAACTGAACTGGACAAGCCACATGCCATGGAGGACAATGCAGCCTACTTGACTGTCAACCATGCACCCCATTCAATATCCATTCCCTCCACCACTACACACAGTGGCAGGAGCATGTACCATTTGCACTGTAGCATCTCATCAAGGTTCCCTTGATAACACCTTCCAAATCCACAGCCTGCATCATCTAGAAAAACAAGGGTAGCAGATATATGAGAACACCATCTGCTGAAAGTATCCCTCCATCCTGAATTGGAACTACATCATCTTTCCTTCACTGTTGCTGGGGCAAAATCCTGGAACTCCATCTCTAATAGCACCGCTGGTCTGCCTTCTGACATGGATTGCAGCAGTTCGAGAAGGCAGCTCACCAGCGCCTTCTCAAAGCTTATTGGGGAATGGGAAGTAAATGCTGTTCTCCAGGAATGCACACATCCTGTATAAAATTTTACAAAAAGTGAACATTTAATTAATCCCAGTTTGATGTAAGGTCACAGACCTGAAACATTCTGCAGGATCCTCTGGCCTGCATAAAGGTAGAGGGGCAGCCTTGGGAAATTTTATAAGCAGCCTGGGAAATATGACAGGTAGCTCATGAGCAACCTTCCCATTCTGATTTCAGTTAGGAACCTTGCGACCAATTAATTGGTTGATTAAGGATCACCTAAGGCCCTATTCCTGCCTGAGTTGAAACTTTCTAGGCTCCAAGTGAGACATGGAACAAGCAGCCCAACTGCCCTGTGAGATGTGAGTGGCTGGAGTTCCCACATCCACATTAATTTCTGCCTGATCAAGGGCATAGCCACGGAATGGGAATGTGCTTGATTCTGACCTTTAGGGCCCACTCTCCCTGCAAGGCAGTTCCCCTAACACCTAGTCTGTCCATGATCACTGACACATCTTTGGAGTCCAGGGATGCTGTGCTGGCAGTAGCCACCACCTCCGCTATTATGCGGCCATCTCTAGAGCTGCTGGCCTCTGATTGGTTCAGCTGCTCAAGCAGCTAAAATGTTCTATCCAGGGGTCCTCAGTCAGGAGGAAAACCTGCAGGTGTCCACGCAAGTGCCAATAGACACATGGCCCGGCTGCCGTCCTTCTATAAATTAGCGTGGGTGTTGCATCACGTGTGTAGACAGGGTTGAATCACAGAGGTATTAAGGCGGAGAAGGATGCCATTCAGCCCTGTATACCTGCTCTGGTTCTACTTCTTAATGCAAATCTCCTGTCTTTTCCCCATGCCCCTGCACACCATTTCTATTCAAACTATCATCCAATGCCCATTTGAATGCTTCATTTGAAACTGCCTCCACCACATTTCCAGGCAGTGCCTTGCATATCCTAACTACTCGCTGTGTGAGAAACAGTTTCCTCACGTCACCCTTGCTTTGTTGACACATCACTTTTTGACATCTGCCTGACAAAGAAGGTTCCACCATTGCGGCTTCACAGATGCTGTCAGACCAGCTGAGCGTTTCCTGCTTTTTTCAGTTTGTATTTTGCTTTTGTAAGAGCAGGACCCCTGAGCCGATACCTTCCCTCACAATGCCATACCTGGCTCTGTTGCTGCCCTAGCTTGAGGCAATCACAGCCTTTGTCATTACCTGCTTAGTTGGTGGCAGCAGCAACATGATAAGTGAATGGACCCCGTCCATCCTGTAACTTTCCACACTGACACTACATCAAGCAGTCAAAAACAACTCCAAAGACCCCCTCCAAAAAAATAGCTTAAATTCTTGGACTTTTCAGGCTGCAAAACTAACCAAGCTTGGTATATTTTGGCTTTTAGGTAACAGAAAACAAAACTCATAACTATGAGCCATTTTCCCAATACAGCCACAAAATAGTATATGTACAGGAAATTCCAACTAAAACACCAGACGCCATATGACTGACATGGAAAACTGTCCCTGAGGATGCATGAATATTGATATGGTTTAAATTCTGAATTAAGCCAAGCCACAAAAGTTGATACAAACTCTGCTAAGCTTTAAGTGATTTTTTCCATATCTGCCAAGTGCCAACCATCAATGATTTGTGTGCTCCTTCTGCCCTGTTAGTGCGCCAATAGTGGTGCTGGCAAACTGATTTCTTGCACCCAAAGGTGGATTTTGTCAATGCCATGCCAGAATGCATCAAACTTTTAACATGTGAAGATTTGCATGCAAGTTGTCACCATTCATACAGAACTCTGCCAGTTAGCAATTCACTTAAGATAGGGAAACACGTAGCTTTTGCTGGCTTATACTTGCTGAGAGAGGGATAGGGCACTTATATTTTGGGGGTCAGAAAAGAATATATAATTGATACAAAAACATGAGTGCGGCTACTTGTTTTCACATATCAGGACTGGCTGAGGACTTTGGGGTTAGGAGGAATTGGTGTAGACATTCTTGAAGCTGTTCGTCGAATTCTACAAATTTTCAAGGCAGATACGTGTGCTACTGGGTTTGCTAAATACCAGCCACTTGAAGAATTTAAAGAAGAATGAAGATCGCAGGGATCTTTGTACAGCTTGGTGAATTGAAGGCTTGAATAGTCAAGAAAATTTAAGAACCACTGCCCAACAGTACTGTACTTTATCTATCTGAAGCCACCATAATTTTGCAGTGCAACTTACAATCCACATAAGTCTCACTAATATTTTTTCTTTTAGAATGCAAATCATATGTAGTATGATGTTACTGTGAACTGGAAATATGTACAGATGTCACTCAGATAATATTAAGTTAACTTCCCCTTCCCAACAGCTTAATATTACTATGCCACTGGATCAAACAGAGAGAATGAACTGGGATGGTAAAGGAGGTATTGTGGGGCTAGGGATGGAGGTCCCGGGAGGAAGCTGGAGGTAACCAAATCACTGGACCACTAGTCTAGTGTCCAATGCTGGAACTTGGCAATTGTGTCGTCAATCTGGATCTTGCTGGATTCAGCTGTGGTGCCTCCCCTCCATGGTCTCCCAACATTCACTGTTTAGGTTCACAGGCGTAGAGTGGCCATTTAGCTGAGCTACTGGAGTGTTTTCCATACCGACACATTGATATCCCAGTGAAATTAACTGACTCAGGAAGAGGAGAAGACAAGGGAAATAACAAGGATATTTGAGGAACTATAGGATATTTTGATCATCTGACCATATCAAAGACTAGATTCCTAACTCTGAGAATTACGGCTGGAATGTTCCAATATCATTAAAAAAAAATGCAGCTTCAGTGCAGCGATGTTATGGCCCACCAACAATGTCCATGCAAGACTGAAGCAAATTTATAGATAGACAAAGCTCGCATACAAAAAGACCTACCACACCACTCCATAAAATAAAATGGGATTTGGATAAACTTTTGATTCAGGCTGGAATTTGACTTGTATACAAATTGGCTTCGCTCCTGGTTCAAAGACCTCTGCATTCTTTAAGAATTCCAAGGCCTGATGTGCTGAATTTCATGCTATATTGCTTTGCAGGCTGAACAAATATAGTCTAAAAATCAATATCTTGCATCAGTGGAAGACTTTTCAGTAATCTAAGAATTGTACAGGCTTGCACATGGGTTGTTAAAAAGAAATAGGCATCCAATTGATCACTCCTCCCCGCACCAAGTATTGCAATTCTTACAATATATTAAACTTAAATAGCATGCACCTTTTCCCTGATGTTACTTCTCATTTTAAAGACTAAACTGTATGACATTTAAAAAGGGAAGAACCTATGAAAACATATCATAAAGGATCCAATATCCAACTTGCTTCCTTACTATATCTGCAGAACTCCAACCACTAGACAGCACTGAGAGTCACACAGACACGACTATTGCTGATTTCAGCTGTTTTGAACAAGTTTTGGGGGGCAGAGACAACCCTAGTCATGTAACGTGTTTGCCAATAATACATTCTGAATTTAAGTTTTGACATAACCCTGTCTCACTTCTTTTTCTCACTAGCAGCACACTGGCCTCAGGGTTTGTAATAAAGCCCACCATGTATCTGACATGTGCACCCTCTCATACTCTATCTTTCTTAGTAGTCATTAAGCCTCATGCCTCCTCATATGAATCTTCCATTCCCAAATCCTGGGCTTCAACCTGAACTGAGCACAATAATTGCATATATTGCGCCTTCCTTCCCCATTGAACCTGTCCTCTAAGCATCCAATCTTTGTGTCAGTTAAATCAGCACTGAACTCTTGACAAATACTTAAAGTGATTACAGCATATTTTTGTTAAAGCATAGTATCGACTCTCAAATGGGTCTGAAAGTGAGATGATTATACTACTCGTGTAGTAATCAAAACCACTCATCTAATGATAATGTTCGAATCTCACTGGGCAGAAGGAGAATCTGAATTTGAAACTAGAACGGTATCAGTACTGGTAACCTTCAAACTGTTGGATTACCAAATCAACCGGTTTGGTTTGCTTTTGTCCTTTAGTGAAGGACAGCTGCCATCCTTATGTGGTGTGGTCCCCACGTGACTCTTACCAATGTGTTTGATTCTTCAATTGAAATGGCTCAGAAAGCCTTTCCAGTATACTCAAGAAGGAGGATTATCACTAACTTCTAAAGGACAACCAACAAATGCTAGCTTTGTTAACAACACCACATCCAGTGAATGAATTAAAAGTGTTCCAACAAACAAAGCCAATTTTCATGTCAGTAATCTTACAGATTAAATCAAATCCAATGCAGGAGAGCAGTTTAAAGCTGCCTGTACACAAGAAGCAGGACAATTCCACCCCAGTCAATTATCACTTCGTCAGTCTACTCTCAATCATCAGCAAAGGGACACATTGACAGTGTCATCAAGATGCACTTGAAAGGGAATATCCTGCTCACCAATACTCAGTTTGGATTCTGGTAGGGCCACCCACTCCGGACCTCATTACTGTCTTAGTCAAAACATAGACAGAGGTGAACTCCACAGGTGAGGTGAAAATAACTACCATGGGCATCAAAACAGCATTTGACTGAGGGCATGACATCAAGGAATCCTAGCTAAAAGAAAATCATTTGGAATCCAGGAAACACGGTGGCTCAGTGGTTAGCACTGCAGCCTCACAGTGCCAGGGACCTGGGTTTGATTCCAGCCTCAGGTAACTGTCTGTGTGGAGTTTGCACATTCTCCCCGTGTCTGCGTGGGTTTCCTCCGGGTGCTCTGGTTTCCTCCCACTGTCCAAAGATGAGCAGGTTAGGTGGATTGGCTGTGCTAAATTGCCCATAGAGTTCAGGGGTGTGTGGGCTATAAGGGGATGGGTCTGGGTGGGATGCTCCAGGGTTGGTGTGGACTTGTTGGGCCTGTTTCCACACTGTGGGGATTCTGATTCTGAAACGTTCTTCACTGATTAGTGTCATATCTCGCATAAAAGAAGGCTATTATAATTATTGCACTGCGATCACCTCAGACCAGGGTATCGCTGCAGGAGTTTCTCAGGGTTAAAATCTTCTAATTGACCTGTTCACCGGTTTCATTACCTATCTTTGAAGCAGGTAGGGTCTTGACCCTGGGTCTCCTGGTTCAAGGGACACTGCCACCACATCACAAGAGCCCTTCATATTCCTCAGGGTAACACCCTGGGCTCAATAACCTTCAGCTGCTTCATCTGTGATCTTCACTCTATCATAAGACCATAAGCAATTGGAGCAGAATTAGGCTGTTCAGTCCATCGAGTCTACTCTGACATTTGATTGTGGTTGATATGTTTCTTAGGCCTAATCTCCTGCCAAATCCCCATAACCCTTGGTCGACTTACCAAAGTCATAAGGTCAAAAGTGGGGATTTTGCTGACTACTGCAGAATATTCAGCACATTCGCGATGCTTCAGGTGCCGAAGCACTTCATGTCCATAAACAACAAGATTTGGTCAATAACCACCTGGGCTGATAAATGCCAAGTGATATTTGCACCAGACAAGTGCTAGTCAATGACTATCTTCAACAAGTATATCTAATCATTGCCCCTTAATGTCCAGTGGCATGACACTCAATGGATTCTTCAATATCAACAATCTTTAAAAACTACTTGGATGAGCACTTGAAATGTCATAACATTCGAAGGTATGGGCCAAATGCTGGAACGTGGGACTAGTATGGATTTAAAGTAGCTTTAGCGGTACAAACTTGATTGGCTGAAGGACCTCCTCTGTACTGTCTGATCCTATGATTCTATAACTCTCCCTCTAACACTACTATTGCTATCCCTACACCTGGAGGACTGCAGCAGCTCACCACCACCACTTTCTCAAGGGCAATTAGTTTTGGATACCAAAATCCCACAAATGAAAAGAAAAAAAAAATGGATAGGTCCTGAAAATGGGCATGTCTTTCACAATGTGTAATTAACCTCCACCCATTGATTGAAATGCAGCTAACTCTGTGCTGGTTACTTATTAGAATGATTGCTGTGTATAATCAACACTAACCACACTGTTAATTGGCAGCATGCATCAGCAAGGATCCCAACATTTAACGCACTGCCAGTTTACATGGCTTATATTTAGACTGCATTTCTTAAAGGGGCGGTGCATTACGAATGGAACACATGCTAGGAATCATGTGAAAAGTGAATCTGATGTGGCAAACAATAATGATCACTTGGCAAACAGCAGGCTCCAAAGATGGAGTCTCTTGAGGTTGCTCCACCTTTTAATAAGATTATGGCTGACGCCTCCATTCCCACCCATCCCCAATAAGTTTTGACTTCCTTGTTAGTTAAGAATCTATTTCCATCTGCCTTAAAAATATTCAGTAACCCTGCCTGCATTGCTCTGCAAGGAAGAAAATTTCAAAGCATCATAAACCTCTTAGATTAAAACATTTCTCATCTCATTCTTGAATGGAATGAGCTGGTGGTTGGTGAAAAATAGTCACGATCCCCTATATCCATTGGAGTTTGGAGGCCTTCCAGACATGTATTCCAAAGGCAATGTGTGCAGTTAAACATGGAGGTCAATGCTAGAGTCTAATCCTGAAGATCTAGAAGCAGTGACATTAGTTTACTAGCCTCACATGATTGCACAGCCTCAACCTCTTTTTCCTACCAGCTACTCCATGAACTGCAGATATTCTTTAAATTTCTACAGCATTATCATCAACATCATCAGGGAGGCAATGGCCTAGTGGCATTATCGCTGGACTGTTAATCCAGAGACTCAGCTAATGTTCTGGGAATCTGGGTTTGAAATCTGCCACGGCAGATGGTGAAATTTGAATTCAATAAAATATCTGGAATTAAGAGTCTAATGATGACCATGAATCCATTACTGATTGTTGGAAAAACCCATCTGGTTCACTAATGCCCTTTAGGGAAGGAAACTGCAGTCCTTACCTGGTCTGGCCTACATGTGACTCCAGACCAACAGCAATGTAGTTGACTCTTAACTGCCGAGTGGGCAATTAGGGATGGGCAATAATCCCTCATCCCGTAAATGAATAACGGAAAAAAAATTGACAACAATGCCTTTCAATCAGAACTCACATGCTATATTCATGTGTCACTTCATCTTCCCACACTTAACACTGTTGCTGGTCCCACAGTCAAATCCCAAGCTGGAACACAATACAATGTACAAACAACCAACACTACCCAAATGTACAGCATCCACACATGGACCCCAGCAGCACAAGGTGGGGTACGGCAGGAGCTAACTTGAGGGGGGATAGATTCACATGCATGTCCTGATCCCAAAGTAAAACTGCTGAGCTAGAAGTGAGTGAAGTGGCTGAATCAATTGTAGATGAATGTAACCTCACACTTCATCTCCTCTTCACATCCCATTTCTCCCCCACATTACAATATGCTCTGACTTTCAAACTGAAGATGATAGAATCATAGAGTAACACAGCATGGAAACAGGCCCTTTGGCCCAACCTGACTATGCTGACTAAGGCGCCCACTCAGCTAGTTCCAATTGCCCGCATTTGATCCATATCCCTCTAAACTCCTCTCATCCACGTACTTATTTGAATTTTTGTTAAATGTTGCCTCAACCACATTCTCCAGCAGCCCGTTCCATATACGCACCACTCTCTGTTTGATCTTTGCGTGCACTAAGTAGTTTCTCCCCATCTCTCACCAGATGCTTCCCCAGTGATCTCTCAGGATTAGCTGCATCCCCATTTCCCTATACATGACAACGTGTTCTGTAGTTTATTCCCCAAGACTTTGTTTCCTGGTTCAATGCCTTCATCAGTTATCCTCTGCAGACAGTCCTTTTAATGATTTTAACATTCTTTGTTCATTTTGCAGGCTATCACCAGTAAGTAATCAGCATGAAAACAAATTTCCACATTTATTTCTGAAATGCAGGGTTGAGTACTGGACTGAAAATCCTCCATTTACTTGAGCTACAGATAAAGCTGCAATGCTACAACTAATTAACTAACTATCTGATTTACTTAGCTATTTTACACAGTGAAGGATTATAGTTTTGTGTGTGGTATTTAATGCGTTCTGATCATTTAACGTACTGCTGGGATCTGAAGTCTGTCTGTTGTGCTGTGCCAAAGAACTAGCTTTTATCTATTCAGTGACCTACTTTTCACACTGCTCTGCCTCTGGCCACAGTGGGATTTCTCATTCTGACTCTATCTCACAATTCCCCTCTCAGAGATACAGATGTCCAACCTTAACAAACAACTTCAGCATTTTCAAGAACGACCTTGGCCTTTCACTTCTTATGCTTTTTATTGAATAAAACAGGCTGTTTAATTTTGATAAAACAAATCCTCTGAATCCAATCCAGGAATGTAGAGTTTTACCCAGGGCTCGATATGTAAAAGGCTTCAATATTGTTACAAGCCGGAGGTGTACATTTTGTTCTCAATGGATGATATCATTATTGTAATCACTACTCAACAATGGCATTGTTGCTTAAAACCTGAGTTTTTCAACTTCAAAATGATACATTTTTAAAACAAGGTTTTGCAATGGTGAGATCAATGCAATGTGATCCTTATACACTCTTTGCAGTTGCTCCATCCAACATAACTCCGTTATACCTTCACTTCAAACATAAGACCCACTTTGTTTAGGACACCTGGCCGTAACTATCAATTTTGTGTTGCATCAAATGGTAGCGCAATATCAAGAATAGAGTGTAATTGGGCTTCCCTCCCATGAATTTTGCCCTCATGATGCTGTGTTGATAAGCTGCTTACAACAATATTTCAAAGCTCTATCCTGAAGCCAACGGAACAGTTCAAGTCCCAGATGGCTTTTTTTGTGTCATTTGTAAATTGATACATAAAAGTATAAGAAACGGGATGCATTCTATGCGTCAAAACAGGAGAGCTTTTTGTTTCTTTCCTGCGAACGGTTTCTGTGTAACATTGTTCATTTAATCACTATATTACGCACATCTACTCTTTACAAAGGAACACTGATGTCAAAGGAATGCGGTGGACAGAAGCTGTCAACACATAGCCTGAGGGCACCACTTTCCATATCCTACATTCTTGCACACTACTCACAGGAGCTTGGGAACAAAGAATTCCTCTGCACTTTCATTCACTTCAGACAAATTGCGATTCAAATTGTTGCAGCAAATTGGAAATGTTTACTTGTGAGTACCAAGGTTGTAAATCACTGAAAGTCAGACTTGCAATTGTTAATAATGGTGAACTGCAATCTACACAACCACTGTTGCCACCCACCCACCCCCCCACCAACACTTACATAGTCAGAAAATTTGTGCACAAATCAATTCATTTGCAGCTTTCCTCTCTTCCCTTGACCCCTGAACTTCACTGGCAGCTATTTCATTGAGATTCATTCTCTAATTTCAGGTGTAGTTGAGCACCGCTCATTCTTGTCTGTGATTACAAGCAGGTTCATCGGCATCAGCTTGTTGCAGAATGATTTGTCAAAACACTGATGCTACTGGAAAGACAACATGGCAATCTCCAAAAATAGTACAGCCACCGCCTCAGGACATGCAGCTTCAATTTGTCCCATCTAGGTTGGATTTTATTGCTTCAGTCACCAGTTGGCTGCTTAATCACTGGCTTCACCAATCTTTTTTTTCTGAAATAATGACTGGTCCATAGCGAGCATTGAATGGCCAACCCTTTTGCCCGATTACTGCACGCTGAAACCTTCAACCTGTGATACTGAATAAAAGCCATGTCCTGGTTGAGGTTGAGAGTTGAGAAACTCTTCTGAGCCAGTGAGAAATCAGACAGCGCAACAACCCATATTTGCTGCTCATCCTTCAATCACCCCAAACAATAATACCATTTCAGAGGCTAAAGAGACTTGCTCCAAAACCTCTTCATTAAGTCACTCAGTAATAGATGTACAAGAACACCCCTCAGAAATCTCCCTTCCAATTTTTCAGCTTCAGTGATGAATAGATTTCAACTGACTTCAGTTCAGCTCCCTGAAGGAATTGTTAAGACAAAAAACCCAACAAGTGGAAAACTGCAGATTTAAACTGACTTATTCCATTGCACATTAATGCGCTGAAACATTTCATGCGTAAGGGCTGTGCGTACCATGCCATAACAAAAATAAAATCAATTGTGACAGTCTGAGCTAGTAGGATGCAAAGATCAGGCATCCACTTTATTCAGATGGTAAAAGGAATTTAATTCACTTAATTTTCAGTCATAGTTACCTTTTGTGGTCTCACTCTCCCTGACCAAAAAGGTACCACGAGGATTTTCAGGACTTAGTAACATTCGCTCTGATTCTCTTCGAGTAATCTTCCCAAAGTACCACCTGAAACAATAATTGTCAATAAAAATGGCCATCATTTGGAGAAATTAAGCATAAACACAAAATTTCTATGCATTTCCCAAAGCTGACTCACTAGCCAGAACCAAACCTACATCCATTTCTCAGAAGAACACTAAAACAAGGTGTCAGCAGTAACAGAGATAAAGCAGGACTGAATGGTGTTCACTGATTACTTTTACAACCAACCTGCTCCCCTCCACTCTATTTTGCTGTATATTCAAAAGTATCTCTAAGCGATGAACAGAAACCATTCAAAGCTTCGTTTAATAAGCAACAATTGAATAATTGATTATTCAAAAACAGCACATTATCCACTAAATTTAAAGGTTATACTAGTCTTAGTTCTCACAATTCTTTTTTAAATCAGGAAACATTTCTCTTCAGTATGATGTTTTTTCTCTCAGATGGTTAACACTACTACTGTCCATAAATTTGTTATGTTAACGAACATGTCAACAGCAATTCTATGCAAGGCAAGTTGCACTTTGTATGGAGACTGGCTTTTCCATTAACTTTGTTATTGGAGAATTTCCTCTCAGGACTTTTCCCAGGCAGTCACTAGGATATATGCCAGCTAATCCCTAAGTTCATTGCGCAGAATGAATGGGATAGATGGGCCGAATGGCTTTTTTTCATGATCGTCTGCATGCGTTTCAGAGGCGCCAAGCCTGGGATGCTTTTAGTCTATTTGGTAATTGGGAAGTTTCAGGCTTTCATGCGTAATGTTTTTTAAAAAATCAATCTTCCCTGTTCACCTCCAAATTTTACGTCCAGGTACATCTCCAGATGTAAGCACATAATCTAAGATGACACTTAAGCACAGTACTCAAGGAGTGCTGCATTTTCAGAGATGTGGTCTTTCAGATGAGTCATTGACCTAGTGCTCTGCCTGTTAATATGGTCAAAAGTCAAGATAAGTGCTATTCGCCAAAGGTCCCGGCCAACATTTAGACTTTAACCCACATGATCAACTGGCCATTAATCTAATCGTATTTGTGGTCATTGTTGTTCAAGTGTCTGCTGCCACATGCACCTACATAATAAAAATTGCTACAGTTTAAAAATAATTCACCAACTCTGAAGCACTTTGAGACGTTCCTCAGGACATAAACAGAGGAAGACAAGTCCACAGCCTCTTGTTCTATCAAAATCATTTATAATTACTTTACAAAGCATCAAACTATTTGTGATGAGGCATCTGAGCTTCTTTAAAGTGCCAGCTACTCTACTCTACCTCCAAGTCAGCCGTAGTATTAGCCCAATATTACCTGCATTTTTCATGTCATGTCCCCAGATCTCCTTGGGAATGGGATTAGGGTAGAGCAGAGTGATAATTTCTCTCATTCAAAATCTGATAATGCTGCAATATTTAAAAGGTGACAGAAACTTCAATAGTTACTGCTTCTGCATCTAGCCCTGTGCTTTCTAACCTTATAGACTGTGCAATTTGGGCAAAATAATCTGATATGATTAAATCGGGCAAATGTTAATATTTAACAATGGATTTTGAGTTGCTTATGATAATCACTGAGATGGCAGTGGTTGTGTTTGCGTATTAATAGGCCCACGTAATCTATATCATCGTAGCATATTTTCACAATTCTGCCATTGACAACATAAGCTGCCTGTTTAACATTGAAACCCATTTAAATTCTTTTTGTATTTTACAGATTGATCCGAACGTTCTCATCTCTCTCATCTGTCTGTCAAAATGACCATCGATGCACTACAAGCAGACCCCCACACTATCAATAATGCATATGCCCCCTACAATAGCTACTTCAATAATTCAGGAGGTTGCCTGTCTCTGTACATAATTAGGAAATATACTGGAGCATAAATTTTACTCTCTACAGGTCAGACTATAAAGTCGTCACCAGCATCGTAGGAAGCGTTCAATCCTTGCCATTCTGAAGACCTGTGCTGCAGATTCCCTCACTAGGTCCCTGTGGCACTACCACCAAGGCCAGCACTACAGCAGGCACTAATAACCTGTTGTATTTGTATCACTAAAAAGCTGCAGCCTGCTGAGCTGTGTGTTTAACCTCTGTTGTGCCAAAATGCCTCTTCTGGTTTTTTGAGGGACTTTCATTTTTTTAAATGATCCTGTACATCCACAACCCCGGTACTTCTTCATAATCATACAGGAAAGAATTACGGATGCTAGAGATCTGAATCAGAATCAGAAATTGCTGGAGAAACCCAGCAAGTCTAGCAGCAACTGTGGGAAGAAAGCAGAGTTAATGTTTCGAGTCTGGTGACTATTCGTTAGAACTGTTAGCAGCTAGGAAGAAATGGTATTTATGCTGAAGCCAAAGTGCAGGATGGGGGGTGTTGGTGAATGGGGGATAGGTGCAGACAGAGCCCACAGAGGGAGATATGAAAGGACTAAGTTAATAAGGAGATAATGATAGCAGGCCAGGACAGAAGAAAAGCTGGAGCAGTGATAATGAGGGTAAAGAGCAGGTTAAAAGGGGCGAGCTTTAAAAAGATGGCTCAGCTGTACTTAATGGAACCTCTATAATGTGATAACGGACCCAGGATTATATGGAATGTATGGCTGTGCTAAAAGCAACCCATGTCAGAACAGGACCGGGTATGGAGTGGGTAAAAATCATGGAAGGATGGTATCCGGCTATAAAGTTACTGAACTCGTTGGTGAGCCCTATAGGCTGCAGGGTCCCCAAGCAGAAAATGAGATGCTGTTCTTCGAGATTGCACTGAGGCTTGCTGGAGTACTGTAGCAGGTCTATGACAGAAATGTTGGTGTGTTGCAGCTGCAGGCAACTGGAAGCTCGGGGTCATAATCTCCTTGTTTACCTACCCCTTTTATATCTCTCGGTCTCTTGGCTCCATCTCCACATATCCACTCACCTCTCCTCTTTCCCCTCCACCTCTCCACTTCAGCTTAAGCATAAATACCACTTTTTTTCTCGCTGCTAACAGTTCTGGTAAGAGTCACCAGATTCGAAACTACTTCATCTGTTGCCTTGCCTGCTAAGAAGGCAATATCCAGTGTGAAGCCCAGTATATCGTAGATAAATGGTGAAGCATCACATCTAATCCCAACCTCACGTGAAGTTCATAAATACACACTTTGCAGCAAAAGTCATGAAATAATAGCCAGGAGCATGAACCTTGTTTGATTCCTCTATACAGTCATTGTTGCTCCCCAAGAGCTAACACTAGCAAATTCAACCTGGGCAGTGGATTTAATATAGCTCAACTCCACATTTGATAAAGCTGTTATAAACAGAGCTAACCTATTAACATGCAATATTTCATATCAGGAAAAGCCACCTCTATATTTTGCCATGGGGTTTAATTAGATTAATGCTATTCAATGTTTGACCTTCACACTATCATTGCACTATCAACATAATGCTTAAGCAATAGATGTTAATGTTATGCGGTAAATCTGATAACATATATGTGTTTATTTATATTGGATTTGGATTTGCGGAGACGCCAGTTGAGCTAGAACCTGTGATTATGCTGCTTTTAAATCCAACCCTTTACTGTACCAGCAGAATCGCAGGTTTGTTTCTGGACCTGCAAATCTGTCACTAGGATAAAAGAGCCATAAAACCTGAAAGCCAGCTGAGGAATGCCAGTATTCTACATCTGGAATGTACAGTGGATAAGTGGGCGGGGAGGATTGTGATTGAAATCAGCCACGGAGGCCACTCTCCACTCCCCTCCCCCCACCTTCCAGTTAAATAACCTTCTCAGCTTTCAGATAAGGAAAGACAATTTGGATGTGGTATCTGAGCAGCGGTCATCACCCGTAACTCAGGCTGAACTAGTGTTTTGAAGAGAGTTGGGAATGAGATCAAACAAAACTTGACATTCCCCCTTATGTGTCTATTTTGTTGAATTGCAGTCAGCATTATCTGCTTATATCTAGAAAGACAAACAATGCTGTTTAACGTTAAATAAAATGTGTGGAAATAATTCCATCAATTCGAGATGGCTATCTATTTAAAAGGACATCGTAGTGCAGAATGCGGATTTCATGCTGGAGTAATGCCACTGCAGTCCTGCCAGAATTGATGGAGAGAGACAGGCTTCATATAGCCAGTCCAGAATCCAGACAAGCAGAAGAGCCTGGTCTCTGCCAAATGTCTAGCCAGCAGCCGAAGAAGGAGGAGGGGACTGCTTACTGCATCATCACATTTTATAAACACAATGGAAACAAAGCAGGATCTAATCATAAAATATTAATACAAGGTTTCACAAGCATTCTTCTCTTCAGAAGAACGTTGTTTTGAATAATCAAAAACACAGTTTATCATTTCTAAAGCAAATTATTTACTCTTCAGCCTGAATGGAGTCAGAAGGTGCAACATAATTGCTGGGGATATATCCAGTATTTCCTGTAGCAAGGGAACGGGCTAACCACCAATCTCCTTCCCTGCAAGATATAAAAGGGACAAGAAAGAATTATGTTGCGATGAACCATTTCTGTCCAAGTTTCAAGTGAATGTTAACATGAAAATAACTGACGATCCAGTCTGAATGACAAATTCATTCATATGAGTACTGCAGGTTTTTAGTCAGCCATTTTGAAGAAAGTGTTCAAATTCAGGAAGTGCCCGGTAGATTTTTAGTCAGAATCTGGAGAAAGTGACAGTGCTTTTCTCCATTTTCCTTTTAAATGTATATAAAGAAATCGTTTCTTTTCTCTCCTTCCAAATAGAGGAAAATTAATTTGGCAAAAATGTGAGCAAAATCTTACAGAAGTACATAATTTGCTGAACGTTTTTTCCATTTCTTTGCACCGAATACAATATGTAGTTCATTTGACTCTTGACTGGGTTAATTGTGCTTTGATTAAGTATGAGCAACTTTCATAAACATCAATATTCTTTATTGATTTCACACTGTAGGCACACCAGAAATTCAAGTGGCTTTGGCCATATTTTGCAACCAGAAAATATTAGCTAAATCAGCAGAAGCTGATGTTGCCAGTGTTTTGTCCACACGGAGTTACTTTGGAATTTCTAAAGTAATTTGATTCAGAGCAAGTTACACGCTTTTTTTTTCTGTGACATTGGCATTAGCTGAAGAAAACATATAAAAAAGTACTCGGAGAATTGCCTTCGGTGCTTGTACTCTTAACTGCTTTGCAATCAGTTCTTCTAACCCCTCAAACTCTTGAAAAGTGCTGCCTTCTTGAAAATAAAATTGGACAAGATATTATATGAACCACCACATCTTCATATCAAAGCTGCTGCAAATATGAAAATAAAACTCCACACACATTTGCAAGCAATCAGAACCCAAACTCAGGTTCCAGAAAATTACAGAAAATTGGATTGCATGGGTTTCATTATTGTATTTCTCCTTTGGGAAGAAAGTAAAGCCAAATAGGCCTTGCACCCGTATGTTTTTTGCTTTATTCATTCACAGGACGAGGGCATCGCTGGCTAGGCAGCATTTATTGCTCATCCTGAATTGCCCACAGAGCATTTAAGAGACAACCACATTGCTGTGGGTCTGGAGTCACATGTAGGCCAGACCAGGTAAGGGTGGCAGTTTCCTTCCCTAAAGGACATTGGTGAACGAGATGGGTTTTTCTGACAATTGACAATGGATTCACAGTCATCATTAGACTGTTAATTCCAGATATTTATTGAATTCAAATTCCACCATCTGCTGTGGCATGATTTGAACCCAGGTCCCCAGAACATTATCTAGGTCTCTGGATTAACAGTCCAGCTATAATACCACTAGGCCATTGCCTCCCCAGTGTATAAACAATAATGTCTCACAAAAGTGACAGTGTAGCACGTTTCAATTAAATTAGTGTCCTGGTGTTGTGTATTTAGAAACAAAACAAGGTAAGGATAGACAGTGGCTGTCTTAGGAAGATTCTGGTCTCTAAATCATCATTTTCTTTCTTTTTGATGCTCATAAGCAAGAACAGATACGTTCCCATTAATAATTTGGTGAAAACCCTATGTATGTATCTCAGCAAAACGGTGTGAATACACTTTTGCACCATTTGTCTTTGCATTAACAGTTAACTTGTCAATGTATCACTTATTTGTATTCAAAAAAAATTTCCTTTAGAGGTAATCCTAAACATACTTCGAATGCTAGATAACAAGCATGGGGCTGGATGAACACAGCAGGTCAAGCAGCATCATAGGAGCAGGAAAACTTGACGTTTCGGGCCCAAACCCTTCGAATGCTAGTTTTCCCAGCCTTGGGTCAGTCTGCACAACCGCTTTGAGGTTTAATCTCCATCCTCAGTAACTATCAAATCAGTGTGCTATACATTGCAGGACATTTCCCACACTCAACAATCAGCTTGTCAGATGTGGCTGTAGATATTGGATTTCTTCCGAATGCCAGTGAATAAATGTCATTTACAGCTGCTTTAACACTTTTCCTTTGTAATCTAAAGATGCATGTGGTAGAATGTAGCTATGAGTGAACCCAGTTGCGGAACGTGGGCATGCATAATTTATCGGTGCTGTTATTTTCTGTCATTTCTAGCCCTACCCCATTAAGAGAGACAGTTCTATAGCAGCATTCTTGAATAAAAGCAGCTGGGTACATCAGTCTCTTGTATCTGCAGTATAACACATAGCAAACACAATCATTTTTAATAAAGGAGAAAATAACCTCCACTTATCATTTGTGTAGCTTTATTCTTTATAATATTGGAACCTCTTTCACTGTCACAATTACTTGAATTTTGACAGCACGAGTTAAAAGTAGCTACATATTCAGGATATTCTCAACAGCCAAAGGATTAGTTGAAATTGTAAGGCTACTATCACAATCCGGAAATTGCCTATTTTTATTTAAAGTGTTTTATCAAGTGAAATCGGTCAGTCTCATACTTCAGGACTGTTTGCTATGGCTCAGGGCAACTTTTCTCACATAACCTTCTGCTTTTTGTCTTATTAATTATGCAACCTGTCTCTTGGTTGCCTTTCTGGAGGAATCTTGCTGCCAGAGAAGAGGAAGTGCTCACTATGGCTCAGACATTCCAACATTCACACCACTGCACCATTTTTAACGTCCAGTCGACTCTGACTGGATTAATTATGCTTTCATTTAATATGAGCAACTTCCATAAACATTAATATTCTTTACTGATTTCAAACTGTGGACACACCAGGAATTCAAGAGGCACTGGTAATATTTTGCAACAAGAAAATATTAGCCAAATCAGCAGAGACTGATGTTGCCAGCATTTTGCACGCATGGAATCACTTTGGAATTTCTGAAGTAATTTGATTCAGAGCAATAACACTTGCTTTTTCTGCGACACATGCATTAGCTGGAAAAAAAATACTTGAAGTACCCAGAGAATTGCCACAGGTACTTGTACTCTTAACTGTTATCATTGAGGGCATGACCCAAAAGAAAGGTAAGCTTGCTCCCTGCTTCAGGACAAAGATCTGAAGGTATGAATGGGAAAGGTGGTGGAGGGGACAGTAGTTCTATCTGCTGTGAATCGCCAAAGAAAGCCATGTTGTCAGACTCTGCTACCTCACAATGACAGAACCACCACTCATTCTAACTCTGCCACTGCACACATCTTGCAGCAAGGCTCATGGACTACAACTTTCACTCAAAAGCTCTGATCCATCTCATCCTCCCAAACCAATAACTCTTCCAGCCCTCTGCATGTATTACTCACACAGAGGATTAGCCTCACTATCACACCTGCTCTTCCATCAACATCCATTAAGTTCAACCCCTCTCTTCGTCTCAATACAGGGAAATTGGCCCACACTCCAGACTGATAGTTTGTAATCCCTGGACTGATTGCACTTGACCTGCAGAACTTACTGTGTCCCCATCCATGGACTGCAAGGATATGGATCCCAATATTGAGGAAGGACTAAGTGCCCAAATGATCAAGGCTAACCTCTTCGAATGGAATAGGACAAACCCCTTGACTGACTGTGGCAGTATATCCTCACTGACTGTAGACCCCTTCAGCTCACTAAGGACTGCTCCCCTTTGACTTTCACAGTATCATGGGGTGTACCTATACCCCCTGGTCTGCAGCAGTTTAAAACAAAAATTAGCTCACCACCACTCTCAACGGTAATTATGGATAGCTAATAAATGCTGGAATGGCCAGGAAAATCCACACTTTTTTTCATGCTCAGATGTTTGAAGCACATGCAGTGTGTTTGCCACATAAACTGCTGGCACATGCTGCAGGTGTGACATTGGCGTAGCATTGTGCCAATTCATGTGCTGCCTGCCACGACAAGCTGCCTGCAAAATGAGTCACACAAAGGCTGTTGCCCGTAAGTCAGTGCTTACATCTGTGATCCAACGCTAAGAAAGTAATGTGAAATAGACAGAGGTAGTCTCCCAGTGGCTGAGAGATATAAGATGCATCTTGTGTAGATGCATGTGTGTCGCTGCACTCAAAGTGACCTGACAGAAGCATGCAATTTATTGGTGTGTCTCAGCTCCAAAGCAAAGTATTGGAAGACTGAAATGACATGAGAGTTGGTCCAAGAATAGGCAAAATGACATGGTGAGGCTGGAAACCCCAGAGCTTGTAGGGTCACTTTTGTGAAGAACAAGTCAGATGAAAGCTGGGACATTCATTCAGCAGGCTGCTGCTGCCAGGTACCTGCTCTGAATTAAATGTCAAGAACTTGTATGCCTGGTTTATTTGTGGATGGAGAGGAGAATTGGAAGTGGCATTTAAATAAGGTGCGTTAGGGCTTTAATAATACACAGAAGTAAGATAGTCACCTCTAAATGGCAAGATTCTAAAGTTGCCATTTTAGGCTTGATGGGAAAACGTGAAGAAGTTTTCTTGAGTTTCTTATTTTTTCATTCTCTGCATCATTTCTCGCTATTGTTCATACCACACCAGGGGAGCGAAAATTCCACCCATATGTAAAGATACTTGACACCCTACCACGGCACATTATTCTCAGCCAGAGGTTCTAGCGTTCTCCCAGTTTCACCTTTTAATATTTAATCCTATTGTCAGTGCAATGAATGGAATGCACAGTATCAGGGGCATACTTTTAGCCCCTAATCTGCAGTAGTTAAAATAAAGTGCAGTTTACCACCACCTCTGAATAGTAATTAGGGATAGCCAATGAATGCTGTCAAGTGAGCAATACCCACATCCTGTGAATGAATTCAAAGGAATATACCACAATCCAGGCTCATGCAGCCCATACCAAGGCATATGCTTCATTCCAGTTTTATTATTCACTTATGGGATGTGGGCAGCTCTGGCTAGGCCAGCATTTATTGCTCACCCCTAATTGCCCAGAGGGCAGTAAAGAATCAACCACATTGCTATGGGTCTGGAGTCACATGTAGGCCAGACCAGGTAAGGACAGCAGATTCCCTTCCCTCAAGGATGTTAATGACCCAGATGGATTTTTTTTTCAACAATTGACAATAGACAATGGATTTATGGTCATCATTAGACTCTTAGCTCCAGATTTTGAAAAAAAAAAATTATTCCATCTGTTGTGGTGGGATTTGAATGTGGGTTTCTGGGACTTTAGTTCAGTTTCTAGATTAATAGTCTAGCGATAATACCACTCAGGCCTTTGCCTCCCATTCCTAATTTCCACCTCTCTTTCCTTGTCTAATTTGATCAGTATTACCTTCTGCTTCCTTCATCATCATTTACCTATCCAGCTTCTACTTATATGTATCTATATTGTTTGCCTCAACCTACCAACAGGTCCAAGATGGAGACAGCAAGCAGTGATCTGGAGTTGCCAGGGTGTCTCCTCCGACTTTCATGTCAGGGACTCCAAGCATTTAGTTTC
The DNA here is from genome assembly GCA_024137785.1 of Ginglymostoma cirratum. Classification (NCBI taxonomy): domain Eukaryota; kingdom Metazoa; phylum Chordata; class Chondrichthyes; order Orectolobiformes; family Ginglymostomatidae; genus Ginglymostoma; species Ginglymostoma cirratum. Next base: position 11,578,224 of record JAHRHZ010000088.1, read on the forward strand.
TATGCAGCTTGTATTACACTAGGCAACTACATACTGATTAGAAACCAAACGAACTGCGGATGCTGTAAATTAGGAACAAAAACAAAGTTGCTGGAAAAGCTCAGCAGGTCTGGCAGCATCTGTGGAGGAGAAAACAGAGTTAACATTTCGGGTCCAGTGACCCTTCCTCAGAACTGATGGTGGCTGGGAAAACGTCAATTTATATGCAGAAAATAGGGAGGTGGGTGGGGTAGGGAGTAAACGATAGGATAGAGCCCAAAGAGAGAGAAAGACAGTTGGACAAACAAAGGAGTTGCTAACGATCAGGCTGGGAGGGTGAATACTTGTTAATGGGGACTGTTAGTGACTAACAACAGGGGGTGTGTAGTGGCTGGCTGTGGTAACAAGGCCTGGTGTATGGGGTGGGGGGCTGGTACATGGGAGAGTTTAGGCCCTAAAATTATTGAACTCAATATTGAGTCCGGAAGGCTGTAGGGTCTCCAAGCAGAAAATGAGGTGTTGTTCCTCCAGCTTGCTTTGGGCTTCACTGGAACACTGTGGCAAGCCGGAGACAAGATGTTGGCCAGGGAGCAAGATGGTGCATTGAAGTGGCAGGCAACAGGTAGTTCAGGGTCTTTTTAACAAGCAGAATGTAGATGTTCTGCGAAGCGGTCGCCAAGTCTACGCTTCGTTTCCCCAATGTAGAGGAGACCACATTGTGAGCAGCGAATGCAGTAGACTAGACTCTGGGAAGTGCAGGTGAAGTGTTGCTTCAACTGGAAGGTATGTTTGGGTCCTTGGATACTGGGAAGGGAGGAGGTAAATGGGCAAGTGTTGCACCTTCGCCGGTTACAGGGGAAGGTGCCGTAGGGCTGTGGGGAGGTGTTGGGGGTGAAGGAGGTATGGACCAGGGTGTCACGGAGGGAATGGTCCCTGCGGAAGGTGGACAAGGGAGGGGAAGGGGAATATGTGTCTGGTGGTGGCATCTTGCTGGAGGTGGCAGAAATGGCGTCTGATGATCTACTGAATGTGGATGCTGGTGGGATGGTAGGTGAGGATAAGGGGAACCCTATTGCTGTCACAGGAGGGAAGAGAACGGGTGAGGGCAGAAGTGCAGGAGATGGGTTGGACCCGATTGAGGGCCCAATCGACAACGGAGCTGGGGGATCCACGGTTGAGGAAGAAGGTGGACATTTCGGAGGCTCCCTTGTCGAAGTTGGCCTCATCTGAACATATGCGATGAAGACGGAGGAACTGAGAGAATGAAATGGAGTGGAGCGTGAGGATGTATAGTCCAGGTAGCTGTGGGAGTCGGTGGGTTTGTAATGGATATTAGTGGCCAGTCTATCCCCAGAAATGGAAACAGAAATGTCGAGGAAGGGAAGTGAGGAGTCAGAGATAGACCAGGTGAAAGTGAGGGCAGGACGGAAATTGGAGACAAAATTGATGAAGTTTTCCGATTCTCGACAAGAAAGGGAAGCAGCACCGATGATATCATCAATGTATTGGAGAAAGAGTCGTGGGTGGGGGCTGGAATAGGACTGGAACAAGGAATGTTCCACATATCCCACAAAGAGACAGGCATAACTCAGGCCCATGCGGGTACTCATGGTAACCCCTCTTACCTGAAGAAAATGAGAGGAGTTGAAAAAGAAGTTGTTGAGGGTGATTACAAGCTTGGCCAAGCAGAGGAGGGTGATGGTGAGTGGGGATGGTTCAGGTCTTTGCTCCAGGAAGAAGCAGAGAGCCCTAAGACCCTCCTGGTGGGGAATGGATGTGTAAAGGGATTGCACATCCATGGTAAAGAGGAGGTGGCTGGAGCCAGTAAACTGGAAGCTTTGAAACCGGCGTAAGGCGTCAGATGAATCTTGGATGTCTGTGGGTAGGGACTGGACCGAGGGGAGAAGACTGAGTCAAGGTAGGAAGAGATGAGTTCTGTGGGGCATGAGCAGGCTGAAACAATGGGTCTACCTGGACAAGAGTCCTCTCCCCGCCCCACAGACCCCTTTGCCCAACTCCAACATTCCTCCTCCACCTAGACCCCTTCCTCCGGCCTTTTACCTGCACCTGATCTTTTCATTGAGAACTGTCGACGTGACATCAGTCGTCGCAATTTCACTGCCCCTCTCAACAAATCCAACCTATCTCCCTCCGAACTGACTGCACTCTGCTCACTCAGGTCTAACCCTAACTTTGTCATCAAGCCTGCCGATAAGGGTGGTGCTGTTGTTGTCTGGCGTACTGACCTCTACATTGCAGACGCCGAGCACCAGCTCTCAGATACCTCCTCCTACCTTCGCCTGGAACATGACCCCACCATGGCACATCAGGCCATTATATCCACGACTGTTATAGATCTCATTTCATCCAGTGATCTCCCCCCATCCGCTTCCAAGCTAATGGTTCCCCAACCCCGCACAGCTCGTTTCTACCTCCTGCCAAAAATCCACAAACAGGGCTGTCCAGGTAGACCCATTGTTTCAGCCTGCTCATGCCCCACAGAACTCATCTCTTCCTACCTTGACTCAGTCTTCTCCCCCGGGTCCAATCCCTACCCACATACATCCATGATTCATCTGACACCTTACGCCGGTTTCAAAGCTTCCAGTTTACTGGCTCCAGCCACCTCCTCTTTACCATGGATGTGTAATCCCTTTACACATCCATTCCCCACCAGGAGGGTCTTAGGGCTCTCTGCTTCTTCCTGGAGCAAAGACCTGAACCATCCCCACCCACCATCACCCTCCTCTGCTTGGCCGAGTTTGTAATCACCCTCAACAACTTCTTTTTCAACTCTTCTCATTTTCTTCAGGTAAGAGGGGTTGCCATGGGTACCCGCATGGGCCCGAGTTATGCTTGTCTCTTCATGGGGTATGTGGAAAATTCCATGTTCCAGTCCTATTCTGGCCCCTACCCAAAGCTCTTTCTCCAATACATTGACGATATCATTGGTGCTGCTTCCCTCTCTCATCGAGAATTGGAAAACTTCAACAATTTTGCCTCAAATTTCCCACCCTGCCCTCACTTTCACCTGGTCTATCTCTGACTCCTCCTTTCCCTTCCTCGACATTTCTGTTTCTATTTCTGGGGATAGACTGGTCACTAATATCCGTTACAAACCCACCGACTCCCACAGCTACCTGGACTATACATCCTCACGCTCCATTTCTTGTAAAGACTCCATCCCATTCTCTCAATTCCTCCATCTCTGTCGCATATGTTCGGATGAGGCCAACTTTGACAAGGGAGCCTCCGAAATGTCCACATTCTTCCTCAATCGAGGATTCCCCGCTCCGTTGTCGACAGGGCCCTCAATTGGGTCCGACCCATCTCCCGCACTTCTGCCCTCACCCGTTCTCTTCTCTCCCGTGACAGCGATAGGGTTCCCCTTATCCTCTCACCTACCATCCCATGAGCATCCACATCCAGTAGATCATCAGACACCATTTCCGCCACCTCCAGCAAGATGCCACCACCAGACACATATTCCCCTTCCCATTCCCCTCCCTTGTCGGCCTTCTGCAGGGACCGTTCCCTCTGTGACACCCTGGTCCATACTTCCTTCAACCCCAACACCTCCCCACAGCCCTACGGCACCTTCCCCTGTAACCAGCGAAGGTGCTACACCTGCCCATTTACCTCCTCCCTTCCCAGTATCCAAGGGCCCAAACATACCTTCCAGTTGAAGCAACACTTCACCTGCACTTCCCAGAGTCTAGTCTACTGCATTCGCTGCTCACAATGTGGTCTCCTCTACATTGGGGAAGCGAAGCGTAGACTTGGTGACCGCTTCGCAGAACATCTACGTTCTGCTCGTAAAAAAGACCCTGAACTACCTGTTGCCTGCCACTTCAATGCACCACCTTGCTCCCTGGTCAACATCTGTGTCTCCGGTTTGCTACAGTGTTCCAGTGGAGCACAATGCAAGCTGGAGGAACAACACCTCATTTTCTGCTTGGAGACCCTACAGCCCTCCGGACTCAATATTGAGTCCAATAATTTTAGGGCCTAAACTCTCCCATGTCCCAGCCCCCCACCCCACACACCAGGCTTTGTTACCACATAGCCTGCCATTACACATCCACTGTTGTTAGTCACTAACAGTCCCCATTAACAAGTATTCACCCTCCCAGCCTGATCGTTGGCAACTCCTTTGTCTGTCCAACTGTCTTACTCTCTCTTTTTGTCTCTATCCTATCGTTTACTCCCTACCCCACCCACCTCCCTGTTTTCTGCATATAAATTGACGTTTTCCCAGCCACCATCAGTTCTGAGGAAGGGTCACCGGACCCGAAACGTTAACTCTGTTTGCTCCTCCGCAGATGCTGCCGGACCTGCTGAGCTTTTCCAGCAACTTTGTTTTTGTACATACTGATTAGGCAAGATTCAATGCGGATGGGGGTGAAAACGAGTAGAAATCCATATTAGTTGTTACCTCACCACTGCCTTGTGACAGTGTCAGCTCAAGGTCTCGAACCCTGGTGGAAAATGTAACTAGTTGTTCCCATGTTGGGACAGGTCTCCCTCCCTTTCTCATACAATTCTCCTAGATTCCTCACCATAGCCAATATTATTCAGGGCAATATAAGATTCTATCGGAGATAGTAAGAACTGCAGATGCTGGAGTCAGAGATAACACAGTGTGGAGCTGGAGGAATACAGCAGGCAAGGCAGCATCAGAGCAGCAGGAAAGTTGACGTCTTGGGTCAGGACCCTTCTTCAGTCACCTTTCCTGCTCCTCTGATGCTGCCTGGCCTGCTGTGTTTCTTCAGCTCCGCACTGGGTTATCTACGTTCTTGATTAGTAAGGGGATCAAGGGTTACTGGGAGAAGGCAGGAGAATGGGGTTGAGAAATTGATCGAATCGTGGAACAAACCCAATGGGCTCACTGGCCTAAATCTGCTTTTATATTTTATGATCTTATGGTCACTTCCCAGTACTCTATGATAGAAGTTTGGGTCACAAAAATGGGCAGGATCAGGATTAGACTGCGATTAATAGCTGCTACTTAGGTTAGGAACAGGCCTGTAATCGCTGACTGCAAACATTAATGACTGCAAAAGGCCAAAATGCTGAATTTTTATGTGGCTGTGGAGCTGGGGGACACGCCCGCAATTTCCCACTGTCGCCCATGTGCCAGTTTCCTGCCATGGTTTTGTCTCTGGGCGATTTTTAGCGATGGCAGCATCAAGGTGGCGGACTGGGTTTGTGTAACGGCTACTTGTCTGCGATGTCCTTCCCTGAAGCCAAAGCACTGAAGAGGGACTGAGGCTATCTTGTGATAGCAGGCTAGGATGGCAGCATTCCACCCAGTTAGAAAATTCCTACCTCCACATGCAGCACAGCCAGAGGGTCACAGCTGAAGCTACTGACTGTCCAATGGAGGGATTGCTTACTCAATTTTAAATTGCTTACTCCACTGAGGGAATCTCCGTCTTGAAGCACATTTCCTTTCTCCTACACCTGTGACATTGACAACTCCATTTTTAAACAGTGGGGCTGTCACTCTCTCTCTGGAAGTTCTCTCACTGGGTCCTTCAGCCACTAAAGGACACCTTAACTGGACAGGGTCCCTGGAAGCAGCTAAATTATTGACTGCCTCGGAAATCACCCTCTGCATATGACCTACCTTTCTTGAAGTTGTTAGGATGAAGATAGACTAGCAATATCTATCCTAAAGTTTTCAAGTTTAGGGAATGAAGGGCTAAACCAGCAAAAAATAAAACAAAGCTACCATTTATCAGAAAAGTAATAATACTACAAAAGATGAGGGGTGCTATCAACATTAGTTGCATTTTTTAAAAAAATCATAAAACTTGCTATCTTTTAAACTGAGTGGGCCAAATAAAGATAACTGTACAATTTTTGAATGTTTTTTAACTGCATGACTTTCTGTCAGTCTTTAACTTTGTAAAAAGCACAGCAAAAGATTTTGCTTCAGCTGCATTCAGCAAACCAAAGGTCTGGCTGTTTTAGGGAGATTGCTTTTCCTCTCGGGATTATATTGCTGAAGCTCAAAGCATATTGTGAAACCAAAATCTGCCATGAACTGTGCAATCAGGCATCATATTAAAATATGATTGCTTTTTCTTTAATGATTTTTTTCCAAAAAATTATGTAATGCTTTCACAAGTGGTAGAAAGGTGCTGTTTGGTAATACAGCTAAATATTAGCCTATTACAAAAGAATAAACATTTTAGATCACAGCATTAATTCACTAATGTGACTGGCTGATTGTGAATGACTGAAAATTACTTTTAACAAAGATGTAAGACCATTTATTAGTTATACTAGTGCATGGCAGGCAGTTTCTAAGTTTTTTTTTAATCTCAGCAGCTTTTAAAATGTTTCATTGATGTCTTTCCATCTAATTTTTAAAGAATATTTTTGAAGCCCGAAAAACAAGCACAATTGCTAACAATGATCAGAGCTACAGTATCCACAGCATTTTGCTTTTTTTTCACCTATTGTGCCAATAATGACTAGTTCAATTTTGGAGGTGTTTTAAATTAGCTGAGAAAGTCACACAGACCTGATTATGCTGAATACTATTTGCATTTGAATATCAACAATCCCTTGCATAGATTATGGCAATATTGGGTGAATTGCTCTGAAGAAACATCTCAACAGAGCAGAGATTCTACTCCAAAGAATTTAAAGGGCTTCCTAATCAAGAATCAAAAATCTCCCTCGTTTTCACCTCAAAAATCTTAGTCAACAAATGATCATCTGTCTGAAAATGTTATTCTGGTGAGATGTGAAGAACACATATCAGAACTGGGCTATTTCCTAGCACATTCCCACCAAGATGTTCAAAGTTATCAGATCACTCCCATGCAAACAATCAGAAGACCTTCTGCCACCATTTATAAGAAATGCAACAGCATTCGTGAATTTTCAACACAGTCTTCAGGATAGTCTCCAAATGCTGAATCTCAGCTACTTCAGGCAGGCAGCCACATGCTGTGAGCACAGAAACAGATCAAACTGAATCTACACCACAGACTTATTTATCTGCAATAATTCTAAATCTCAGCCACAGGCTGATTTCACTGACAGCTTGTACATCAGAAAGTTTCACTGAAGGCTTGCTCAATGCCAATCATCTGTCCCCTGCCTGAGTAGTGTCACGCATGGAGAGGTAGTGCATGTTTGGAGGCACAATACAGTTGGGCACACCATATCAACAAAACCCAAACTGGTGCTCATTTACTAGAATCCCTACAGTGTGGAAACAGGCCCTTTGGCCCAACAAGTCCACACCAACCCTTGGAGCATCCCACCCAGACCCATCCCCCTATAACTCACACACCCCTGAACACTATGGGCAATTTAGCATGGCCAATCCACCTAGCCTGCACATCTTTGGACTGTGGGAGGAAACCGGAGCACCCGGAGGAAACCCATGCAGACATGGGGAGAATGTGCAAACTCCACACAGACAATCACCTGAGGCTGGAATCAAACCTGGCACTGTGAGGCTGCAGTGCTAACCACTGAGCCACCGTGCTGCCCATTTATTTCCATACTTAATTTACAATATGTAAATGCTGCATTCAAATTGTTTCGGTGCAAAATGCTTTTGTGCAGGAAGCTTGCTTTACAGGTAACTGACAACAGCTCTCAAAGAGTGGCAAGGCATTAAGTGCATATCTCTAGAAGCTATGAGCTCAAATGTACAATCTGTTCATTCAAAAGCATAAGTTTTTGAACAGAAGACTCTGGGCCCCAAGGGCTCCACTTGTTTATACAATCAGTAGATTCCTGCCCTATTCTCAGTTTTTTTTTCACATGTTGAGTTGCTAGATCATTTCTTGCCATTACTGGACATTAACAAATATGGTTTACTACAATGATAGCACAATAGCTCAAAAGTCAACTTCAGTGGGGTGTACCATGACTTGTAGCTGCTCAGCATGTCTTTTGGGCCTGGTTATGATCAGGTAGGAGGCAGAGAATCAGCCAATTCATTGCCCTCCTAGTTGACACTCTACGATGAAGTTTGAAAGTTTTGCCTGCTCTCTGGGAGAGTGGAGGAGTGGTCGTCACAGGAGCTGACACAACATATGCAACAGGTGTCCTCATCTTTAAAGGTTGAAAACCCTCCCCTCTGGTCCACCATGTAGAGTTGGGGAAATCTCTTTACCAACCAAGGGAAAGGCTATCTACAGTGGTTGCACTCAGCAGTTGTGTAAATCCATAAAGGGACAACATATTAAAAAAGGATAAATATAGATATCATACAGACCTGCCATCCAATCTCCTAAATTTAATCAACGTTGCATGTGAAAAAAGAAAAGGGAATTAGATTATACCTATGTTGTACAAGTCATGCTTTTAAAGGTCAGCAGTAGTTACAATTTAGCATTCATTAAAGCAACACATAAGTTCAAAAACACTTCTTTCTCCAACAATTCCAATCTAGAAATTTCAAATGTAACAAAAATAGTAGATATGCCATGAACAGCAAGAGGTTATAACATTCTCTCAACAAAATGTCGTGTCACATTCTTAGGAAATATGAACACAAAAGAGTCAATTTTGATTGAGGACACCAAAGAAGAGGGCACATCTGATTCAATCACTCATTGTATATCTCTCTTAACTTTTACTCGCACCAATTTCATTGGAGAATTGCACAAAAGGAGGCTTGCTGGGTTCAAATCCCGGTCAGGGAATGATGGTTCAATTTTAGGACTCCTGTGGTGCAGCAGTGATGCCTCTGTCTCTGAGCCAAGAGACCTGAGTTCAAGTCTCACCTGCTGTAGATGTGTGTCATAACATATTTATTTGAACAGTATGATTCAAAATACTATAACAGAATGCTCAGTCAGCATTAACTGTCTCACACTAACACTGAAGTCCAAAATTATCCCAAAAATGCTTTTGTTACTTTTTAATTTAAATCTATTGTTTCCTTTTCTTTAACAGATACAAAAGTATGAAGAGTCAATCTATCTTCCATCATAAGAAAATTGATGAGTTGAGGGGCTGTGATGGAATAGGGTAAAAGATGAACAAAAAATATACAGAATTCCTATAGACTTTCATCCAAAAGTGCAGAAGTTATAAGCATTAATGGCAGCTTGGAATGGTCTGACAAAGTTTCTGTGAAGTGGCAGCTTCTCTTCTTATAACACCGAAATTCTAACAAAATATGGAGAGGCAATTTAAACCAACATCACATACGTAATATTTTGTAAAGGACTATTCCTGACAGAAACGTGAATCATAGGAACAATTCTTTCATGTGATGTGGGTGATTAGATGCACTAACATTTGTTACCAATCCCTAATTGCCCTTGAACTGCATGGCCTAATAGGTCATTTCAGAGAGCTGTTAAGAGTCAACTGCATTGCTGTAGATCTGGAGTCACATGTAGGCCAGACCAGGTTAAGGTTGGCAGACTTCTTTCTATAAAGGGCATTAGTAAATTAAATGGGGTTTTGTGACAATTGATGACAATGTCATGGACACCATTACTGAGACTAGTCTTATATTCTACACTTATTAGCTGAATTCCATTTCCACCAGCCGTCTCTGGTTTGTGGGTCTACATAACCACTTCACTACCTTCTCCCTTATACACAAGATATAACATATGCAAACATACTCCATAACCCTCTTCCGAAACCTTAGTTTTAAAGATCAATTTAAGCCAAATGTAGGTCAAAGTAATATCTAGAAAATCTTACATTCACCACATTCCAAATGAATTTATACTGAACTGTATCAAGAATCCTGAGGATTTAAAATGTGAAGATTATAGAATTACGAGCTCAATCTTTATCCATGCCCTATCCATTAACTCAGTGGAAGTAATTTACACTGGGAAAAAAGGATGATGAACTGAACAGACAGTGAAATTCAGACATAATGTGGAAAAATTATTTCACTAATAGTCACTTCACTGACAGTTATATTCATTGTTACTCAGGAAGGGTAGTAACAATTACTAAATTAATCAATTGGAGGAGGCGATGGCCTGTTAATCCGGAGACCCAGATAACATCTGGAGACCCGGGTTCAAATCCCGTCATGGCAGATGGTGAAATTTGAATTCAATAAATATCTGGAATTAAGAATCTAATGATGACCATGAATCGGTTGTCGGAAAAACCCATCTGGTTCACTAATGTGCTTTAGGGAAGGAAACTGGTTTCCTCAGCTGGTCTGGCCTACATGTGACTCCAGATGCACAACAATGTGGCTGACTCTTAACTGCCCTCTGGGCAATGAGGGATGGGCAATAAATGCTACCAAGCCAGCAATGCCCTCATGTTGTGAATAAATAAAGAAAAGATAAATTAATTCTTTCTTCTTTTACAACCATTTTCCATTTCATAAAATTTATCTTCTAAACTACATTGCCTACTAACACAAAGTCTTTGAAAACAGAATGGAAGAATGACCATAACTGTGATTCTTTGCCTCTTTACTAACTTCATATTTGTAATTGCATTTCTAAATTGAGGAGCTGAGTGGAGGTCACAAGATTCCATCATGGAAGTATTTAAAGTCAAACTTAATCCCAATGGTATGAGTACATGATCAGGAGTAAGTTACACACTTATCCCTTTGACTATTGAAGAAATATAACATGTGGGGACATGTTGAGAACTGAAGAAAGTATCCTATCCTGCTTACCTACTCACAAATACACAGAATTCCTGACAGCTACTAAAATGGACGTTGTTGACACAGTCACCCTAAACAACGGAATACTATCTCCTTTGTTAACTGTTCAAAGAGTACAGGATAAGGTCTTTTCCAGAATGGCTTCCCTGCTGCCTGGTGGTGACCACACCAAGCAAGCTTGGCAAGGCATATACTACGGCCTTATAGTGGACTCAATGCCCTTAGTGTTACATCAAAGTGAACAACTTGGTTCAGTTAGTAGCAACTCTGAATGGGGGTGGGGGGGGGGGGATGCTCAGGCACTTAATCTGAGTTGACATTTCAATATAGTCCTAATGAATCAATGTATTATATGAGATGAGAACATTAGCGACCACAATCCCTGTTCAGGGAGATAAAAGACACTATTCAAAAGAGAAAAGAAGCTCAACAATCAGCTGCCACCACCAAAACAGATGAATCAATGGACTGGTGTTCATGGGATTTTGCTATGGACAACTTGGCCAAAACATTCACCTGCAGAGTATGCATTTCAAAATTGCTTTCTGTGTAGTTTTTAAAAGATATTTTTTGGAGGCATGGTAATGCGCTATACAATTTTAATTAAACAATAGGCTCAGTCGTATTTCAGTTGATGTGGCTTGACAATATATTAGAAATAGCATAAAGCATGTGCCTTTAATAAAACCGAGCAAGAGCGTTATAAGACTGGATTTGATTTGACCCTACCACTCTTGTCAAACACTGAAATAGGTTTCCCAAATGCTCAACAGTAAGTTAAAGAGTAATAAACTAAGGTAAAACAATTGAGAAAAAGACACCAAGGGATTTTTAAAAATCATTACGGGCGGACGGTTAGATTAATTCAGACACTAAAGTTTTGATCAACTCAAAAATGGTATCTTAATTACAAGGTTAGCAGTGGTTGACATAAACTCCACAGAAGGCAAGTGAAGGAATGTCAGGCACACAGAGTTCATCAAAGGAATGTATTGGATGCCAAAAGAGCTTTTAAGCCACTTATACTTGTCCAACAATGTAATGTGCTGAAGGCAGTGCATGGCATTTACTAATATGAGGATGTGCACTAAATATTTGACAGGCTATTTCTCAAATATCCACAGATAGGGTAGAATTTGGTAAACAGCCCCATTCTATCTGAACAGCCCTTTCTTTAAAATGATAGAATTGTCCATTCAAAGCCACTTAAACTGGCCAAAATGTTAACATGTAAATTGGTTAAACTCAGACACATATTATTCAGTTTGGAACTCAATCCTAAATAATTAACTTCATCCAAAAAATCTGAACTGGTCAGGAAGATTCATCAGATTAACTGAATCTCCTCAGATAATAATATTAAAGACAAATGGAGGAAGAAGGGTAAAAAAGAAACTACTCTGAAAGAAACTGTTGTTCAGCAAATACTGTAGCCACAATAAATTCCAGTGAGGTCAGCTAATTTCATACTTACGTGTTATTAACAATCTGTAATCGCTCCCCTTTGTTAAAGGACAGATCACTCGCTGTCCTGGACTCGTAATCATACAGTGCCACAAATGTGGTGACTCCACCTGGAAAAAGAGAGAGAAATCTGAGAGAAAAAAAATCACACCTTGCAGAAAGCTGCAAATGGCATCCTCATTTAGTTCACATTTTGCAGGGAACAAAAGCCTGTCTTCTCACTTTCATGTTGTTTTCCTTAACTCTTGTTTTGAGTCAGTATCTGCTGCTTGAAATACAGGTGCATGTGGCCATTAATGATCACACAGCAGGGACTAGGAGTGTTTGTTGATCAGATAGCTTTATCATCCTTATTGAGCTAGCATGTTTCATCACCAACGTTATTGCCTTAGTGCTGCTGGATCTATCAAAGGATATTTATCATCAGAATTGCCTGGCTTGCAAATAAAAAATAATGATACATAAAACATAACTGATTTTTTGGCAATGATGTAGAAAAGCAGCAGACAAGGAAGGAATGCAGACACAGTGAGGTATTTCTGTGCATGAAGGTGGGAGGGGCAGTGTGATTCCAGTACAAAACATGGTACTTGTACCTCATGGTATCAGCGGCTAGATCATGATTAATTGCGCAGCCCAATTCATTAAAATTGAAAGATATGTTGATATAGCACCTTTCAGTACATTAAGAGATTCAAATTCAAAAGTTCCACAACCAGTGAAGTAATTTTGAAAAGTAATGTTGGAAACTGAGCAGCCAATCTATGCACAGTAAGCTCCCACAAACAGCAAGGTGATATTGAATGGAGAATCTGTTCCCTTGAGGTAAATTTCAGCCACAAATTCCAGGAATAATTCCTTGTTCTTCTTAGAACAGTGCCATGGCATCCTTTACATCTACCTGAGAAGGTCATGCTCTATGTCTCATGTAAAAGCGGAAACCTCCGATAGTGTGTCACCCTCTCAGTATTGCAGCGGACTGTCAGCCTTGGCTTTGTACTCATGGAAGAGGAATATCCTTCTGATTTAGAGAGGAACAGCCACTTTTAACGCCAAGATAATAATGATATGCCGCTTTAGTCATTCAGTACCCCACAGCGCAGTCTAGGGCTGGGTGGTGCATTAACGGAGCACAAAGGTCAGCCTAAACAAAGAAGTGTGGACTATATGGTGGGGGTGGGATGCAGAAAGTAATGAAAAGCTGGTAAGAAACAGCCTGATTCTCCTGGCTCTACAAATAGACAAGCAAAAATACTTTAAAATTAGATTCTCAAGTGGCCCTTTAAGAACAACCAGTTGAGTTGCTCAGTGATTGAAGGAGGAGACCACAGTAAGCATAGCTTATACTACAAGAGTTCACAAACCTCTCTGGAAAAGAGGTTTGAAGTTACATTGAAGAATGGGCATGTGTTCTGTGTACCTACAGGGCAACTCTAACCAATGAGATTGATAGGTGCACATCAGATGCAAAAAGAGGAACTCTGAGTTTCAATTTCTAGTAAATGTTTCAATACTGTGTGTCAACAACATAAAGATGCTAAGCACATCATAAACCTGATTTAGACCCCATCTCCTATCAACAAGCAAATATGCGATTGAGATAACAAAGAGCATTCAGGCAAAAAAAAATTCCATGAGAAAACTACATAAAAGAGTTGCTAACAATCTAAAAATGTACGTTTCATTTCAATGAGAAAACAGCAGAAAAAGTGGTACATTCTAAAGAATTGTTGCAAAAAAACAGATCAGCACAGTTCTAATGTCTTTTGTCATAAAAATCTATGTTTGTTAATATGGGAATAAAGGTAAAATTGCCATAGTACCAGAAGGCCAAGCAGCATCAGAGGAGCAAGAAGGCTGACGTTTTGGGCCTAGAGCCTTCTTCAGAAATTTTCTCCTCTGATACTGCTTGGCCTGCTGTGTTCATCCAGCTCTACACCTTGTTATCTCAGATTCTCCAGCATCTGCAGTTCCTACTGTCTCTCATAGTACCAGAAGACTGCTCTCTTGTCAGAGAGAGATGGCTGGCCTTGGTTTAGTCTGAAGGTCACAATGCCTCAGGCAAGTAGAGAGATTTAAGAGTCTTTTGTGGTAACCTCAACTGATGCAAAAACTGAACCCATGCTGTTGGCATCATTCAGCATTGCAAACCAGTCATGCAGCCAACTGAGATACCAGACTCCTACATACACTACACACATCACAGGAAATGACGCGGGAGAGCGTTACAGTAAAACTTTAAACTTCTTAGACACAAGTGTCGCAATCTCAAATTTCCAAATCTGTAATGCTTTTAAATTTTAGTTGTAACTACATAAATTGTAGTTTCCAAAAAACTTTTAGAAGTGGCAATCTATCTACCTTGTATATAGATCACAGGCTCAGGTCGAAGGTGCTGTATCCTTGCTTGCATTGTCTAGTAAAAGTTTTTGAGGAACAACACTAATTAATTTGCTGGTCAGGCACACTGGGATACAAATTTCATTTCATGCCTGTGGTAGTGCCAGTTAGCGTAACTCAGAACAACACACGACACCTCTAGGCTTTTGTGGGGTTAATGTAGTGAAGAGGGAAGATGGAGGAGGCACACAAAAATTCCATCTTTATATTAAAATCGTCTCATTTCAGGCCTGCCACCACTCTGAGGCAAAAGAGTTTTGTTCTTCCCTTTTGTGTTTCAATTGTATTTTCAAAGGTAAATTTCTCAGTTTGTTGATGAATGAGATGCACTGGAGCAGCGCAAGTGCTCGGCTTCCATGTGTCCCTGACTATGAAATATTAATTCTACCAGATTGTGCTGGGAGATGACAATAACCTTTCTGCTCTCCAACAGAAACCGCTGCATTGGTTTTCTGTCAGAGCTATTCCAAGCAACAAAATTCATCCTCATGGGGAGAAACTGTTTCCCTTCACAAAGGGAGTGAGGAGGAGAGGGCACAGATTTAAGATAACTGGCAAAAGAAGCAGAAGTGATATGAAAAATAAAACAGTTTCATGCAATGAGTGATTAAGTCTGGAACGCAATGCCTGAGAGTGTGGTGGGGGCAGGTTCAGTTGAGGCACCCAAGAATCAGACTCTTATCTGGAAAGGAAGACCATGCAGAGTTATCAGGAGAAGTTGGTGTAATGGCACTAAGTGAATTGTTCATTCAGAAAGCCAGTGCAGACATGATGGAACGAATGGCCTTCTGCGCTGTAACAATTCGGTAAATTTCATAGCACTTATTTATACATGACAAGAGATATCATTCCACTGGCTAATGCCCATTTTTCTCATTTAATTAAAAATACACCAACCGAATCACAGCAGTCTCTGAAAATGCAATTTCACCAGATTGTTAATTACACTAAAAAGATAAGCAGGCAACTTTCTTAGACTGCTATTTCTATGTTATAGCTGCTTTAACCTTGTACCACCAGTTGTCAATGTGTGGGTCTTGCACTGCAGTATCAATCAAAACATAAATGCTGAGTTTTTTTTGGCACCGTAGCCCAGAAGATCCATATTTATGATATTTCCTCATGAAACTGCTCTTCCTGGGGCTGATACAATGCACTGATTGATGGCCGCAGTACAATTCCTTCCAATGGGACTATGAGAAAGGTCAAAAGGACATCACATTTGCACATACTGTGATTCCTGGTCGTGGCATCATTCTTTGCTTCTACCAGAAATGTGAGTAACCTGGGGCCTGAGGATGGATGAACTGGCTCCTTTACTCACCCGCTCCCGTGGATGGCCACAATGAGGATAATTTTAAAAGGATCCCTTCCCTTGTGCATACCTTTCTCTCTGACTCACATGAACTTAATGGTTTCAAAGCATCACACACACACAAATTAAGAGAAGTGTCCAAAAAGATACATGTTTAAAATTAAGGATCAGTCTCTGAATTGTTCATGATGAATGAAAAATTGAATGTTGTGTGTGCTGCAATGGATTTTACAATAGTATTGATAGTTGAAGTCCATTTTAAGAT
This sequence comes from Ginglymostoma cirratum, assembly GCA_024137785.1. Classification (NCBI taxonomy): domain Eukaryota; kingdom Metazoa; phylum Chordata; class Chondrichthyes; order Orectolobiformes; family Ginglymostomatidae; genus Ginglymostoma; species Ginglymostoma cirratum. The sequence continues at coordinate 11,594,286 of JAHRHZ010000088.1, forward strand.
TTTTAATATTCATTTACGGGATGAGGGCGTTGCTGGCTAAGCCACCACTTATTGCCCATCCCTATTTGCCTAGAGGGAGACAGGAGTCAACCATATTGCTGTGTGTATGGAGTCACATGGAGGCAAAATACACAAAAATTTTAGACTTAGATTGATAGAAAGCACAGACCAGGTTTCTTAGCTTAACAAGAACTAAATAATCAGCTTCTATCCACAGGTTAAAAACCATCAACATATAATTCTACCTGTTAAAACTCTAACGTCCTTGTATTAGACCCCTACACACACATGCAGACAGATACAGTTAGATTTTTTAGTGGACGGAAAAACTAGGAAGGCAGTTCACTGGTCCCAGTCCACACAGTGTCCCAAACTGATCATTTTGCTTGCCAGGGTTCACTGTTCAATGGTCTCTCTTTTCTGCAGGTACTTTCACTTGCTTGCAGGAGGCACACAGTGACTGGTTCATAACATATAACATCTCTGACTCATTGGTTAAAAGCAACAGCTTACAGTAGCTGGTGAGGGAAAATAAACTTTCTTTTTTCAGGCTTTAGTTTTTTTTTAACTTCAGAGTCAAACACAGCACTTGCTTTTACTGCAGTCCAAAGGTTTCTGGCCGTCACATTCACACACGCAAGTTGTTCAATTACCTATGAGGCAATTACAACTTTGTTGGCAACAGAAAGCCTGTGTCATCGACACCTGGTTATCACTCCATAGAACAATTAGCTACCCGCTGCCAACCAAATCCAGGTTTTATTTTACACACTCCCTGGCTCCAGCCTGTATTCAGTAACCTCTACTGGTGCTTCAACAAACAACAGTGTGAACAGCATTTACAGTTAAGTGTTGATAACTTGCTTTTTCAAAGTGCAGCAATCCTTTCCACGAACCTTTGTTTCTCAAGCAGTCTTTTTCACATTTCAGTTCACAATCAAAGATACAGAAAAATTGAAAGATATGATCTTTACACCACATACATAGTTAGTTCTTTACTTAAAAGTATTGATATTGCCAGATTATTTGGCTGAAATGTATTGTGGATGTATTCATACTTTCTTAAGCAATTATAGCTGCATTTTATCTCTTCAGTTGAAATAGCTTTACAACAAGCAGAAAACTACTACAGTCTCATCTGTTGTATCCATTTACCTCTTCCAAAAGTTAAGCTATTACCATGAAAAGACAGGAAAGAATATCTAGGCTAGATACCCAACTCGTTTTCAGACTTGGCTGAGTGACCATGAACAGATGACTACAGCTGGACTCACGTCCAAGATAATGGTCCTGAAAAGGATGCTGCATTAATATCCACCCCATTTTATTATGTAATTCAGTTTTGGGGGGGGAAATCTAGAGAATAGCTCTGGATGTTGAAGGGATCAGATACGTTAATGCCTCCCAATAGCTTTAGTAACAATGTCTACTTAACTAATGTCACTTGTACCTAATTGCAATGGCACAATAAAATATACCTTGAGAAGATAAAAAAAAACTCTTCTTGTTAAGGCTTGATGGTTGCAGCATCTTTTCAGCCACAAATTTCACATGGCACCCAGCAGTGGGTATTGCTGTTTAATACCACACAGACCATGGTGAAAAAAATACACTCAAACCCAGAGGAAAAAAATTCAAGAACACCAAATGAATCTACAGTTTTAAAGATTTTACTACTTTAACAACTATTTATGCAGACAGACAGACAGAGAGTCAGCCATTGCAAATGCTTGAATAAACATCCAGTTAGCAGGAACCCCATGGAAAGACCAACAAGAGACAACCAGTACTCCAGCTCCCTGCCTCTTTGACTTGTCTGCCTCCTCTCCACCCTATCTTCTCCTCTATCCATCTTCTATCCGCCTCCCCCTCTCTCCCTATTTATTTCAGAACCCGCTTCCCCTCCCCCATTTCTGATGAAGGGTCTAGGCCTGAAACATCAGCCTTCCTGCCCCTATGATGCTGCTTGGCCTGCTGTGTTCATCCAGCTCCACACCTTGTTATCTCGGGTACTCCAGGCTATCATCTTTTCTTCAGATGCGGTAAGAAGTACAGAAAGAAACAATGTGGGCTAGAAAGAGCTTAACGATGAGTCTCAGCTGACAGTGACAGCTTCGATCAGGAAGGGACAATCTGTCCTGGTTACAGTTAAAAAGTGAATGTATCAAAGCTCTGAATAAATTGTACAAAAGTCCCATTGGATATGGGAATGAATTTTTAACAGCACAGATAAAAGACCAAGAAGGTGACAAGTAAAAGAAAGAAGTGCTTACAGCTCACAGTGAGCAATGCTGCTGTAGTGAATGGATGCTAAAAGACAAGGCTAGAGCAGGGAAACTAAAAGCCATCGAAATACTTTATACTAAGGGTGCAGCAATGGGAATATTGTACAGAATAATTAAGGTTACAACATGGATAAGGTGAAAGCCAAAGTACAGAGAATCTAATAGAAGAACATAATTACAATACTGCAATAAGAGCAAAAGATCCATAAATAAGAGATAACAAGGTGTGGAGCTGAATGAACACAGCAGGCCAAGCAGCATCATAGGAGCAGGAAAGCTTGACGTTTCGGGCCTAGACCCTTCATCAGAAAAGATCCATAAAGTAATGTTTGGTTGGAGAAAATTTTTGCAGTTGCAGATTCAAGGCTTTATTTGAGGAGATTCTGGAAAAAGCCAGACATTGTAGTCTAGGCTGGGAAAGGTGGTAAATTGCCCACTTCAACCATGAAAAAGGAAGGAACCTCTATTTTGCCTGCTGAGGATGGGAAGCTTCCATAAGACCACAAAATGCTGGAACTTGCGAGAGCCTACAGCAGATTTAACTCTAACATTTATTATAACCGCTCTCCACTTTTAAACTTTTACAATGTAATCTGTATGCCTCTAAGTCTTTTTGATCTGTATGTTCTTTGCTTGCTATGATCTGCCTGTACCACTCATAAACAAAGCATTCACTGTATTTCGACATAGGTGACAGTAAAATCAATCAAAAATAATCAATTCAGACACAAATATTACTGTTTAACAGAATTGGAAGCCTTAAGAGAAAAATAATACCACATTTTTATACTCGAGATAAAAGGTACTGCAGATGCTGGAGAATCCGAGATAACAAGCGTGGGGCTGGATGAACACAGCAGGTCAAGCAGCATCATAGGAGCAGGAAAACTTGACGTTTCGGGCCTAGATTTCATCCAGCCCCATGCTTGTTATCTCACATTTTTATACTGCACAGTTTAAAAGCTAGAGGACAAGGAAAGTATAACAGCAATGTTATTTACAGGATTAAAACTCTTCAAGTGAAGGAAATTACAGCAGCATTGAGATTCCGTAGAATTTAAAAGCCACAATATACAAAGTATAAATAATTATATCAGGAAGTTGTGGAAGGAGAAATAATACAACTTGTAAAGTCTAACATCAGCAAATGGCAAAAAAGAACACAAGTTTGGGCATGTTGAAGAAAACAGTTCTTAAGATAGAGAACTGCTTCAAGCTTAATTGTTAAATCACAAGCTGAACAAGTAAATATACTTTTATCTGCAGTAGGATCTAGAACTATTGATTTTATGAATTACTTAAACATAAAGGGAGGAACTTTTATACTTTTGAAAGTGTCCTACAAGTTGTTGGAATTTACATTAGTCTTGGAAAAAATAAAAGTTTTGAAGACCAAAATTAAACACAGGAGTTCAGCATCCAGGAGAATCTATCAATAATTCCAATAATGATCACGACAGAGTGTTGAAAAATTTGACTATGGAGCTTTGAAATTAGAATTTGAAATTAGAAGAGACAGATTTGTTATTGGAATCATTGATCAGCTCTGACAAAAGAATGCCTCATTTGTAAAATTATCAGCCACTTCCAAAGGATGTGCAGAGGTAGGATGCAGCTTTTACAGCAGCAATGTGATAGAATCGCCAGCATTAGAAAAGATATTCAATGCATTCCTAAGGGGATTTGGTGATTCAAGCAGCTCAAGTTTTAGAAAACCTGTTAATTTCACTGGATGTGTCATTAATCTTGATACAAGTGTCAACACCTTCTCTGATCCAAATTTGTGGCTGAAGAAACAGAAGTTAAAACCTCCAGACAGAAAGCCACATGGCGCAGATTGCTTAACTCTCAATACTAAAAACGTAAGCTACAAGTCATTGTGTGATATAAAGAGCATAATAGTTGTGAAAATATATTAAAAATGTATCGTTTAGAACCAATATTGTGCACATTTGAGCGTGCACACAGGCCTCCACATCCTTGAAGTAGTTCAACTAGTTCTAGGAGATAGCAAACATGTTAATAAAAATACTAGCTGTACCGAGTCTGCGTGAAGAAAAGTTAGTCAGGGAACAATGAGTCCAGGAACAAATTTTTGTTGTCCACTCATCAAGAGAGAACGGACAAAGATTTTCAATAAAAACCGAAAGAACTGCGGATGCTGCAAATTAAGAACAAAAACAAAGTCGCTGGAAAAGCTCAGCAGGTCTGGCAGCATCTGTGGAGGAGAAAACAGAGTTAACGTTTTGGGTCCGGTGACCCTTCCTCAGAACTGATGGTGGCTGGGAAAACGTCAACTTATATGCAGAAAATAGGGAGGTGGGTGGGGTAGGGAGTAAACGATAGGATAGAGCCCAAAGAGAGAGAAAGACAGTTGGACAGACAAAGGAGTTGCTGACGATCAGGCTGGGAGGGTGAATAGTTGTCAATGGGGACTGTTAGTGACTAACAACAGGGGGAGTGCAGTGGCAGGCTATGTGGTAACAAAGCCTGGTGTGTGGGATGGGGGGCTGGGACATGGGAAAGTTCAGGCCCTAAAATTATTGAACTCAAAATTGAGTCCAGAGGGCTGCAGGGTCCCCAAGCAGAAAATGAGGTGTTGTTCCTCCAGCTTGCTTTGGGCTTCACTGGAACGCTGCAGCAAGCCGGAGACACAGGTGTTGGCCAGGGAGCAAGGTGGCGCATTGAAGTGGCAGGCAACAGGTAGTTCAGGGTCTTTTTTACGAGCAGAACGTAGATGTTCTGCGAAGCGGTCGCCAAGTCTACACTTCGTTTCCCCAATGTAGAGGAGACCACATTGTGAGCAGCGAGTGCAGTCGACTAGACCCTGGAAGTGCAGGTGAAGTGTTGCTTCACCTGGAAGGTATGTTTGGGCCCTTGGATACTGGGGAGGGAGGAGGTAAATGCGCAGGTGTAGCACCTTCGCCGGTTACAGGGGAAGGTGCCATAGGGCTGTGGGGAGGTGTTGGGGTGAAGGATGTGTAGACCAGGGTTTCCAAGAGGGAACGGTCCCTGCGGAAGGCGGACAAGGGAGGGGAGGGGAATGTGTGTCTGGTGGTGGCATCTTGCTGGAGGTGGCGGAAATGGCGCCTGATGATCTACTGGATGTGGATGCTGGTGGGATGGTAGCTGAGAATAAGGGGAACACTAACGCTGTTGTGGGAAGGAAGAGAACGGGCGAGGGCAGAAGTGCTGGAGATGTGTCGGACCCGATTGAGGGCCCTGTCGACAACGGAGCTGGGGTTCCTCGGTTGAGGAAGAATGTGGACATTTCAGGGCCTCCCTTGTCGAAGTTGGCCTCATCTGAACATATGCGACGGAGATGCGATGTGTGTGTTGGACAAAGATTTTCATTGGGCTTCCTGGAGTAACGGCATAACCCAAAAAGAAGAAAGAATCTACTGATGTTACCCATGTTGGAATAAAAGAATTGTTTTATATTATCAACTGGAAGGAAATCAGCAACTACGTAAGAATGGTGTAAATGTTTTATATTACTATCATCACTAATGAACCTTCATGTGAAAGATGTCATCTGAGTTTTTGAGCAGATGCAAATGCTGACAATGTGAATAAGCTGTGCAAACCATTTGAGCTCATTGAGAAATCTTTAACTGAAGGTAAACAACTAAACTATCAGCAAAACAAATTGTTGTCGCAGACTTGAATTTGATGTCAGAGGATACGACAACAGAAGTGCTAGAAGAACATTTCAATTATTCATCTTCCAAAGGAGAACTAACTGCACTACTGACAATGATCTTGCTAAGCAGCAAGTAGGTTCTTGACTGAGGATAAGAAAATGTGTGATGCACCAGTGGAACATCCATGGAGGGAGAATGAAGGCATCCAAATGATCAAACCAGCTGAAGAAAAGCATTCACATATTTCAACACAGAGCTATCAGCAAATTGAGAATAAAGATTAGCTTGCACAAATTGACGATGAGCTGCAAACAACTCCACTGAAGCCTGAAGATTCAAGACTTCGTCGATAAGAAAAATATATCTGACTTAGAAATCCAAGATACAGCAAAGAAAACAAAAATTGTTTCTATAAGGCAGCCACCTTCTGTGATGGAAATTTCTAAGATAAAAGGTCCCTTAGATGTTGTTATGGGAACACAACCCAATTCAGCAGAAAAGAATTCCTCTGTGAAAGACACTCAGAAGATTAAAGGTCCACCAGACAAGCTAATGAATTAGTTAACAGGAAGAATATCCTCTGGGAAGGAATAAATGGTCCTATAGTGGAGAGAAAGGTTACAGGCCAGGCACAGACGAGATCAGAATCACAATCAATTGTCCTTAAGCCAAAGACCCACCAATCTTCTAGGTCTGAACAAAAAGTGTTCTGGAAGAATTGTGCAACCTCCAGAACACCTGAATTTGTGAAGTTAGAGACTTGGGGGACAGATGGAGTAGTGAGGAAAGCAGCTGTATATACATAAATATTTCCACTTTTATGACAGACTAAGACTTGAGTGCACAGCATTAGAGTGAAGGGACAACCCTTTAGAACTGAGATGGGGAGGAATGTTTTCAGCCAGAGGGTGGTCAGTCTGTGAAACTCATTGCTACAGATGGCTGTGGAGGCTTAGTCATTGAGTGTGTTTAAGGCAGAGATAGGTAGGTTCTTGATTAGTAATGGGATCAAGGTTTACAGGGAGAAGGCAGGAGACTGAGGTTGAGAACTATATCAGCCATGATTGAGTGGCATAGCAGACTCAATGAGCTGACTGGCCTAATTCAGCTCTTATACCTTTGGTCTGTTATGGTCTAAATGTACAAATATTAACTGCAAATTAGAAGCTTGGGAGAAAGGTTGCATACAGTTATTATTCTGAAATGGTTATTGTTGTAGATTTTACCGGCCTCCACCCAATCTGATGATGTCATAATGCCTTGGGCTGGTAAATTGCAAGAATACCTCTAGGTCTTAAAAGGGAGAGATGTGTCATCAGTGTCTCTCAAAAGTCTTAATAATAACATCAAACTAACTAAAGTAACTTGTACCAAATTGCTATCTTGGAATAAACTACACATTAAGACAGGAGTCTCTTCTTGTTAACAGTAGTTATTCCTCTATCACTTCAAGCAAAATTGGCCCTTGAACCTAGATGAGGAAAGAGGAAGAGTGCCAGAATCCTTTTACCTCAAATGTCACAGGCTCTGACCCTGTGAGGTATATGACTCCAATGGGGCAAGTAAATTAACTATTTCAACAACCCAAAAGTGTTGCTGATGCATTCATTGGGCAGAGATTAAAGAATAATCCAACCACACTTTCCCAATTTATAGTTTGCTCATTATGTGCAGATGGCGAGGCTTTTTAATCAATTTGACCCCGAAAGTAAAATGGCAGAGTACACATCGACTTATTACAAACATAAAGAACAGCAACAAAGAGTCAATGTCGCATCCAGGCCCACCCTATGCCTACTTTTCATTCCCTGGTAACTGGTGTATATTATGGATGTTAATTGTTTGGAGGCAGAGTATGAAAAGGATGGCTTCTCAATTCAAAAAATCTCTCGATAGTGATTTTACCTCATGGTACATCGGTGACCATGGTGCTGACAAAGGTTGTGGATAATCAATAGTTTGATTATACAAAATAGGAATTTAAGACATTTAAGAGACAGGATTCAGAAATCCTATACAAGTGTGACTTAATCAGTAGCACTCTAGCTTCTGAATGAGAAGACTCTGTGTTCAAGTCCCACTCCAGGACCCACACATAAAAAACAAGATTAACACTCTACTGCACTATGGACAGGGGTTCTGCCTACCTTCTCAAGCAGATGTTAAACATCCCATAGCATCATTTCAAAGACAAATTCAGGCATGTTGTCCTTAGGGTCCTGGTCAGTACTTCTCCCTCAACCAACATCATACAAACAGGTCATCACTTTGTGCACAAATTGGCTGCCTGTTTCCTTTATGACAACAGATACAGAATCCCTACATGCAGAAAGAGGCTATTCAGCCCACCAAACAGCATCCCACCCTATCAACGTAACCCTACATTAACCATGCCTAATCCACCTAGTCTGCGTAGGGTGGGGCAATTTAGCATGGCGAATTCACCTAACCTGCACATCGTTGGATTGCGGAAGGAAACCACAGCACCCGGAGGAAACCTGCACAGACACGGGGAGACCGTGCAAACTCCACATGGTCACCCAAGGCTGGAATCAAACCCAGGTCCCTGGCACTGGGGGACAGCCATGCTAAGCACTGTGCCATCATGCTGTCCTGGCTACAATGGCTACACTTCCGTGGTTTCAAAGTGCTTTGGGATATCTGGTCGTCATGAAAAGCAGCACATAAATGTCTGCCTTTCTTTCTCAGAATTCTTTGAGTGACAACATGCACGTATATAACGATTTCTGTGTGGTAAAGTGACTCAAAGTACATCACAGGAATGTTATCAGACAAATACTTAGCTCTAAAAGGAGTTATCAGGAAATGAAAAAAAAAGAGAAATTTGGTGAGCGGGCAATGTTCTGGTGGAGTGGAATGTCTGCTGTTGCAGAAGTGACTCAGTTCATATTTCACTGACGTCACATGAACATTCAGAAAGGAAGGCAAGCATTGACATCAAAAATCTTGAACTTATATGAAGTTATTAAAAAAAAGTGCTTTGCCCAGCAGGTTTGCACTTCTGGCATTCAGTAAATGCTCCCATGACATTCAGCCTTGTTGTAACTGAAAAATATTGGCCATAAGGCATGGGGTGACAGGGATTCAGGAAATGGAGGCACAATGCCTGAATTTGGGATAAATATTCTTGCTGGTGATGCCTGACATCAAGACAACTTTTCTGAAAATCACCACTTCGGATTTATGCCCCTTGATTTTCAACCATGTCTCTTCCCCTGTTGTTAATGCCTTCCTAATTACTTCCAATCCCCGAGCGTCTTTATATTTGGCAAGTTGATTCTGCATGCAAGCTGTAAAGCCACACTAGTGCCTGAAATTTCAAACTGAAGGAAAGGAAATAAGATCCCCAGCAAGAACAAGCTGTTCTAGATGCTTGAGCCTAATGTGAAATCACAGACACAACAGTGCAACAGAGCCAGAGGGAGGAAAGCAAAATCAATATGGAAGCTATTTGCCTGATTTGCTGATGATCTACTAACTCAATGACATGCTCAGCAGCTGCAAATTAATTCTCACTGCGTCAAACCCTCAGCACCTGAATGTTCAGCGTGCTCTATCATAGACTGGCTCGATAGCCTTCATACTATCAGCATCATTCATTCTGAAACTTTGTTCTGCAATTTATTTTCCCGCCCAGCATTGCTAAAATCAGGTCAAGATGCTTCACAGTTATGACCAACATGCGTCCAAGTGCCCTGTGAACATGGTACACGCAGCTACAATGTACACGCCAACCAAAAGACAGAATTTGAGAAAAGATTAAATTTCATCTGCATATTCACCCAAAGCCAGTTGGTGCATACATTTCTTTCACTACTAAGCTTTTATGTTCAGTGCTTTAGTAGCATGAATTAGAGCATATCTGGATTGTAAATAATGTTATTAAACAACTTCGAGTCACCAATTTTAAGAGTTTGATGTGATGCTTTCTGAATTATGTCCCAACAATGCGCTTCAACCTCAACTCAAAAAGAAAATCTTCCGTTACATGATTGCAGTAATTCCATTTTCTATATTGACCATCCTTTCCAATTCAATGAAAATTAAAGAGGTAGGGATTTACATTTATAATAACATCTAATCACATCCTTATGATGTTCCAAAACAGTTTACAATTCACAGATTACATTTGCAGTGCCATCTCTTATTACACAAGCAGATGTGTTTGTCCTTTTGCAAATAGGAAGATTTGATAAACAGCGAGAAAGTAAACAGTTACAGAAGCTGCTTTCATTGGAGATGGTTAAGAAATGGATATTCAGCTAAACATTGGGAAAATGCCATTTCTTTCCTCCAAGTAGCATCACAATTTCTTTACATTCACTTTGAGCAAGTAAACAAAATTTTGGTCTTAGTTTCATCTGGCAATTCAGCAGACCCACAGCAGAATGTGCCCGAGTCTACAGTGAGACTTCTCAACTTTCTGACAATGGCGTGAGGGAGATAGCAACTGAGCAAAACTGACTGGTACAAAATCAGTGCTGCTTTTCTCCTGTAAGCCATACTTACTAGAAACTTAAAAGAAGGAGTATGACAGCCCACAGATGATAGTAAGTAAGATTTTCATTTCATCAGATCGTAGACGTTGGAAGAACACACTGTGCCAATCAACCACAGCACTTAACCCCTGTACTCAATAATTTATGTTAAACAATTTCTAAAATAAAATCATATCAAAGCTACACACTAGACAGCAAACTTTTTACTAGATATTAAGTAAGGTTGTCACTGAATGAGATTATGTGCACTGCATATTGGTTGCTGCACAATTGTGTCATTGATCAGACAGACAAGCATCTCTTGAAATATAAAATCAATTTGATGGGCACAACTCGACAACAGATCTTCATTTGCACAGGACATATTAGAAAATAAGTGAAATGGGGGAAATTACTTCTCAGTTTCCATTGCCAGTTATTTCAAATGAAGATAAGCTGCAGTGTTGACTCAGCTGGGCTTCATCTTGCACATTCCAAATTCACTTGATACTACAGGGTAAACTAAATGAGTCACACTGGCTCACATGTAGCGACCAGTTATCATGCAGCACACGCAACCGACTGACTTGCACTGAGTTTTACATGGTTGATGGAGTCAGTAATATTAATTTGTACAGCGGCCAGATGAAGAAATGTAATGATATATGATAAAAAAAATTAATGAGAGAAGCACACTAAGGATGACAAGGACCAAAATGACACAGTCTAAAGTGGTTAACGGACATGCAGTAATATTGTAGCTGTTCTAAGAGTGCTTAATGTTGACATTAGGTATAAAGTGGAGTTACACTGTCACGGTAAAACAGAAAGACCTCAGTATTGTACCAGCCCTCACCACATGGACTCAGATTTAAGACTCTCGACAATAGATGCTTGACGAATTTGAGGAAGAACTCTTTTTAATGCATTAAATGGGAGTGACCTGGAAGTCATTATTAACGATTTATAACAAAAATTGGACATACGTTTGAGGGAAAAATTGCTGGCAGGGCTTTGGATTAGTGTAAGGGAATAAAACAGACTGGAACTCCCTACAGAGAGATGATAAGGATTTGGTTAGTTGAATGGTCTCCTGTGTCGTAACAGATGATATAGACATTTTCTCTACTGTTAAAAAGAATAACAGATAAGGGGAGACTAGTTCAGTTTAGGAAACCTGGTTGGCACGGACCGTTTGGACTGAAGGGCCTGTTTCTATGCTGTATGACTCTATGATTCGATGTATGGAAAATGTACTTTCTGGTGAGCTAGTAACTAAAGAGCATTAGCTCACCACCAAAGGATGTTAAGAATTTTTTTTAATGCCAAAGGTTCTTCCAATATGGAATTTCCCACCATAATGATTTTTTTAAATGGACTTACTATAAAAAGAAAAACTTGAACAAAAGAAAGGAGGAGAAAGGGAATCCTGTGTCAGTTTTTTGTGTTCTACTACAGGTGCAATGAGCAGAATGGGCCTCTATTACCGGGCATCAGTCTCAAAATGCTGCTTGGCAGGAACAGTTCCTGGATGTGTAATTCACACATGAGGGGTACCCTGGTTGATTTAGCTTGCAACCTAAGGGAGAAATAACAACTTACATTGATGCGGCATCTTTCATGATCTCGTGAAGTGTCTTCACTGTGGTAGTAAAAGAAACTGGAGCCAACTAGTGCACTGTGTGTTCAAACACAAGCAGCAATGTGATAAGCTGCTTTCAGGATGTTGACTTGGACATCAGTATTGGCCAGGACAGCAGGCATAAATCCTGTGCACTCCTTTGAAAACAGTGCAATGGCACCTTCTACATTCACCTAAATCTTGGTTTAACATCTCATTCAAAACGTGGCACCTCCAATAGAGCAGCATTGCCCCAGTACTGCACTGGAGTTGTAATCATTGATATTTGAGCAGGCCTTTATCGTGCAATCTTCTACTCAGAGATCAGAGAGCTTTGAACTGAAGCATGGCCAACCATCTTTTCTGAGCCCTTTTGGTCTTCTCACTATTCAGAACAGATGACTTCATTGGTAATCGTGAGAATGACAGCATTAGAAATGGCCTGCAAGCTCCGATCCTGTCAGCAACTGACAGTGAGAAAGAGAACATGACAAAGAGAAGCACAAACTGGGGTGGGGAGGGGAAGAGAGGGGAGAGAAAGAGAGAGACAGAGAGAATGAATAACAAATTATGGAAAAGAGAAAAACATAACATTGAGATAGAGAATGTCATGCTAGCCTACAATGAGCTCTCTCAATATAATGGGTTTTGTTCATAAAATCAGATCCTTTGAAACTGTTCTCTAAGCAATGAGCCTCATTTCCCCTAAAATAAACAGTTGTAGGATGTAGGAATCAGAAAACTGATTTAGGCCCTGATTTTAGCTTTTGAAACTGCTTTTGTCAAGAAGTCATGAAACTTTACAAACATTTCAATTAGCAGTCACAATAATCAAACCTTTGGCCAAACAATGGTATTTGCTTCAGAGATAATAGGTACTGCAGATGCTGGAGAATCCAAGATAACAAGGTGTGGAGCTGGATGAACACAGCAGGCCAAGCAGCA
>JAHRHZ010000088.1:11622279-11670530 GCA_024137785.1 Ginglymostoma cirratum
ACCACATTAATCCAACTTCTCCCTGATTTGTCTCCCATAGTCTACCTTCCGTAAATCGAGATCATCCAAAACTTTGCTGCCTTTGCACTACTCATGTATATTTCCATGACACCTTTGTTGTTAACCCACAGTGATGCTCGTATAAGCAATGACTCCGTTTTAAAATTCTTATCCTTGTTTTCAAATACCTCCTGGCACTCACTCCTCATTGGTTCTGTCATATCCTTCAGCTATACTATTTTTTGAGATATATTCATTATTCTTCTAATACTAACCTCCTGATTTTAACATAAGCTCTGGTGCTGGTACCCAACCTTCAGCTGTCCTGGCCATGAGCTCTGGAATCCTTTCCCTCAATCTTTTTGACTCTTTCCCTTGCTTTCATCTATTTACACACTCCTCAAAACCAACACCTTTGCCCAATCTCTTCATTATCTGCCCCAATATCTCCTTTTCCACTTCAGATTCTATTGATAACACTCCTGTGAAGCCGCATAGGGTGCCATATAAACGTAAGTTGCCATTACTGCTGTTTCTCCATAGGCAGTGCGATTACATTTCTGGAAAGTAGAGCTCCCAGACACTGGAATGAGCATGAAAAGCAAACAGATCATAACAGCCAACTAAGGAGGACAAAATATGCGGTATCGATTATTTTCCTGGGCGTATTGTTCAATGTAATGACTTCAATACTTCAATTGCTCCTCTCTGTGTAACTGACAGGAGTTCTCCACAGTTTGCTTAATCAGCTAAACCACCTTAATGTGGTTTGCTTCTACCCAGCAGTAGTTAGATTAGAAGGGAAAGAGCTGATCAATTCATTCTTCATCCAAACCAATCTGGATTGATGAGAACAGTGCTGGAAAGATCTCATGAGTTATTCATCAAGTATTATGGCAAAGCTGGTGAAAGCCCTCAAGAGAAACATAAAAGGCTATCCCAGGCTTCGACGGTTCCTTTCTTCAACAGAGCACAAAGGATATTTAGCAATCTGAAGTGCTCCCAGGGGAGGTGCAATTGTGAAACAATTAGATGGAACAAATTTAATCTCAGGTTTCCTACCAGTCAACATTAAAACAAAAGTTATGAGGCAGTCACACATCTGCTGAAATGCTGGTAGTTTTCAATGCTGATCACCAATCTCATATGTAAAATGGAAAGGTTATTCTGGTCTTTAACTATTGCAATCCTTTACAACTTCCAGAATATGCGCTCTGTTGTTTTGAGATTTCCTTTAAGGCACGCTTGCTTTCTCCACACAGATACTTAACTTTGTGGAATTGCAAGACAGGAGGGCAAGGAATTAGAGGTCTTTGTTTCGGATTTAACTACTGCTGAATTCAAAATTCCAACCATCAGTTGCATCAGTATGGATAACAATAGATCACAGCAGACTTGGAAATATGCCCAGCCATGTTTCAAGTGACATTAAAAACCAAGAACTATACTTTCCGATTATTCTGTGTCTTAGGGCAAACTATCCCTTGGGCAGATATCACAAATGGAACCAACAAATATATATAACTACTGAGATTCTTGATGAGCCACCAAACAATCCAACCACCACAATCAAAGTCTGAAGCACAACAAATAGTACTGATAATAGCATGCAGAGAAAATGAAGTAATGTCAGTCAAGCAGCCTAAAGCATTCAGGGAGCTTTAGTTCAAAGGAGGAGAGATGCAGCTGGAAGTTACCAATGTGCATTTGAAAACTGATCTTGTGCCACTACTAATGTACACAAGAAGACAACAGATAGAGCCTGAGCAGACCATGTGCTACTGAGATTGCTCTGCGATTCATCACAATTATGGCTAATTTTCAGCTTCAAATCTGCTACTCCACCCATTCTCCTGATCCTGTGATTCCCTCAGCAACCAGCTTCAACTATATTTATTTACTAAAGATTCTCTGGGGCAGAGAATTCTGAAGCTTTTAAGTGAAGAAATTTCTTTTCACCTCAGTCTTAAATAATTGCTCCTTATTGTAAAACAGATCCCCTGCCCCATTTTATATCCCCCACCCAGTACAAACAATTTCTCAGTATCTACCTTGTTAAGCCTCTTCAGAATCCTTCCAAAATCAAGGTTGAAGGTAGCCTCATATAGCATCTCCAAGCTTAAGCAGTACAAATGATTACATTTGATATTCTTAATTGTTATCCAGTAATACACTTTAAAAATGCTAATGTGGAGGTCTTGGCATAAGATGAGATTGAGCTGGACTATAATGATTTCAGTAGCTGAACACTGCCTTCCTTGTCCCGACATTGTATATGAGGTACCAAATGGCCATAGGTATCTATTGAATTATACATACACATGAGGGCTGTGCATTATAAAATAAAGATTGTTCACATCTGAAGTTGATGTTAAAGATTCATTTGTGCAAGAAGAGAAAAAAAGGATACAATGTGCTGGCATTGTCTCAACACATAATTCATCATTTGTGCATACCATTGCCTGAAGGAGATGAAGGGTCAGAACATTTTAAATAAATCAAAGTTTGTCCATCTGAAGAGAAATGAATACAGAATCCAAACCAGAAATAAAGAAGATGCTAATGTGAACAATCTACCACTGTGACTTAGAACAGCGTCAAATGCAAAGCTGCCTACTGAATTCAGCAAGAAATGAGGCCTTTAACAAAATAATGATACGCAAGGTACTTTCACTATTTGGTCTAAGGATCATGTTGGGGGTGAACTGTGATGGGGGAAAAGACCACATACAAGGGTGCAGGAAATATACTTTAAGACAGCAGTTTGTAGACAACATTTGTGTTGTCTAATAATGCTTCGCACGAAATTCAAATGAAAGGAAGATACAAGACAAAGTACAGAGGAAAACAACTCCTTCTCTGTCAAAGGCAGGTTCTTGGTCATTGTCTACTCAGGCTTCCTGCTGAGCCATTTCTCTTGACCGTTTCTTCGTCACATCCTGGCCCTCCTGCAATGCCACAGTGATGCCACCCGAAGGCTGCAGGAACAGCAAATCATATTCAGCCTGGGAACCCTGCAGCCCAATGGTATCAATGTGGATTTCACAAGCTTCAAAATCTCCCCTCCCCCAACCGCATCCCAAAACCAGCCCAGCTCATCTCCACCTCCCTAACCTGTTTTTCCTCTCACCTATCCCATCCTCCCACCTCAAGCCACACCCCCATCTCCTATCTACTAACCTCATCCGGCCCCCTTGACCTGTCCGTCCTCCCTGGACTGACCTATCTCCTCCCTACCCTCCTACCTACACTCACCTTTACTGGCTCCATCCCCGCCTCTTTGACTTGTCTGTCTCTTTTCCACCTATCCTCTCCTCTATCCATCCTCTATCCGCCTCCCCCTCTCTCCCTATTTATTTCAGAACCCTCTTCCCCTCCCCCATTTCTGATGAAGGGTCTAGGCCCGAAACGTCAAGTTTTCCTGCTCCTATGATGCTGCTTGACCTGCTGTGTTCATCCAGCCCCATGCTTGTTATCTCTTCGTCACATTGTTTGTCTTTGTCTTCCCGTGACAGGGGCAGGATGGTGAAGCAAGTTTACTTCAGCCAGAAGCAAAGCTGCACTGTTAGTGTTAACCTGACCCACATCTACTCAGCTGGAGAAAATATACAACAACAATATTTAATGTGCTTTAGTTTAGTTTAATAAATGTAATAAAATTTGACCTCGTGTTAGGCTTACCATCTTGGCCCTGAACCAAAAGCACTCTGGATATGAGAACTGCATCTCTCACCCCTGGTATATGTTATAGGAAACCCCAACTAAGCTCATTAGTCTCTCTCTTCATTTATAGCCAAGCTACAAGAATGGACTCAGATATTTGAGTGATGACCACCGTCAAACTGAAATTTTCACTGAGTGATCATTGAACAAACAGGATTGAAAGTGTCAAATAAGACTTAAATGTTAAGCTGTAAAAGCTTTCTAAGGACAAAATTACAGGTCACCCCTTAGATAAAAGTGCATCTTATATTAAAATCAGTAATCAAACAAAGCTGTATTCATTGAGACAACAGGTTACATAGTAGAATTACCATTTTCTACCAGTTTTGAGGGTCACTGGACCCGAAACGTTAACTCAGATTTTTTCTTCACAGATGCAGCCAGATCTGCTGAGATTTTCCAGCAGCTTCTGTTGCAGTTACCATTTTCTAGTCCTACATCTAATCCATACAAACTTGGATCACAGATCCCTGCAGGGATTGCTGAATTCATTCTTCAGCATTTCAGACGTTAGAATCATAATACACTGCATGCAATAGTTCCTACCCTTTCTTAACACTAAACCAACTTTACTGATAAATATCTGAGGCCAGACACATCAACCTCATGCACCAAGCAATCTTCATTTACTGGCACATCAAATCTTCAACCACATAATTGTATTCTAGTATGATTAGATTTGACACGAATAGATTCATGTTACCACAGCATATTAGCACGTTTATTACTATAGCACCATAATATGTTCATGACGCGCATCTTTCTTTAATGAAAATTGTTCACTGATGTCAGCAAAAAAAGGAATTGTTTAGGTCAGAAATATCAATTTTAATGTTGACCAGCGTCCTATTGTTGAAATCAGCTCCCTTGGACTCGGACGCAGAGGCAAAAATGACCAGACTTCCCATTCTTGACGTTGATGATCATCCAAAGAAGAGGTATACCCAGACTTGGCTATCCCTTTTGTTCCACAGTTAAATCACCCACAATACCCACAGACTAATATGCTACATGAAAAGATGGCTC
Organism: Ginglymostoma cirratum; assembly: GCA_024137785.1. NCBI lineage: Eukaryota > Metazoa > Chordata > Chondrichthyes > Orectolobiformes > Ginglymostomatidae > Ginglymostoma > Ginglymostoma cirratum. Next base: position 11,627,029 of record JAHRHZ010000088.1, read on the forward strand.
CTTTGGTGAGACTGCTTCTTGCAACCAGTTTCTAGCAATAATATTATAAGTTCAGGTAAGGAGAAGAGAAATATGATTGATTAACATGCAGATACAGCATGTAATTAGGAAAGCTAATAGAAAGCCATATTATATTGCAAAGGGAATTGAATGTAAGAGTGGGGAGGTTAGACTTCAGTTATACACAACATTGGTCAGACTGCATCTGGAGTACAATATTGGTCACCCTAATTAAGGAAGGATGTTAATGCATTAGAAGCAGTCCACAGAAGTTTTACTAGACTATTACCTAGAATTAGTGGAATGCCTTGAGGAAAAGGCTAGGCCTGTATCCTCCGGTGTTTCGAAGAGTCAGAGGTGACTTAATTGAAACATATAAAGAGCCTGAGGGACTTGGCCGGGTGATGTTGAAAGAATGTCTCCTCTGAAAGGAGAATCTAGAACTGGGGGTTTTAGTTTAAAAATAAGTGGTCACCCTTTAAAACAGAGATGAGGGTTTTTTACTTTTAGAGGGTGTGAGTCTTTGTAATTCCATTTCTCAAAAGGCATTGGATGCAGAATCTTTAAATATTTTTCAGACAGAGGTAGGTAGATTCTTGATTATCAAGGGATAAAAGATTATTGGGGATATGCAGAAATGTAGAGTTGAGGTTAAAACAGAGCAACCATAACCTTATTCAATGACAGAGCGGACTCAAAGGGCCGAGTGGCCTATTCCTGTTCCTTGTTGGCACATTTGCACTTCATCACTTTAAATAAATCAGCAATATTTACACCACTTGCTTTTACAGACTAATTGAAACTTCATTAAGCCCTTTCTCAGCCACCCTCATCATTTTACAGGCAAGATCAATTTAATTCATTGTAGAACAGTGGTTTGTGTAATTGTCAGATTTTCAGAAGGACAGCTCCCTCACTAAAAGGTCATTGCAATAAAATTCTGGAAAAGCCAAACTAAATGGACTGAATAGCAAACAATATTTTTATCGATCGCGATCCTGTTAAAAACAATGACAGGCCAAGAAGAAGGACAATGAACCTTTACAATCGAAGTGATCAAATCTAACTGAATCTGTCAGGTTCTGCAGTCTGATGGTCACACCAGGCAGCTAGCTTACTTACTATTGATTACCAACTAAGGTCGTGACATCAAGCAAGTTCTTTTACACATCTATTTGCTCACATTGGAACTGATGTTTAAAAATATCAGAGAGCTGCAATGAATAGTAAAATGAGAAAGCTCCAGACTCACAAGCTATCCTCAGAGTTCTATCAACAGAGATGTCAACCTGTTGAAACATATCTGGTAACAGAAGGGGGAACAGAACTACAGCTAATTAAGAGTTCAGTTGGAATTTTAACCTTTGTTTACTTCTTTATTTTGAAAATTATTTGGCCAAGTAATTGAATGGTACTTAAGCACTCCAGACATCTTAATCCAGATGTATAAAAGTACAATTTTTCTGACTGATTAACAAACAAGAGCCTCATTCACAATGATTTAGGGTCATGACCCAGTCAAATTTACTTTTGCTTTTCTTCTCTCACAAAGGGGCTTCTTTAGATTAGGTCATAGGATTTCCCACACCTCTAGAAAGAAGCAACTTTTTAGAGCACACACACCAACATAAACACAGAAACTTAAATATGTTTTAAATGCTTCAGAGGTAGGAAAATGCATGGCAAGACAATGGAAGGAGTGGCTCATTGGTATGAACTACAGCTTGATGAGCTGAAATTCAGAAGCTTCTTAAAAGGTGGGCAAGGGTAGAATCAAAAAGTCATGATTTCAAGAAGGAGCTCTCAAGAATACAGTTGAGATTATTAAAATTTGCCAGTGATTTGAGGTAGAAGGAAAGCCACAAATGCCCAGAAGTGGAGGAACTTTATGTGAAGGAATGTATACAAAGCTAGAAGAATTAAAAAGTCATTTGGGGAACTGTGGATGAGAATGAAAACCAAGACAATCATTTCAAAAAGTAATGTACGTGGCCACAAGAAACCAATGTCTGTTACCAAGGCAAGAGATAATTGACAACTGGCACTTTGTATCAGACAGAATGGGAGCCGCTGAGTTTTAGGCAAGTTGAAGTTTGGAAGATGTGGAGATCAAGAAGCAGGCAATGGAGTATACAGAAAAGGTTTCAGTGGAAGAGTGATTGAGCAAAGGATGGTGAGAGGAACTTTTCTAAAGGTGGAAACAAATATATCTTAGTAGTGGGTAAGGCAGGTGTTTGAAAAGCACAGGTTTTATATTTTACTGGCTCCATCCCCGCCTCTTCGACTTGTCTGCCTCTTCTCCACCTATCCTCTCCTCTATCCATCCTCTATCCGCCTCCCCCTCTCTCCCTATTTATTTCAGAACCCTCTTCCCCTCCCCCATTTCTGATGAAGGGTTTAGGCCCGAAACGTCAAGTTTTCCTGCTCCTATGATGCTGCTTGACCTGCTGTGTTCATCCAGCCCCATGCTTGTTATCTCGGATTCTCCAGCATCTGCAGTACCTTTTATCTCTGATACAGGTTTTATATTGTCTGGTTCAGAAGGTTTGAGAAGAGATGGAGTGAGGAGGTAGGGCTACCAAGGATGTTCAGTTGAAGAGAGGGCTAATTCAACTCATTGATATCAGTCCATAAAAATCTTCATAGAGTTGGACAAGATGGTGCAGCGACAGAATTTTGCATGATCAGCTGACCCTGCATCTGCAAATATCAATGAGAGACAGTACACAGATGATAAACAGCAGACTGCAGGAGTGTGAAGAGAATCGGTAGTGATCTATTGGCTGTGTTCTGATAAGTGGAAAAGGGATTCCAGCAATGACACCCACCGCCTCCACCCCCCACCCCCAACAATCTGTCTTATGGGAGACAACGATGATGGAGGATATTGTGGTTCACTGCTTTGAGTGTTTCAAAGAGTTTCAACAGAAAGAGGGATAATACAAAGACAAAGAGGTATCTTTCAATTGTGAGTGATGGCCAGAACTGCTAGTGAGAGATGCAACTTTCAAACCCTTCAAAGTTATTTGTGGATTTCGTGTGCAAAATGCATTTCTATAAAATGAGTTCTAATCAATTCAAATATTCCTCTTTTGGTTTCATTTAAAATCTACTACGAAAATTTTTAAACCTGTGATTTTGATATCACTGAAGCCATGACAGAGTTTGTAGTCACTGAATGTATTTATTGTCGACAGCAACTTAACAATTCAGAAGATCTCAAAGCACTTCACACCGTTAATTACATGTGAGATGGAGTTTTTGCTTCCCCTCACTTCCCCACTCATTGCATCTTTGTAATATTTTTAAAACTCTAGATCCAGAATGAACTGATCTGGTGACACCTATGAAACTTGAAGAATGCAATGCTTCCAACTTGTCTTAGTGACAGAATGATCTGTAGGCATTGTATGGAACAATACTTTTGTCAAGGCAAGCCACTTCAACAGAAATCATACTGGAGTATCAGACTGATCTCCAAATACCAAAGTGCAGCTCCCAACATGTTAGTGTTTGATCAGGAAAAAACTTAACTAAACTAGTCACAACATGATTCACAGATTCATAAATTCATGCAGCATGGAAAAGGCCCTTCAGCCCTTCAATTCTACACCATTATAACTACCACTAAAAGCGCACCAGTCGCAATTTCCTCTACTTGTCCCATATTCTCAAATATTATGATATTTGAAGTTCTCAACCAAATGTTTTTCAAGGGTTGTAAGGTTTCCAGCCTCCACTACCTTCCCAGCAGGACAGTAAAGGAAGCTGGAACTGAGGTAGTTGATCAGCCATGACTGTGCTAGGGCAAAATGGGTAGGCAATAGCCTAGTGGCATTATTGCTGGACTGCTAATCTAGAGACCCAGGTAATGCTCTGGGGACTTGAGTTCAAATCCTGCAATGGTAAAATTTGAATCCAACACAAAAATCTGGAATTAAAGATCTAAGGATGAATTGACTGTTGGGGAAGATCTCCTCTGGTTCAATAACATCCTTTAGGGAGGGAAACTGTCATCCTTACCTGGTGTGGCCTACATGTGACTGCAAACCCACAGGAATGTGGTTGACTCTTAACTGCGTGATGGGCAATAAATTCTGGCCAAGCTGTGACACCCACATCCCCTGAATGAATGAAAAACAGTGGCTGCTCCTGCTTTATACTTTGTTACATTCTTATTTGCTGCAATGATCTGGGTCAGAGGTTCCATGGGCTGAAAGGTGTGGCAAAAACAGTGACATTTACTGAAATATGTTGGATATGTTGCCCCCTTTTAAGGTGTTTTCTTTCAGACAGAAGACACAGCTTGCACTGGGGATGCCAAGCCTCTCAGGTTGTCCTAGAGATTCCAAGAATTAAACATTATTCTCCCGAACACAGTTACAAGTGGCCCTCAGCAAAATCACAGAGGCATTAAGGAAAATATTGTCTGTGCATTGTCTTTTTTTCATTTTCTTTGAACACTTTGTTCATTCATTGTAAAAGTATTGGGGATAGGAAAGAAAATGCTGTAGGAGGTCACGTGATTCACAATCCAAGAAAATGCTCAGGTATTGAAAATTCCTGGCAGTGAAGGTTTGACAGATGAATGTAGTGCTGGTGAGAACAAGGTGCTGTCTCTTCCAAGGAAAGCCCATTGAAGCTAACACGACAGGCACAGGCAAAGACACTGGTGGGCACTGGTCTTGAAAGTAAGACGTCCCCACAACACACGTCCCACCCAATGAGAGCTGCAGCTCCTGCATTCAGCCATGCAGGAAAATAGATGCTGCAGGAAGATCCCTTCTGGTGATCCCAGAATCACAGAAGACCAAGGGTGTCTTTAAAGGGGCAGGGGAGGGTGGAGAAAGAGGCTTCTGGTATTGGAAGCTGAGGGAGTAGAGAGCAGGAAGGCTCAAAAGTCAAGGGCAGAAGGGTGGCTGGGTGATTTTCAGCTGAAATCCCACACTTTACATCCATTCCTTTGATGTGGCCTTGAATGTCTTTGATCAAGGATCAAAGTTGCCACTACTTGACCCAGGGAATGGGGGGCACACTGCTTGGTGATATACCCATTTCCAATTGGCTCAGGGGCTGAGGTCCTTAAATGGGCATTCAGGCTGTGATTTGGTAGTAGGGCAGGAAAGCAATGGGCATTCCAGTCCAGAACTGAATTTTAGTGGCAAGAAAGCAGAGGGGTTTAGGTATTGCCACCACACTGTCTAATTAATTGCCCTACCTGTCTCTAAGCTCTGGGGGTAGAAGATTTTGCCTTTATTTTGTAAGCCATTATTCTGTGTGCCAGGGAAGTTAGCCATGATTGGGGTTTATTATTTGATCAACTCAATTATGGAAAATCAGGTGTGACTTCCACACCACTGAGATTCTCACTTCCCAACATGGTGCCAGGAAACGGCACACTTGTTAATTGTGCTAATCATCCAAACAACAGCCGCTCCACATGCTTTAGCTCTGGATCAGACAAAATTCTCTCATCTCAGGGCATTTTCACTGGTAAACGCTTTCATGGAAAACATTTTTTTTCTAGCTAGCTGAACATTTTAACAGAACTCTGCACGCAAGATTATTTTGGCAAATGAAACACCATTGTCTCGAAACAGCCTTGAGCAAATACTTATCACAGTTCTCTGAGAAATACCAAAGGTTAACAGCTCAACAATGAATCTACAAGAATGAAATAATGCAACTACTTTGTGGCTGATCTTGATGATTATATATCGAGCACTTTTGACGGCTTTGTGCAATGCCCATTTACCTGGAAATCCCCGAGTTCAATCCCTGGTCAGTGTTGAGTCAAGCTGAGTAGCAAGAAGGATGATACAATGGGAATAAGGTGAGGTTTCCCTTCCTGGTTAACTGCTGAATCATAATATCAACTGTAAAGCTATGAAGATGTGGGAATGAATACACAATAGGCTCAAGAAGTGGTGGCTCCATCAGAAATTAGCCCATCAATAGACAATACCGATCAACAACCACTTGGGCACAGTATTGAAAGACAGACCATCAACATATACAATAACAAGGTTGTGCCCACTAATTTCATGAAAAGTATCTTCCATGGCTAAATTTCTGTCATAAGTTGTTAAATGTGAATATGAAAGGGCAAGTATGAGCACCACATCACAGATCATATGGTGAAACTCCCAGAAGTACATCCTTTGGCAACCTTAACTCAGTGACAAAAAGACAAGCCATTTGTGCTTTTCCAACTTACCTAGTTGTAGGATTTTGGGAATGAACTGAAAACCATTTACAAAGCAACACAAGGGCTGCTCGTACAGTAACATTTTGTTCAGCTGTGAACGCTCGATCAGTAACACAGCCCCTCAAATGATCCAAATATCAATAGCATGTTGTCAGAGCAATATAAATGTCTGCCTTACTTGTTCATCTTTTTTAGCAATAGTTGAAAGTATAGACACTTTCAGAGACTAAAACAATGTGGCCTGCAGAAAATTACATAGCTTAACTGAAGAAACAATTGCCTTTGACCCCTTCAGAAGAAGATTCAAAGGTGTTAATGACAATGATTGAGAAGCCTCTGAAGATGCCTCGGTGCTTTAAAATTTCAAGGCCATTAGTGAAACCACTGCATGGTGCGATTTAACATCAGCATCATCATCGTCATTGCCATAGTCCAAGACACCAGTGTAGTTTTGATGATGAATGCTTCGACATTGAAAGGACACTCCTAAAAGTCAAGGACCCACTGTTGGTCATCAGTTCAGTTTTTACTGTGTCAATAATTCATGCTGAACTCCAGTAGAAGCTCTGTGAAAAACCATCTCACTTTAATTATCAAAGATTGCATAACTAAGAATATCTTGGAATGATCTGCTAGAGTTCAAGATTACTGTTTTCTTTTCAGTAATCACACTATCATAAAAACTAAGTAATTTTAGCTATTGCACTACGTTAGCACTTTTTATAGATCTTAAAAAAGGATTTTATCAGTAAATAGATCTGTACTCATAGCCTGTGTGTCACGGTCTTACGGAGTATTTTTGTGAGGCAATGAGAATAAATAAAGGATATCCATCATATTCTGAGTTGTTCACTGTGATTGAGGGTTAATTAGTAGACTTGGCATTGAATTATTGCAGCTAGAAGACTGGAGCTTTTTGTGGTAGTGTCTGTGTCTATTTACCAGAAAGCTTGGCTTCAAGTCCCACCTGCTCCAGATGGATGTCAGAATACACCTGAATAGGTTGCTTTTTTAAAAAAAAATCTACTAGAAGGCAGAACAACTCTGATTTGGTACATAATATAAAAATACTACGTTTGCCTTTAAACCTTCATTCAGCTATGAAAGAAAAGATAATACTGGAAAGCTTAAGATTGCAAGACAGGTCATGATGTGAAATTGCAATTATGCATCCCAGACCACAGCTTGTCACACAGTTAAAATAACAACCTACATTTTATACAATATTATACTTGCTGTGAAATGGCGGAAAGCAATTATTCTATGTCCATTTTTCATCCTCCCTTTCTTCCCATTTTCTAACTATACTTTTTCAACTATCTTTTTTCTTCTCTGATAGAACCTTATACCAGTCCTTCAATAATGATATTCACAATAAAAGGTACTTAGAATCCCTACAGTGTGGAAGCAGGTCATTTGGCCCACTGAGTTCACACTAACTCTCCAAACAGCATCTAATCCAGACCCACCCCATCCCTGTAACACTGCATTTCCCATGGCCAATCCACTCAACCTGCACATCTCTGGACTGTGGGAGGAAGGCAGAGCACCCAGCAGAAACCGATACAGACATGGGGAGAATGTGCAAACTCCACACAGATTATAACCCAAAGGTGGAATTGAACCAAGCTCCCCAGATCTGTAAGGCATGAGTGCTGCCTGCTGCCTGCTGAGCCACCATGCTACCCTTATGTTGTTTATCAGAAAATGATTGACTAGCTCAGAGATAGTTCCGCACTTGAAGCAAACATACTGTCTGCTAGATGGGCACCATGTGGGAAAATTTACCAGAAGGGCAAGAGAAAGAAGAACCCTTCTCCTAACTTTTCCTGGATATTTTTCCTTCATGTGTTAATTGGATGTGGGCATTGCTGGGTAGGCCAGCATATATTGCCCACCCCACAACCATGTCATTCTGAAACAAACACAGAGAATGCTGGAGAAACTCAGAACATCTAGCAGCATATGCGGACGCAGAAACAGAGTTAATGTTTCGAATCCGTATGACTTTTGTGCAGCACCCACATGGATTGGAGCAGGTTGCATCTCAGGGATGTTCACTTGTGCTCTTACAGCTCGCTCACCTTGAGTCTACCTGAAAGCTCAGTGTTCCTGCCTTGTCCTTTGTCTTTTCCACTCACTCCAGAGATATTGTTTTAGTGATGACATGAAGCCAGGAAGCTTGTCATAGTTGTCAGTGGTAGTCAGTCACATCAAGGCACCTTTCACTAAGGTGGTCCTGACATTGTAAGACAAGGACCACGTCTGATACCAGTCCAAGGGCTTAGATACAGTCATTCAGCAGCTTAGGGCAATCAGGGTCCGGATTATCTCCTTGCTATGGGTGAGGAGCCAGATGTCCCATCTTGTCTCTTAGATCTCTCTGTCCCATTGTGGGCTATTTGCTCCTGTAAATGAGATGAAAAACAGTGGCATACAGCAGTTAATGCTGGTGCAGGTGGGGAAATGTGGTGATTTGCCCTGATTGATTGAGCAGGCACTACAAGAGGGTCTGCAGGGCTGGTGGTGTCAAGTGTTGGGTTGATTGAGAGTGAGTGAGGGAAGATGTTGCAGGCAATAGTGAGTGTGGCAGAGCGTGAGCCTTGATGGAAGACGGATGCAATAGCAGAAATAGGTGGAATAGCAGAGAGAAGAAGGTGGCTCTTACCCTTCACTGTACTTCTTTCTACGCAGCTGGGCATTCCTCTAGATGGCTGAGACCACACTGACCAGGTGGTAACCTCAGCCCAGGCTGGCAGGGTCCAGTGTTGTGGTCTCCTCTGCAGTCTTGGGAGAACAGCATGGCCTTCCCCTGCATCACATCAACCACAAGAACCTCTAGTTCCCTGTTCACAAAACAAGGTCTCTGCCATGTCCTGGGCAAATGTGAAGCAGGTTTGGACAGACAGTGCTTGTCCATGGGCAGAATGAATTTTTGAAGATGGTGCTGGTGCCAGGGCTAAAAATATATTATGATATCCCAGCTGTGGCAAGTTCTTTAGGCTTTGCGAGTGGTAGAATTGGGCTAGCATCAGACAAGAGTGTCACCATATGAGAAGGGTAGGAAGTTAATGAGTTAGGTATGGGATAATATGAAGAGAATGTTGCTGGGCCTCAGAGAAAAACACTCTATGACATTCAACAAAATTGACACTTAGCAAAAAATATGACAAGACTCAGCCCTGTATGACTGAATCCCACTGAGGACAACACACGCTGGAGATTTAGTCAAGGATAAGAAAAACACTGGTGTAAAACATTGGGAAATAAAAATAACAGAAAACTCTGATCTGTAACCCATCAAAAACATTAATCAGTTACTCATCTCATCATTATTTTAGGATTTGTACATACAAGTGTATCATATTTCTGTACATTAACAGTCATTGAATTTCAAAGTCACTCGTTACCCATGATTTAAGATCCTTCTGGAAACATGAGGTTTTACCAAAGTCAAAGTATTCCTATTGTGTTGTTGTGAATGTATCATAAACCATACAACAGAGTTTGTGAAAAAAAAGAACTTGCAGATTGACGAAAACAATTGCTTTTATCTGCCTAAGCCCCAAGCTTTGGAATTTCATCCCTAATCATTTCTGCCTCTCTGGATTTCTCTACTCTCCTCTCCTCCCTTAAGACACCTATTAAAACTTTGATTGAGTTTGTGGTCAACTCTTCAAATGTTGCCTTATGCAGGTGGGTATCAAATTTTGCCTGATAATGTTCCTGCACAGTGCCTTGGAATGTTTTACCACAGTCAGGCATTACAAAGTGTAAGTGAGATGAAATCGACAAATAAACACAACATACGTTTAATTCACTTAAGGCAAATTGCATTTAATTTTGTGATGTTTGCTAAGAAATACGTTCAAAAATCAATTACATAAGATTGAACAAATTACGCTAAGTTACATGAGAATTTTTTCAAATACGTTAAAGATTTCCTGATTATATAAGATCTCTTAATGATTACTCTATAAGCCTTCCTCTCCGTTACAGTTGCATGACAAGTCAACTACAAATTGACAATTTGGAAACAAGTTGCATTGAATCTCTTGTATAGATAATGGTCTTAAAGCTACAATGTATCATTTTGTCAATTTTCAACTATTCACTTTGCATTGCAGTTACTGTCTAAACACAGCCTGTACCAAATGATGGGGCCCGAGAGAGTAATGTTAACTCAGACGTCTTGGAGGACAGTCAAACTGTGCTGCACAGAGCCAATTTATAGCATAGCATGTGGACTTTCAATGCTAAAATTTAGCTTTAGTACACTGCAGTCAGGTAAATCTTCTTTTCAGTTGGTCAAAATCCATTCTAAAGCCAATATTACAAGTTATATTTTGAAGAAGAGTCACTGGCCCCAAAACGTTAACTCTGATTTCTCTCCACAGACGCTGCCAGACCAGTGTTTCGAGCAATTTCTGATTTTATTACAAAATATGTAACATATGTCCAGGATTAAGGTAATAGTAACAGCGAAGTGGATGAACAAGGTTATTAGCCCTGGAACAACAAGTCTCATTCCACTTAGATCTGAAGGCCAAAGGACCTTAACTCTGCTTTACATTATACAAAATGTTACTTTGAGTCTAAACGCATAGATCAAGGTCTCAAGGTGAGTTAACACCAATTTAAACTTATCAAGGGTTTGGGGAAAGGAGTCACTGGACAAGACAAGTCAGATGAGATAAGAAAGCAGGATTTAATGTAATATAAAGAGTAAGAGGGTAGCCAGGCAGAGGGTTGGCCCACTCAAGGACAGGGAAGGAAATTTATGTGTGCAGCCAGAGGAAATGGGCGAGGTATTAAATGAGCACTTTGCATCAGTACTGACCATAGAGAAGGACTTGGTGGACGATGAGTCTGGGGAAGGGTGTGTAGATAGTTTGGATCATGTTGAGATCAAAAGGGAGGAGATATTAGGGGTCTTGAAAAACATTACGGTAAACAAGTCCCCAGGGCCTGATGGGATATTCCCCAGAATACTGAGAGAGCCAAGGGAGGAAATTGCTGGGGCTTTGAGGGAAATCTTTGTATCCTCAATGGCTACAGGGGAGGTCCCGGAGGACTGGAGAATAGCCAATGTTGTTCCTTTGTTTAAGAAGGGTGGCAAGGATAATGCAGCTAATTACAGGCCGGTGAGCCTTACATCAGTGGTAGGGAAATTATTGGAGAGGATTCTTCGAGACAGGATTTACTCCCACCTGGAAATCAATGGGCGCATTAACGAGAGGCAACATGGTTTTGTGAAGGGGAGGTTCTGCCTCACTAACTTGGCTGAGTTTTTTGAGGAAGTGACAAAGATGATCGATGAGGGCAGAGCAGTGGATGTTGTCTACGTGGACTTCAGTAAGGCCTTTGACAAGGTCCCTCACGGCAGGCTGATACAGAAGGTAAGGTGCACGGGGTCAGAGGTGTGCTTGCAATATGGATAAAAAACTGGCTCGGTCATAGAAGACAGAGGGTAAGCAGCGGAAGGGTGCATTTCTGAATGGAGGGACGTGACAAGTGGCGTTCCTCAGGGATCAGTGTTGAGACCTTTGCTGTCTGTATTATATGTAAATGATTTGGAGGAGAATGTAACTGGTCTAGTTAGTAAGTTGGACAATGACACAAATGTTCATGGAATTGCGGACAGCGATGAGGACCGTCAGAGGATACAGCAGGATATAAATCGGTTGGTGACTTGAGCAAAGAGATGGCAGATGAAGTTTAATCCAGAAAAATGTGAGGTAACGTATTTTGGAGGGTCTAATCCAGACGAAAAATATACAGTAAATGGGCAGAACCCTTAAGAGTACTGATAGGCAGAGGGATCCAGGTGCTCAGGTACACAGGTCACTGAAAGTGGCAACGCAGGTAGAAGAGGTAGTCAACAAGGCTTATGGCACGCTTGCCTTCATCAGCCGGGGTAGTGAGTTTAAAAATTGGCAGGTGATGTTGCAGCTTTATAGAACCTTAGTTCACCACACTACCAGAAGGATGTGGTGGCTTTGGAGAGAGTACAGAAAAGATTTACCAGGATGTTGCCATGGTATGGAGGGCATTTGCTATGAGGAGAAGTTGGAGAAACTTGGGTTGTTCTCACTGGAACGACAGAGGTTGAGGGGGTCCTGATAGAGGTCTACAAGATTATGAAGGGCATGGACAGACTGGAGAGTCAGAAGCTTTTTTCTAGGGTGGAAGAGTCAGTTACCAGGGGTCATGAGTTTAAGGTGTGAGGGGCAAGGTTTAAAGGCGATGTACAAGGCAAGTCTTTTACACAGAGGGTGGTGGGTGCCTGGAACTCGCTGCCAGGGACGTAGTGGAAGCAGATACTATAGTGACTTTTAAAGGGTACCTTGACAAATACATGAACAGGATGGGAATAGAGAGATACGGTCCATGGAAGCGTAGGGGATTTTAGTTGTGACGGGCAGCATGTTGGTGCAGGCTTGGAGGGCCGAAGGGCCTGTTCCTGTGCTGTAATTTTCTTTGTTCTTTGTTCTATGTAAAGTTGGTGTTCAGCGTGGAAAATTAAAGGCCAGCAGGAGTAAATTGAAGTAGAAACATCTCGGAAAGTGAGAAGATTGATTTTTTATTAGCTCTAGGACTAAAGTAAAGGTGGATTGAAACACCCTTTGTGGTGGAAAGAAATGAGAAATGAGAGAAAATCATGAAAAAATGTGTTCAGAAAGATTACATATACCTCGCTGTCAGCTTCAGTAGAAAATATAACACTCTTGATCTTAGTTATTCTAAAATTATAAATATTCCACTAGATGCTCTTAAATCTAGCTAGGCTAGTAAACATGGGGAACAATTAAGAACATCTAACAAAGGGTCATCAGTGGCATTCAAAGCTGCCTAATCAAAAATACTCAAACTGAAATCATTCAGAGGTAATGACAAGCAGAACACAAGCCTCTGTACTCCTAAATAGCAACCAGACAAAAAGAGAAAATAACATCAGTAATATGTATATTCTCCACAACAAAAACGTGCATTTATTTAGCACCTTTAATATGGTAAAATATCCCAAAACCAGCCTTCATTATAGCAACAAGAGGAAACTCCCCCCATGACATCAGGTGCCTTGGAATTAAAAATAAAATTGTTTCAATGATTATTTTACATTTAAAAACCATTCAGCACAATTCTTCTGCATGACCCTACTTCTAAAATGTTTCTACTTGCAGCATTCAGCTTTTAAGTGAGGTGACTGCTTGTTTAAGTGGAAAAAATGTCAAGCTCACCAATTACATGTCCTTTTCTGTTTGTGGGGCTTTGTCTCACACACAAATCGTCTTCAATGGTTTCAATGGCACTAAAGGGTGAATGTGGGCATCTGTTAGAGCACTGTAACATTAAGGAGGAATGCAATCATCCCCTCACAACTACCAGGGTTTTGTTTCCATAACGTTCACACAACCAATGGGGTTTGAGGCAGGAGGAGGAGGTGGTGCAGGAGACTGGAGGGGCAGAGGATGGAAGAGACATGGGAGTCTGCTAATTATTCAGTTGGAATCTCCATGCATAGACTTAACATTTTAACGACAATCTGCTGCTGATTAGAATTAGCATTCTTTTGAAACAGGAAGCTTTTCCTGTACAAATAAATCCTTGCTAAGCACTGCAGAAAACTGCCACAAGGAAATCTCTGGAATGCAAGCTCTTCTCAAGACTCCCTGCAATGTGAGGCCAATTTAAATTTCTGGGTGTGTTTTTTTTTCAGAACAACATACACAGTAAATCAGTCTGCATTCCTCACAATCCAGGAGCTCTGTAAAGCATGGACCTTACTGAGGGCATATTATCATTGTTCTTTGCCAGAACCTACCACCACCCCTTCACCCTCCCTCAAACAACAGCAATACTTCATTCATTAACAGAATCCTGAAAGGAATTTATTCTCCAAGATAACTGACACGATAAAAACGTGAAGGATGACAATGAAAAATTGCGCACGAATTGGTAATTAAATCTAACATTCGGTAAGATCTTTACAGCATTTTTATTCGGCATGCTGATGACTGCTCTACATACGTTGTGACATGTTACTTCCAACTGGGCAGAAGCAAATGATTTAACCCTCTCAATTCTAAAATATTTGAGGCTGCCAGGGTATATCTTGCAAATTCAATGCGAGAATTGCTAACTACAAATAGTGCGTAAATCAAAATATAAAAATTATCCTCAGCTGACTAAAACAAGATTCAATTTAATTCAAAAGGCTGCTTCTATCAAATTGACAAATCATTAGAAATAATTATTTTTGACTCATTGGGCAAAATCACATACCCATTACTTCAGAGTGGTTTCCAAACGCCTTTCTCAACACCCCTGCAAATTATTTCTGGTGTTTATTCGTTAAAAAAAATTGCTATTTTCCTCTAAATTGCTCACAATGTCTTGGTCAATGCGGAATAGAAATCCCTGGGTTTATGCCGATATTTTCAACGGTTCGCCCGCGAGAAAGAGGTGCAAACTACAAACAGCTCTGTTCATAAAGTCTCAACTTCCCAATAGAAATCTTCACCATGCTTCCACAAGACAAGGAGACTACAGTCTGGCTTTTAGCTGTGGTGAAACACGGAGCCAGGAAAATTCCCAACTCAACAAATCTTTAAAAGGGCCAGCACCCTCCATATTTTTGTTCTGGGGAAAGTTGGACAGAGTTTGGCCTGCTGTCTCTGGATGAGGCCAGAGAGGCAAGTGAGTGCCAAGAAATTCTAGTTAAAAGGTCCACCTCAGTTCTCTGGGACTTTAGCTCAGTTCTATTTAAAGCTGCAAGATCCTCTAATACTTATGATTTAACCCTCTCACATTCCGTGAATCCCCTATTCCCCCTACATCCCCCATTCCCACTTATTCTCCAGGGCATCTCTGTACCTACCAAGTATCATCCTAGATATTCAAAATCCTCTGTAGACAGACTTCAGGGATCATGTGGAGACGAAAATATTAAATTTGAAACAATCTAATAGAGTTATCACTGAAACACATTTGATACTAAAAAAAGTTCTCATCACTGAAACCTATTCAAAAATGTAACATCATGCCGCTGCAAATCAACTCACGCATCAGTTCATAAGCAAGAAGATTAATTTATTAATTACCCTAACATATTTGTAGCTCACAAATCGGTGCACCAAACTGATAGAGGCACGATATTTAAAACATTACTTGTTAGCATGTTTTAAAAAAATTCATCTTTTTTCTCAGTTGCATGAAACTCAGATGCGTTTTATCGTGGACGAGCATCCTTTCTGACCAAATTGCTGTATAATGACTCATTCAAGTATCCAGTGTGAAGAGATAATTAGTACAGCCCCAGTACCTCACCCAAGTGGGCTTCTGCAATGTTTGCAGGTGAACACAGAGTCCTCGATAATTCTCAGTAAATCCACAGGAAATCAGCCTTACAGTTATGTCTTATTGTGCCGAACAGAAACACTCCGACAGACGCTCTTACAGTTTGTACATTCAATGGGAAGGCAACAAATTTCCATCAGGTTGGTTGGCACAACTTTGTGCCTTGTGTGGCTGGAAATTACTTGCCATTGAGAAGTATCATGAAAAGAAAGGGATGTCTGTAAGGATTATCTATGCCCCCAAATTCCAACTATATTCTCTTCAACCAGTCAATCTGTTTTTATTAACAATAATCTTCCTCTTCTTTAGCTGTCCACTTCCAAAAGACCACCTATGGGGGTAACTTTCCTCCATCAAGATTAACATTCCTTAATTTTTAACTTTTTTAAAATTCATTCACAGGATGAGGGTATTGGTGGCTGGGCCAACATTTATTGTTCATCCCTAATAATCCAGAGGGCAGCTAAGAGCCAACCATATTTGTTGTCGATCTGGCATCACATGTAAGCCAGACCAGTTAAGGATGGCAGTTTCCTTCCCTAAAGGACATTAGTGAACCAGACGGGTTTTTCCGACAAACTGCAATGTCATTATTGGACATTTAATTCCAGAATTTTAAAAATTGAATTGAAATTTCACTATTTGCCATGGTTGGATGTGAACCTGAGTCCCTAGAATATTACCTGGATAATACCACTAGGCCGTCATCTTTCCCTTACTGAGCTTACTGACCTTCTTAAGTATAGTGGGTCAAGGTAGCCAGTAAAGTAGCTAGTTTTGACGTGTTATTATTCCTAGTTCCACAATCTCAGATGCCATTTGCTTTGAAAGGGGTGAGTGGAGGTGATGCCATTTCCAGGTGGTGTCTTTTGAAAATAGCATAGACCTGGCACAGCCTGATCTCCCATCAAGTTTCAGTGTTGAAATTAGGTGCTTCACTGGTCACTTGCCTCAGCCATGGTGCTGGACAAGCAGAACTCTCGAGGATTTAGTGCCAACATGTTCTTTGACCATGGAAATCTGCAAACAGGTGCAATGTTGTCTTGAAGCTACAACAGGCGCTTTTAAACAGAGGATGACTAGGGTGAAAACCTCCAATTCTTCTTTTTCATGTGCCAGGATAATTGTGGAAGTTCTACTGCATTCTCAACCGAGTTCAAACAACACAATGAAAAACTAATCTCCACTTGGACTACATCACTTAGTGGTTAAATTGACTGAAATATTCAGGTGCTACAGACCTGTTACCAATAGTACTTCCAGAACTCCTCTTCCAACAACATAAAACATTGTTTAAATTCACAATGTTCTAATGTTACCCAGCAGTGGCATCACTCAAGTGTCAAAAGTCTCTATGAGTTGTATAATTCAGTATTATTAACTCAAGTTTTTTCTCAATTGTAATCTCTTTACTAGTCTCAGCCTGTTGAGAAGCAAATACCGTTTTCAAAGCCTCTCCTCTTTGCAGCTCAACTTGCATCATCCTCATTAATTATGACTTGCTATTGATATTGGCTGTTGAGTTGAGCAATACCTCACTTCTGAAATTCATCTTCTGGTTTTCAAATTATATCTTAACCTCACACCTCCCCATCTATATAATCTCAGCCAGCTCCACAGTCCTCAGATATCCACACTGCTCCAAATCCTTAATCTCCTACCTTTTCGCAGATGTGCCTTCAGTCTCCATGCTGTGCAGTTCTATAATTCCTTGTGTAAAACTCATCACCCCTCTACTTCTCTTCCATCCTTTAAGATACTCCTTAAAAGCTACCTCTTTACCTAAGCTTTTGGTTACCTGCCTTAACATCTCTTTCTGAGGCTCAGTGTGAAATTCTGTTTGACAGTAATCTTGTTAAGAACTGTATCTCATTTTACTACATTGAAGGTGTTCTATAAGTCTTTATGAATATTATTCAGTTGCAAACAAAAGGCAAGTATAGAAGACATGCTTTGAGGCCACAATCACAGAATCCCTACAGTGTGGAAGCAGGCCAATCAGCCCATCAGGTCCACACTGACCCTCCGAAGAACATCCCACCCAGACCCACCCTCCTCTGTCCAATCCCTGTGACCCTACATTTCCCATGGCTAATCCACCTAGCCTGCACATCCCAGCACACTATGGGCAATTTAGCATGGCCAATCCACCTAACCTGCATATCTTTGGACTAAACCTACTAAACAAAACACATTGCCAAAACCTGTCCTCCCCATTATTTTCAACCTTGTTTCTACTCGGATCATTTCTTTTTGGTTTTCTTTCTTTTCTGGAATTCGACATCCAAGTGCTGGTGAAGAGTCTGAAAGGTTTGAGAGTTTTTTGAAACTGATAGCTTCATAATCATGGTAGATACAAGCCAAAATCGCTGACTGCCATCACACACATTTCACATTCAGATAATATGTACAAACTAATGACTTTTGGCATTGTATTTATAAATCACTAAAATACATCAATGTGAAACTGCAGTTTTACGATTTAGAAAGCCACTTTCAGTACGATAGGAAGGACTGGTATATTGGTCCATTGAGCAGAACTGAAGAGATTGTTCCTGAATAAGAATGAGTCAAGAAAGGTCAATTAATAATTGAAAGAAAAAGTATTTAAATCATAACAGAAAAAACATAAATGATAAAGCCTCACTCTCAACTGTTCACAGTTTTTTTGTTCACTAACCATGATCAACAATACTGCAATACTGTATCAGAGATAAAAGGTACTGCAGATGCTGGAGAATCCGAAGGGAGAACCCGAAGGGTTTAGGCCCGAAACGTCAAGTTTTCCTGCTCCTATGATGCTGCTTGACCTGCTGTGTTCATCCAGCCCCATGCTTGTTAATACTGCAATACTGTCAGGTTGAGGGAGGGGCACTGCAGACAGAAGGATAAATCAAACCATAATTGTGAATCATATCATAAATATCAGGATAAGAGTGAAAAGAACATCACAGATCAAATATTGAAGGGCAAAGATGGGAGTACATGCCAAACCAAAGGGAAGCATGGGGGAGGAAAGAGAAAAATGCTAGATTGAAAGTATGGGTGAGGAAAGAAGAGAGGAGGGTGAATCACAGCACAAATATGAAGGAAGAGTGTGTGAATGATTGTTTTTGAGTACCTTCAGTCAATGGTTTAATATTCTATGTTTGCTCAGTTGGTGGATGTGCTACACAAAGGATTGGAATACACAATGATAATGAGAAAAGTCACTTTCACCACATTAAAAAAGTCTTTAACAGCTGCCAACAGTGCAGATATTCCACTTGCGCATTTATCATATGTGTAGTAAACAGACAGAAACATTTTGCTGTGTCAGTAAGAAACCACAGTTATTAAACATAAATATGCTTATAACTATAGTTGCACCACAAAATAATATGATCACAATCCAGTTATGGGATTTTATACTGGTGGCTTCTGGCAAAGTTCCCAAAATAACATATATTGTTCCATTAAATTGACATTTCCTCTTGTGTCATGAACAGTGGCATTATAAGAGCCTCACATCTTAAACCTCATGAGCTTTTGACTTTTGGATGGTCCTTGTCCATCTGAAACGCTGTGTTGAATGACACTATACATACAGCAGAGTTGGCCTTTCTCAATCTGGTATATTTTAAAATATCACAAGATAATTTTCATGGAAAGAGCTGGTGTCTAGAGAGGTTTGTTGTTCTAATGAAGGACACTCACAAATTTGTTTTTTCCCTCTTACAAAGACTTAACAGTGTTTTGGAGTGGTCATTCATCCAGTACTGAATTAGCATGGACTCAGTTATTTATCAGCTCAAAGATGCCCTGCTCCCCTCAACTTACATTGATTGTTACCAACAGACTGGAATATCAAGTCCACTACTTCAATTATTTTTAGGGGCAGGAGGGGCAGTTTGCAACTGTAGGCTGCTTGTTCCGATGAACAGCAACAGGCAACAAAAAATGTCCTTGTATCCAAGTGTCTGCAGAAGTGGATGATTGTGAGTGTGTTGTGTAAATGCTGTGCTCATTTTCTTGCTGATTCGTAGAAAATCCATGCAGCTGGACAAAGAGACTAGTTTCTGCTTGGAGAGGAATTTACATGTAGTGGTGTTCTCATACACCTGCTGCCATTGTCTTTCTAGGTGGTAGAGGTCGCTGGTTAGGAATGTGTGATGCAAAGCACTTTTGAAGTGACATAACAACTAGGACATGTACCAACATCAAATGGGCACCCAGTAGAGATGGAAATCAATAGAAAAGCAAATAAATATTTAATACTGGTCAATCCGTCTACACAAAGTACTCACGAAAACAAGAAAACTGACAGCAATAGGATAGCAAGATTGAAAATACACCATTAACTTGCAGTTTACACAATATTGAAACTTTCTAAAAACCATTTCAGGGATTGCACTCTCCCTCAGATAGCTATTAAACTAGAGGCTTCCTTTGACCACATTGGCCAACACTAAAGATACCACGGCACTATTTAAAGACCACAGGAATCCTGTGTTATCCTGGTCAATACTTATTTATCAACCAACAAAATCAAACCAGGTATTCTGGTCATTGTTGTTACTGGGAGCTTGCATTGTGTAATCTGACTGTCATGTTTCTTACATCATATGATCATGAGATCAAAAGAAATACGACAGAAGTGTTTACGCAAACACACTTTACTGGTTGGACTGCATTTTAGGATGTCCGGTGGCTCAGAAAGATGCTGCACAATTGTATTTGTCTTTCATTCTCACAACAAAAAGCCTAGTTTCTCTCTTCATGGGATTCCAAGCTTAGCAAACACTGACATTATGGTCAGTGGAATTTCCTTGTGAAAGCGAAACAGAGAGTATGACAATTTTAAAACTTTGTGAGTTGTCTTAAATATGAATGACCTTGCTACTACATATTGGCAAAATGTTGCAGACAGTCAGGACATCAACTTAAGCCTCAACTGGATTAAATGGTTGTACACATGTCTTTAAACAGTTATACAGTATGCAAAACACGGCATGAACCACTTTTCAGTGTAGGGCTTTATACTTTCCAGTATTTGTTATCATGGGAGCACACTGTTTCCTCTCCTTAACTGAGAGAAAAAAAAAGCACTTGTGTCAGTTTATTTATAATTTCATAATACAATATCCCAATGACTGGAAATGTCTAAAGCCTTTATACTATCTTGTTAAGAAATATGAACACTTTACCACCTAAATTAATCACGATAGGACTTCTTTCAAAATATTTGTCTTCAGACTTTAGATTTAATTAAGCTATCAAATTATGGATCAGATCCAAGTTAATGCATCCAGGGTACTAATAAGCGAACAGTCGTTTCAATAATCAGAATTTGATTATTGCTGAAGGATGGCATTTTGTTGAAGCTTTTCATCTTGCATTCATCAGAACAACTGGAAAGAATTACCAATGCAAAGGAATACAATATTTATACTGTTGGAAGGTGGACTCTGATTGGTAGAGATGTTACCATGAGAATGCATCAGGCAAATGATGACTGACCGTTAATTGCCAAGCTTTGTTTAAATTTTAAAGCAGGCAAGACATTGCCCTGAGAAATGAGCCATAGAATGGCTGTCAACTATTTGCTTCAATCAAAACAGGTATAGTGTGTGCATATGTTTTGCGTTTGCAAAGAACTCAATGCTATATATAAATATATGTAACTTCTAGCACATGCAAGTACACCACCCTGTGAGCCTGAGCCTGAGTGAGCATCATGAATTGATTGTCAGTATAATTCCACACAGATTCAGGATTTTTCAGAAAATGTTGCTGAATTATGGAAACAGATATTGAATTGTAGTGATGAGTGCAAGATGAAAACCTTCCTTTTTCAGCAAAACCCAAGTTTCCAACAAGTGACTACTTGAATTCTTGCTTATTATAAATATTCCTTCCTCTCTAAAACAATACCTATCATACATTTTTCATGTATTCACTCTTACAATTCCATTACAGACTGAAGATTCAATCTCTTGGATTCCCATTTCAAGCTTGTGTCTGGTGAGCTAAACAACTTTTTCTTTTTACATGTAACTACCTTTCCCTCTCAGCAGTACTCTCTCTTTGGGACCAAATCTCCCTGAACATCTCAGGCCTCTCCAAGGAATTACATTCTTATTATTCCATACTTACATTACAAAAGGATCAAATGTTCACAGAATTATTGGTTTATTATCCAGAGGGAAAGTGCAAATTCCTAATTCACTTTGGCATCTCTATCCAACAGATGTAAATCCTGTCAGCTATTTATTGAAATAATCATCGTAGATTCTCCCTCAGACGTCTGAAAAATGTTTTGTCAATTTACTGTTGCTACTTCATTAATCATCTCTCCAAGTTAAGTTGCTAGTCCCCCATTAAGCGAGCAAGGAGGCAACTTGCCAATGCAGATGCCCTTAGAATGCATGAAATATACCTGGGTGACTTTTCACCAGACTCTTTCTTCTCCTACTGTGCATGTTAAGTAATCAATCCAAGATCTCAATGCAGGGGATCTGTGGCAGAAAAACAATATCTGACCATTTCTACTAGCCCACTTTATTGACCAGCATTGAGTAATTGCACAAACTTAGTTTAGTGATACTTTTTCTTGGATCCAAAATGTCCACAATGGCACCTTAGAAGAAGCTTAAGTATAACAGAGCCTCCATGTAACTGGCTTCCTGTCTCTTTTATAAAATCAATATCACTCTGTCAATCCTGGTTTCAACATTCCCAGTCAAAATACAATATACTTGGAACTGTAGCTAACAGCGGCAGGCAGAAGGTTCCTTTTATGCAGCTTACACTTTATCAACATCTACATTGATTCATTCCTCCAGTGACACTCTATAGTCTACCAATAGTAGGGACAAGTGCTTTTTGTGAAAGAAAAGACTGTCAAAGAATTGAGGTAGAGCTACTTATAAGTTTGACTGCACTGGATTATTGCTGAAACACACCAGGTACAAACAAAGGAATGGAAAATATCAGCAAAATAATAAGTCGCACCTCATATTTGCTGAACTTCAGGTATGTATGATCCTAATCTAAACAAAGCATTTTTTTTATCCTTCCTTGCATACAACAAATAATGTGAAAATTCAAGCAAGCCAATGTTTTCCAGTTTTAAAAGTATCAACTGAAAACAAATTCCAATGAAATTTAAGGATTAATCTTCTACAGACTCTATCAAATTTGCCATATGGTACAGCCCATTGGATCCAGTGCTATCCTTTCCTTGCAGAAAGCAGTTGATGTGAAATTTCCTTGAATGTAATACAAGTGTCTTTGATATGTACATGACTTTGCTATATATAGATTAATGGATGGTTAGAATGAATTGCAGATATCTATAATGTTCCAAGTTTGCTTTGATTGGCATTTGCTTCCTCCCACACCAGCTCACTTGCGTAATTGTATACTATCTACGAGATTCGATGCAGCAATTTACGCAGGTTCCTTCCAAAGTATCTTCCAAATTCACAAGGGAAAAACAGGGGCATCAAACATATGGAATTGGACCATCTGCAAGTTATCCTCCCTGAGCATCCTGACATCAAACTATATTACCATTACTTGACTGTCACTGGGTCAAAACTTTGGAATTCCTGCCCCCTAAGTGTACTATACTTACTCAAGAACAGCATTAATTCAAAAAGGTGGCTCACCACCATCTTCTCATGGGACATGAATTCTGGCTTTGCCAGCAGTATCTGTATTCTACAAACAAATAGAGAAAATAATCATTTCTGTACACTGGAAATAAGTTAGCATTAATCCCTGTGGCGCTCCACTCAATAGCACTACCACTCCAAAATGAGATGCACAAATGAATTGCTTTTATTTATCCTTCAGCCAGTTAATGAACCATTTTGAGATTTACTTGGATCCCCAAAGATTTTCGTATGAATCCTTTTCAAAAACCTTTTGGAATTTACAGTAGGCTACCTTGTACACTCTTGCACAGCCTAGCTCAGATGTTTAATTCACAAAGCGCACAAGGTGGTTTACCAGGAACAATCACCTCCTTTTGGATCCATATTGAAAGTTGTTGCATTGGTTATTTATATAAATTAAGTTCATCTCATAAAAATCATTGTTTTACAATAAAACTGAATTGAAATGAATGACTTTAATTGTTGCCTATCGGAATTCATGTACCATGTTAGTTATGTTTCCGATCTACTAGTAGCTCAAAAGTGTCTAGTGGCGACCTACAATGATGACGGCCCAACAAGTCTCATTTTAGATTCCTTTTATCACCTTTGGGATTTTATCGTTTCGAGCTTTTTCATCTTGTTTCATACTTCTCCCATTCATATTCAAGACATTAATTTTACCAACGTAATCTGCTTGGTCAATCTATGTTGTTCACATTATTCCTTAAGCATGAGAAGAGTGCATTCCATATTTCAATATTATTCATGGCTCTAACTTCTTTTCCAATTGCTACTTGATTTCAGAAGCACTAACAAGAAGGGCACCGGTCTTTTTGCCCCCACAGATAGGTCTCCCCCATCAGCTCTCTCTCGTTGCCTCTCTGGACAGTATTTTAGTATGTTTCTTCAGATTGCTATAAATACTCCAATTAATTTCTTCTACTATTTACCCACAGCATTTGCGAAGGTTGCTTTTCCTTATTATTTCATGTTCAACTAACTTGCTAATCTATTTGAGGTCACGTTTACGTAGTTTGTTCATTCAAGATACACATTTATCTTCCAAGTTCAACATTAGGCTGCTTGAAAAGTAGTCCTATTTATTCTCTTTGAATTCAGTCAATTCTCCCCCACGCATCTGCCTTTGGTCATTTTGTTTAAGATATTCAATCACCTTTTAAATATTGGTCTTTCAAAGTAATATAACTGGCTCCTGATTCCAGAATGAATCTCAGATCATGCATGGGGTTCTATTATTTAAGCTTTGCTGTCCCTCATTTCTGTATGTAAACGAGATCATTTTCACTTAAGATGAGCATTACTTCCTGTTTCTTGGTCTTGAAGTAATTTAGATTACATTTATGAACTCTTAAGCTTTCCCTAACTGTTTTTGATTGAGTTAAGTCATCCATTAACATATCTTTCTTGTTATCACAAACCATCTCTATCTTCTGACCGATCAAACTCTTTTCCTTTTCTGCTGAGTTGCCGGTCTGTAACCCAATTTAGCCTGGATATATCTGCATTTGACATATCTGACTAGAGGAAGACATTACACAGTTTTGTGCTTCCTAT
Source organism: Ginglymostoma cirratum (assembly GCA_024137785.1). Classification (NCBI taxonomy): domain Eukaryota; kingdom Metazoa; phylum Chordata; class Chondrichthyes; order Orectolobiformes; family Ginglymostomatidae; genus Ginglymostoma; species Ginglymostoma cirratum. The sequence continues at coordinate 11,651,815 of JAHRHZ010000088.1, forward strand.
AGGGTCGCAGGATTCCTCCTAGAGTCCCGAACACGTCAGGCAATATTTAGCATTGGCAATAGGATGACACCAACTTGTGAGAGACTTATGTTGTTTCCATTTGGGAAGCACTACCAAACTGAGTGCTTATCCAACATTGAAGTGGACACCAATGGGCCTTCCCATATCAAGGATACTGAAGGCTAATGTCTCATCCCTGAGTACTGCCAGTCAACTGGAAGGCCGGGATCTGAGCATTGAAGGCTGTGCCAACAGAAGTGGTGGTTGCGGCTGCCAATGAAGACATCACAGGACAGCCAAGATCTCCAGGCCAACACTGAGTGAGGCTTTGAAGTGGGAGCCGGTCAACAGCGAGGTCAGGAATGTCAGGAAATTGTCCCTTTCCTGATGCCAGGCTCTTTGATCAGGCACGGGTACCCTCATTCAAAGGCAACCTATGAGTACCAGTCAGCAAACCCAGTCAGGCTGTACTTGGGGCTCCTGGCATGCCAATTTCTCTACCTGTCACTGGTTGAAGACCAGCTTTGGCAGAACAAGGTCCTTAACTGCCAGTGGGCTGAGGAGATCTTCATCGAGATTTCCCTGCCTGGATTTACCGATAACAGAGGTAGGAAGTCATATTCCTACCTAGCACCCGCCCTGGCATTCAAACTTACCTCAAGGGGGCAGAGAGCATTAAAATCTGCCCATTGAACCACACAACCCACATTGATGTGCTTCCCATCTTGTTCCAATAATGAACTGCCAGAGGAAGTGGTGGAGGCAGATACAATTGCAACATTTAAAAGGCATCCAGATAGGTACATGAATAGGAAGGGTTGACAGGGATATGGAGCAAATGCTGACAAAGGCAACTAGATTAATTTAGGATATCTGGCTGCCATAGACGAGTTGGATCGAAGGGTCTGTTTCTGTGCTGTACAACTCTATAACCCTCTGACTCATTTCTCCTGAATGTTCCAATTGCTTCCACTGTTCGGCATTGTATTATGTTTTGAACATTTCATTTTATTGTAATAATCTGTTCACGGAATCACTGAAGTGCTATGGAGGCTATTCCACCCATCATGCCTGCACAGGCTCTTGAAACAAGCATCATTACCTAGTGCCATTCTCTTGCTCTATCCCCATACCCTTGTATATGATTTCTATCCAAATAGTCATCCGAAGTTCTCTTGAATCCCTTAATTGAACCTGCCTCCAGCACATTTCCAGGCAGTCTAACCCACACCCTAACTACTCACTGTGAGGAAACATTTTTTCTCACATCATCCTTGCTTCTCCTGCACAACACTTCAAATTTATGCTCTCTCATTCTTCTTATTTTTGTGAGTGGGAATAGTTACTCCTAATCTACTGTATCCGGAATACTCATTATTCTGAAAACCTCGATCAAATCTCCTCTCAACCTTCTTCTCTCTAAGGAGGACTTCTCCATTCGATCCTCATAGCAGAACTTTCTCATTCCAGGAACTATTTGTGTAAACTGCTTCTGCACTCTCTCCAATGCGTTCACATTTTTCGATAATTTGGCACCCACAACTGTTGACACAGTAGCCTCAAGTCCTGGCATTTTTGTATGTGGTGTTCAGGAACACATGAAATCACAGAGATTTGCCACCTCTCATCCGCCTCCATTGCATATTGCTTCCTTGGGAGGAGTCTTGAGATGTGGGGTGCTGCCAGCCAGCTGGAGAGCCTGCGAGGAACTCAAGCCATTGCTTTTGGGCAATGTCAGCCAAACTGTGAAAAGGGTGACATAGTGGCACAGTGGTTAGCACTGCTGCCTCACAGTGGCAGGGACCTTATGCTCGATTCCAGCCTCAGACAACTGTCTGTGTGGAGTTTGCACATCCTCCCCATGTCTGCACGTATTTCCTTTGGGTGCTCTGGTTTCCTCCCACAGTCTAAAGATGTGCAGGATAGGTGGATTGGCCATGCTAAATTGCCCATAGTGTCCAAGGATGTGCCAGCTAGGATGAGTAGCCATGAGAAAAGCAGGGTTACAGGGAAAGGGTTGTGTTGGGGTGTGTCTGGGTGTGATGCTCTTCAGAGGGTCAGTGTGGACTTGATGGGCTGAACAGCCTGTTTCCACACTGTAGGGATTCTATGACCCTAATCAGGCAGTGGTATGTTTAGTAGAGGGCTCTTCACCTACTGAGGGCTGCCGACCATTCTGAGGTTTGCAGTTTCTGAAGAAGGGTCTAGACCCGAAACATCAGCTTTCCTGCTCCTCTGATGCTGCTTGGCCTGCTGTGTACATCCAGCTCTACACCTTGTTATCCGAGGTTTGCAGTTCTTGTGCTCAGCAGCACCACTGAGAGTGTGTGGCTGCTACCCAAAGGACAAGCACCAGAGTCATGGGATTGCAGTGCTACATTCCTCTCCCACCTCCAGAAATCAACCAATAGGAGGTGACAAGCTGTCCATGTGGTTTAGCTGCTAAGGGTTATGGGGAAAGAGCAGGAATGTGAGGAATATCAGATCAGCTACGATTCTATGAAAGGTGGAGCAGGTTTGAAGGGTTGAATGGCCTACTGCTTTTCATCTTTCTTATGTGACAGGCCCATGTGCAGTTGAATTAAAGTAGTTTTATAACCAACCCGGTCAGACATGTTATCACACGCCTCTGTGGCAGGTGGGGCTTGAAACCCGACCTTTTGACCCAGAGGTACAGACACTACCACTTTGCCAATACTAGCAGCAATAGGAGAAGGCCCTTAAGTGGTTTTTAATTCACCACTTAATGGCCTCAATTGTGGCCAAGGAAGGTCAACATTGACCCTGCTGCCCCTGACTTAATTCTGGTGGAGACAGGAAGGTAGCAGCGACCAGAAACACTAAGATCCAGCATCATCAAATGTCGTCCCATTTCCAAGCATATGACCTCACTTCTCTCCAACATATCTGTGTCTCTCTAAGCTTCTGTGTCCTGTTTGGTCCAAATATTATTTTCTGTCAACCGCTCAATTTTTATTTTATTTCTTTCGAATACTCTATTATCAATCCTCCTTCCCCTCGTGTGTTCCTTCTTAAAGTGTCCTTTAATTTACATTCGTTTTTTTGGTATTTCCCTGGGTACCTCATTGCAATTTTGGCTCATCTCTTACTGAGGCTCCCCATTTCATTTTAGCATCTATCTGCAGCTCCCCTTTGACTTTCGACATTGACTTCTGTCAAGAACGTTCCTTTCAAACTTACTTATGCCTAAACTGCCCTTTTCAAATTGCATACAGTTAGTGACCCCTTTTTAATTCCTTCACTCTGCTTTTAAATTGCCTAGTCTGCTTGAAGCTTCGGGTCATTCACTAGTCTTTGCAGAAAGAAGCCTTACTACGGCAAAGTCTTGGACTGTCTTATTCAAAGTGTCAGTTTCCTTTTGCCTCTAAAGACGTGTTATCACAGACGTCTTTTACTGGATGGTTAATTATTGACAGCCCTGCAGTTTGATAGCTGGGGTCTTTTGATTGAACAACCATGGACGTTCTCCTGAGACTTGAATGAATGCAAGTGTAAAAGTGAACATTGTGGATCTGTTGTTCATAGGAAGGGGAGGAGACAGAGGATACAAAGACAGAAATCAAAGAATAAAGTCTAGTCCCTGCCCAACATAAGATCTGCTGGAAGGGTTGAGGAAAAGGTTTCATTTTCATTCCCCTTGCACAAAGGAAACCCAGTCTAAATGATTATATCCCAATTAACAGCGATTAATATAGAAAGATGCAGCAATGTGCTTTACAAAAGAAATAAAGGATGGACACAAAGAGGTGATGGATGACTTTGCATTAGATAACTGCTGAAAAGCAAGTAGAAAGCAGGGAGGGTAGAGTAGGACTGAGGAAGAAAAGCTCTCTGCCACCAGTAGGTAGAGAAGAGGTCATGTACACAAAGCTAGAGCTACACACAGCAGCGGATATATGGCTAACGTCACTCACAAAAATCACTGCTCAGTTAGGTAACACAGGAACTTTGAAAGTGTATTACGTTCAACATGCTCCGAGCGTCAGCCGTGGCTCAGTCTTACTCCTGAGCAGCAAGGTCACTCACCTACTCCAGGATCAGAACACAAAATTTAACATAACAGTACTGGGCAGTAGTGAGAGAGAAAAAGAGACAGACAGTGACAGTGACAGAGAGAGAGAGAGACAGAGGCAGAAAGACAGAGCAAGAGAGAGTCAGAGAGGTGTACTGTTTGAGATGCTATCCTTCAGGTGATACCTTAACGAAGGTTCCATCTGCTCCCTCAGGTAGGTGTAAAAGACCTTTACCACTAATTTGAATGAGGACATTGGTATTATGCCTGGTCTCCTGGCCCACATTTATCCCTCAATCAATATTCTAAAATAATCAGGTTACCTGGTCGTAATCACATTGCAGTTTGTGGGATTTTACTGTATGTAAATTGATTGCTGCATTTCACACAAATGTATTTCATTGTCTGTAATGTACTTTGAAACATCTGCTGGCCAAGAAAGGCGCTACCTACAGACAAATCTTTCTTTCTAAGAAGAGAAGTTTGATTACAAACTGAGAGTGGGCACCTTGCAACCAGGGTAAGATGTCAGGAGTAAGCCCTGACTAAGCTTAGTCAGCTGACCCCACTTTAATTTTACAGGTGGCAGCCCTTTAATTACCTCCATCCATCTCGACGATGATGTCCTGCCTCATCGAGCTGCCATCCAATGGGCAGTCAGTAGCTCTGCAGACTGACAGTGCCATGAGCAGAAGTCCCTGCTGTTGTTGCAGGTTGACCAAGGAGGTGGCATTCAACAATACGTCGGGGCATTCAGGTATATTCCTAGGGCCAGAACAACAGGCCAGAGTGTGGAGATGGAGGAGACATGTTGGACCGGGTCAGGGGTTTGTGGTGGAGCGGGGAGGGGTTGGCAACAGGGTGGGCAGATTTGGAAAGGCTAACCAACAGTGAGGTGTGTTTAGGCTGACACCAGGGGCCTGGCAAGAGGCTCCACCCATTTTCACACCCTGACTTTAACTAGTCAGCTCCCTCCTGCATTAAACCTGCCAGGCTGCACACTCTCTTCCACTGCCTGCTTTCCCACCCATGGGTAGCCCATAACAATCAGCCCATGGCCCCATTTAGACTACTCAGACGACCCATTCCAGCACCAAAAATATGTTGCAACGCCACTGGTGCTTTCTTTACAATCGAGGTTAAACCTAGATTCTGCCTGGTGGTTGTGAAATGTTCCAAAGTTCTAACACTCCCAAAACACATTAAGTCAGTTATCATTTGCATATGACCTTACTGTGCATGAATGTGGCAGTTGCATCTACCTATCACAAATCACAAGTAATGTCATAGCTATAGCAAGAACTGCAGATGCTGGAGTCAGAGACAGTACACTGTGGAGCTGGAGGGACACAGCATGCAAGGCAGCATCAGAGGAGCAGGAAAGTTGAAGAAGGGTTCCGACCTGAAACGTCAACTTTCCTGCTCCTCTTATGCTGCCTGGCCCGCTGTGTTCCTCCAGCCCCACTCTGTATTATCACTTGTTAATTGTCATAGCTATAAGACATTGTGGGTATGAAAATCACACAATACAAAGGCAAGATCACTTATTTAATATGTCATAGTTAGAACTACATCACATATATCTGTTGGGACATCTATGCTCCCACATTCAGAAGGAAACAACCCTTTACTTCAGTCTTGTGTTATGGTACAGATTATTCACTGGGAAGATCACAACACAAATGTTGAGACACCCCAGATATGAAAAGGCAGAACCTAAAAAAATTGTAAATCCATCCACATATACTGACATAATTTATTAGCTGGTGCTCATAACAGCATTTTCAGTTGCTGGAACAGTTAACCAGAAATTAATTACCTTCTGTTGGTTAAGTTTAAATAATTAATATACAGGCTTTTTGTAATTATATTTAAAAATAACAGGGAATCCATCTCCCTCGACTAAATTAATACTTGTACCTGATAATATATTAAGAAACTACTAAGATTATTCTATATAATCCTTTACCCAGTGTTTCGCATAATTGAGTGCAATGTAAATTTAGTATGTATTTACTTTGGATTTCCCTCACAAAATCATTATTATCATAGCTAGTCGTGGAATATCACTGTTGAAAATAGGGAAAAGAAAATACAAATGTCTGCGACACAACAAACAAAGAACAGTGCCAAAACAGGTTAACAAGGTTTGTTTCAGCCAATCTACAGCAATTCTGAAGTTTGCTTATAAAAAGAGAAAATACTCCACAAGTCAGGCAGCATCTAAGAAGCCAGAGTTAACATTTCAGGTCGATGATCCAACACCTTTATGTGTTTAGAGGGTAAAGTACTAAAACGAGTAGTTTAGGACAACAGCTGCTGTGGACAGACAGGGCTGGATTTCACTCGTCCCTGCCAGGCCCATTTGCGACAGGGTGGAACATATAAAATACCCAGTGGCAAGTCCACTACCTCCCTACCTGCCCTTGAGCTCAACTTCATAATACACTAAGTGATCAACTGCCAAAATCAGCGACATGCCCTCTACTGGTTAAAAAAAAGGTCAATTTGATCAAAAGTATTTTGGCAGTGGGCATGCCATTCCAGTGGCCTACATAACAACAGGTGGGGCACCCCTTTCTGGTAATCAGGGACTCCCATAAGCTATTACCCACCATTCCTTCCACGCTACCTGCCTCCACGTAAATGAGAGGTTATCCACACTGGTAACAAAAACAAGACGGCAGGTTATTTCTCTGGTTGGTGATAAGACTGGGAAAGGAGGAGGTGCAACAAGACCTGGGAGTTGTGTACACTTTGAAAACAAGCGTGCAGGTGCAGCAGGCACTGAAGAAGGCAAATGATATATTGACCTTTATAATGAGAGGATTCAAGTACAGGAACAGGATGTCTTATTGTAATTGTACTGGGCCTTAATGAGCCTACACCTAGAGTATTGTGCGTAAATTTGGTCTACTTATTTGAGAATGGATGTTTAGCTATGGAGGGAGTGAAACAAAGACTAATCAGACAGATTCCTGGGATGGCAGGAGTGATGTGTGATGACAGACTCCGATTGACACTGTATGTACTGGAGCTTAGAAGAAAGAAGGTGATCTCTCAGAAACCTGTAAAATTCTAACAGATCGAGACAGGATAAATACTGGAAGGATGCTCCTGATGATCAGGGAGTCCAGAACCAGGGATCACAGTCTAAGAATACAAGGTAGCCCATTTAGGACTGAGATGAAGAGAAATTTCTTAACCAGGAGAGTGGTGAGCCTGTGGAATTCTCTGCTGCAGAAAGTAGGTGAGGCCAAAACACTGTTTCAGGAAGGAGTTAGATATAGATCTTAGGGCCAAAAGCATCAAAGCGCGTGAGGTGAAAGCAATAATGAAGTACTAGGTTAGATGATCAACCATGATCATCTTGAATGGCAGAAGAAGGGGCTTGAAGACTCAAATACTCAATGCCTGTTCCTACTCTACATGTCACTATCTAGCATCCACATGCTGTTGTAGAGGGAGATTTATTTAGATTTGCAGTCTACTGTAAATCCCTGGTTCCCCCATTAGGAGTCACAACATTGAGCATGATCCTACACTGCAAGGACTGCAGCCGCTAAGAAGACAGCTCACCGCTAAGTTCCCCATAGCAGTTGGAAATGGACAATAAATCTGACTTAGCCAGCGATGCCGACAGCCCATTAGGGAATAAGAAGAACTGACTTCCTTCATGTTAAACATATTTAAAAAATTGAGAGAACACATTTGAGTCAATCAAGTGAAAGCTTTGTTTCGGTCCAAGTGATGACAATATTTGAAAAGCCGGTTATGATTTTTGTTGCGATCTGATGAAAAAGCCCAAAACCTTTTAAAGAATATAGCGTGCGGGAGAACCGAGGGTACCAAAAGAAGTGGTAGGATTCCTGGGTTGAATCAAAGAAAAATTTATTATACAAACTTCAACAAAACAACCATGAGCAATAATGACTAAATAGGCATACTGAACAGGTAAGATTTGATTATAAACTATACAGCTTGGGTTCTAACATTGAAGATTAACTCAAGGTAAATATAAGTTAACATACCTAATGTGGTCAAAAACCCAAAAGACTGCACTTTAAGTGGCTAGCTGCTAAGACACATCCCACCCTGATATTGGTGATACAGTGGGTTCAGCAAATCTCATTAAAACTCTGTCCCCTCTGGAAGGAATTCCAATTCTTCACTTCTGAAAATCTTGATTTGCAACATCCTCAAATCCTCTTTGACACAACTGGCTCATTGATTGCTCACTTCTTGGTAGTTCAATCTTTTCCCACAAAATTCAGTTCTCCAGGACTCCTGGCACTGCTCACAATAACAGGCACAATTTCAGCTTTTATTGAACAGTTAGTTTCATGAACTACTGCTGAATTACTCTCTTCTCCAACCTTTTTTAACTGCATTAAGTACTGCTTCTGGGCTTCCTGCGTTCCAATCTAAGCTGCATTAAAGTATCAATGTTCCCTACAACTTCGCATTAGCCTTATCTTTTCCCACAGCATGGCGTCACCACTCTGCAACTTCACCCTGTACAGGTGGTCTGAAGGCCTGGAGGCTACTACCAGCAGCATGTGTGCTACCTGGACCCACCTCTGCTTCAACATGTTCCCATCTCCAAACTTCAATTAACTCTTCTTCCAGCATATACACAGATACATTGAAACTAGGAAACCTCTTCACCTCCAACCACCTCATAGCCTTCTCTAAGATTTGCACCACATAGTCTTCTCCAAGCTTTCCTTGACTGACGTTTAAGTTAAGTATCCCTCATTACAACTTACCTTGATCTGATTTTTTTAAAGCTTTTCAGAATTCACTGAATGCTTTTGATTAATTTAGCTTTAACTTCTAAATTAAACAAACAACGACCATTCCCTCTGAATCCACAACCACTTCCATCTAGTAGGACAAGGGCAGCAGATACATGGGAACACCACGACCAACAAGTTTTTTTCCAAGCCTCACACCCTTCTCACTTGGAACTATTTTGCCATTCTTTCAGTGCCACTGGATCAAAATCCTGGAACTTCCTCCCTAACAGTGTTGTGGGTCTACCCATACCAAATGGATAGCGGCAGTTCAAGAAAGCAACTCACCACCACCTTCTCAAGGGCAACTAGGGATGGGCCATAAATGCTGGCCCAACTAGTGACACCTGCATCCCATCAATGAATTTTAAAAAGTGTGCCAAAACATTTATTTTTATGACAAAGTGAGTTACTTTCAAATACAATACTTCAAACAGATGACAGACAAATGCTATGTTATGAACAGATAGGCGGACACACAGAGGCATACCAGGACTACTTCCGTTTGAACTTTAAAATTACCTTTGCGCAAGTACTTGTTAAGCTCAGACGCCCGATGATCAGCATCCATGCATAAACCTTGTTTATCTTACTAAATCCGGCTCACTAATGCCAGTAGTAGACCTACGGACCCAATTATTTCTGTAAGTATGCGACTGATATAAAAGATATGGATCTAGCATTGTAAGTGCAAGGGCTGGATGACAAACTCCAACTTAAACAAAACAGCTTAATATCTTAATATCTTGACAGTTTGCCCTCTTTGAATTATGGCTGATTCCACAAACAGTGCATCTGGTCCAACACAAACGGTGCATTGTAAACCACACTACTGACAAGCTAGTGCTTGCTATCAAAAGGTTCAGGATTAGTCAAATGACTGGAATTTACTTTCATTATATTAGCTAATACAGCAATGTAATCTAAACTAATGAAGATCTGCCAACCCAAAAACATTGCAGAAACTTTTCACATCTTTAGAGGAGAAAAAGAAAAAGGCAAGAAGAAGACAGAGAGAGAGAAAGAGAGAGAGAGAATCTTAACTCATGCCACGTCTACCCACCTTATAGTAGCTAGTTATGAAGCAATGAGTTTGAAAAGGCTGAGCACTGTGAGTGGACTGACACTACATGCACTGCCATCATTTGAGAAAAAACCCACATCATCTCCTCAAGGGTGATTAGAGATAGGCAATAAAACACTGGCCTTGCCAGCAATGCACCTCATAAGAAATAAGGAAAAAATTGCAGCAGCATATTAGTGCCCACTTCTTTTGGATGTTGATACTGCATATCATGGTGGGAGGTTAAGAGAGACTGATAACTTTACATTACTTCACCCGGAAAAGACTAGAAATTAAAAATTGGTGCCATTTATAGCTACATGCAGTACACAAGGCATCGGCTCTGCAACTTGTCAATTTCCTCTTTCAATCTAAGCAAAACCATCAAATAAAATGCAGCTATGGAAAGTTGGAAATCCCCAGCAGTTTCAGAAACATTTTCATTAAAAACTTCTTTGAAATTATGCTTAAAAATATTAAAACAAAATATGCAATAGGCAATGCTATTCACTTCCTATCCTTTCCAATAAACATTGGTATTGTCATGCGCTCTGATACCGACAATAACCTCTTTAAAAATATTAACACAGGCCACTTCTGAGAACACAAAACTGTGAATTTCATAATACCTGCACATTCCGAGTGACACTAGTGCTTCATACCTTCAAATCGTTTTCTTGTTTTTAAGCAAGTTTCAGGTCATATAGCAGTTATTATCTAAAATACCTGCACTTAATCCAGAATAAGTCATTTTAAAGAAGACAGACAAGAGCTGCATTATATGGCAAGCTCTCCAGTAATCTATTCACCATCTCAAATTGAAATTATGGGCTATTTAATCCATGAGATGGGAAGTGTCACTGACCAAGTGGAGAGCTGATGAAAGGCCACATTGTACTTTTGTGGGGAGGCAATGGGCCAGTGGTATTAGCATTAGATTATTAATCCAGAAATCCCAGTAATAATCCTTGGGATCCAGGTTTGGATCACCATTGCTGATGGTGGAATTTGAATTCAATTTTTAAAAATCTACTGATGACCATGAAACCATTGTTGGTTGTCAAAGACTCGTCTGGCTCAAGGAAGGAAATCTGAAACCCTCACCTAATCTGGCCTACATGTGACTTCAAACCCACAGCAATGTGGTAGACTCTCAACTGCCCTCTGAAATGGCCTGGTAACCCACTCAGTTGAAGGGCAGCTAGGAACAGGCAATGCATGCCGGCCAACCAGCAATGCCTACATCTCACGAGTGAATAAGAAAAAAAAAGGATCATAAACTACTGATACTTGTTGGAAAAACTCATCCGGTTCACTAACATACTTCAGGGAGGGAAATCTACCATCCTTACTTGGTCTGTCCTACATGTGGCTCCAGATCCACAGCAACATGGTTGACTCCTAACGGTCCTCTGGGCACTTAGGGATGGATAATAAATGCTGGCCTAGCCAGCGATACCAACATCCTGTGACTGACTAAAACAAAATTGCTATGGCAAAATCCACAAAATTAGGCATTTAAATGGGCAATGGAGGACCTTCCCTGAGATCATGCACCAGTGGTTTTAGGGAGGGGGTGTGGTATAGGCTGCTGACTAATCAGAGGCTGACAGCTGTCCACTGTGGGTGGTGTCAGAGAGGGCAGAGCCAGCTGTCAGTAACACACCCACCGGAGAACCAGGATTGGAGAGGGTCCCAGGTGAATGGGAGCAGTTTGAGGGTCATGGATTCTGTGTCATGGGAAAGGATTAGGAAGGGGTAGGGTGTGAGTTGTCTCTCACAATAGCAAACCCCCTCCCACTCCCCCACTCCCCCACCCCCCAACCAGTCCCTATGCCCAATGCTTGCTAATGTCAGCCCCCTCAATTAGGCACTGAGTTACTTTGACGGGGAGCCTGCAAGCAATGGTGTTTGCTAGTTGGACGCTCCGTATGGCAAGGCTCCCATTTATCAGTGGTTGAATAATAGCAGCAACAGGATGAGGCCCTCAAATGGGCAAATTATGGTCACTTAAGGGCTTCAACTGAAGGTCAGGAAGTCCGTTCGTGAACCTTCCCACTCCCTCTTCAATAGGGGCAGAAGGAGGAAGACAACAGTGACACCAGCCAGCACTCTCTTGCCCACTGAAACATGATGGCCTCATGATATTTTCACTTGGCTATTTATCCAGAAACACAGGTAATGGTTTGGAGACCTGGGTTCATATCCCACTGTGGCAGATGGTATGTCTGGAATTAAGAGGCTAATGATGACCATGAAACCACTGCCAATTGTCAGAAAAACCCATCTGGTTCACTAATATCCTGTAGGGAAGGAAACTGCGATCCTTACCTATTCTGGGCTACAAGTAAGTCAAAACCCTCAAAACCCACAGCAATGTGGTTGGCTCCAACTGCCCTCTGGACACTTAGGGATGTGCAATCAATACTGGCATAGGCAGTGACACCCACATCCCGTGAATGAATATTGAAAGAAACACCCCAGCTACTCCAAAGCTCTCTTGGGCAGGGTTTTGAATTCCACCTTATGTCACTGTTCCTTCACCTTCAGTAGGTGAAATTACTGGAATTGCCTCCCTAACAACACTATTACTATCCCTACACCAAACAAACAAACCCAGTTTAAAAACACAGCTCAGCACCATCTTTTATCAGCAGCACGGTGGCTCAGTGGTTAGCACGGCTGCCACACAGCTCCAGGAACTTAGGTTCAAATCCACTCTTGGTGACTGTCTGTGTGGACTTTTCACATTTTCCCCGCATCTGTGTGGAGTTTGCACATTCTCCCCACGTTTGTGTGGGTTTCTTCTGGGTGCTCCGGTTTCCTCCCACAGTCCAAGAATGTGCAGTGTAGGTGGATTGGCCATGGGAAATGTGGGGTTACAGGGATAGGGTAGGGGGTGGGTCTGGGTGGGATGTTCTTCAGAGTGTCAGTGTGGACTTGATGGGTTGAATGTCGTGCTTCCACACTGTAAGGATTCTATGACCCTCAAGGGTGATAAGGGATGGACAATAAATGTAGGTTCTTGCCAGCAACACTCACATCTGTAGCCTGTGGAAAATCTAAATTATAGGCAGGTCAGTGACAAATACACTCACTATTTCTCCTCATCAGCATGCGATATGTAACAAAAACAGAAATTGCTGGAGAAACCCAGCGGGTCTGACAGCATGGAGAGAAACCAATTCTGCAAAAGTTTTACTATTTTTGAAATACTGACTTTACTTTCTCTCCACAGATGCTATCAGACCTGCTGAGTTTCTCCAGCAATTTTTATTTTTTGGTTCAGATTTCCAGCATCCACAGTTTCTTTTTGCAATATTTAACAAATTGTTCAATGACGGCCATTAAAATGGAGATCTGTGCCTTTCACATTATTTGACTATTCAAGCACCCTCACCTGCAGTCACAAATTCAATGAACATTCAAATGCAGAAATCAAAATTATGGAAAACACCATCTATTGGTTGCACCATCTATTTCATTCATACTGCATAATGTGAAACAAGCTTTCTCAACCTCATTGACGTCTCTCAAGGGCACGGAGGCACAGAACAAACCATTCATAATTCTAGGACAGTCAGCAAGTTTGGCTCATAGAACACTCATCCTGGTATGGGAGACAGAGTCTTGTGCAGGGGTGGAGGGGGAGTACAGGAAAGAATAGGAGGCAAGGATAAAGGTACCTTGATTGGCCAGTGTTGCGAACTTTTATCTTTAGTTTTTGTTTGGTCAGTGTTAGCCTGAACTGGGACTTCTTGCTGCTAATACTGAATGTAAAAGAAACAGAACCAAAACTTTTTATTTTCCCATTCTTGCAGTTATATAACACCTCATCTCTTTGAATGACCCAACATACTTCACATACAGTGAATGACTTCACATAGTTACTTCTATAAAACACAGGAAAACACAAGTCATTTTGAGTACAGCAAGGTGCCAGTTACAGCAACATGATGAATTGACTTGTTGATTTGTGTTCAGCTGTGTTTGAAGGAACTATATTTGCCAAGACACTGGGATACATCTCTGTTTTTCTTCAGTTAGTGCCATGGACACATTATGGAAATCCATCCATCTAGGGTAGCACTGGCAATGTAGTGTACCCTCAAAATCTCACTGGAATTGTCAACCTAGGTTACATACTCAAGTCCTGAAATGATGTGATATGAAGTGGGTATATAAACTAGCCTTAGAAATCATTTGTTTTTCAAAAACAGTAAGAATAAAATCTTGCAAAATTAGTTAGAAAGGAAACTTTACTATTATTACCAAAATACCTGCTCCATAAAGACAGAAACCAGCTTGGTAAAATATTTCCTCATATTAGGTTTCCAGAGGTGTGTCATGACATCTCTGAACAGGTTGATATAGAAAAATAGATTCAGGTTACATTAAAAAAAAGTACTTGTCTGGAATTTCTATTCAGTTACATAAGCTTTTTCAGTGTACTTCAGTGCACCAAAATTACAGCAGTTTGAGTGCAAATCAAGTTCAACGCATGTTGAGTTTCTGTGATCTTCTCTGTTAGCTTAGGAATACAATGTTTTGATTTTTTAGTTACTCGTGAAATTAGGGTGCCAACAGCTAACTTTGAAAAAAGCTGTCCTCAAAGATCTAGGGTGCCTGTTACACAGATTGTATCCTGCCTCATGTTAATTTGATTCCAGCTCCAAAAAAAGAGGATCTTTGATATCCAGCAGTGATACCATAAAGCAGGGTACACAGCCAGTCACAATGAAACATCTAACATGGCCAGCAAACCAGGGAGTAATATTCCATTCAATCGTATTACAATGAGCAAAATAAAGATTGAGGCATGCACATGGCATGAAGATTGAAACTGAAACATCACAAGTAACCTTTGAAAGAATGAAAACCTTTTTTTTATCACAATGGGAAAACTTGGCAAACTTTTTTTTTTAAATATAGAATCCCCACAGCGTGGAAACTGGCCATTTGGCCCAACAAGTCCACAACAATTCTCCAAAGAGCATCCCACCCATATCCATCCCCCTATCCTATCCCTGTATTTCCCATGGTGAATGCACCTAACCTACACATCCCTGAACACATGGCCAATTCACCTAACTTGCACATCTTTGGACTGTGGGAGGAAACCGGAGCGCTCGGCAGGAACCCATGCAGACACGGGGAGAATATGCAAACTTCACACAGATGGTGATCCAAGGTTGGAATCAAATCTGGGTCCCTGGTGCTGTAAGGCAGTAGGGATAACTACTGAGTCACCATGCCACCCACTATTAGTCTTTCACAGCAGAGAGGTTGGTTGAAGGCTGGAGCAAAACTCCAAGTTTATTTCATTAACCAAGGCATATATGTCTGCAAACGTTTTTCAGTTAAATTAATAGCATAAACATGGAAGTTTTCATCAAATCAAATAATGGAAACATGCCATTGTTCAACAAAATTTCACGTGACTATAATATTTAAAATGAACTCACTGCTTCCAGATTTGATTTTTAACAATTCAATATGATAAAAATGAAATAAGATACCAAGTTGAAGTTATACAGAACATTAATGACATCAAGTTTGGAGTACCTGTGTACAGTTTTGGTCTCCCTGCTGTAGGAAGAATGTTATTAAATTGGAGAGGGTACAGAAAAGACTTACCAGGATGTTGCCGGGACTGGTGGGTCTGAGTTCTTAGGATAGGCAGGATAGGCTGTAGCACAGACGGTTGAGGGGTGATCTTATAGAGGTTTATAAAATCATGAGGGGCATAGATAAGGCGAATAGCAAAGGTCTTCTCCCTACAGTGAGCAGTTCAAAACTAGGGGGTATATTTTTAAGGTGACAGGAAAAATATTTAAAAGGGACCTGAGGGGCAATGTTTTCACACACAGGGTGGTTCATATGTGGAATGAACTGCCAGACGAAGTGGTAGATGCAGGTGCACTTACAACATTTAAAAGACATTTGGACAGGTACACATATAGGAAAGGTTCAGAGGGAAATGGAGCAAATGCAGGCAACTGGGACTAGTTTAGTTGGGGAAACTTGTCAGCATGGAAGAGTTGGACCGCAGGGTCTGCTTCCGTGCTGTAGGACTCTATGACTCAATAAATTAAAAATGATAGCATTAGTTTCAGTTAATTGAAAGTCAAGCAACCAATGTAATTGTAAATTTAATTCTTCTGTTTAAATAGTTAAATTCCTACAAAATATTATAAATGGACAGAGTAGTATTCGGTTTAAAAGCATCAAGTTCTTCATGCATCTTTCTTGTTCATATATGTTGGGTCACAAAGATGCTGTGCACTAAAATGCAACAACGTAGAATGCAGAAGACAGCAGCTGTCAAATGCACATCTAACTACAGAACACTCCGCAGCCAAGATGGAAGTTAATAAAGATTATACAAAGCTGGAGCAGAACTGAAAGCAACAGCAAGTCTCAAGTAACATTTGGTCTTGTTATATAGTAATCCTGACTGAAGCAGAATCCCATTTAAATGTTACCCTTTCTTGACAAAGAGCTCACATGCTTATTTCAATTCAGTTTAAGATACCAATAAACAGGAATATGGTTACACTTTGCATGAGCTGGGCCACAAGAACAAAGTGCTGAAAAATGTTACATCAATAAGCCGATCTCATATTTGGCCTGAACATTCATTCTACATTGTAGAGCTTATGATGCTAACTGCTGCATTAACAGACACAACATGACTCTTGATCTTTAGTCAATGGAAAATAAACCAACAATAGTTTTTCAGGAGAATTTCTTAAAAAACCTCAAGAGTGTCCAACAGGAATGAATGGTTTATATCTTACAATCACTTGCCAAGTGCAATAGTGTAGGTAACAATTATAATACAGCATTAAGAAGCTCAATTTTGGAGCTGATTTTCTATTCCAGCAATACAATTCAGCACAGTGTTCACTATCATCTCATCTCAGTATGATGTGTGTAACCCATCAGATTTTATGTCCTAAAGTACTTCCGATAATTAGCACAGACCCTCAACTCCCTGGCAGAAGTTCAAACAATTTCAGTCTTTGAGATTACAGCACTTCCACCCGCAAATCACTTCTGCTTCAGATCATTTGAGAAATGCCAAGCTCCAGCACCTCCATTATACTCAAGTCATGATAAAAATCTGACTTATGATGGATTTTTTTCTCCCTGCCCCATTTTTATATTTTAGGATTAACACTGAAGCACAAACTGCTGAAAGGAAAAGTGAGAATACATACAAAAATTAAGTTGCATCTCTACCATTGCCTATTGGTTATATAAAATCTAATGGAACCATTAGCCAAAACTCAAGATATCTCATGAATTTGGAGGAGAAAGGGACTTGAGCATATCATCCAGTTGGTGCTTTGCAACATGAAATCTTGCAATCTGCTTATCGTTGCAGTGTTTTCAACATATTAGGAGCGTAGGAACAGGAACAGGCTATTCAGTCCCTTGAGCCTGCTCTCCTTTTAATGGCCATCATCTACTTCAACCCCGTTTTCCCATGCTGTCTCTATGGGGGCATGCAAAATGTAATCAGATACATATTTGCAGAAAGCTTGAAATGAATTAAGTTGAATATACTGAGATTGGTATCAAAAAATGGTACAGACTGGGATTCATCTTCAGTCAGGATTTCTATATAACTGAAGCAATAAAATCTTATATACAGACTGATGGTACTTCAAGCCCGATATTGTTTGGGTGTCATATCTCAAATGAAATGATAAACTAAACCTCCTCTGCTCTCGCAGGTGCATATTAAAAACCCAACTTCACAAAGGACATTGGGGAGATTTGAACCTACACCTCGGCAAATATTTGTCCCTCAACCAGAACTAAAGTTGTTTGTGATCACATTGCTGCTTGCAAGAGCTTTCACAGAATACACAGAATCATTGTCTTGATTCCCACATTACAACAGTGATTCATTCAACAAGAGATCTTCAATGATGCTAAGATAACAAGGTGTAGAGCTGGATGAACACAGCAGGCCAAGCAGCATCAGAGGAGCAAGAAACGTTTCAGGTCTGGACCCTTCTTCAGAAAATGCACTTTGGGACAGCTCAAATTCCTCAAAGGCACTTTCTATTCTTTTTCTTAGCCTCAATGATTTCTGTGCAACTTTAGTCGTGTTTGCCCATTTGTCGATTACACCTCCAAAGGGATTTGACATTTCCTTTAAAGTATACAGAGCAAAGCCATAAGAATGCTTGTGATACTATTTTAAACATGACCAAGAGTTGTATTTTAGTCTCCTCCTGACACCAATCCCAAAACAATTACAGGCTTTCAGGCCAAGAACTGTCTGATACAAATCTACATAGAATCTGGTTTCATAAGATTCAGAATGGATCAACATCAAACTACAAGAGGGTGTCTGTCACTTTTATTTGAACTCTCTACTTCAGTTAAACCAGAAGTGACGGTAAGAACATTTTTGATATAAAAGGGAGTCCAGGGTTATTGGGGACGGAGTTGCTGCCAGAAAAATAAAATTGAAATCATGACCAGATCAGCCATGATCACCTCAATGGCAGTGTGGGTTTGAAGCCAAATGATCTCCTGCTGCTCCAAGCCCAATGTTCCTAACATTGAAACAGACTGAAAAATGATCATTTAAACCTCTTTAAACAAGACAAGCCATACAGCCAAAGCTAAGAGGAAAATGCATTGATTATAATTAAATTCTATTTATCAACTTCAATTATTCTTAATCGTGCACTGACAAACTGTTAAAATACAACTGGATATTCCTAGGTGTAGATTTGTGGAATTATCTGCAATAAAACTTTGACTAGAGCAGCAGCATTTTCAAATTTTCTTTTAGGTTTCA
>JAHRHZ010000088.1:11670540-11682779 GCA_024137785.1 Ginglymostoma cirratum
AACTTTGACTAGAGCAGCAGCATTTTCAAATTTTCTTTTAGGTTTCATCGTGGTATATGGGTGTCACTGATTACCCCATCATTTATTGTCCATCGCTAACTGCCCCGGAGAAAGTAGTGAGCTGCCTAATTGAGCCATTGCAATCCATGCAGTGTAGCTAGATGCTAGGTAGGCAGCTCCAGTATAGTGAGCAAGCAATAATGCAATAACAGTTACAGAGTTCCACATCAAGATGCTGTACGACTTGGGAGATGCGGTAATGTTCCCAGGCATCTACTACCTGTGCCCTTTGGCATCTTCCAAATTCACAACCTCTACCATCTAGCATCTAGATGGCACAGATAAAAGATTTGAAAGATGCTGTCAAAGCAGTCTTGGAGAGTTGCTGCAGTGTATCTTGTAGACTGCCACACATTACTGCCTCTGAACAATCGTGACAGACAAAGCAAATGTTTAAGGTATGGGTGGGGTGCCAATCAAGCATGCAGTTTTGTCTGGGATGCTGTCAAACTTCTTAAGTGTTATTGCAGCTGTTCTCATCAAGGCTAGTAGAAAATATTCCATCACATTTCTGACTTGTACATTGTAGATGATGGACCAAACTTTGGGGGGTCTAAAGGAAAGTTATGCACCATAGAACTGCCAGCTGTTTTAGTTGTCAGCATTATTTATATGGTTGGTCCAGTTTAGTTTTCTGATCAATAGGATGGTGATCACAGAGGATTCACCCAGGGTAATGTTTTTGAATGTCTAGGAGAAGTTGTCAGATACAAACTTATGGTAGCGGATACTTGAGTGACATGAATGTAATGCACCACTTATCATCCCAAAGCTTAATGCTATCAAGGTCTTGAAGATGCTTTGGCCTCTAGGACTTTATGCTGAGGAACTCCCAAGCTAAGATGATTGGTCACCAATAACCATCAACCACAACCATCTTCCTTTGTGCCAGATATGACCAAGTGAAGCCAAGAGCAATTATTGTCACCTCACCTCTTGGAACTAAACTCTTTTGTCCATACTTGGATCAAGGCTATAAAAAGGTGAGGAGCTGAGTGACTCTGCATATTGCAGAGCAGGTTGCAGGTAGGTAATTGATATTTGATAATACCGACAGCAATGACTTCCATCACCTTACTCAGTCATTTCTTGATATCTCATGGAATGATTGCAATTGTTAAAAGACTGACATCTATGATAGTGGGGACTTCAGGAGTACTTAAATAACTAATAAGTTGGACTAAACAATGGATCATTGCACAATTTCACTTTATCCTATCTGTCTAAGCAGCTTTTGAAATTGCAGCGTAATTTCAAAAGTTATTTAACCCTTCTCAAAAATTTTTTATGATAAATATTTAGTAACAACTTGACAACATTAAACATTTATAGATCTTCAAACGTTATCTAGAATTTTACTGACAATAACTGGTTAAAATAAACCTGACTCAGTTTGAAAATATCTACTTAGTTTTAGACATTCAAGAATCACCTAAATCAAAAGTTCTTTGAAGAAATAACATTACACAGGTTGATAGGAATTTTTTAAAAAAAAATACCAAGTGCATTTCACCTCCAGATTAAATTAATACTGGACAAATCCTTAACATCATCAAGAAAATATCTGGAAAGACAGCATGAATTATCTTTGGATGAGGTCATCAGATGACAAAAGCTGCGAACACACCAGTACGTCTAATGGTTTTATTTTGCTACCTTACCGTGCCAGTGCAAGACACATGGCTGAAAATTGTTTTTTCACTGTCTGGACATTAGCTACAAATAAATTGACTTTTTATTCATGATGGGAGACAGAAAATAAGACAGGCACTTAAATGGGGAAGAATGTTAAACTCAATCCAAAGCTTGAACTCATTAGGATTTTAGCAGAGGTTGTGGAAATTATTGATCAAACTCTGTCACCATGCTGCAAGTTCAATGCATAAATCTTTTAGTTGGAAACATGTGTTATCTTTCTCCTCTGATTTCAATCTTACTTTCCTCTCCCTAGTCTTGTCTTCAAAAAAACAACAAACTGGTTCTTTTCTCCACCCTTTTTGTGGCTTTCCACCTCAGTGAGGTCACATTTCCAGGAGACACGCTGTTTTAGGTTGTCATTATTGCTGGTGCACAATTAAAAGACATACAAACAAGGCACAGGCTAAGTTTCTTCCCCCTCCTTCTGTGAATGATAAAGCACCCTGGCATGCACTGACACAGATCCATGTTTCAGGTCTTCACAATTTCACTCCCATTTTGAAGTTCTGAATTCCCAGAGCAACTAACATGGAAAAGATGAAAAATATGCTTTGTTGTGCATTATCATATCCTCAGGACATCCCAACATACTTCACATGCGATTACCTACGGTTGTTATGTAGGTAAACATGGCAGCTATTTTGGCATTGAACCTACTTGCTAGGAGCCTGATTTCACATTGCAAGTCTCAGCAGTTTGAGACCTGCATCGAGACTGTCAATTGCTATGCAGAATCACTAGATTTATTCAAAAACAGGAATGACAGAATGCATATCAACTAAGTTGCACTACATAAACATAAGGGAATTAGTAATTCCAGGTTATGCAACCATGGCTTCATGATACAAATTTGTGCACAGTATAGCAATGTCATTAAAATTATCACATGCACAACAATACAGAGAAACTAGTCAAGCTTGAAAGAGCTATCCATTAGCTATAGTGTCTGGCAGTGACAAAAAACAACTTTTGGTTGTAGAATATTAGAACCCTTACTCGAGGGCACTAAGGGGCGGCACGGTGGCTCAGTGGTTAGCACTGCTGCCTCACATCACCAGGGGCCTGGGTTTGATTCCCATCTCAGGCAACTGTCTGTGTGGAATTCCCACATTCTCCCCGTGTCCATGTGGGATTCCGCCGGGTGCTCCGGTTCCCTCCCACAGTCCAAAGACTATTTACTATGATCTACCTGTACTGCTCATAAACAAAGCTTTCCACTGTACTTAGATACATGTGACAATAAATAAATCAAATCAAAGATGTACAGGTTAGGTGGATTGGCCATGCTAAATTGCTCATAATGTCCAGAGATGTGCAGGCTAGGTGGATTAACCCCATGTGAAATATAGGATTACAGGAACAGGATAGGGGGTAAGTCTTGGTGGGATGCTCTTTGGAGGGTCAGTGCGGACTTGATGGGCCAAATGGCCTTCTTCCACACTGTAGGAATTCTCTGATTATCTGGAAAAGTGGTTTAAACGGATATGAAGTTACAATACAAGAGGTAATGATGATGGAATTTTCCTGAGAACATGGTCTGTATCAGTATTTGGATTAGAGTTTTTCAATAAGGTATTATTTAGAGATTCTACTGTCCAGAACTGTATTGGGATAAAGGTAGTGTCATGAAGAACATACAACAGCTGTTGTATAATGAATTGGCTGTGGACAACCACTCAGTGCATTCGCCAAGCTCTGGTCTGGCACGCCCATTCAATGCTTATTAATGAGAGTTTAGGAATTTCAAAGGCATATAAATATGATTAGGGATGAATCATTTTTCCAATTACTTTCCCCTCTCATTAAATTTCTCATCACACATTCATGTGATATACCATTCTCTGGATAATATGCCAGAAAGCTGGATTTCTAGCTGATGTCTATTAATTTTATTCCATAACTGTATACCAAGGAGTTCAAGGACGATTCACCCACTAATTTTGGGAGGAATGCTTTGCCACAAAACGTGACAGATATTGTGGTCAATAGCAATGGAACAATGCTAACCATTTATTGAGGTTACTGTAGTCTATATATCTTTGTAAATTATTGAGACATCTTACAGGAAGTAGATTTTTATCAGTGAAGTGCATTTATAGGGGATCTAGTACTTGGGTGAATTGGAGGAAGGAATCATGCCTCCTCCAAATCAGTTTGTGAAATCCTCATTTTTACTGGCCTTGACCACTGGGATTGATGGACAAGGACAGGCCACTCACAGACGGGGTCAACTGGATGCATAGGTCAGAGACATCAGTGGGACGTTCATTTGGGATTGGAGGTTGGGATCCCTTCGTAGATATCTCTCAGTCAACCACCTGAACCTAGAAGGTAGATCTAAAGGCACTTACTTCCTAATCTACCAAATCATGGCCTCCATGAAGCTGCTGAAATCCCTGACATGTCAGTAACCCAGCCAAAAGCAATTATAACTTAATACCTGCATGATAACGAGATTTACGCTCTCATCGTCTTATTTAAAGTTCAAATCTGCCTCCTTAGATCAGGTTGTTCACCTGCCCAATGTCCAACTCAAGTTAAAGCCAGAAGTGCAGGCAGGTTAGGATCTCGAGTTTAGAAACATTAAGCCACCATGTGGCTGAAATGGGCAAGGTGTTTTTAAGTTAGGTTTCTGCCAGGCCGTCTAACACAAGGAGTACGAATTGTAATATTTAATTCACTGTAAAATCATGTAAAGAAGCTGAAGTAAAAGAGAAAAAGGTGGGTTTAAAAGGGTAAAAAAAACACAAAGCAAAGGATATGTTGGCTGTGGTGGAGTTCCGGAGGAAGTTTACAAGCATGATCCCAGGGATGAAGGACTTGTCATATCAGGAGGGCTTGAAGACTCTGGGTCTATACTCGATTGAGTTTAGAAGGGTGAGTGGTAATCAGATTGAAACTTAGAGAGTAGTGACAGGCCTGAATAGACTGGATGTGGAGAAGACATTTCCACCAATAAGTGAGATTAGGACCCGAGGACAGAGTCTCAGTGAAGGGATAACCCTTTAGAACTGAGATGAGGAGGAAATTCTTCGGCCAGAGAGTAGAAAATCTGTGAAACTCATTGCTGCAGAAGGCTGCGGAGGCCAAGTCATTGAGTGTATTTAAGACAGAGATAGGTAGGTTCTTGGTTAGCAAGATAACAAGGGTTATGGGGAGCAGGCAGTAGAATTGGGTTGAGAAACATTCGAGAAATAGCCATGATCGAATGGTGGAGCAGATTTGTCGGGCTGAATGGCTTAATTCTGCTCCTATACCTTATGGTCTTAATTTTTATAGACTAGTAATTCTTAAAATCTGAAAGAAGTTAGACTTACCACAGTTAAAAATTCATTTATACCCAGATGTATAAGCCCTAACTTTTATGGGCATTTTTAGTGGGTAACTAGCAGGTGAAAACTGCAACTTCTTCCGTTTACTGTTGAATCTCATGGGGAGGTATCAGTACAATGAAGCTTGTGAAACAAGAACAGCTCGGGCAGTGATTTCTGCTTTTAACTATGTCTGCAGACACGAGACATTGCTTTCTGATTTACTCTTTTATAACAGTCAACGCTAATAACCCCACTCCTACTGTCACAAAATCCTGGCCTAAATTTCCACCTGCAGTTAGCAACGAGCATTCACTACTTTCATGGTCAAAAAGTTGGTATTATTACACTTCCTGTCATTTTATAAATAAATACAGCTCTGTGACACGAACAAAATGTGACATTTATCTGTCAAACTATGTAACGTAGCAAAAATAATAATCATCTGTAAACAACTCGAAGACATATGACTATTTTCACGCAGAATAAATCTAATATCAATAATATGTTCTTGCCATTAAAGTTATTTTAACATCTATGATAAAGTGGCATTAATATTACTAAGATGAATGTTTCCTACTTAATGTAAATGGAAAGCAGTTTCACCTCAGCAATGAATTGTGTAAAACATAGAATATTGTTATGCTGTAGATTACTAATGTGGCTCTAAAGAGCAATAGAAACATCAGTAATTTGCATTTCCAGATAAAAATATTCAGTACTTTTAGATCCTGAGAGAAAAGACTAAAGGGTAGACAGTCCACCACCTACAAATATTCACAATCTTTTTTGTTATAAAAATGTCGTGACATTATTGATGAATTTCATTCAAGTGTTTTGCCCACTGATCACCCTTTGCAGTTCATAAAATCAAAGAATTTCTTTCACTATCTGAAACAGTAACGCTCAGTCTGGTATCAAAGACATCTCTGCACAAACCATATTATTTGGAGAAAAGTACATCATTCTACCACTTGTAATGCATTTATTATGGTGCAAATATTTGATTAAGAGAGTCTGCAAAACTAGGTTAGGATTAAAACGGATTTACTGAATTTTCCAAAACTTTGGAAAAGTTCTAGATTCTTAATCTTATTATTTTGTTAATGTTTGGGAATCAGGGAATATATTTTCATGCATTCTGTATATATTAGAAGAGATTGTGGGAATCAAATACTTTCTTTTAATAAAGGAATTTAAAGATTCTCATGTTGGAGAGTAAGGTAAAGCCGCCACAGTTTTACCAGGCCGTAGGGTTACTCTCTCATTCAACAGAGATGACTGGAGATGGTTCAACTTGAGGATCACCACATCTCTGCCAAGTGGACAGATTAAGAAGGAGAGTCCTACCTGGTAACCTCAGCTGGTGTGGGACTTGACCTGCACTATTTGTGTCACTCCACATTGCAAACCAGCCATATAGCCAACTGTGCTAATCAACCTCCACAGTTGGGAGACTTTATAAACGTTATATCCAAGTAAACACTTCCAATGTCCAACATAAACATCAGAGTTTTCGGTTAAAATGCTACAAGGTTTGTTTTTTAATGTGCTCAAGTGACATGACAATAACAATTTCATTTTTGGTTAGTAAAATCCCATCATTAAAGATCGAATTTTCAAGAAATATAATTTGTTGCGAGGCACCAAAACTGGGATATTTAAGAGAAAGGAACTTAGGAATCTTGGTTACAACCTTCCTTTCAAACAGAGGACTCACCTCAACAATTCTAAAATGATCATATTTATAATACACCTGAAAAGATATTACATGTCAATGAAAACATAGCTGTCCATCAGAAGAAAACAAAGCAAACATAACATCTTGCAACAAGTTTCAGAATACAAGTTGATCACTTTAAAGGATGTATATTTTTCGTTCTTTTATATAACTAACTAAGGCTAAACAGAAAATTCTCTTGGGCAAATTTTTCTCAGGATGTCATTAACATCACAGAATCCATTGCTTCAAGATAGGCCATTGGGTCCAAGAAGTCTATGTCAGCAAAAACTCAGATTCATTATTTATTCTCAAAAAAAAATGACGGTGTCGATCAGAGCCGCTTGATACTCTATTTACAATTTACCACCATTCAAAAAGGCACATCCATGGACATGAATGGTTAGTGCTTCATATTTCTGATACCATAGTGCAAAAATACTTCAATATTGGTTGCCCTGTCAGACATGTCATTTGCCTTTACATTAATGGCCAGGACAAAATTACCACAGATTGAATCAAGTCTGCAATTTGTAATGCAACAGAGTGTGCTTCCTAATATGAATAGCAGGTGGTCAGGAATTAACTTAGTTTACACCTAGTATGTTAAGTCTGGTCACTGCAGAATCTGTGAACCAATTAAGAATTTTGAGTTAGTTGTTCTAAAATAAGCAACAGGAAAAAAAAGTCAAACCATAGTGGTCTCACTTATTCCAAGCAGCTACAAATTTCCATTATTAAGTTTCTGGTAATACTGGTTCCTCTTTTGGACTGATGTTTAAACCACGAACTTCCCAAATGAATATAATCACTCTCATTTTCAAGCTGGATTTTCAAAATCTCGAATTACATTAGAAGCCCCTCATTCTGAAATCCATGAAATAAAGGAAATTGAAGTAGAATGAAAAGATCTTGTTTAAGAAATAAATTTTAGAAGTGTTTTTGATTCCAGTAGTTCATGGAAAATGCCCATAAACAGAATGACAGCCAAAAACATTCAGCATCTAGCATGGCAGTTCAAAAACAAAACAACCAATTCTTTCAAATGTATCTTAAGCCAAGATCCCATCTGCCTGCTCATGGGGATGTTAAAGATCCCATAGCACCATTTTGAAGAACGGAGAGTTATCCCATTCTAAAGAAGGGTCACTGGACCTGAAACGTCAACTCTAATGCTTTTTCGAGAGTGTCAAGCTCCAGGGAGTGATGATCACAAACAATCTGTCCCGGTTCACCCACGTCGACACGACACAAGAAAACACAACAATATCTCTACTTTCTCAGGAGGCTAAGGAAATTCGGCATGTCCACAGGGACTCTTATCAATGTTTATAGATCACCATAGAAAGCATTCTATTTGGATACATCATAGAATGGTATGGCAACTGCTCTTCCCAAGAACACAAGAAACTGCAGAGTCATGAACACAACCCAGTCCATCACACAAACCAGTCTTCTCTCCAAAGACTCCATCCACACTTCCCGCTGCCTCAGGAAAGCAACCAATATAATCAAAGACCCCTGCCACCTCGGTCATACTCTCTTCCGTCCTCTTCCGTCAGGCAGAAGATATAAAAGTTTAAATACTTGTACAAATAGGTTCAAGGGCAGCTTCTTCTCTGCTGTTATCAGAGTTTTGAATGGACCTTTCAAATGTTAATTCTAATCTCTCTCTCCGCACCTTCTCTGAACTGTAACACCGTATTCTGCACCCTGTTCTGCTACCCTCATACATTTTGTATGATATGATCTGCCGGTATAGCATGCAGAAAAACATTTTTCACTGTATCTCTGTACATGTGACAACAATAGATCAATCAATCTCCACAGATGCTGCTAGACCTGCTGAGTTTTTTTTCCAGCAATTTCTCTTTTTGTTGCTGATTTCCAGCATTCTCAGTTCTTTCAGTTTTTTGTTTAGGGGAATACCCTTGATGTCCTGATTGATATTTACGCCCAATCAACATCACAAAAACATATTTGGTCATTACCATGTTGCTGGTTGTGAGAGTTTGCTGTGAAGTATTGATTGTTGCGTTACTACAGTCGCTAACTTTGAAAGTAACTTATTGGCAGTGATGCATTTTGCAATGTCTAGTGCTCCTGAAAAGTGCTACATAAATGCAAGCTTTTCTTTTCACTAATTACTAATGCTCAATCAAAGAACACTGTGTGCACTTTGGTCTTCAGTTCACCAGGAATGTGCGCACGAGGTGTATCAATAAAACGACAGACTGATTTTTCGCTTGACGTTTCGCAAAACCAAATCAACTACCCAAAGAAAGGAAACAGCAAGGCATAAACTTGAAAGGTTCTGTCTTGTTATGCAACATACATAAACACACATCAATAATAACATTGTATAATAAAATATACATTGGTTACAAATGCTCTTTTTTTCAAGAAAATGATAAACTGGCTGGAAATCTGGCACTGCAGGAACCCCAAGCTGAGAACTACAGCTCCAGCTGCACTGAGCAAATGGGATCGGCCTAACAAGGTGTCAAACATCGTCCAGGGATACCACTTCAATAAAGCCAGCACATTCCTGTCTGGCCTCACCGGATGACGGACTTCAACCCTTCAATTTAGTGGGTGTTTTGAAACTATTTACACAATTTTTTTTGATGCAGTTATGAAGCATGGTTTATCTTTGTTCCTGTATACGTTGGGCATAACCCGTTGCGCTGGATACTGGGAGTGCCTAGCCGTGGACGTCAGAGGGCTGCTTTAGACAGTGAAAATGTACATTTCCAGCACGAAACTGCAAAGGACAATAATTTGGCCACTCCGGCCAACTCCACTACGTGTCCCTTTATGCTATTGTTAGCAATGATAACTACCATATTTAGTCAATATTGCAATTAGGCTATCTTCAGTTAGAAAAAAAACCTCCAAATCAATATTAACTAAAAAGGTACAAGAACATTAAGGAAGATTTGAAAGTTTGCAGTTGCGCGTATTAAAAGGGTTTCCTCCCAACACCTGGCTGTGCACCTTCTGCTTTCCAGTCACCTTTCGTGAACTGACTATTAACTGTAAACGGCTGATTATTTGACGTGAGAAAAACTGGGGTTTCACTCAGTCAGGGGAAAGAAAAGGGGAACTGCACAGTAATGTTGGCCTGGCCTCTCGTTTTCAGTGGAACGACATTCCGACGCAGTGAAAGGACAGTTAACATGCAAGGGGCGAACCAAACTTTACAGCACAGACATGAGAGAGGGTCAGAGCCTTCCGCTTGCTGGTAAATCAAAAAAAGGGGGAGGGGGTGGACAAGGGGTTTGTTTGTCTCGACATAATAAGAGAAGTCAAGCAGGGAAAGGGGGTGGGGTGGGGTGGAATTTCTTACGATTTAATAAAGACTGAGCTGTGTCTGGCTCCTGTTTCGTGTCCAGCCGAGCTAACCCCCCAGCCCCTCGGCCAGTGGGTGGGATCTGGTGGAGTTTCATTCACCGACTGCACAATGGGTCACTTACCTTCGCCTCCGCACCTACAGCTGCTCCGTACACGTGTCTCCTCTCCTCTCCTCTGAGACGCTCATTGAAAACACCGAAAGGTTAGATGTGGCTTCACAAACCCAGCGCCAGCCTGGAGGGTGAGGAAGAAGGAGGAACGGTGAGAGCGAACAGACCTCCTACCCAAGCTGGTGACAGCCGAGAAGCAGCGGCAGCAGATTCCCCTACAATCCGCACTTGGAAATGGTTGATGTCTCGCTTGGTTCCCCCAGGCAGGAGCTGGGAGTGAATCGGGGAGAATGGGCACGTCACGGTGCCTGGAAAACTCCTCTGGTGCCCGGCTCTCGGCTCTGTTCAATCCGATTTGCGGGGGGTTTGCTCTGGGTGGGTGTGTTTGGGGTGGAGGAGGATGGCTGGGGGTGGGAAGTTGTTGGTGCTGCAATTGGAGAGTGTTGCTCCGGAAACGCTTCACAGCAGAAGCCACCTTTTTTTTCGATCCACGGAATTAAAGCAAACAGCTCCACTCGTGGCTGTAGGAGATGAAATCCAGTACAATTTAGGACATTGGGAAAGCGTCAGACAATATAGCGCTTGTTCTCTTTGTGTCTTGGTCTGATTTATCCTTTCTGCATCCACTTTTTGGTCATATTCTCCTAGTGCTTTGGTTACCCTTTACTGTCTCATCTTTATGCACACGATTTACACCTACAATCCTTTCTCCTTCCTTTCAGTTTCATTTTACCCGTTTACCACTATTGCTCTCCCTTCCTTTATTCCTGTTTGATCATCGTTTTGTCTTTTCTCATCACGGTCACTGAAATACTAAAAACTAGGATTATGTTTCATCCAATATCGAAAAACCGAAAGAACTGCGGATGCTGGAAGCCAGAAGGTGGAACTGAAAGTGCCGGAAAAGCTCAGCAGGTCTGGCAGCATCTGTAGGGAGAAAGCAGAGTTAACGTTTCGCGTCCAGTGACCCTTACTGAAGACCCAAAACGTTAGAAGAGGCTTCGCAGTGGGGTTAAAATTGTATCGAACGTTAACTCTGATTTCTCTCCAAAAGTGCTGTCAGACCTGCTGAGCTTTGCCGGCACTTTCTGTTTTTATATCCAGTAGCTGAAGCCTTTAATATTTGAGCCAAAATCCTGAACCCTTAATACTGTGTCGATAATCAAATCGACGCCATGGAAATTGAAATCATTGCTGCCAGCGCTAACAATCAGAAAACGAACAAAAAGCTTGCAATTATATAACACTTTTCATGACCTAAAAGCGCTTTACAGGTAATGGAGCACATTGGAACTGTGGTTACTAATGTAAGGAGAGAGATCCAACAGCCAAACTACGCATCGTAAGATCCTACAAGCACCAATTCGTTAGAGGACAGTTAGTCTGTTTTGATGATAAATATCAGTCGGACAATGGAGAGAAATCCTACACCTCAAAGTAGCCTCCTAAGATCGTTTACATCCATCTGAAAGGGCAGGGTAACATCTCAGCCAAAAGTCGGCACTTGTGGCAGGGCAACACTCTCACAGTCAGAGATAGTAAGAACTGCAGATGCTGGAGTAACAGATCACACAGTGTGGAGCTGGATGGACACAGCAGGCCAGGCAGCATCAGAGGAGCAGGAAAGTTGACGTTTTGGGTCCGGACCCTTCTGAAGAATTCTGCTACAAGGACATTGTCGACTTAAAACCTTCTAGCTAATAATATACGTTACATTGTGCAGACACTATTGCACACTAATCCACCAAAAGCAGAAAAGGGTTGTTTAACGAAGATGTGAATTTCTAAATGGATGGTGGCTCAGTGGTTGGTAGTGTTGCCTCACAGCGCCAGGGACCCGAGGATCGATTCCAGCCTAGGGCGACTGTTCGTGTCTACGTGGATTTCCTCCCACAACCCAAACATGTGCATAGAGCTGGATGAACACAGCCGGTCAAGCAGCATCATAGGAGCAGGAAAACTTGACGTTTCGGGCCTAAACCCTAA
>JAHRHZ010000088.1:11683179-11707620 GCA_024137785.1 Ginglymostoma cirratum
GACACGGGAAATACAGGATTAGGGGAATGGGGATGCTCTTCAGAGGGGCAGTGTGGACCTGTTGGGCCAAATGGCCTGTTCCCACAGTATAGGGATTTTATGATTCTATCTACAATCATAACACAGCGTGGAGCCGGAGGAACAGGAAAGCTGACGTTTTGGGTCAGGACCCCTCTTCAGAAAATCAACTTTTTCTGAAGAAGGGTCCCAACCCGAAATATCAACTTTCCCACCTGGCCTGCGGGTGTTCCTTCGGCTCCACACTGTGTTATCTCAACACTCTCTCAGTATTGCATTGAACTGTTGTCATAGGATAGATTGTGTTCTGGTCAATGGGATGAGACTTGAACCTCCGGACTCTGATGTGGATGTTGGGCTGTTTCAGAGATACTAGGAACTGCAGATACTGGAGAGTCTGAAACAACAAGGTGTAGAGCTGGATGAACACAACAGGCCAAGCAGTATCAGAGGAGCAGGATAGCTGACGTTTCGGGCCTAGACCCTTCTTCAGAAATGGGGGAGGTGTAGGGGCAGGTGGAGCACTTCCTGCGGTTGCAGGGAAAAGTGCCGGGTGTGGTGGGGCTGGAGGGGAGTGTGGAGCGGACTAGGGAGTTACAGAGAGAGTGGTCCCTCCGGAAGGCAGATAAGGGTGGGGAGGGAAAAATGTCTTCGGTGGTGGGGTTGGATTGCAGATGGCAGAAGTGTAGGAGGATGATGCATTGGATCCGGAGGTTGGTGGGGTGGTACGTGAGGATGAGGGGGATTCTGTTTTGGTTTTTATTGCAGGGAGGTGATGTGAGGGATGAGTTGCGGGAAATGCGGGAGACATGGTGGAGGGCGTTCTCGGCCACTGGGGGAGGTGGGGGGGAGTTGCAGTCCTTGAAAAACGAGGACATCTGAGATGTACGGGAGTGGAATGCCTCATCCTGGGAGCAGATGCGGCGGAAGTGAAGGAATTGGGAATAGGGGATGGCATTTTTGCAGGAATATGGGTGGGAGGAGGTGTATTCTCGGTAGCTGTGGGAGTCAGTGGGCTTGAAATGGATATCGGTTTCTAGGTGTTTGCCGGAGATGAAGACAGAGAGGCCCAGGAAGGAGAAAGTGGTATTAGAGATGGTCCAAGTGAACTTAAGGTTGGGGTGGAGGTTTTAGTGAAGTGGATGAACTGTTCGAGCTCCTCGTGGGAGCATGAGGCAGAGCCAATACAGTCATCAATGTAATGGAAAAAGTGGTGGGGTTTAGGGCCAGTGTAGGTACGGAAGAGGGATTGTTCCAAGTAACCTACAAAGATGCAGGCATAGCTTAAGCCCATGTGGGTACCCATGGCCACCCTCTTTGGCTGTAGGAAGTGGGAGGAATTGAAAGAGAAGTTGTTGAGGGTGAGGACGAGTTCAGCTAAGCGGATGAGGGTGTCAGAGGAGGGGGACTGGTCGGGCCTGCGGGACAGGAAGAAGCGGAGGGCCTTTAGGCCATCTGTATGGGGAATGCTGGTGTACAGGGACTGGACGTCCATGTTAAAGGTGAGATGTTGGGGACTGGGGAATTGGAAGTTCTGGAGGAGGTGGAGGGCGTGGGTGGTGTCACGGACATAGGTAGGGAGTTCCTGGACCAAGGGGGAGAAAATGGAGTCCAGAACATCTCAGATGTCCTCGTTTTTCAAGGACCGCAACTTCCCCCCAATCAGTGGTCAAAAACGCCCTCGACCGTGTGTCCCACATTTCCCGCAACTCATCCCTCACATCCCCTCCCTGCAATAAAAACCAAAACAGAATCCCCCTCATCCTCACGTACCACCCCACCAACCTCTGGATCCAACACATCATCCTCCTACACTTCCGCTATCTGCAATCCGACCCCACCACCAAAGACATTTTTCCCTCCCAACCTTATCTGCTTTCCGGAGGGACCACTCTCTCTGTAACTCCCTTGTCCGCTCCACACTCCCCTCCAGCCCCACCACAGCCGGCACTTTTCCCTGCAACCGCAGGAAGTGCTACACCTGCCCCTATACCTGCCCCTTCACCCCCATCTCAGGCCCCAAGAAGACTTTCCACATCAAGCAGATGTTCACTTGCACATCTGCTAATGTGATATACTGCATCCACTGTACCGTTGTCGCCTCCTCTACATCGGGGAAACCAAGCGGAGGCTTAGGGACCGCTTTGCAGAACACCTACGCTCGGTTCGTACTAAACAACTGCACCTCCCAGTTGCGAACCATTTCAAATCCCCCTCCCATTCCTCAGACGACATGTCCATCCTGGGCCTCCTGCAGTGCCACAACGATGCTACCGGAAACTTGCAGGAACAGCAACTCATATTCCGCTGGGAACCCTGCAGCCCAATGGTATCAATGTGGATTTCACAAGCTTCAAAATCTCCCCTCCCCCTACTGCATCTCAAAACCAGCCCAGCTTGTCCCCGCCTCCCTAACCTGTCCTTCCTCCCACCTATCCCCTCCTCCCACCTCAAGCCACACCCCATCTCCTACTTACTAACCTCATCCCGCCCCCTTGACCTGTCCGTCCTCCCTGGACTGACCTATCTCCTCCCTACCTCCCCACCTACACTCACCTTTACTGGCTCCATCCCCGTCTCTTTGACCTGTCTGTCTCCTCTCCACCTATCTTCTCCTCTATCCATCTTCTATCCGCCTCCCCCCTTCTCCCTATTTATTTCAGAACCCCCTTCCCCTCCCCCATTTCTGAAGAAGGTTCTCGGCCTGAAACGTCAGCCTTCCTGCTCCTCTGATGCTGCTTGGCCTGAGAGGTTGGGCTGTTGTTAAGCGGTGGTTGACACCTGCTTTATGCACTTTGACCTTACGTTCAGGGTATTACTTGTCAGGGACCCAAAACGGCAAATGCATTGGTGACAATAGTCACACATTGCAGAAATTTCCTTCTCATTAATCCTATCAATTTTTCATTTTGAATTCTTAGGTTGTGTTTGAAATAAATCATTTGTAACAACTGACTCAACAGACATTGACAAGTATTGAATGCTTGCTGAGCAATACAACAGAGCAGGAAACAAACAATATTCTACTCATGAAAATATTGAATAGTATACAAGAATTATAAAGTCATAGAGTTGTACAGCACAGAAACAGATCCTTCAGTCCAACTTGTGTGTGCCAACCAGATATCCTAAGTTAATCTAGTCCCATTTCCCAGCATTTGGCCCATATCCCTCTAAACTTTTCCTATTCACGTCCCCATTCAGATACCTTTTAAATGTTTTAATCGCACTCACCCCAATCACTTCCTCAGGCAGCTCATTCCATTCACGCTTCACCCTCTGCAAGAAAAAGTTGCCCCTTAGATCTGTTTTAATCCTTTCCCCTCGTACGTTAAAAACTAAATCCACCAAATGTCCCTTAAAACCCATACCTCTTTATTTTTAACTTTTAAGCCAATTTATCACAAGTTCTCATCTAATCCATGCATTCTCCAATTACCTGTATATGATGCAAGACAGTGGATGATAATATTATGAAGCAATTAGACAATGTTTAAACAAAGTCTAGAATTAATGATTCCATGAAATTGAATGCATTGAAAATAAAAATATTGTCAGAGACTGGATGATGATATGTGATAAACTCTCATTCCCTTCCATCTTTTGTGCTGCATAAAAATAATTCCAGGAATTTCCATAGCCTTTTAATGGATTTTAGTGATTCTGTTGATTCATGACCTGTTTTAACAGACTTTGACTATGTGATAGCATTCTTGTGCAAAAAGTCTCCAACTGATAAAGAATAACCTTGATATGTCACCTCATTATAAGTATACGCTGGTTATCACCTTTGTATTAGCAGCAAGATTGCTGGTCCAACAGTTAATATTGATGAATATATGTCGCACAATCTTGTGCAATCAATGTTAATAATTGTTTCCATTTACTTTACAAGGGCTTTGCAAGTTCAAATTTGTGGGGTTTTTTTGTCATTTTCTGTCAAAGTTAGTACTGGTCTTAATCCTTAATATATTGCTAGAACTGCCATTAGACAAGCCCAGGCAACAAACGCTGTTTCTACATAGTTGGGCTTCAAAGTAATACTTGAAATTTTAGTAGTGTTAATGTAGTGCTAAAGAAACCAAGTACTTTTCAATAATTTGTTCACCAGACAGTATAAAACATGTAAGGAAGACATAAGTGAATTTATTATACCAAATCATAATTGACAAAATGTTATTCAAAATATTTAAATAAAAAAAATCAAAGAACTGTGGATTCCAGAAATCTGAAACAAAAACAGGAAGTGCTGAAGAAACTCAACAGGTATGGCAGCATCTATACAGAGAAAAACAGTTAACATTTTTATTCCATTGAATAAATTTTATTCCATTCCATTCCATTCCTGCATCAGAACTGAAAATAGCTGGGATGAGTTGGCATTTATACAGATAATGGGTGAGGGGAGTGAACAGAGTACATGGAGTCAGGACCCAGAGAGTGAGAGAGAGAGACAAAGGGGACAAGCAAACAGAGATATTGCTGATGGTAAACTGAGAGAAAAGTAAATGCGAAGTAGCGTGCTGAAAAATGGATTGGCAAATGGTAGGAGCAACCCATACAAAACAGGATCTAGGGGTGTTGGGGAAAGGTGATGAACATAAAGGAAGTTGTTCACTTTCTGAAATCGTTAAACTCAATGTTGAGTCCTCAGGGCTGTAAGGAAGGAAGTGGTAGATGAGGTGTTGTTTCTCCAGCTTGCAATAAGCCTCTCTGGAATACTGAAGCAAGCCTGAGACAGAAATGTTGGCATGGAAACACGGTGTGCTGAAATGTCAGGCAACTGGAAGTTCGGGGTCATTTTTACAGACAAAGTGTAGGTGTTCAGCATAGCAGTCATACAGTCTGTGT
Source organism: Ginglymostoma cirratum (assembly GCA_024137785.1). Classification (NCBI taxonomy): domain Eukaryota; kingdom Metazoa; phylum Chordata; class Chondrichthyes; order Orectolobiformes; family Ginglymostomatidae; genus Ginglymostoma; species Ginglymostoma cirratum. Next base: position 11,688,049 of record JAHRHZ010000088.1, read on the forward strand.
TTTGTCTCCCCTGTGTGCAGGAAACCACATTGTGAGCAGTGAATATGGCAGTCTAATTGAGTGTAGTGCAGACAAATTGCTGCTTCACCTGGAAGGAGTCCCAGGGGCTTTGAATAGCAAAGAAGGAGCAGGTAAACAGTAAGTGTTGCACCTTGGGGGTGCTGTGGGGGTGTGGGGAAGTGATGAGAGTGGAGGAGGAGTGGGCCAGAGTGTCCTAAAGGGAATAGTGCCAGCAGAATGCTGAAAGGGAGGGGAATGTGTGTCTGGAGGTCACATCCCACTCTAGATTGCAGGAATGGTGGCTTACAATCCTTTGAATATCATCGTTGTTGGAGGGGTTGGGAGGGAAGTGGTGAGGGCAGAAGTGCAGGAAATGGATTGGACATAGCTGAGGGCCTCTCTATGGCTGCCGCCAGACCTGCTGACTTTCTGGTTTTGTTCCTAAAATACTTCATTATTTTATGACCAGGTATTGACACTGGATACTTACAACTAAAATGCCCTACCTGATCTTTTCGAAAGAGATTCCAGCCATTAGACAGCATATCATCCCGATGCACACCAGATGTTTTGAATTGTTAGAGAAAAACAATGCATTAATAAACAATCCACGTTTTCAAATTCAATAGAGGTCTAATCTAGCACAAAGTACAGTTAATTACTGAAACCATAACATTGCATCATCTTCATAATATTGATTTCCATTATTCCTGACATAACACTGGTCAAGTGATAGAATCATACAGCACAAAAACTGACCCTTCAGCCCAACTCGTCCATTCCGAACAGGTTTGAACTAGTACCGTTTTCCTGCATTTGGCCCATATCCCTCTAACCCTTTCCTATCTATGTATCAGGCCAAATGTCCTTTAAATGTTGTAATTGTACCCACCTCTACCATTTCCTCTGGCAACACGTTCCATATACGCATCACATTGTGTGTGAAAAAGATTCCCCTCAGGCCCCTTTTAAATCTTTCCCTTCTCACTTTAAACCTATGCCCTTTAGTTTTGGAATCTCTTACCCTAGGAAAAAGACCTTGGCTATTCACCTTATCTATGCTCCTCATGACTTTGTTGATCTCCATAAGGTCATAAGAATGATTTTGTTGATTTCCATGAGATTTTAATAATATTTAACTTTGTAATAATGGATACCAAAAAATACATTATCAACTGCAAGGTCTGCCAGGAAATCTAAAGCATTAGCATAAAAATACAAAACCGCATAAACACAAAATTGTTTTTCATGATAATTCAGAAAACCTTCGACAAGAAGGGTGGCATCGTGGCTCAGTGGTTAGCACTGCTGCCTTGCAGTGCCAGGGACCTGGGTTTGATTCCAGCCTTGGGCAAATGTCTGTGTGAAGTTTGCACGTTCTCCCTGTGTCTGTGTGGGTTTCCTTTGCATTCTCTGGTTTCCACGCACAGTAAAAAGATGTGCAGGTTAGGTGGATTATGCATGGGAAATACTGGGTTGTGGGTTTAGGTGGGATGCGTTTCAGAGGGCTAGTGTGGACTTGATGGGCCAAATGGCCTGCTCCTCCACTGTGTGGATGCAATTATTCAATGAAGTGATGTAATACTGAAAGATGCAACAATAGTCTTTACACACAAGCTTGAAGTGACCCAGATTAGTTCATATCATTCTATTCTATAATTTGTTTCAATATTTTGTGATTAGAATGTACATATTTGTAAGCAGCTATCTACATTACTAATAAACTTCCAGCATGGGAAAAACAGTTTAGTAGGATCGACAAACTGAGGTTGGGTCAACTTTATGAAGCAATCAGACTTTGATCAAAAACATCTTACAAAGTTGACATACACATTCATTAATTTTGTATATAAACTTTTGTTGTTACATAACATTCACTATTAATATTAGTACTAGAAAGTGAAAAAAAAGCATTGAGCAGGATAAGCACTTGTTGAACATGATTTACAGCTCAAGTAGGTTGAATATCCAATACACTTGTGAAGAAATTCCTAATGACTTATGGATAATGTCATGAATGGCACAGCTGCTAATCTGTGGTGTGTGTGCATGTATGTCATGTGTTAAGTAAATACTTGTGATGGAAGAATAATTTAAAATTAGAATTTATATCCATTAGAAATGAGAAGGTCATTCAGCCCATTGCATTTGCACTTGGAATGACCTATCCAGTTAGTGTTATCCACTTACACTTTTCCCATAGCCGTGTAAATTTTCCTCTTTGAGGATTTATCCAATTCTCTTCAAAAATTATTATTAAATCCTTTTTCCACCATCCTTCCAAGTACTCTAAAGTAGCTAAATTGATATTGACATTGAACTGAATCTTCTCATGCCACTTGGACAGAATTTTATTTCATGAGTTCAGTGGGTTTCCAATTACTGTCCATGAAATTCAGCAAATAAATAACACAGGAGACATCAACAGGTATGATATAATGCATGATTTTATTTAACTTTATGAAAGATTTATTTAATTACACATTGTGTTTTCATATTAAAAGTTTGTATTAGTATAAACCATTGTTCACTTCTGGCAGGTATAGATTACAATGAAACAAAAATTCCACAGTTTCTATAAAACACATGCAAGCTGTCCTATCAAACCAATGCCCAGGTGGTGAAAATGAAAAAGACCTTTAGAGCTTAACTTGGCTGTCGCAACTTTACCTGACACTGAAGGGAAAGGAAACAGAAGACTATCTTCTCTGGTATGACTGGTCTGAAATTCGATCAGGACTGTAAAACTCTGGGTCACTGTCTGCCAGGGCAGTTTTCATCTGCAACAATGAAACCAGTGCCATGGTGGAAAACGTGACAAGCAGCTGTAACTCCTAGACCAAGAGCTGTTATCTCCAGTTGAAAGGACAAAATCACATTGTATTGCTGGTGCAACCAGGCAAAGCAACCTACCCAGTGGCAGGTGAAGCTCACCATGATGTTAGAAGACCTTTTTTTAAAAGGGGACACTTGCATATATTTTTTCTGCAAGGGTAGGAGGAGAGGATCCTAACATCACCAGCAGATTAGTTGCCAACTACTACAGCCCAATAGGGAATCTTTTACTGACCCAGACAGTTTTGGCAAAATTATTGACAGCCTTGTTGCCTTGATGAAGCCATTGTATTGTGGCCTAGTGTCCTCATGTAGGAATGTAGCCAAAGTCATCAAAAGGTTTATACTAAATAACATTTTGTTTAAGATAAGTGTGAGGGAGAATAACAGAGATAGCATGAGAAATATAACGTATTGTTTACACCATCAGCGAAGCCATATAACCTACCAGTGGACCAAATGTACCCGTGACTTTATATGATATGTTCTATTTACATGACAGGTAATGGCTGGTAAAATGCAATAGCGACTGACATCTGAATTGGATTCATACAGATTCACACCAAAAGTAATATTCATAGAATCATATAACTCACCGCATAAAGATATTTCTTTACATCCCACATCGGTCATAAATAATCTGAAACCTTTGCCAAATCTCCATCCAGTGGGAACAGTTTTTCTTTATATACTCTATTAAGATTCCTTAGAACATTGAACACTTTCTTTGGATTCACGCATTAACCTCTGATATAATAGTAAATGGAGGCTCCTCTAATCACTTCACAGAACTTAGGGTGAAATCTTGTAGGAATCTGTGCAAAAGTGGGTTATGGTGGAGATTTGTGGGAGAATTCAACAAGAGGTCCAGTAAGGCCCATCTTGACGTCAGAAGTAACTTACGCCAACTTCTAACCTTTCCACAAACAGCATGGTAAGTCTTTTTTTAAAAGCCGAAAGAACTGTGGATGCTGTAAATCAGAAACACAAATGGAGATTGCTGGAAAAGCTCAGCAAGTCTGGCAGCATCTGTGAAGAAAATTCAGAGTAAACATTTCAGGTCCGGTGATCCTTTCTCAGAACTGATGGCAGCCAGGAAAATTTTGGTTTATATGCAGAAGATAAGGTTTGGGGTGGGGGTAAGGAGTAAATGATACATGGGGATAAAGCCCAGAAAGAGAGAAGGATAGTTGGAAAGACAGAGGAGTGGATAACGATCTGGCTAGGAGGGTGAATAGCTGTAATGGAGACTGTTAGTGGCTAACAATAGGTAGTGTAATGGCAGACTATGTGGTAAGAAGGCTTGGTGTGTGGGATTGGGGACTAGAACATGGGAGAGTACAGACTCTAAAATTATTGAACTTGATTTTGAGTCTAGAGGGCTGCAGGGTCCCCAAGTGTAAAATGAAGTGTTGTTCCACCAGCTTGCACTGAGCTTCGCTGGAACACTGCAGCAAGCCTGAGACAGAGATGTTGGCTGGGAACAGAGTGGTGTGTTAAAGTGGTAGGCAACTGGAAGCTCAGGGACTTTTTTTCAGGCAGAATGTAGATGTTGCCTCAATTTCTCTGCTCCCCTCATCCAATCCAATCTATCTCCCACAGAATTGACTGCACTCTGTGCACTTAGATCCAACCCTGACTTTGTCATTAAGCCTGTCGATAAAGGTGGTGCTGCTGCTGGAGTCTGGCGTACTGACCTCTACATCGCAGAGGCTGAGCGCCAGCTCTCAGATACCTCCTCCTACCTTCCCCTGTACCATGACCCCACCATGGCACATGAGGCCATTGTATCAACTACAGTCACTAACCTCATTTCATCTGGTGACCTACCCCCAACCCCCCACAGCTTCCAAGCTGATAGACTGCCAGCCCCACACAACTCACTTCTACCTCCTTCCAAAAATCCACATACAGGATTGCCTAGGCAGACCCAATGTTTCAGCCTGCTCCTGCCTCACAGAACTCGTCTCTTTCTATCTTGACTCAGTCTTTTCTCCCCTGATCCAGTCCCTGCCCGCTTACAACACAATTCCTCTTAATCTATCCGTCAGTTTTGGAATTTCCAGTTTGCAGGCTCCAGCCGCCTCTTCTTTACCATGGATGTGCAGTCCCTTTATATGTCCATCTCTCACCAGGATGGTCTCAGGGCACTCCACTTCTTCCTGGAGCAAAGGCCTGAACCATCCCCACCCACCATCACCCTCCACTGCTTGGCTGAGATCATCCTCACCCTAAACAACTTCTCTTTTAACTCCTCTCATTTTCTTCAGGTCAGAGGGGTGCCATGGGTACCCGCATGGGCCCCAGTTATGCCTATCTCTTTGTGGGAATATTTCTTGTTCCAATCCTATTCCAACCAACACCCACAACTCTTTCCCCAACGTATCGAGACCATCATTGGTGCTGCTTCCCTCTCTTGTCCAGAATTGGAGAAGGTCATTGACATTGCTTCCAATTTCCACCCAGCCTTCACTTTGACATGGTCTATCTCTGACTCTTCCCTTCCCTTCTTCAACATCTCTGTTTCCATTTCTGGGGATAGACTGGCCACTAATATCCACTACAAATCTACTGACTCCCACAGCTACCTGGATTATACATCCTCACACCCTGCTTCCTGTAAAGCCTCCATCCCATTCTCTCAGTTCCTCCATCTCCATCGCATATGCTCAGATGAGGCCAACTTTGACAAGGGAGCCTCCAAAATGTTCACCTTCTTCCTCAACCGAGGATTCCCCAGCACCATTGTCAGCAGGGTCCCCAATCAGGTCTCACCCATCTCCCATACTTCCGCCCTCACCTCCTCTCTTCCCTCCTGCTACAACAATAGGGTTAGCCTTGTCCTTACCTACCATACCACCAGCATCCACATCCAGAAGATCATCAGATGCTTTTTACACCACCTCCAACAAGCTTCCACCGCCAGACACATATTTCCCTCCCTTCCTTGTCCACCTTTCGCAGGGACCGTTGCCTCCAGGACACCCTGGTCTGCTCTTCCTTCACCCCCAACAGCCCCCCTCAGCCCCATAGCATCTTCCCCTGCAACCAGCGAAGGTGTAACACCTGCCCATTTACCTCCTCCCTCCCCAGTATCCAAGGGCCCAAACATAACTTCCAGGTGAAGCAACACTTCATCTGCACTCCCCAGAATCTGGCCTACAGCATTCGCTGCTCACAATGTCGTCTCCTCTCCACTGGGGAAACAAAGTGTTGACTGGGTGACCGCTTTGAAGAACATGTACATTCTGCCTGAAAAAAAGACCCTGAGTTTCCAGTTGCCTGCCACTTTAACGCAACAGCCTGTTCCTGGCCAACATCTCTGTCTCCGGCTTGCTACGGTGTTCTAGGGAAGCTCAGTGCAAGCTGGAAGAACAACATCTCATTTTCCGCTTGGGGACTCTGCAGCCCTCCAGACTCAATATCAAGTTCAATAATTTTAGGGCCTAAACTCTCCCATGTCCTAGCTCCCACACCACACATTCCCAGGCCTTGTTATCACATAGCCTGCCATTACACTCTACCTAATGTTAGTTACGAACTGTCCCCATTAGCAGTTATTCACACTCCTGGCTAGATTGTTATCCACTCCTTTGCCTGTCCAACTGTTCTTCTCTCTTTTTGGGCTTAATCCCTATGTATCGTTTACTCCTTATCCCCTCCCCCTCCACCCCATCTTCTGCATATAAACCGAAAGTTTCCTAGCTACCATCAGTTCTGCAGAAGGATCACCGGAACCGAAATATTAAGTCTGATTTCTCTTCGCAGATGCTACCAGACCTGCTGAGCTTTTCCAGCCATCTCTATTTGTGTTTCTGATAAGTTTCTTGCTAGTAACAGTGAACTGCCAATTACAGAGATCATTGCTTGTCATTGCTTGATTGCTCAACTTGTCTTGTTAATATTCAGTTTTCTCTCTTACCAAATTCATTAAACAAGTTAGATGTTGAAAAAAGTTGACATGAAACCTTGAGTGGGTACCTGGCAAATTCAGCTCGCTGTTTGCCCTTAATGATGTCCATGTTGCACACTGGGCACCAGCATGTCAGGTGAAGCTCCATGAACACTAGGCATATGCACCCCATGTCCAGTGATGTTGGTATCTGATGCGTGCCAAGCATTAATCTAATCCGCACTTCAGTGCTGCACCTCAGCCTGCACAGGCAACTGTCATTGTAATGTTGCAGCACTCAAGGACATGCATCCAGCTCATGAATTGGATCAATGTGCCCCTCTGGGCTCTTTGCTATAGTGCACACTCACTCTGAGTCTATCTGGATGCTCACAGCATCTCTGAATTGCCTTGCCTTTTTACATATTGTTTTCTCATAGAGATGCCAGGCTCATATTATTGCTGTCTTGCGTTGCTGCTGAGGAAGGAAGCTTGTCATGGTTGTCAGCAGGCTTCTGTTAAACAAGTCGAGTAGTCTTTAGGCAGGGAGTTGTGGCAGAGTAAGGCAAGGGCAGGCTCCTATACCAGTCCAAGGGCTTGGTAATGGTAAATCAGCCACTCAGAGTGGTCTGATTCAGGATGCTGTCCACACAAGGAATGAGGAGCTGAATGCTGGGCAGCCCACCACCTGCCTTGAGCCATTCTGTCCTGTAGGATGCTTTCTCAAAGACTGGTATTTAGAGTTAGCACAGCTATTACTTTTGGTGCAGGTGGGGAAGTACCTTGAGTGAAAGATTTGGTGGCACAGTGAGCGTGCAGGTTTAGTGATGCCAGGGTTGGGTTGGGTGACAGCGAGTGAAAGAAGATATTGCAAGCAACAGTCAGAGTGGTAGATCATGAGCCTTGGTGGGAGGTGGGGGCAGTGGCAGAAATAGAGTGAATGTAAGGTATTGGAGTGAGGATGGTAGCACTGGTGAAGTGAAGAAGGACATTGGCTGGGCTTTCATTCATATGCCTGAGACTGCACTGACCCAGGTGGCGACCTTGGACAGGCAGGCATGGTCTGGTGTCATGGCCTCCATTGCTGGTTCTGGAGGAAGAGGAAGTCACATCTGTGCACAACCTCATTCAGCATGACCTGTCCACATGGCTTTGCACCAAATTCCTCTTGTCTGTCATGTCTGAGTCAAATGTCAGAAATGCCCAGGCGCGCAGTGGTCTTTGAAAGGTAGCATGGGTGCAAAGGATGTCGGTGAATTCCAGGATATCTGCTGAATGGTAAGTTGTTCAGGGAACTGCATGAGGTGAGATGGAGTGAGAACTGAACATGAGTAAGGGACAGGTAATTAATGCAGTGAGTTTGGTAAGATACAGTGACAGAACTCACTAAGCCTCATGGCAAAACATTCCAAAAACTTGACGCAATTCAGCCATAAACAAGAAAACACAAGATTCAGCCCTAAGTCTTTTCATTATAAGGAAAAAGAATAATTTGAGAATGAGTTACCATGAATTCTTTTATGAATAATCCAGGATTCTTCACACATTAAAAGAAAATTATTATGTCAAGAAAATGTAAAATTCAATCCTGAGTCTCCTCATTTATAGAAAAAATAATTTGTGAAAGAGTTAATATGGATTCCATTGTGAACAATGCCATCTCTTCACATGGTAAAACAATTACTATAAAATATATTTCATATGTAAAATGAATCACAATGAGGAAACAACACATATATTTTAAGACTTCTTTGAAAAAGAAATCATCTGCATTTACTGATCTAGTCTTATAATTCTTGCTTCCACTGGTGCAGTCTCAGATACACTGACAGCTCAAGAAGCTTCTGCCTCAATTGAACCAGCAAAAATGATTGGCATGCACTCTATATCCAGCTTTTGTCTCTAACTTCACTTTTGCAGACCAAGTGTACAAACATTTCATTAAATTTATTGACGCAGGGAGGACTGAGGGTAATTTTCTGTGTGATGGTAACTATTTTAAAAGTGCAATTCACAATTGGAAAATTGTTATTCCAATATATATTGGTGAAGGTTGGCGTAAAGTGGATTCCAGAGAGAAAACGGTCAATTTCTGCTGGTGTCTGTATTATTTTGATTGGCTGTAATGATAGCCGGCTTCTCGTGCTTCAAAATCAGTAAGAAGCAAATGCAGCCTCTGAAAGACCACATCACAGAAATCAACACAATCAAGGAAACCTTTGATATTCTGACCTCCAGTTAAAATACTCACGCCCAGCTGTCATGTTTGTTTCTCACTGCAGAGGGCCTTTTAGCATGAACAGTCTGCACTCCTACAGCTTGTTTCTGCAGTCCTGCAGTGAATTGCCAATCCGTTCAGAAACTTATTACTTTAATATCTTTCATGTTGTCTAGGGCTAAAAATGTGAACATCCCTTTTGCATTACAAATACATAAGATAGGATACCAGTAGAATGATTGCGTAATAGAGATAGAATGTCAGAAAGAGTAAGAAACAGAATTTGGGGTTTCTCCCCTATTGCGGAGTGGAAAAAATCATGTCCTATTTACCCTGTTAAGTTTTTCAGTCCTTCCCTCCTTCTCAGTCTCAGATTGAACCAGGGAACAAGTGCAATGGATCAGTTGTATGTTTTGCGCACCTCCCATTTTCCCTTACCACAATAAAGGGAAATGAGGTGACTTCTAAAATAATTAACTTACCTGCTGCCACTCATTTACCGTCCAGTGCAAGCTATTCCAATTTGCCTCCAAATTTCCTCCCATAGGAGTGTCCTCACTCTCCATACCCTCAAGATATCTTCAATTCCTTACTATTTATATCTTTGAAGGTTTTTTCACCCAGTCTTCAGTTAAAAAGAAGAACCAACATATTCATTTATTCATACACTTACTCAGCATCTTTTATGATCTTAGGAATGCCAAAACATTGCACAGCCAACTAATTAGTTGTAAAGTGCCGTAATTGTACAGGAATGGAAGATACAAACTAGACACAGCAAGATTTCACCAGCAGTAAAGAGATCATATTTATTTCAAGACTATTACAAAAGCAAAATACTGCAGATTTGAGAAATCTAAAATTAAAACAGAATTTTCTGGAAATGCTCAGCAGGTCAGGTCAGTGCTAATAGACTGAATTTTACAAGGCACTGTTGTTCTTGTGCTCCCCTACCAGCTAAAAAGATGGCCCACAATCCTGACAGTTGCCCCAAAGCAATGTATCTCTGTGACCAGCGTTAACTGGTTTATGACAAGACTTCCGCCCTTATCCCAGGTGGAAGTCCCATGTTAGACAGCTGTCAGCCAATCTAATAGGCTAACATTTGCTTAGTCCCATTAACACAAAATGGAAATGGTGGCAACACTGAGACTACGCACATTAAGGAGGCCAGGTAGGGTCAGGGCCCTCAATCTCAGGGATGAGATTGCTAGGCCTGATTCAGGAGGTCAGTGAAAGGGTTAAATCCGGGGAAATAACATTAGCAAAGTCATTGGCATTTTTGGATGGCACGGGTCTTGCTTTAATGCAGGTAAGTTACAGGCCATAGTTGGATGAGGCCCATAAGTGAACATTAAATGACTGCTCTGCTTCAAAAAACATACGGGTTTTCCCAGCACTCCTGCTGTAAAATTTCTGACAGGTTGGGAGTGGGCAGGCTGGCTAGTCATTGGATATTTTGGGCTGGGGTGGGGTGTGATGGAGAGCATAAATCCAACTCAATGTTTCAGTTTCATGAAGGTTTCTTTCAGATTTCTTAAGGCAGAAGCAGAAATGGGTGATGTTACAGAAGTGGATGTATACTGCCTTAGCGATAGAGAATAAATGGAGCAAGAAGCTTTAGTCCTGGTCAAACAAGGCTCAAGATTGAGAACAATTTTTCTGAACTCCAGGCAGTAGCTAGTAACAATAGACTGATGACTTGGCTGGATCCAAAATTAATGGCTTTGCTCCTCACAAGTTGCCTTGGAGGAAGTTTCTACTCATCCATTTATGGATGTCAAACAAACAGATCAGCAGGCATGGATGATAATGGAAAGATAAAACTGTATGCTACCTGACATTTTGTTTTAGTTACCAAGGAATGGCATGTAAATTAGAAATACAAGGGCCCAAGGAAAGATACTTGGTAGATGCGAGAGGTGATGGTGTGGGCTTTGGAGGAGAAACCATTGCAAGAGACTAGTTAGATAGGAATGGAATGAGGCAAAAACGGCCACACCCACTGATGGACAATACACTAGAGGTTTTGGAGAAGGATGCTAATAGGTCAAACATTGCATTCAGGTAGAGAACAATGAGAAGAGGTCATTTAGGCATACGTACCCTTCCACAAACTAATGTTAAACTATTCTTTTTAAAACATTTTCATTTATGTATTGTTCCCTTTTTGCCTGGGTTTCTTATTTATATATTATTTGGCCTTGTATGAATGATACCTTGACAATTCCATAATTGTCTATAGGTCTTTGAGTGTCTGAATGCCAAATTGGGCTGTAACTAGGATAGCCAGCATTTCAGGTTTGCCCTGGATTCTCCAGAAATTGAAGATTAATCTCTAGGATATTGACGCTAGCCATCCAGAGAAAAACGACAGAAGAGTTTAAAAATGGAACTTTTTCGTTTGCTTTGAACATTTAGCTTCTTTTAAACATACTGCAGATGTGAAAAACTGTTATTTTGACAGTCAAGAATCATCAATCGGATGTTCTAGTTAATGTGGGAAAGTGGTGCACCACGAGGATGGAGATATTGGGCGATCAACAGCAGGACTGTGGAGGGAGGCAGCAGGTTATGATGAAACCTCCAGAGTTGGTAATGCTACAGGGAATCCCTGCAGTGAATTAGATTTACTGATGAATTATTTGGAGCTGCAACTATGAAATCCGCCTGAACTGAAGTGACCACTGGCAGCTGCAAGTCAAAATTCACAAAGTGTCAGTCTGACACTGTAGATATTTGCTCCTCCTGTTCCACACAGAACTTGATTCTTTTAAAAAAAATTCTTCACGCTTACCTGAGCCTCCTGTGGCTAGGATCCTTGCCAGCAACTGTTGTTAAAGTGTTTGATACTGTGAGGGCCTTTGTTAGGTCTGCAGTTAAAATAGCTGCCTGTCCTGAGGATTTAATTGAAGCATAACTCTACTTTTGCATTTCAGCCACCTCCTCTGGGGCAACAAGCCATCCTTAATCCAAACTCAGGCTCGTTAAAATAGTGGGCTGTGAGGAGGTAGGAATGTGGATACACATTCACAATTTGGAAGTAAAATATCTTATATAAATCGTAGGCAGTATTTCTAACAGTGACATTGTGCATCAATGTACAGAAGTTGTTGAAAAGGGAAATCAAGCACTTCTACTTCAAAAATTGAGGTCCCAGCAGGTTCTGAAGGCAAAGTGCCTCTAACAAGTTGAACACAGCACTATTAGAGCTATGAGCTGAATTAGTCCTTCAGGTTCTTAACAGTCAAGCTATTTGTGAAGTGGCCAGTCTCAACAAAAAAGGGAGCCACTATTATGAGCTACTCTCAACATGCACTTCATGGAATGTTGATGCATAGATTTACCGACAATAGTGCCTATCTGAATATTATTGCTGCTGCACCTTTTTGATGTTGACAAAGTTTCAGAACCCTATAAGGAAGTTACTTCAACCAAACAAAACTGAGCTATCAAGAGTTAATATGGCTGTCAGTTGTTTATCTGTAATTCTTAGTCAAAAGAAATTTTGGTAACTTATAAGCTAAATTGATGTAAGTGAATTGATGAACAAGGTAAGAAATAGCCAGTGAGTTTTATAGTGGTAAGAATAGGTCATGTATTAGAAGCACGCACTAACAAGTAAGTACAGGTCTTTAAAGCCATTATCTCTAAAATAATGAAGATCATACAAACTTAACTGAGAAGGTAGCAGGAGCAATTATTTCTACTTGTCAAGGCATCATAACAATTATTTATTAAATCATTGAAATAAGCTTTTCAGTAATCAGAATATATGTTCTTTTCATAAATAGTGCAACAGGCACACTGGGCTTAATTTAATGTCAAACAAGCATTGTTTTGTTACAAAACAGGAAATGTTAAACTTAGAATGACCAGCTAGTGTGCAGGATTGTCAGTCAAGGAAAAATGGAATACGAGACAGGGTTTTCAGAATCATTATGATGTATGACTGATATAAATTTCTCACAAATGGTCTTTGCACAACTATCTGTTTAGCTTTGTTAAATAGCTCCCAGTGTCTCAACAAATGGTCAAATGAAACATTGAAAATACTGGTTGACCATAGCAAGAAAACTAGCCATTGATTGTAGACAACTATGTTGATAGATCGATCGATTGATTGATTAATTTGTTGTTGTCACATGTATTGAGATAGAGTGAAAAGCGTTGTTTTGTGTACTGTACACATCATACCATACAAAGTGCATCAGGGTAGTAGAACAGAGTACAGAATACAGTATTACAGCCGCAGAGAGAGAAATCAGAATTAACATTTGAGAGGTCATTCAAAAGTCTAATAACAGCGGCGAAGAAGCTGTTCTTGAATCTATTCGTGCGTAATTTCAAACGGGAGTGGAATCAAATGAAAGATAATCTTGCAACTGCCTCAGAGACAAATTATAATGCCATTTCCCGGGTGGCAAGAGAATAGTTTTTCTGGAGGTGGAGGAAAATGTACTAAACTGACAAGTAATGGAAACAGTGGCCAAATGTCATGAACAAATTGAAAACTCTTCGAGCTCCGTAAGAAGCAATTTGGTTGGAGGTTTGTTGAGCTTTTGAGCTTTCTCAGTTCAGCAGCTGAGAGATCGTTCAGACCACTGCAATTGCACATAGGCCAACTATAGTAACTGTGTATCTGCTCTGGCTATTATCAACAAAATTAGCACTCAACATGAAATATCTTGTTATATACGGCTCTGTAAAACACAGTTCAGTGCATTTGTACAATACACAACAGGAGGTGCAGGCCACTTGGCTCTTGAACCTATTCTACCTTTTAATAAGATCTTGGCTAATTGGATTATGGTCTTGGCTTCACTTTCCTGACTGCCGCACATACTTTCAACATTTAATTTCAAGAGTCCTCCTTTTGGGTTCTTTCAGAAAACTGAACACATCTGCAGAAGAATGATCATCAAAGCCATGACCACATTTTCAATAGTGAGAATATAAAATGCAAGTTTAATAAGCTTTCAAATGACACCAGAATGCTTGTTTGACATTAAGTTAAGCCCAGTATGCCTGTTGCATTATTTATGAATAGGACATATATTCCGATTACTGAAAAGCTTATTTCAATGATTTTGTGCCCTGCAGCTGCAGTTTGATCATTGTGCATATGTTCCTTGGCATCTTATCCCTGATTGAAGGAAGGGTGTGAATAATGGCAGTGCTAATCCGGTGTTATAATTATAAGGTTTTTAAAATTGTTATGTTTTGGAACTGTGTCTTAAACTTAAGGTGACATGAAGGTAGAGGTCATGTGATTGTTGTGCAATCTGCCTTACACAATGCCTGGATCATTTTATTGTTAGAAATTAGAGGAAGGCTTAGATCATTTTACCGGGAAGAGGATGTCATTTGTCTAAAGTTGGAGGCAATAGCAGCAGTCTGCATGTTAACAATGGAGACCAAAAGCCTCCAAAACCATGTCAGGTTCAAAGCAGTTGCACACTAAACAGTCCATTTAGTTCCAAGTTGGGATTCAGAGTGAGCTTGCCAGTTGGGTACATAATTTAGTTAATGGTAGGAGACAGAGAGTAAATGGTGGACGGTTGTTTTTTGGACTGGAGGCCTGTTACCAGTGGTGTTCCACAGGGATTGGTTCTGCATCTTCATTTACGTAAATGATTTGGATGAGAATATAAAATGCAAGTTTAGTAAGTTTTCAAACGACACCAAAATTGGTGGCATAGTAGTCAGTGAAGAAGTTTTTCTAAGATTACAAAGGGATCTTGATCAAATGGGTCAATAGGCTGAAAAATGGAACATGGAGTTCAATCTGGATAAATGCAAGGTACATTTTGGTACAACAGACAGGTACAATTAACGGTAGGGCGATTAATAAGGGTAGCGTTGTGGAACAGAGGGACCTAGGGGTTCAGGTACATAATTCTTTGAAGTTTGCATCTCATTTAGACAAGGTGGTTAAAAAGACATTTAGCACATTTACCTTCATTGCTCAGTCCTTTACGGAGTTAGGAAGTCATTTTGGAGTTTGTACAGGATATTGGTGAGGCTTCTTCTGGAGTACAATGTCCAGTTCTCGTCGTCCAGTTATAGGAAGGATATTTTTAACCTGGAGAGGTTTTAGAAGAGATTTACCAGGATGTTGCCAGGTTTGGAAGGTTTGAATTGTAGAGAAAGGCTGGGACTCTTTGCCACTGGAGCATAGGTCGTTGAGAGGTGACTCTATAGAGATTTACAAAATCATGAAGAGTATAGATAGGATTAATGGTCGGTGTCTTTACCCTGGGACAGGGGAATTTCAAGACTACAAGGCACATTTTTAAGATGAGAGGAGAGAGATTTTAAAAAGGCATGAGGGGCAAAAGTTTTTCACAAAGGGTGGTTCGCATGTGGAATGAACTTCCTGAGGAAGTAGCGGATGTGGGCACAGTTACAATGTTTAAAAGTACACAAATAGGAAAGGTTTGGAGGGATGTGGGCCAGGAGCAGGCAGTTTGGACTAGTTTGGTTTGGGATTATGTATGAAATGGACCAATGGGACCAAAGTGTCTATTTCAATGCTGTACGACGCTATGAAAGAGAATTGAGTTCTCAAGAATAGCCAATTAACATTTCCACTTACAGATGAGGGCCATTTGATTCACATTGCCCTGGGGAAGGAAATAACAGAAGCCACACCTTCCAACTCCATTTTGAATTAGCCTCCTCCTTCTATTTGTTTCTTTCCCTTACCATTGGTAGTTTGCATTGTCCTTAATGGGCTTTGCATGTAAATTAATCAATTAGAAAAAACAGGTGATTTATTGGTAGTGCTTAATCAGAGAAAAGTCACAGTAATTTGGTGGTGAGAAAACTTGTTGTGTGTGATAGCACTGCCAGGTATAAAAAAATGAGGAAGGCATATAAAAATTGAGATTATAGGCGGTCCAAAAATATGATAGAGTTTCGAGTCTGCCCGGATTCAACACAAAGGGTTTCAGCTAAAATCAAAGAAGCTTCAATTGACTGCCTCAAAGAAGTGTAGGTGGGAGCTTGTGCTTGGATAGAAAAGACAAAACTCATTGGAATTAACATGCGATTGGAAGAACTGAACTAGCTTGTGCTGGAGGGAAAGTCTCTGCGAAAAGTAAGGCTCACCGTGAAAAACAGTTCTAAGATTTCATGTTCCCAGACTGAGAGAAAGAAAATATTGAGATTAAACCCTCAAGAGCTAAGAATCACTTTGAATTGATTCTGAAAAAAAAAATGAATGTCTGTGTAAAAGGACAATGTATTGTATTCCAAGTGTGTTCTTTCTTTGGTTTGGGCTAGGAGTTAGAAACAGAGAACGTATTCCAATCTACAATTTATAGAATGCCCTACAAAGAGTACGCTTGGTTAATAGATTATGTTAGTCATCTGTTACTCTAAACATCTAAAATCATGATGTACTATTCTTTCAGTTATACTCTGAAAATTCCACAAATTTAAAACAAAAGGTTATAAATCTCTTCGGGGATTGTAACACTGCATAGTTTGCTTGTGTAGAAATTTCACTGGTACACAAAAAAAAAATGCATAAATGAAAATTGTCTTGCATCTCTTTCACTCCCCCAGGTATCCCAACTATTTAGATCAATTTTTAAGAGTATATTTTCATGAGCTGCGATGGCAATTTCATCAGCTGGTG
Organism: Ginglymostoma cirratum; assembly: GCA_024137785.1. Classification (NCBI taxonomy): domain Eukaryota; kingdom Metazoa; phylum Chordata; class Chondrichthyes; order Orectolobiformes; family Ginglymostomatidae; genus Ginglymostoma; species Ginglymostoma cirratum. Next base: position 11,704,639 of record JAHRHZ010000088.1, read on the forward strand.
CTGAAATACTTCTGTCCCTCGGCTGAGGCTACAGCTGGTAACTTCTGTACCTGATGGAAACACTGCATTACTAAACAATGCTAATTGTATTTTGTAGTAGGCTCTGTTTGGCCAAAGATATGACGTTGATCAATCAAATCAATATAAAGTTTTCCTTCAATGTGTTATTTCTACTTTAGTAGCAAGGATTGTTTTGTTTTGTTGTACATTCAGCTCAGTATTGACTAGAATTTACACTGTTGTCAAACCCGACAGACCAGTCTCAAGAACCATCCGAGCACATGTACCAGAAATATCAGTGATCTGGTCAGTTGTGATGACGTAGTCTCTGGATACTGGACAAATCCAGAGCCCTCAGGCGAAGCATATTTGCAACTGGCAGTGGTTGCTCTAAGAGTTCTGTTGGATTCCACTCTTTTTTTCTAAACCCTTTGTTAAGTATAGAGTGCGACTCAACACAAGTGTTTTATTGGAACACTCCTCCAAATAATTCTCATACGATCTGGGGCTACTCTCAACTTCTCTTTTCAACAACACATTTAAAACAAGGAAGCAATTTTTTCTTCTCCCCAGTCCCTGAGAATTTATAGAACTGCTGCTGCTAATGGAAGATTTCTTTTTTAAAAAAGGGTACTATCCAAAAAAAAAGCCTTATGTTTACAGAATTATCAAATTTTGCAGCACAACCGTCCTGATAAAAAAAAATGTTAAAACAAACAGATGGTCCAGCTTCATAACCATTGCAATTATTTTTCTTTCAACAAGTTGACATACTCTACAGTATCTGCACAGGCAAAGTAAATAAAACAAAATTTTGTCACGTTATGTTATTTATTCCAAACGTCAATGAAGACCAGTAACATTTAAAGAGAAATTCAATTCCCAGTAATTAACTGATAGAACCACACATCATGGTTTCATATATTAAACAAAAATAATTTTACTGCTCAAGAATTAAACAAAGCAAGCTTTATTAACACTATAATTTGTAAATACTTATTCTTTAGACTCAAAAGCCTCAGCAAACATACTGGTACAGCAACCTCTGCATGCTTCTAATTTCATTACGAGTTCCCAATGTACTCCCTGATCTCAAGTGTTCATTCACTTTATTAGGAACCGAATGAGCATATGCCACAACTCTCTGGAATTCACTTGTTTTAGTTAGTCTTCCACCTATTCAAAGTTCCATGTCTTAAAGAATGCTTCTACTAGCATTCAGATAATAAACTCTCCAATTCCCCTTCAATATCTCACACTTGTGGATTCCCCAACTCAAGCATGGCCTCACTTGTACTCTCACTTAATGGCTTCTAAAATCAGAAGAGCCTCTTAGTCTCTTATAGCCTTCATTGTTCCAGCTGTTCTATAATCCTTGGCAGATTTTCTTTCTGCCAGTTTCAAAGCTGCTCATAAATAGGCTGCAGGTTTGTGAGAAAACACACAGAGCCCAAAACAAATCAGTGACTCCCTGCTGATCCATTTCCTTCAAAACATGCCATACCTTTCAAACTGATGTGTAAATAAATAATCTTTTACCTTTTGAGACTCGGACACATGCTAATAATTTTGCATCTCTGATGGTTAATTGTAAACATTCTGGCTCTGCCGAAGAGCTCCAGAGGGTGCTCACCCATTGCTTAGGATTTTCCTACTTCCAATGCTGACCTTATTATGTAAAGACCGGCTACCCTTTAATTAGCATGGGAAGTTTGTTTCCCAGATTCTCATTTAGGTGGCCTTCTTTATCTTACATGTAAGAATTTAAATTCCCAAACTAAATGTTACATGTCTAAAGCCTGAGAATTGGGATGGAGGTAATGGTATAGTGGTAATGTCACTGGATAACAGACCCAGGTTAACGCTCTGGAAAATTGAGCTCAAATCCAAACACAGTAATGATAAAACTGAGATAACAAGGTGTAGAGCTGGATGAACACAGCAGGCCAAGCTGCATCAGAGGAGCAAGAAAGCTGACATTTCAGGCCTAGACCCTTCTTCAGAAAGACCCTTCTGCTTGACCTGCTGTGTTCATCCAGCTGTACACCTTGTTATCTCAGATTCTCTAGCATCTGCAGTTCCTACTATCTCTAATGATAAAACGGAGTCTCCTATAGAGTTAGATTTAATTCTAACTCAAGTCAGCCTACTTCCAGTTGCAGCATGCAATATCACGTATTATATTTCATATAGATTCAAGACTCAGTTGGTTTACACCCATCAATTTCTTTCAGCCTTCTCTACTGACAGCTTGAAAGGAGAGTCGAGATTAACTAAATAAAGCATGATGAAAATTTAATGAAAGATCCAGTATGTATTTCTCAACATATTTTATGGTTCAGATTTACTGCTTTTTTCACCTAGATATGAAATAATTTGAGTGTGTCTAAGGTTTTGGAGTAGACCTGTAGCTCGGGTTGTGGGTGTTGAGGTTGGTTGGCTCACCGAGCTGGTTTGTTGTTCCGCAGACGTTTCATTACCGCGCTTGGTAACATCCTCAGTGCAACCTCTGATGAAGCGTCGGTGTGTTTTCCCACCTGGTTTTTAAAACTCCAGGGTCTGTTGTGATGGATTGCCTCACTTCCGGGTTTCCTCCGTAGTGGAATGTATATGGGGTCGAGTTCAATGTGTTTATTAATAGCATGATTCATGGAGTGCCATGCTTCCAGGAATTCTCGTGCTTGTCTCTGCCTAGCCTGTCCCAGGATCTTGGTGTTGTCCCAGTCGAAGTGGTGGTTCTCCTTGTCCATGTGGATTGAGATGAGTGAGTATTGGTCATGTCTTTTTGTAGCCAGTCGGTGTTCATGTACTCTTGTTGTTAGTTTCCTTCCTGTTTGTCCGATGTAGTGTTTCTCGCAATCTCTGCAGGGGATCTTGTAGATGACATTGGTCCTGTCCATGGCGGGGAGTAGGTCTTTAGTTTGGGTGAGCACTTGTCTTAGGGTTGATGTGGGTTTGTGTGCCACTCTGATGCCCAGCGGT
>JAHRHZ010000088.1:11712620-11756634 GCA_024137785.1 Ginglymostoma cirratum
TCCCTGGACTGACCTATCTCCTCCCTACCCCCCTACCTACACTCACCTTTACTGGCTCCATCCCCGCCTCTTCGACTTGTCTGCCTCCTCTCCACCTATCCTCTCCTCTATCCATCCTCTATCCGCCTCCCCCTCTCTCCCTATTTATTTCAGAACCCTCTTCCCCTCCCCCATTTCTGATGAAGGGTTTAGGCCCGAAACGTCAAGTTTTCCTGCTCCTATGATGCTGCTTGACCTGCTGTGTTCATCCAGCCCCATGCTTGTTATCTTGAATATGTGCTGGTTGCAATAGAAGTCCAACTGCATTTTCTAAACTCCTTAATTTTTTTTCGGAGAAGGCAAATATTTTTCCAGTTTTCATATAACAAAGTGAGGCACTGCACATCTGTGTAAGCACAAGTTCGCAGAGAATCTGAACTCCAGTAAGATCGATAGAATTACTCAGATCCGCAGATTTACACCATACAGCCTACAGGTACCAATTTCAGACTGCTAGCTAGAAGTGTGAATTCCTGATACAAATATTCCAGATACTACAAAGTACTTTCTAACAGTATGCATTAACTTTCATACATAGCCATATTTGGTTAGTACTAATCATATTCACATATTCTTTGTATCCTGAATAGCTTTGAACATTTTAAAGCTAGATTCTGGTAATGCAAATCAACTCTTTATATTCCTGATATAAAGAAAATAGGAATAATAGTATCAAAATTCACCTACATTTAACAAGTGTGTAAAGTGTGCTGTTGGCAATGAGAAATATGAGTTCAATACATTTAATTGCTGAGAACATCACCATAATTCTGAAAGGAACCCGTATATCTTCATACAATGAATGGGCCATTTCAGCAGATCAGCAAATTCACATCACTGTAAATAGAGCAAATACACTGACAGGAAAAAAATCTATTTTACTTGACTTTTAGAAAATGCAAAGGAAAGCTTTCCATTCACATGGTAATGAATTTTCTACACAGTGTTTGAAGCAGTTATAACTTATTATCTCAATATGAATAACAGTGCAATAAACTTCTACCACAAAATAAATTGGAAATCTTGACAGAAATGTAAAGGCAACTGGAAAAAATCTACTCAATAGGTTTATGGCTCTAAACACATCATCAGAAGGCTTTTCAAAAAAAAAGTTGTACTAGATAAGGGAAAGAGATACTCCAGTTGATTTACAATTGTATGGATCAGATCAAAACATGTAAGATAAGATAGAGGGTTTGTGTGGTCTAAGTTCAATACTTTTACCCTGAACAAGTCACAGATTTTGCTGGACAGCTTAACAAACATTTGCTATCTAATTTCCAAGTTGTTTAATGATATAGGCATTTTCACTCAGCCTTCTATAGAAAAGTCTCAATTGGGCTGGTAGTAGAAATCCAGGCTCTAAATACTCAAAGAAGGGATGTTAGTGAAAACAAAATAGCTATCAACAGTGCTTCCTGGCATTTGTGCTGAAAGGAGGAGAAGGTATCCAAAAGTTGTCCAAGAAACTGTTGTAAACTTCTGGACCTAAATTTTTCTGAGAGTTTTAAAAAGCCCTCATTCCTGCATTATAAAATGCTCAGTTTTATCTATCATATTGGGCTGTACAGTGATATGAAATTCTAGTTGTTCCCAGGCTGACTGTGGAATACAGGGGTTATAAACATTTATTCCTATTTATTTTTAGAAAGCATTCATGTAGTGTTTAAGTATTGTATGGAGAAGTGATGCTCTCCTGAGGCCATCGTCTACAGCAACATTAAAGAACCTTTTGTGGTAATGAAAGATTCACGTGTAGCTTTAGGTATAAAGTAACTAACGCTACAAAGTTGGTTATAAATTGGTAATTTTTTAAATTTACAGACAGCACAAGAAAAGTGGGACAGTGAAATTAAGTTTGAAGCTGCAACGTTTTTGTGAAAGGCCACCAAACACGTAAGTAGCACGGAATTTTACAAAAAGGTTTATACATTTTCAGGAACAATTAATACAAAAGCAGAACTACTACAGAAACGTTAGTGTTATTTTAATTTTCATTCTCTCCTGGTAAGCTATCTCTTCTTTTTGCTCTCTTTCTTGGCTTTTTTGCCTGAGGAAGGAGTTGGAGGCTTCTGCTTTTTACTTGTATCCACAGGCTTTGATTCGGATTGTTCCCATTCCTGATGAGGATAAAATTCAGAAGGAAACGAAATATTATCAAAATGCTTAATAAGACATAGGATTTTTTTTTTAAAGTACTGTTCTTAGTTTCAGACTTCTCATTTTTGGCACATTCAAATGCTTATAAAAGTTTAAGAGATGCCCAATATCATTGAACCTCTGTCGTAGTCACCACAAGTTTTAGTGCATCCTCAGCACCTTGGGAATGCTTTCAAACAAACTAAAAAAAATGCAAGCATGTGGAATAGATACTACCCTTTGAGTTTTAAATAAACACCCCAGGCTGTGGTTCCTAAAAACTGTTTCACTACAAGTGCATTTTGTACTACTGACTTCCATTTTGCAAGTGGCCATGCATAGCTCCCCATTGCAACAGATGCAGAAATCAGAGTTACAACAAATTGTCAAAGCAAGGGGCACATGCTTTTTACTTCCCATCATGACCACTGTACTGCAGATCTCTACCATGGCAATGTAAAAGCACAGCATTATGAATGCCCTTCTTGTTTCTGCGTCAAATCATCTGGAGTGTTGAAGTCATTATGGAGTTGACCTATCACCTACATTTCAGGGTTTTGTTTACTGACGTTAACTAGAAATATAACAATAAACAAAATAGTGTTAAGTTTGAACACATATTGAATTTTAAACAGATGAGTTTAGACATTAATCAGAATAGTTCAGGAGTGAACAAATATTCATGTTTTTAAAATGTTATATGTAGCTCAATAAATCAGAATCACAGAAAGATGATCTCACAACAAAGAAACACAGCGAACAGATTGCTTGATTAGCTAAATGGGATATGTTTTCACACAAGACCAGCTATGACATGGACTGTAGTGGTTCAAGAAAGCAGCTCATTACCACCTTCTCAGGGGCAACTAGGGACGGGCAATAAATGCTGGCCCAGCCAACAACACCCACTTGTGTGAATATAAAGTTACCAGGTATGGGAACTTAGTCCAAGATGAATCATACTACATCAAAGCAGTTTTGAGGGTAAGCGAAAAATTAAGGAAATTACATTCATAGAAATTAGCACTCAAGTTTCCATCTTGGGGTCACCCTAATTAGTCTTTCTTAGTGTGGCTTTCCATGTCCAACTTTCAAATGGGTACTCAATACAACTTTTATTAGGTGAAAATTGAGAGTGTTGTCTCTTGCCCTGGAAAGTCAGGAAAATAAAATAGGTGGTTGAAAGTACCTTATTTGTAGAAACATGGGAATTATAGCTGAAGCAACAGAGGTGGGATCAAATATTAAACATTTTGATGGAAATCCTGCAAAATCCGCTTTTCTTTCTGTTTAAATAAATTTCTTATAACATACTCAAATAATTACAAAATAAAGATTTATTTTATGTTTCATGTAACTCATCATAATACAAGCCAACCTTCTTCTAGGACCTCCAACAATATTTCTGAGCAAACATTCCATTTTGTAAGAAGGGTCTAGGCCTGAAACGTCAGCCTTCCTGCTCCTCTGATGCTGCTTGGCCTGCTGTGTTCATCCAGCTCTACACCTTGTTATCTCAGATTCTCCAGCATCTGCAGTTCCTACTATCTCTGACACAATTTTAACCCCACTGCGAAGCCTCTTCTAAGGATGCCTACCTTGAAGAAGTTACCCTCCTCCCTCCGGAAAAACCTCAGTGATTTTCTGAAGAAGGGTCTAGGCCCGAAACGTCAGCCTTCCTGCTCCTCTGATGCTGCTTGGCCTGCTGTGTTCATCCAGCTGTACACCTGGTTATTCCATTTTGTAAAGTAGTTCGATATTTGATGATTTGCAACAACCCACTTTATCTCAGAGATCTCTTTTCTCTCTAGCATTCTTTTATACTAACATTGTCAATCCTTTTCTCAGTCATTCCTTATCATCTTTTGGATAATGTACATTATAAAGCTACATGTACAATATCCAGTGATTGTGTATGTTACTGTCAGTACCAGTGTTTCGAAAGGAATTGAATTATAAAGCCATTCTGAAAGTCAAGTACTGCAAGAAAACCAGTAAAGTAGCAAGACTTCCTCATCAGTAAATGATACTATCTTTTATGATCTTTTTTTCCTATCCTGGCTCTTTGTGGCCAAATTTTTTAATCTTTTGCTCCATGAGCTGTATCTAGACACACAGACCAAGACAAACGTCAACCGATGCTGGAGGACCATCAACTTGGTGAAAGACGCTCTTTGGCTTGTACAAATTCTACTGGTCTTCCAGTGGAAAGAGTTGTCCATAATGGAGGATCATTCCCAAGGTGCTGAGGACACACTAAAGCTTGTGGTGGCTGCTACAGAGGCTCAATGGTAAAAGACCAGAGTCTAAAGCCCTCCAGCCACAGTACACTGAGGGGCTGAAACCTGCCTTAAACTTCTTGAACTGCATGTGCCAGAGAATACTTGACATAAAGTATACATTGTAAATGTAACCTGCATTTGTAACTGTAACGAGGCTCTTCAGTGCCACATGCTGTAATGAAAGAAATTGAACTGCACTGTGTCGTGATGTAATGAATTTTTATGAGTTAAGCATATTTTTGAGAAAACAAGTGGTGACAAAAGTAGTTTTCAGCATTCCTATATATTGTCAGTTATCATCTTGTCCTCAGTTCCACATCCTGTGGCCCTACTCCATTCTTTTCCGTTTTCTCTTTGTATCCATAATTAGAAAACATACGGACACAGAAACCACTACATAGTTCCTATAATTTTCATTTTTTACCATTCTAATATTTTACACTCTTAAAAAAATCTTTGCGTATTGTATCTGTAAATCTGAACCTTTTTCTTCATTGCTTGAAATAACTTTTCATCTTTATGAGCTGCTTTAGTCCCAATCAAACAAACAACAGAGCCTTTAAGTTTCACACCACTGGTTTTCACTTTGGTCTATTGCTTTCAGGATTACTTCCTTGATGAACTCTAAAATTTCTCCACTTTCTTGGATATACTTAAACTTGCCAAGCCCATCCTGACTAACACTTCTCAAGTACATAAATTGCTGGTCTTAAATGTTGCTAATTTTGTTTTTATAATCTATCCAATCTTTGCATTGTCAAGTTCAGTCACATTATCCCCACTTACATTTAAAACCTCATTCACCTTTGTGCCAGAGATCTGATTTTCCCCATTACACAAATAAACTCAGGACGTTTTGTTCCATGGCTGGCCCCTTTGTCATAAAATCAATAATGATTTGTAGTTGGTATCATACTTGTAACTTTTCTAATATCATCCTACAGTTTCAGATTATGGCTTTCAGCCTAGCCTGGAAGTCTACAGTGTACCTCTGGTAATTTTCAGATGGTAGAGGAAAATTAAAATGGTCTAGGATCACATAATATGAAACAATGTTATCTCCTCAATGAAAAACAGTAGGTTTGCAGACTGAGTTATTATTTCAACAGAACTGACAAGATAATATATTTGTTTTCTTCTATCATGCAATTCACAATATTCTTTCTCCTGCCAGTGACACCTTCCTTGCAAAGTGGTAAAGTTTATATATTTTTTCGAATAAAATGTAAAAAGGACCAAAGTAACTTTGAACACCTGCATTAACTGGCAGTTGTAGTTGGGCTCAAACTATTGGTTTATGTGGACCAGTAGAATCAATGATATTTCTACTGAATTACATATAAAGCTTGACAGCTGAAAACGCTTTAAACACAATGCAGAAGTTTCCCTGTGTATGAGCAGCAGCCCAAGTTTAAGAAGTGAATTTGAACAAAGGATCCCATAAAAACAATAAGTACACATAGCAAAACTACTGACATTGTTGTGAATGGAGTAGAAATATGATAAGCCCAATCTTTTACTTTCTAGACAGCTGGAGGATTTCTTTTTAAGAGAAAAGACTCAAAAGTTCAATTTTTAGTTTTCTCAATACATCTACGTGCAACAACCACAGTTAGATATTCATAAGGAGACACTTAAAATATTTGTATGCCATTTTTCTGTCTGTCACTTTATTGGAAATTCTAATCTATTTAATATTATACCTGCATTCAAGCAACAAATGGAATATCATACCACACCAGTAAAAGCGGTAAATGTAATCTGTAATGAGGTTGTAGAAGATTGCAATTACAGTTTCCTTGAACAATAAATTATGGAAAAAAAACACTTCTAGATTTAGGATATTATAAGGAAGGGTTAATAGGTAATTTCATAATAGAAAATCTTCTGAGAAAATATAATCATAAAGTTTGAGAGTGACATCCTCAAGTCGAAATCTAGAATCATTAAGCAAATTATTTAGATACATGAGGAGAGATGGCCAAGGGTGGTAGAATGTATTGATTGGGAATGAGCAAATAAATATTGGTAAACATTTGAAGAAAGATAAAAGTTTTCAGTAAAAATAAGTTCCATTAAAATCATAACTCAAATGGTATAAAGATCCAGCAGTTCTACGTAAATCAAAACATAGTTAGGTTAGGAAATGAGTTTATAATGTTTAGAAGTGCTAAGACTGAGTATAGAGGGGAAAAAACCAAAGATCAACAAAATAGTTGATACAAAAAAGGGGAAAAAATTGACAAAAATAATTTAATCGGCCATACAGACTGCAAGGGAAACTATCTCTCCTTATCTTCCTCAAGGCATCTTCAGCCTTTCATGTGATAGATCACACTATCCTCCTCCAGTGTTTCTCCACTACCCTCCTGTTGAGTGGGACTGCTCTCAATTAATTCCATTCTTAGTTATCTAAATCAGTCACAGTATCACTTTTAATGGTTTTTCTTTCTCCTCCCACAATATTATTCTGCTGTCATTCAATGATTTATCCTTGGCCCTATCCTATTTCTCAGCTACCTGCTGTCCATTAGCAGCATCACATCTGAAAGCACATCATTAATTTTCATCTGCTTACAGGACCCAGCCCAGCCTCATCAGCACCTCTCTCAACTCCTATATTCTTGTCAATTTATCAAACTGTTTATCCAAACTGCTTATCTTACTTTGTACTGAATTAACGGAAATATTCTTCAATTAGGCAGTGGAAAGATTGAAGTCACTGTTTTGTTTTTGTCCCCACTCCATTCCCCATCCAGGCAACAGTCTGAAACTATACCAGTCTGTTGGCAACACTGTTATCGTAACTGATCCCAAGATGAGATCCGACCACATATTCATACCATCATCGGGATGGTCTATTTCCACATCATTTGCTTTGCCTAATATTGCCGTGTCTCAGTTTATCTGCTGTCGAAATTTTCACTGAAATGACCAGAAGTAATTTTGTTTAATTTGTTACAATATAGCTACAGTGTTAGATTCAGCTTAGAAAGCATCAACTCTAAATGAATCAGAGATAATAGGTACTGCAGATGCTGGAGAATCCGAGATAACAAGGTGTGGAGCCGGATGAACACAGCAGTCCAAGCAGCATCATAGGAGCAGGAAAGCTTGACGTTTCGGGCCTAGACCCCTCATCAGAAATGGGGGAGGGGAAGAGGGTTCTGAAATCAATAGGGAGAGAGGGGGAGGCAGAGAGAGGATGGATAGAGGAGAGGATAGGTGTACAGGAGGCAGACAAGTCAAAGAGGCGGGGATGGAGCCAGTAAAGGTGAGTGTAGGTGGGGAGGTAGGGAGGAGATAGGTCAGTCCAGGGAGGATGGACAGGTCAAGGGGGCCGGATGATGTTAGTAGATAGGAGATGGGGGTGGGGCTTGAGGTGGGAGGAGGGGATAGGTGAGAGGAAGAACAGGTTAGGGAGGCGGGGACGAGCTGGGTTGGTTTTGGGATGCGGTTGGGGGAGGGGAGATTTTGAAGCTTGTGAAATCCACATTGAAACCATTGGGCTGCAGGATTCCCAGGCTGAATATGATTTGCTGTTCCTGCAGCCTTCGGATGGCATCATTGTGGCATTGCAGGAGGCCCAGGCTGGACAGGTCGTCTGAGGAATGGGAGGGGGAGTTGAAATGGTTCGTGACTGGGAGGTGCAGTTGTTTGTTGCGAACTGAGCGCAGGTGTTCTGCAAAGCGGTCCCCAAGCCTTCATTGGTTTCCCCAATGTAGAGGAGGCCACAATGGGTACAGCGGATGCAGTATACGACATTGGCAGATGTGCAGGTGAACATCTGCTTGATGTGGAAAGTCTTCTTGGGGCCTGGAATTGGGGTGAGGGAGGAGGTGTAAGGGCAGGTGTAGCACTTCCTGCGGTTGCAGGGAAAAGTGCCGGGTGTGGTGGGGCTGGAGGGGAGTGTGGAGTGGACAAGGGAGTCACGGAGAGAGTGGTCCCTCCAGAAAGCAGACAAGGGTGGGGAGGGAAAAATGTCTTTGGTGGTAGGGTCGGATTGCAGATGGCAGAAGTGTCGGAGGATGATGCGTTGGATCCGGATGTTGGTGGAGTGGTACGTGAGGACGAGGGGGATTTTTTTTTGATTGTTATTGCGGGGACGGGGTGTGAGGGATGAGTTACGGGAAATGCGGGAGATACGGTCGAGGGCGTTCTCGACCACTGCGGGGGGGAAGTTGTGGTCCTTGAAAAATGAGGACATCTGAGATGTACGGGAGTGGAATGCCTCATCCTGGGAGCAGGTGCGGCGGAGGCGAAGGAATTGGGAAAAGGGGATGGCATTTTTGCAGGAAGGTGGGTGGGAGGAGGTGTATTCTAGGTAGCTGTGGGAGTCGGTGGGCTTGAAATGGATATTGGTTTCAAGGTGGTTACCCGAGATGGAGACAGAAAGGTCCAGGAAGTTGAGAAAGGTGTTAGAGATGGTCCAGGTGAACTTCAGGTTGGGGTGGAAGGTGTTGGTGAAGTGGCTGAACTGTTCGAGCTCCTCGTGGGAGCACGAGGCGGCACCGACACAGTCATCAATGTAACGGAGGAAGAGGTGGGGTTTAGGGCCAGTGTAGGTACGGAAGAGGGATTGTTCCACGTAACCTACAAAGAGGCAGCCATAGCTTGGGCCCATGCGGGTACCGACGGCCACCCCCTTTGTCTGTTGGAAGCACCGACTCCCACAGCTACCTAGAATACACCTCCTTCCACCCACCTTCCTGCAAAAATGCCATCCCCTGTTCCCAATTCCTTCGCCTCCGCCGCATCTGCTCCCAGGATGAGGCATTCCACTCCGGTAAATCTCAGATGTCCTCATTTTTCAAGGACCACAACTGCCCCCCCGCAGTGTTCGAGAACGTCCTCGACCGTGTCTCCTGCATTTCCCGTAACTCATCCCTCACACCCCGTCCCCGTGATAACAACCAAAAAAGAATCCCCCTCGTCCTCACGTACCACCCCACCAACCTCCAGATCCAACGCATCATCCTCCAACACTTCCGCCATCTGCAATCCGACCCCACCACCAAAGACATTTTTCCCTCCCCACCCTTGTCTGCTTTCTGGAGGGACCACTCTCTCCGTGACTCCCTTGTCCGCTCCACACTCCCCTCCAGCTCCACCACACCCGGCACTTTTCCCTGCAACTGCAGGAAGTGCTACACCTGCCCCTACACCTCCTCCCTCACCCCAATTCCAGGCCCCAAGAAGACTTTCCACATCAAGCAGATGTTCACCTGCACATCTGCCAATGTGGTATACTGCATCCGCTGTACCCATTGTGGCCTCCCCTACATTGGGGAAACCAACGAAGGCTTGGGGACCGCTTTGCAGAACACCTGCGCTCAGTTCGCAACAAACAACTGCACCTCCCAGTCGCGAACCATTTCAACTCCCCCTCCCATTCCTCAGACGACATGTCCAGCCTGGGCCTCCTGCAATGCCACAATGATGCCACCCGAAGGCTGCAGGAACAGCAAATCATATTCAGCCTGGGAACCCTGCAGCCCAATGGTATCAATGTGGATTTCACAAGCTTCAAAATCTCCCCTCCCCCAACCGCATCCCAAAACCAGCCCAGCTCATCCCCGCCTCCCTAACCTGTTCTTCCTCTCACCTATCCCCTCCTCCCACCTCAAGCCCCACCCCCATCTCCTATCTACTAACATCATACCGCCCCCTTGACCTGTCCATCCTCCCTGGACTGACCTATCTCCTCCCTACCCCCCCACCTACACTCACCTTTACTGGCTCCATCCCCGCCTCTTTGACTTGTCTGCCTCCTCTCCATCTATCCTCTCCTCAATCCATCTTCTATCCGCCTCCCCCTCTCTCCCTATTTATTTCAGAACCCTCTTCCCCTCCCCCATTTCTGATGAAGGGACTGGCCCGAAACGTCAAGTTTTCCTGCTCCTATGATGCTGCTTGGCCTGCTGTGTTCATCCAGCTCCACACCTTGTTAACTCTAAATGGATTGTGTATTTTCGCTTTGATCGCCAGGACAAGATAGCAGACAGTGTGGATGTCAAACTGTCTACTTTCATCGGTCATATTAGTTCTGAGACAATGGAGTTCATTAATTTCTGGCCTTTATCAAGTTGCTGAAAGCACTGGGGGAGGGGGACAGCTAGGCAGTGGAGGGTACTACATTCCATGTTGGCAGGTTTATTTGAAAGCTTGGCAACCGAGCACAGGCACACAGAACTTAAGGCAAGTCAGAGCAATGGTTCATATCTTCCCTTTCACTACTTCTCTGCCCCATCAATTTAAAAGTTGGAGACAGGCCGAGACATAGTGAAGTTCCTCTTTTTCGTGAGACAGTCAGACTGGGACTGGATTATACCCATTAGGTAGTCCACTGCAGAGGAAGTAAGGTAACACAAGGTTATATAACTGGTGAGTTTATTGAAAAACAGCAAAATTGCATGGTTTGATGTTTAATTTTACAGAGAATGTTAGGGAAGGGACTAAATTCATTCCTAAAGTAATTGCTAAACCATAAATAAATATAATGCTTTTCACTCCATCATCTGAAAGATTGAGAACCAACATGTGAGGATCGGTACTGGGTAAACACAAAGTGCACATCTGCGAGAACACAAAATTGTCTTTAGAAGAATGGTCAGCGTCACTGCATTCAGGAGAATATCAACTTTGGACTGACAAAATGAACACGGTTTTTCTTGTGCAGCAATGGAAATTAAAAGAAATGTATCCTTACTTCCAGCATTTACTACAAAAACTCAAGCAGATGGCATGACACTCATACCAAATTTTCTTTTAATCCTGATACTGTGAGCAAGCTTAGAAAAAAAACTGAAGAACATCTTTGTGATAAAGAGATAATCAGGTGCTATTCTCTTATGATGGGTCTTTTCACAGTAGTGTGCAATGATTCCAAGAGAAGGGAAGTAACTAATTGACTCATTTTTTGGCTTTTTCCTGTTCGTACTCTTTGCATGTCCTGGCCAGCAATTCCCTCCCCTTATCGCCACCCCAGCATACAGATTTTAATATCCTCATCTTAAGTCTCCAGTCCCTCCCGTACCCTGTCACTCAGTTTTAAATTAGAACAAGCCTCAGCTTTGTGTTCCCGCCTGCATATTCTGCAGTCCCAGTTGTGAACTGTCACTTATTGTTGTTCCCTCTCAGAGGGCAAAGTTTCAACAAATTGTATTCAAGAAAACTTTCTTTATCAATATGTAGATGTACCAACTAGAAAAAGAGCAAAGCTTGACTTCTCTTGGGAAATAAGTCAGGGCAAGTGACTGAAATGTTAGAGGGTCCCAAAGTACCAGTGATCATAATTCTATTTGTTTAAAATAGTTATGGAAAAGGATGGGCCTTGTATAATAGTTGAAGTTAGTAATTTGAGTAAGGCAAATTTTGAGGGTATGAAACAGGAACTTTCAAGAGTTGAGTGGGGTAGACTGTTTGCAGGTAAAGGGACAACTGGCAAGTGGGAGGCTTTCAAAAGTGAGATGACAAGAGTTCGGGGGCATTATGTTCCTGTTGAAGTGAAGGGTAAGGCTGCTACGAGGAGGCAACAATGGATGAATAAAGATATTGAGGCTCTGGTTAAGAATAAGAAGGAGTCATATATTAGGTATAGGCAATTGAGATCAAGTGAATCTCTTGAGTATAAGCTGTAGGGACATTCTTAAGAGGGAAATCAGGAGAGCAAAAAAGGGCTATGAGATAGCCTTGGCAGACAGGGTTAAGGATAATCTAAAGAGATTCTATTAAGAGCAAAAGAGCAACTAGGGACAGAATAGGGCCCCTTAAAGATCAACAAAGTCATGTATATGCGGAACTGCAGGAGATGGAAAGAGACATTAAATGAATATTTTGCACCTGTTTTTACTGTGCAGAATGAAATGGAGGCTAGGGAACTAAATAAATTTGATGTCTTTAAAACAGTCCGCATTACAGAACAGGAAGTGCTGGAGGTCCTAAAAACATAAAGATAGATAAATCTCCAGGACCTGATCAAGTATATCCCAGGATGCTGTGGAAAGTTAGGGAAGAAATTGCAGGGGCCCTAACAGAGATATTTGAATCATCCACAGTCACAAGTGAGGTGTCAGAGGACTGGAGGGTGGCTAATGTTGTGCCTTTATTTAAGAAAGGTTGTAAGGAGAAGCCTGGGAACTACAGACCTGTGAGTTTGACATCAGTGTTGGGTGACTTGTTGAAGGGGATTCTGAGAGATAGGATTTATATGCATTTGGAGAGGCAAAGACTGACTAGGGATGCTCAGCATGGCTTTGTGCGTGGAAAATCGTCACTCACAAACTTGAATGTGTTTTATTGAGGACGTAACCAAAAAGATTGATGAGGGCAGAATGGGTAGATGTTGTCTACGTGGACTTTACTAAAGCCTTTGACAAAGTTTAGCATGGTAGACTAATTAGTAAAGTTAGATCACATGGGATTCAGGGAAAGCTTGTCAATTGGATATAAAATTGGCTTGGCAGTAGGAGATGGCAGTATGAGACAGAAGCTGGTGTGGAGAGTTATTTTTCCGACTGGAGGCCTGTAATCAGAAGTGTTCTGCAGGGATTGGTGCTGGGTCCACTTTTGTTTTTAATGTAAATAAACGATTTGGTTGAGAATTTAGGAGGCATGGTTAGTAAGTTTTCAAATGACACCAAAATTGGTTGTGTAGTCGACAATGAAGAAGGTTATCTAAGATTACAAAGGGATCTTGATCAAGTGGGCCAATAGGCTGCGGAGTGGCAGATGGAGTTTAATTTGGATAAATGTGAGATGGTGCATTTTGGGAAACAACAAGGGTAGGACTTAT
This sequence comes from Ginglymostoma cirratum, assembly GCA_024137785.1. Taxonomy (NCBI): domain Eukaryota; kingdom Metazoa; phylum Chordata; class Chondrichthyes; order Orectolobiformes; family Ginglymostomatidae; genus Ginglymostoma; species Ginglymostoma cirratum. The sequence continues at coordinate 11,725,875 of JAHRHZ010000088.1, forward strand.
ACAGTTAATGGTGGGCCCTGGGAAGTGTTGTTGAACAGAGAGACCTAGGGATTGCATTACAGGTAGACAGGGTAGTTAAGAAGGCATTTAGCATGCTTGCCTTCATTGTTCAGACCATTAAGTATCAGATTTGGGACATCATATTGAGGTTGTACAGCTCATTGGTGAGGTCACTTTTATACTGTGCACAGTTCTGGTCACCTCGCTATAGGAAGGATATTATTATATTGAAGACGGCCCAAAAAAGATTTACCAAGATGTTGCCAAGACTGGAGGGTTTAAGTTACAAGGATAGGCTGAGACCTTTTTTTCACTAGAGCATAAGAGGTTGAGGGGTGACCTTACAGAGGTTTATAAAACTATGAAGGGCATAGATAAAGTGAATAGCAAGGGTTTTTTTACCCCTTGCCTGGATGAGTTCAAAACTAGGTGGTATATTTTTAAGGAGAGAAGAGAAAGATTCAAGAGGGAACTGAGGGGTAACCTTTTCACACAGAGTGTGGTTCGTGTGAGGAATGACTCTATGACTCTAGCAATTTTAGTGGAGTTAATAGCGTAGTGATGTGGATAGCTGCAATTAGTTGGAATATCCAGAAACATCACTGAACTGATGCATATATCAGAGGACATTGTTATATGATGACCATCAATGAGATATGAGAGGAAACTAATGTGCAGTATTAGATTATGAAGGAGCAAACTCCTTTCAGAAATGGGAGAAACATCACAAGAGGAAGTTGACAAGAAAAACAAACTTCACACGATCAAATTTCAAAATATTTTTGGATGATTTGCAACCCAATTTAGGCAAATGAAACAACAGTCATATGGAAAGGTGATGAAATTAGCTAAATCTTTTATTACTAGAGTCTGAAAAGAGGATGACAGTAGCGAGCCACACCCATAAGCTGCAATAGAATTCTGGGGAAAAATACACTCGTCCATGCTGACCAAACTAAACTAATCCCACTTGCCTGCATTTGACCCATGTCCCTCTAATCCTTTCCTTTTCATGTACCTATCAAAATGTCTGTTAAGTGCTGTAACTGTCCCTGCATCTACCACTTCCTCTGGCAGTTTATTCCACAATCGAACCACCCCGTGTGTGAAAAACTTGCCCCTCAGATTCCTTTGAAATCTTTCTCTTCTCACCTTAAAAATATGCCCCCTTGGGAAAAGACCTATTCACCTTAACTATGCCCCTCATGATTTTATAAACCTCTATGAGGTCACCCCTCAACCTCCTAGTCTGGTCACCAGCCTGGAACATTAACTTTGTTTTCCTCTGTCCACAAATGCTGCGTAGTTTGCCATTTTGTAGCATTTTCTGCTTTTATTTCTTACCTTGTTCTTATTTGACTTGTACACTTCATAGCAGGGATCACAACGCAGCATTTGGGAATTAGAGACCCTTACATTTCCCTGAGGTCAGTGCCACTGAACCCAAATGAAGGGCACAAACTGCTACAGTATCTCATATTCACTGAGTGACTGCAATTATACTTCATACACCAGAAAAAAAATCATTGGATGTGGGAAGGCTACTTCAGGGAAAAAAAAGTGAAAGCATTTAATTACTTTCAAATTAATATTCCATGATTATATCAGGAAACGTCTAACACTTTATTAATAATGTCAAAAAAATCTTTTTCAACTCAAAACCAAACACATCAAAATCATAACTGGATTGAAATGAAAAGCAGTTGGAAAGCTGCAACCTGTTTTCACTCCTCCACCACTGTCATAACTACACAATGTGCCAACAAACTGATTAATCTTTACTCACAACTCAGCTGTAACTGTAAATGGTTTCTCAGTTGGACACACTGTACTTTTACCTGTGACAAGCACACAGAGAAAAATGATATATTTAACAAAAATAAACCTTAATATTATCACAACTCACTTCGCATAAACTGCTCGGTAAGTGGCTGTCAGCTGTTACGGGTACTTAAACACGAGAAAATTAATCCTTGGTTGTGACCTACAGAATAAACAAAACTAAGCCTTTCACTTGGAGACTGACTGACAAAAGATCACAGATCAGATGTGCATTTTAGTGTATTCAGTTGAATAATATGAATGAAGCCTCAGATAATGTAACAAGAGCGAAACAAGGACTGACCGTTGCTACAGAAAAAGCTCAGGGAAATTAGAATAAATTACACTCGAGCGCTGAAAAGCAATGGGTTCCCCACAGTCCAACACATGATCCAGCAAACCTGTCACAATTAACTATGCAGACAAGTAAGAAGGTGTTCCTAGAGGACTGGAGCTAAAAATCTACACGTTTCAAATGCGTTCTGTGAAGTTAGAACATAGAACAAAGAAGGGTACAGCACAGGAATGGGCCTTTCGGCCCACAATGCTGTGCGAAACATAATGCCAAATTAAACTAATCTCTTCTTCCTGGCCTTCATCCATATCCCTCCAGTCCTTGCACGTTCACTTGCTTATCTAAAAGTCCCTTATACGTCCCTATTGTATCTATCCCCACCACCACCCCTTGCAGCGTGTTTCAGACTTCTGCCACTCTCTGTTCCAGACTCTTCACCCTCTCCCCCTCTTACCTTAAACGCATGCCTCCTAGTTGTAGACACTTCAACACTGGGAAAAAGATTCTGACCGTCAACCTTATGCATGTACCTCAAAATTTTATAGACTTTGATCAAGTCTCCACTCAGCCTTCGCTGCTCCAAAGAAAACAATTGGAGATTTTCTAGCCTCTCCTTATAGCTCATACCCTCTATTCCAGGCAGCATCCTAGTAATGCTCCTATGATGCTGCTTGACCTGCTGTGTTCATCCAGCCCCATGCTTGTTATCCCAGCATCCTAGTAAAGCTCTTCTACACCCTTTTCAAAGCCTCCACATCCTTCTTGTAATGTGGTGACCAGAATTGAATGCAATACTCTAAATGTTGCCTAACCAAAGTCTTACAAAGCTGCAACACGACATCCTGACTCTTGTACTCAATTCCCCGACCAATAAAGGCGAGCATGCCATTCACCTTCTTTACCACCCTATTTACTTGTGTGGCTACTTTCAGGGAGCTATGGACTGGAACTCCAAGATCCCTCTGTATATCAATACCGTTCACGATCCTGACATTAACTGTATATTTTTCCTTAACCTTTGATCTCCCACTGTGCAGCACCTCACACTTATCCAGATTAAACTCCATCTGCCATTTCTCTGCTCAGATCTGCAAATGATCTATATCCCACTGTATCCTTTGACAACCTTCCACATTATCCACAAACACTATCCAAGGTTAGACATTTTCAACTTGAGGATTTTTTTTAGATTGTTTAAGTGTAGTCTTTGCTTTCGAAAAGGATGTTGAAATGGGCTAAAGTGCTTGTGGGCCTGATGTAATCATATTTTGGTGAAGAATGGTCAATGACAAGAACAGAGGACTTACGAACAGCAGCAGGCCATTCAGAATCTTTGAGGCTGTTCTATCATTCAAGAAGAGGATGGCTGATTTGGTTGTTGTCTCAGTTCCACTTTCCTATCTGCCAGGCCCGCACCTCCCAAACCTTCCAGATGCAGATCCACCCCTCAAATATGACCCAACTTCCCTGATCACCTGACATAACCCCAAACCAATCTTACCAAAATTGCGATCCAACTATCCAGTCACCCACCCTTTTGCCCCACCAATCCAACCCTGCCCAAATGACCACTCCACCCACCTAACTCACCCCATCCACTTACGAAGACCCACATTCATTCATGAACACATTGAAAAGCTGTTTAAATGCCCTACTGCTGTTCAGTGTGTTATTAAATGAATGATCTTACCAGCAGATAACAATTAATGCTGTTAAAAAAATAGGTTTGACATTGATTGACTATCCTTCTCAGGGTTCAGCTGGATTAAAACTACTACATATATCTGAGGTATCCAGCGTGGGAGATTAAAGCCACAGATACACGAGGTAAAAAAAAATTAACATGCAAGAGGAGCCACCCGACGATGAGCGCTGCTCTTGGAATATTGGGCACATCTCAAATGTTGGAGATGGTGAATTTTTGGCACAGGTTGCATTTCTCTCTTTAAGTCCCTTTGACAAAATGCAGCAGATGCTAGAAAGATGAAATAAAAACAAAAATTTCTTGAAAAATGCAGCAAGTCAGGCAGCATCTGTGGGAAGAAACAGAATTTCTGACAACCATTCAAAACTGATGAAGGGTCATTATCCTGAAAAATTAACTGTTTCACTCCGCATAATACCAAAATATTATCATAGATCTTAGAATCCCTACAGCGTGGAAACAGGCCCTTCGACCCACACCCAACCAATCCACACCGACCCTAGGAGCATTCCACCCAGACCCATTCCCCTACAACACTGTAATCCACCTAAGCTACACATCCCTGAACACCACAGGTAATTTAGCATGGCCAATCCACCTAGCCTGCACATCTTTGGACTGTGGGAGGAAACCAGAGCACCCGGAGGAAATCCACGCTGACTTGGAAGAATGTGCAAACTCCACACAGACAGTCGCCCGAGGGTGGAATCGAACCCGGGTCCCCGGCACTGCGAGGCAGCAGTGTTAACCACTGAGCCACCGTACTGCCATTTTCATTTTCGTTTCATTAAGTCAGGGGCAGATGATGGCCTCATGGTGTTATTGCTGGAGTGTTAATCCAGAGACCCAGATAATGTTCTGGGGAACCAGGCTCAAATCATGACACAGCAGAAGGTGAGATTTGAACTCAATAAAAATCTGGAATTAAGTGTCTCATGATGACCGTGAAAGCACTGTCAATTGTTGGGAAAATTCCATTGGTTCAGTAATGTCCTTTGGGGAAGGAAACTGCCATCCTTACCTGGTCTGGCCTATGTGTGACTCCAGTCCCACAGCAACATGTGCCTCTGGGCAATAAATGCTGGCCTAGTCAGCAAAACCCACATTCCCTGAATGAATAAAAAAAAAGTACTTGAGTCTGTGTGCCTTTGGACTGAAGTAAGCCCAGGAGCAACACATAAATTGTCCCTTCAAGCTGCCAGACAATATTGGGCAGAAAAAAATATTGTTGTAAAATATTGAATTCAATGACAGTGATAAATAAATTGTAGCTTTAATAAAGGGTGCATGCTTCTAAAATATTTTGCAGATGCATTCACCCAGCATAGGTTGATGTAATTTTCAAGTCATGCATCAAGAGCGTCTATGCCTGAAGACAGCTTATATTACTCTAACCTATTATTCTTCAAAACAGCCAGTACAGACATGATGGGCCAAATCACCACCTACTGAGAGAATTTATTTTATGATCTTATGATTTATTCACTGGAAATGGATATGCAGCATTGCAATCATTTGTCAGTAAAGTTAACGGCACGTCTCCTTCAGTAACTGAGGTAAAGCAAGGAACACAAAAAGACATTTAAAAAATCTGGAGAGGATCAAGCACATTCTTTCTGCCTCTAAGCGTTTTTGCTTTCCAGTTTACATGGATCTAGACAGAAGTGGAACTCTCAAGGCCTCTCGTGAGGTTTGGTACTGCTTCTGATGACAGCCAAAGCATACATGAACAAACACAAAGTAAAAGAAACAATTGTTCTCCTTTTGGAATGAGATTTAGCAGCTGCTTCATAGAATTGTAATTTAGGAAACAGGGACAAGTCTACAAAAGGATGAAGAATACTGAATTGACAGATGACTCCATATTCATGCCTGCACTGGATTCAGGAGCGGAGTACAGAGAGAATGCCACAGAGCACTAATAATTCCCACAGGCCATTAACTGAAGGATAGTTCCTGAGGGTTATGAAAACAGCAGAAATATCCAGCTCTCATTTGAGACAAGTGTTGACATGTGCGTTTAGTAGCTCCCGGTACAATAAGGATCAAATAAAATTTAATCAAACATGAAAAGAATTGAGTGCAACCAGGAACAGAAATTGCTGAAAGAACTCAGCAGGTCTGGCAGCATCTATGGAGAGAAATCAGAGGTTCTGAACCCAGGGTTCTGAAGAACTGGACCCAAAACATTAACTCTGATTTCACTCCACAGATGCTTTCAGACCTGCTGCACTTGTCCAGCAATTTCTGTTTTTGTTTCTGATTTCCAGCACCAGCGGTTCTTTTTTTTCATTTAGTGCAACCAGGCTAGGTTGCAGGCTAGATCTGCTTCCAAGGCAACAGCAGAAAAAAAAATCATTATAACAGTCCCTGGGCTGGGCTTTGAAATGAGAAAGGCTTTGCTTTTTAGATGGTGAGAAAACTATCAATGATTACTGCTGGAAGATTCCTGTGCAGAGCTATGATTCAGCCTAGCTGAGATTCTCCTTATAGTTAAACAGTCTCCGGACCATTGCTGTCTTAGTCAAGTAACATACAAGTGTTGGAAGGCACCCCATAATAATGGAGCAGTGCTGTACATAAGTCAGAAAGGGGTGGGGACGGGAGCATGGTCAGTGAACGGAACAAAATGAAAGAAGCATGTGGCTAAGGTTTGATCCTATCATGGATTAAGAAGTGTCAGATAGCTCCCATGATACTGACTCAGTTGGGCAGATGGAAATGTCTACAGCACCATGTCCAGCAATATCCCTTCCCAGTGAAAACTATAAGCATCACCCAACACAGTTAATATTCTACACAGAAACAAGAACCAAATTTGCAGACTTTTGTTTGAACATGTCATGTAAGAACAATTTATGCATGTAGCACGCACTTGGCTCAGATTCAGGTCAGGTAGAGGATTCAGATATTTTCTAATCTAATTATTAACTGATGTTATTATACAACTCTGGAGCAGTTAGGATTTGCATCCAGGCCTCCTGGCTCAGAGGTAGGGACACTACCACTGAACCACACTAGCCCTCAGGTGGTGATTTATGGCACACCATATAAGTACAACCAGGTGCATTCCAGAAACCACAAATTACTGCAACTGTTATTAATATCCACAACAGATCTGTCTAAGTTTCCATACATATAACAATGTCTATTTTCCTCATCATTTGAAAGTCACCCTTTAGGTCTACATGAATATTTTTGTGACATAAAAATAAATAATTACTTAAGCTTATTCCAATTCTGTAAACTATAATGATGCAATCATGAAAACATCTTTTCAGATGTTCCCTCATGTTAAATAACAGAGATGGTCATTTTTATGTTACATTCTCATTGTTAAAACATACAGCATGTTTAGTAGTCACGTAGGAGAAGTAATACTGACTTTTTTTGCACGACATGTTAAATAATTCTCCTTTGTAGAAAAGATGTCCTCATGATGGTATAACATTATTAAAACACATTGCCAAAACTTCTTCGATTTGAATGGAAACTGCAAAAAAGATCATTCGATTTTAGAAGCGGATATATGCATAAAGGTACCCTATTTCTTCAGCTTGTCTCTCAATATAGATTCCACTGGAATGCAGCCTGACTTCCAGCTTGTTACAATCTCATAAGGAAGACTCTACTGTCCCCTACTGCCAAACTCGGAAAATGCAGTTCAAAGGAATACCACTGCTTTAAAAAGAAAAAGACCAACTTGCATTCAACATAGCACTTTTTATGGACACCAGAATTTTATAAACTGCTTTTTCAAAGCTCTTTATAACTGATTATATACTTTCGAAGCATTGCCAAAGCTGTATTGTCAAAAACGTACAGTGAAATCTCACCGTTCGCAATGGATGCATTAATGGAAAATGTTGCAGTCAGCAGATGGACAAATACACAATACCTGCATGGTGCACACTTTACCTCCTAGAAAACAGAGAAAAGCAAATGCTGGAGTTGCAACTGGTAAAAAGGTACACAGTATTGTGGAGATAAACAAATTTGCTTAGGGTGGACGTGCAAAACAATGGGACCTGACAGTAGCAGCCAATTTGTAAATAGGAAGCTTATTTAGATGCATAAATCGATCAGGCTGCACCTACTTTTTTTTTGTCTGGGCAGTAACATTAATAAAATGAAGAGTGGTCTTCTTTGCTGAGAAACATGATGTGTCAGTGATCGCTAATTAATCAATATGCACCTATTCCAGATCTCCACTGATGATCAAAGATATAATTTGTTCAAAGAAGTAAAGGATGGCACAATTTATTGGGGAGGAATAGGAAAAGAAAATATATAGTTCATGACAGTTCTAGAACATGCAGGTACAGACACCAAAGAGCACACAAGCATGAAGATTAAAGGACATGCCGAGATAGCATCAGAAAAAATCAGGAAAATCTATTTAACTTTTATAAAGTTCTGGTTAGGCCTTAACAAGAGTGCTGCAGCCAGTTCTAGTCTGAGTGGGATGCCAGGGTTCTTGAGAAGGTGCAGAGCAGATTTAACAGAATGGTCCCAGAGACAAGAGAATTTAGCTTCAAGGTTAGTTTGCAGAAGTTGGAGTTGTCCTCTCTGGAACAAAGATGGTTGACGAGATATTTGCTGGAAGTGTGCAATGTAATGACGGGTTTGCATGAGGTAACAAATAAAAGCTGTTGCCAGCTGACGATATCAGACTTTGGAAAATACAGATTTAAGTATGTGGGAAAGAGATAAAGGCAGATGTGAGAAACAACTACTTAATACAATAAGTGACAATGACCTGGAAATCACTGCCTCCAGGGATGACAATTTTAAAGGCACTCAATGATTTCAATAGGAAATATGATGTGCATTTGATGGGAACAAAAAAAAATCAAACTTTCAGTTGTCAGAGAAAAATGCCACAATGTTTCATGTTTTAAATAAAAGCTTTAACTGCACAAAAGTTCAAAGCATGAACTACTCTCTTAACATGATTTCACAAATGCTTATTCCTTAAGCCCCAAAATTTCTACAAGAAACTCTGCTCTATTTTTATTTCTGCCCAAGAGGTACCTTTTGCAGCACTTCAGAACCTACTGATAGTTCTGTGTTTCCACTATTCCCTGAGTTTGCAGATAATGACTCGGACTAGTGCTCGGACCCCAGCTATTCCCAATATAAATTAATTCATTAGTTCAGGTAACAAAATGAAATATCTCCACATTTGCAGATGAAAAAAGTTGAGTGGGAGGTTGAGCTGCTAAGGAGGATGCAGCGATACTTCAATGTGATTTGATCGAAAGTGGGCATGGTAGATGCAGTATAATGTGGATAAATGTGAGATTTCCCACATTGGTAGCAAAAACAGGAAAGCAGCTCATTATCTAACTGGCAAAAGATCAAGAAAGGGGGAAGCGCAAAGAGACCTGGGCGACTTTGCACATAAGTCACTTAAAGTAGGCATCCGGGTGGAGAATCTCGTGAAGAAGGCAAATAGTATGTTGGCTTTCATAGAGAGAGGATTTGAGTAATACAGCAGGGATGTCTTGCTGCAATTCCACAGGACCTTGGTAATACCACACCTGGAGTACTGAGTGTAGGTTTGGTCTCAATATCAGAGGAAGGATGTTCTGGCTATGGAGGGAGTTCAACGAAGGCTTACCTGGAATTCCAGGGCTGGCACATGAAATGAAACTGGATTGGTTAGAACTATATTCACAGGCGTTTAGAAGAATGAGGGAGTTGGCAGGGGTTCTCAAAGAACCTATAAAATTCTGACAGTACTATACACAAGTAAACACAGGATGTGCCTGATGACTGGGGAGTACAGAACCAGGATTCAAAGTCTAGGAATAGGGGGTATGCTATTCAGGGCTGAGGAGAAATTTCTTCACCTAGAGTGTGGTGACCCTGTGGAAGTCGCTGCCACAGAGTAGTTGAGGCCAAAACATTGACTGCTTTCAAGAAGTAAAAGGATCAAAGGATACGGGGAGAAAACAGGAACAGGGTACTGAGTTGGATGATCAGCCATGAACATATTGAATGGCAGAGCAGGGCTGAAGGGCTGAATGGCCTACACATGCTCCTATTTTCTGTGTTGCTATAAATCTGTGAAAATTTGGGCCCTTTATTGTAATAACAATACAAATTATTCCTGTATTTTACTTTCTGCATAACTCATTCAAAACTTTATCATGTCACATAAACCAGTGCTTTTATGAGACCACATAAAATTTCATGTTTGATTGTCTCAATGGTACAATTCCCATTCCTTAATCACAAGCCTGAAGACTTTAGGAGTAGTACCACAGTCTCTGTAATTTTATAATATAAAAACAGGAGCAGGACTAAGGTACATAATCCCAGCAGCCTGCTCCACAGTTCAATATGATCATGATGTGGAGGTGCCAGTGTTGGACTCGGGTGGACAAGGTCAGAAATCACACGACACCAGGTTATAATCCAACAGGTTTATTTGAAAACACAAGCTTTCGGAACATCAGTCCTTCTTCAATCAATTAATCAATTAGAACCTTATAACTGATTAAAGATTTAACAGCATCTTAGGCTTGTTTAGTACATCCTCATCAATGGCATGAACCTTTGATCTTTTACTTATAAATTCTGTGTCTGATACAATCTCTCTTACTAACACCTGAAGAAGGACTGAGGCTCCGAAAGCTTGTGTTTTCACATAAACCTGTTGGACTATATCCTAGTGTTGTGTGATTTCCGAAATTGTTATCATGTCAGATCTTCAGCTTCAATTTGATTCCTTGACACATCAACTATCTGTCCATCTGTGTCTTAAATATATTCAGAGGCTGAGCACTCACAACCTTGGGCAGTGGAGTACTCCAAAAATGTACCCCTTTCAGTAGAAAATTTTTCCTCATCTCAACCCCTTATCCTGAAATGGTGCCTCTGTATTCCAGGTTCCCCAGGCACGGAGAAACAACCTCTTAGTGTCTACCCTGACAAGCTGCTTCAATGAGTTCAAATCAAATCAAGGTTGCAAATTTATGCTACTTTCAAACAATCAATTTAGGGGATATGAAAAAGGGCTTAAAGTAAATCTTACTACGGGGCAGCAGCTCGGATAGAAATTATTAAGGAAGGGAACAAAAAAAAAATCAAAGATTGACTGCGATAGATGCACTGAAGAGAGGATCATATCTTTTACAAAACTGAGAATCAAAAACAATTCCTTTGAGAGGAAGGTCCAATTGAATTTATTACGGTATACCTTCCTTTCAAAACAGTCAAACTGACATCTCCAATTTAATCCTTGTGACCTGTGTCTTTTTTTAAATTTTCATGGGGTTCATGGGGTGCAGGCATCACTGGCTTGGCCCACATTCATTGCCCATCCCTAATTGCCCAAAGAGCAGTTAAAGGTCAAGCACATTGCTGTGGTTCTGGAGTCACATGTAGGCCAGACTAGCTAAGGATGATTACTTTTCTTCTCTGAAGGACATCAGTGAACTAGATGAACTTTTGGGACAAGTGGCATTAGTTACATGGTTGCCATTTGGCAAGTACTTTCTTTTATTTACGCCAGATCATTACTAGTTCAATTTGCTCTATCTGCCATGGTAGGATTTGAATCCATGTCCCCAGACCATTAGTGTCATAAAGTCATACAACATGGAAACTGACCCTTCGATCCAACCTGTCCACGCTGACCATGTTCCTAAACTAAACTAGGCCCATCTGCGTGCATTTGGTAATTTCCCTTCAAACCATTCCTATTCATGAACTTAGCCAAATGTCTCTTAAACATTGTAACTGTACCTGCATCCACCACTTTCTCTGGCAATTCATTACACACACGAACCATGCTCTGTGTAAAAAAAAAGTTGCCTCTCATGTCCTTTTTTTTTAATCTTTCTCTTCTCACCTTAAAAATGTGACCCCTGGTTTTGAACTCACCACCCTAGGGAGAAGATCCTTGTCATTCACGTTATCCAAGCTGCTGATTTTATAAACCTCAGTAAGGCCACCCTTTAACCTCGTAAGCTCCAATGAAAAAGGTCCTAGTCTTTCCAGTCTATTTTTATGTTTCAAATCTTCCATTCTCAGCAACATTCCAGGAAATCTTTCCTGAACCTTCTCCAGTTTAATAATACCCTTCCTATAACAGGGTGACCAGAACTGCACACAGTACTCCAGAAGAGGCCTCACCAACATCTGTACAACCTCAACATTACACCCCAACTCCTAGACTCAAAGGTCAGAAAGCAAGCTGAATGCCTTCTTAACCACCATGTCTACCTGTGATGCAAATTTTAAAGAATTGAGTCCCTGAACTGCTCAGCGTCTCTGTTCTACAAAACTGCCTAGGGCCCCTACCATTAATTGTATAAGTGCTGTCTTGTTTATATTACCAAATGCAATACCTCACCTTTATCCAAATTAAACTTCATATGCCACTCCTCCGCCCACTGACCTAATTGATCAAGATCTCTTTGTAATCTTAGATAACCTTCGTCATTGTCCACGAACCCACCAATTTTGGTGTCATCTGCAAACTTACTAACCACGTCTTCTATCTTCTCATCTAAATCATTTACATAATATGAAAAACAAAAGTGGACCCAGTACCAATCCCTCAGCAACACTGCTGATAAACCTTCCTCCACCATTTTCTGTTTCCTACTATAAAGCCAATTAGCCTGGTTCTAGACTACTAAATCAGTGATATTACCACCATGCCATTGCCTATTTGTTGCATAAACCTTTAATTTTCGTGTCTGAAAATAGGTTACCTGCCTCCCATTGTAAAATGAATCATAGATATTGGTTTCTAACATTTCTATCTATGTGACCCCTTTCATTCCCAAAACGCCCAGGTCAGTTTCAAGACTGGGGTAATATGAAATAAGGCAAATTACTCGCCCACCCCTTTCCTGCTGAACTCTAAGCTGAGGCCCATAAATATACTAGTTGGGCATTACAGACCCAAATAAACAGGCACTGATGCAAAGTACAGTTACTGTAGGCATTGGGTGGGAGTGGGTAAGCCTACAGGGTGTTGTTAACAATGGGGAGAACCACCTTTCAGGGGCTCCCTGTCCACAATGAGGGCAACTGCCTTCATTCCCACCATCATCTCAGATGCCATCCACCTCCTTCCTTCCAGGCACCCTGCACTATAGTCTCGTGAGTTACCATTCTGGAGAAGGCATGATTCTTTTGGAGCATCTTCCTAGAGTCCCAGTAGTGCCCACTCCTGAGCTCGGCCAGTGCCTGGAATGAAGGAGCTGTTGGTTTGGCTGACACATTCTGGAGGTTGGATTTCCTCCCACTGATGGTGGAAGCACCCTGTGAACCAAGTTAGTCCACCCATGATACATTATGGCTGTGAGGTTCTCTTACTTGGAGCTCGATATATTCTAACAGGCTTTCTTTCTGGCAACATGCAACAAGCAGTCAGCCTCCTGTTAATGACTCATCAGCTAGGTTTTGCTTATCAAAGCTATCCCAATTTAAGCAACTCTTCCAGTTCTTTATTTAAAGCAACTCTAGTAAAAACCAAAAGAACCAAAAGAAACTGCGGATGCTGTAAATCAGAAGCAAAAACAAAGTTGCTGGAAAAGCTCAGCAGGTCTGGCAGCATCTGTGAAGGAGAAAACAGGGTTAACGTTTCGGGTCCGGTGACCCTTCCTCAGAGGGGAACAAAACATCAACTCTGTCTTCTCCTTCACAGATGCTGCCAGACCTGCTGAGCTTTTCCAGCAACTTTGTTTTTGTTCTAGTATTGGTAATCCTCATAATTTAAAGTTATATTCTTCTCTCCTTCTCTTCATCACACCACAAAACTTACATCTTGTTCATTTATCCTCTTGCTGTTTTCTTGCACTCTGCTCTTGCTTAAAGCCTAAGCATTGACAATTCTGATGAAAATTCTTTGCTCTGAAATGTTACCACTATTTCGCTTGCCATAGATGCTGCCAAACCTTCCATTTCCAATATTTTCTACTTTGATTCCAGCCGTCTATCAAGCACAATATTTTGGTTTTGTATCACTGATTATAAGTAACTAGTCAGATAATAACAGCTAAGTTCATACTCCCAGATAGCACATGCATGCATCGACAGCTGATTATACAGTGTTGATACTGAACCAGGGGATATGGACAAGACCCGGGTCTAGTGGAAATTTTGACAAAAGCAGATACAATTTGAAAGAAACAAAGCAATAAAACACAGTAAAATAACTTTCTGATTCTGTACTTTCTGTAACTTTCTGATTCACTCTGTTCTGTAAAAAAGGTAATGAGAAGTAATAGGAAAAGCATTCAAAGGATATTACTAGCCATCACTATCTGCATGTACTGAGTTACCACTATTGAATTCACCTGGAATGAAATATGCTCAATCATCAAATATTCCAGAGCAAACACTGACATAAAATGTTTATGACACCACAAATATGTTTCGAAACTTAGTTCTATCTCAAACACAAGCAAATATTGAATTCAGACATTGTATCCATAAAATATAATGCATTTTGTCAATATTCAAATTGAAATATGCATCTTTCCTTGACAATCTCAGGTACTGAGGAAGTGCCTAAATGATTGCATATTTAGATTGAAACTGTAATAAGAATTCCATAGTGGCTCAGCACTGCCTGTCAAAACCTGAGGTTTAATTTACTGTCATCTCTCTTCTAGACGTTCCCAGCTTTGATCATTGAGCTTGTGCTGAGTTAGCCACTAATGGCCAGAATAGCAAAATGGTCACGAAAATTCGATCACTGTCCAGTAACCACTCCTGGAAGTGCATAACCACAGCATAAGGTGAACACATGCGTAGATTTAACTCAAGTTGTGAAGAAGACATGAGGGTGTTGCAGAGATATAGACACACTGAATGAGTAAACAAAAATCTGGCAGATGGAATATAGTGTGTTAAAAGGCGAAGTTGTTCACTTTAGCAGAAAGAATGAAAAAGCAGGCCATTACTTAAATGGAGAATAACTGCAGAATTCCAAGGCGCAGAGGGATTTAGTTATTGTAGCACATGTAACAAAAGGTCACTGTATTGGCATAGCACATAGTCAAGGTGGCTATTGGGATTCTGTCCTTTATTATGAGAGAAATTGATCAAAAAAGCATGCATTTAATGCTTCAGTTAAACAGGGCATTAATCAGATTGAATATTATCTGCAGGTTTTGTCTCCTTATTGAAAGCAGGGTGTCAGTGGATTGGAGGCAGTCCAAAGGAGGGTTACTACACTCATACCTGGAATCAGTGGTTTGTCATATAAGGATAGGTTGGACAGACTGGGCTTGTGTCCGTAGGAGTTAGAAGAGTGAGGGGTGATTTGATTGAAAGGTGTAAGATCCTGAAAGGTTCCAACAAGGTGGACTTGGAAAAGATAAATCCTCTTGCGGGTGCATGTAGAATTTGGGGGCACTGTATTAAAATCAGCAGTTGTCCTTTTAGGAGTAGATGAAGAGAATGTCCTTCTCTCAGATGGCTTTGCGACTTTGCAACTCTGCCTCAGAAGATGCAAGAACACAAGAGTTGGGGGAAGACGTAGGCAATTCAACCCTTTGAGCCTGCTCCACCATTTAATATGATTATGCTTGTTCTCATCCCAGCCTAAATTCCACCTTCCTGCCCACTCCCAGTATCTCTTTCTTTTAAAAATCTCCTCCAATTGTTCTCTACACTCTGGGGTAGTGCAGTTCACAGACTCATGACGCCTTGAGAAAAGGAATTCTTCCTAATTTTGGTTTTAAGTCTGCTACCACATATCCTAAAACTATGACCTCTCGTTCTAGATTACCCCATAAGTGGAAACATCCACTCTAAGTCTACTTTGTCAATGCCCTTTGGCATCTTATATACCACAATTGGATCTCCTCTTATCCTTCTATCCTCACAAGACATGCCTTTCATCTCTGGAATCTATTGAACCATCTCCAGACTGCTTCCAATGCAATTACATCCTTCCTCAAGTAAGGGCACCAAAACTACACAGCACTCAAGGTGTAGTCTCGTCAATGTTTTGTATGATAGTTAACAACACTTTCGTACTTCAATCTTGATTTCCTTTAAAATAAATACCAAAATTCCATTTGGTCTCCTTATTACCTGCTGTACCTATTTGCTTTGTGCAACTCAAGCATAAGGACACCCAGATCTCCCTGCACTGAAGCAGTTCGAGGTTTCTCTCCATTTAGATATCAAGTTGTATTTTGTTCTTCTGTCCGAAATGGATAAGCTCACACTTTATTCACATTAAAATACATCTGCCAAATTTTGGGTGCACTTACCTAACCTATCCACATCCATTTATATACTCCTTATTTCTTCGTTGCAATTTACTTTCCCAACTTTCTTAGTGTCATCTGCAAACCTACATTTAAGTCCTTCATGTAGATGGATCTAAGTCATTAATATAGATTGTAGGTAGTTGGGGCCTCAAGGACCCAGCTAGTTACAGCTTGCCAACTAGAGAAGGACCCATTTACTCCAACTCTGCTTTCTGTTGGTTAGTCAATCCTCTATCAAGGCCAACACATTCCCTTAATCCCATGTAATCTCACCTGTGCATTAATCTTTTGTGCATCATTTTTTCAACCGCCTTTTGGAAGTCCAGATATGCAACATCTAGAGAACTCCCATTATCTGTGTTGCTTGTTACACCTTCAAAGAACTCTAGAAAATTTGTCAAACATGACTTAACCCTATATAAGACCATGCTGAGTTTTGATGGATTGTGTTTTGACTTTCTAAATGTCCCATTAATACTTTCTTAATAATGGATTCCAACAATCTCCCAATGGCAGACGTTAAAGAAACTGATCTAAAGTTTCCTCCTTGCTGCTTGCTCTGCTGTGCTGCACCGCACCCCCATCCCACAACCTTTTTTGAATTAGGGAATAAATGCACTTTTCAAATCCACAGGAACGTTCTCCACATTCATCAACTTTGCAATATTATAACCTGTGGATCCATTATTCCTGCTGCCACTTCCTTTAAGACTCTAGCATATAGGCTATCAGACTGAGGATTTAATTACTTTCAATCTTAACACTTTTTGCAGTGCTTTTTCCCTAGTGATGGCAATTCTTTTCAGTTCCTCATTTTCTATAACCTCTGCTTTACCGGTCACTCTTGGGATGGTTTCAGTACCCGCCATCATAAAAACGGAGGCAAAATATTGATTTAGTGTCTCTGCCATTTTTGTGTTCCCCATTATTAACTCCGCAGTCTCATCTTCTAAAAACCCACATTCATTTTACCTGTTCTCTTCCTTTTTTTCATAGAAGCTTCTGCTATCTGTTTCTTTATTCTTACTCTGGTTTTCTCTCATAATTAACCTTTGCTCTTTTTTACTAAGCCCTTGTTGGTCTCTAAAAGATTCCCATCCTCCAGCCTGCTATTGACTTTTGCAATCTGGTATACCTTAGTTTTTAACCCTTGTGTTATATTTAACTTCCTTGCTTAGCCATGAATGCTTTTTACCCCACTTACAATTTTTCTTTCTCACTGGAATTTTTTTTAAGTTGGGAGGATTTGATTATCTCCTTAAATATCTGCCGCTGTTCATCAGCTGTCCTACATGTTTTAGTCTTTCTGCCCAGTCCACTAGGGCCAACTCAGCCCCTCATGCCTACATAATTACCTTTGTTAAACACAAGAACATTATTGTGGGGCTTAATTTTCTCATTCTCAAACTGAATTAGAAGTTCCAGCATGCTGTGATCACTCTTCCTTTGAGGAGCCTTAACTATGAGATCGTTAATTGATCACAAGATGGCAGAGGTCAGGTTATTAAACATTTTTAAGGCAGAGATAGACAGATTCTTGTAAGGCAAGGGGACCACAGGTTATATGAGGTAGATCAGAATGTGGAATTTGATACACAAACAAATCAGCCATGATCTTACTGCATGGTGGAGCATTTTCAAGACACCAAAAGGCCCATTTCTGCTCCTATTTAATGTACTTAAATCTTATTTGAAGACTATATGGTTGAATATATACTGACGCTTGGATATTAAGAGTAACTGTTTGAGTAAAGAACTATCAGCGAACTGGAGTTACCAAGGGACCTAACCCAAAACAACTCATTATTCTCAGGTGAGGAGAGGGAAGGATGAATATACAAGCAAGGAATGAGAGTAGGCCATTCAGCCCTTTGAGGCTGCTCTGCTATTCAATAAGACCATGGCTGATCTGATTTTAACCTCAACTCTACATTCCTGCATATTCCACTTATTCTTTCATCCCCTTGGTAATCAAGAATCCATGTACCTCTGCCTTTAGATTCTGGACCCATTGCCTTCTGAGGAAGGGAATTCCAAAAACTCTCAACTCTCAGAGGAAAAAAAGTTCCCTCATTTCTGCTTTAAACAGGCACCTCTTCCTTCCGACATCCACCAAGTCAAGTCCCCTCAGCATATTGTATATTTCAATTAAGTCAGCTCTGACTCTTCTAAACTCTAGAGAAGACAAAGTGGAAGATTTAAAACGAAGTATGAAATTTTGAACATTTTATAAATTAAATACAGTCTGTATTTTATAAGTGACGTTATAATCTACATTATTCACTAAAATCCTCCACTTTGTGGTAGTATTCCTTAAGATACAGTCCCCATCTTTTACTCTTATGGACAACAGTCTATAATCGGAAAAACTGAAGTGTGTGCTACTTCGACCTAAATCAACTATAAAGCCACCTGTTACATATAAAATGTTGGTTATTGTGAGCATTTCAACTGGCAATTAAGCACTGTTAGATATATTCAACTGAGGAGTTAAGTGCCTAATTGGGTTTAATTGCTGTCTGAGACTTGAGAAAGACAACACTAATGACACTCAATCATTCTCTTTGCCATCAATGATTAGAGGTCTTCTGTAAGAATTAATTTGGATGTTGGGTCATGCTTGAGGTCGATTTGAATCCAGGGTACAGTTGCTTACAAGGTATTTCTTATAATTTTCTGGGCTGATGAAGCACAGAACTTAAATTTAGATTTGGAAAGCAAATATTTCACTAGCTTATGTTGAGTTTATCTGGGCTCTTTACATTTTTAATGTCCATTGATTTATTGGAAAGTCACATTAATGTGAACACATCTGCTATAAACAGGGAAGGCTGCATAATGACAGACTGGAAATGGCAATAAATGAGGAAATGACAATAAATGAGGAAATGTGGGCATTATAAGGAAGCATCGCAAAATTTCCTCCATTGATTTTTTATCATGCATTTTATTCCTTCCATTTTCTCTCTTTTTTGCTCTCCAAGCTATATTTTCATTGAAGGCACTGATTTCTCAATGCAATACAACTTTACTATCGTTTGCCATTAGTAGGTGCCTCACCCTAGCACCACTGTTAATGTTTCAGTGCAGATAGTGAGCATTACTGTGAGCCAATCCTGTCCTCACTTGGTTTCCTCGGGCACACAATAAATTAATTGCAATAAGTGCAGATGACAGATTTTCATTTTCTTAAATGTGGAACAATGAACAGCTAAAGCTGAATTTATCTTATGGGACCTGAGATTTAATCAGCACAATTTAGCTATTAAGCTGACTCTTCAGATTGATAACATTAGGAACTTCCTGACCGTTTACTCATTTTAGAGAGTTCTGTTTGGAGATAGCCTGGATACTTTGCGATTCAATTCAATTGAGTGATAACATGTCAACTAGAACTATTTACGGATATACAAACATGCACTTTTTATTTAGCTTTACTCAACTCTTGCAAGATTTTTTTCCTTCTCTCTCCTCCTTTGATGCTTGTTGCAACTCTTCCCTGCTTCATCTAACTCTTCCCTTGTTTAAAAGGTTCACTGTATCCTTATATTTAATTTCCTCACAGTCATCAAAACTTTCACATTTCCTATTAAATTATATGTAAATTTAAAAAGTCAATCATTAAGCAGGAAGTCATTTAAAAAAAATGTTGTTCTGAATCAACAATCTTCCAGGTCGTCCTTTTAGAAGGTTAGTTCATAAATAGGTTTTGAATGTTTCTACATGTAATTCTGCAGCTTGCTCAGCTGTAAAGACATGCCCATGTTTTTACTCACTACACCAAAAGGTTGAACAGAGCATTGATTTTTTCTGGTCATCTGCTTGGCTGTGGGGTTTAAATCATAAACTACTAAATTTGTAATGTTTGAAAGTGGAGTCACAGGTAGATAGGATAGTAAAGAAGGCATTCTGTATGCTTGCTTTTATCGGACAGTGCACTGAGTATAGGAGTTGGGAGGTCATGTTGTGACTGTACAGGGCATTGGTTAGGCCACTTTTGGAATATTGTGCGCAATTCTGGTTACCCTGCTATAGGAAGGATGTTGTGAAACTTGAAAGGGTCCAGAAAACATTTACAAGGATGTTGCCAAGGTTGGAGGGTTTGAGCTATAGGGAGAGGCTGAATAGGCTGGAGCTATTTTACCTGGAGTTTCGAAGGCTGAGGGGTGACCTTATAGAAGCTTATAAAATCATAAGGGGCATGGAAAAGGTAAATAGACAAGTCTTTGCCTTATGATGGGGGAGTCAAAAACTACAGGGCATAGGTTTAAGATGAGAAGAGAAAGACTTAAAAGGGACCAAAGGGGCAACTTTTTCACACAGAGTGTGGTGCGTGTATGGAATGAGCTGCCAGAGGAAGTGGTGGAGGCTGGTACAATTACAACATTTAAAAGGCATCTGGATGGATAAATTAATAGGAAGGGTTTAGAGAGAGTTGGATAAAATACTGACAAATGGGGCTAGGTTTATATAGGATATCTGGTCGGCATGCACGTGTTGGACCGAAGGATCTGTTTCCGTGTTGTGCATCTCTATGACTCTAACCTGTGGCAACTTGGATCCAAGTTCCTTCATATTCACATACAAATGTTTTAAGAATTGAAAGTGGAATATTTTGTGACTGGCAGACAGGAAAGTGAATTAATTACTTGCTTTTCCAGCTGTTACTATATTGTAATCTCAAATGATTTTCATCCTGCCAAGACAAATATTGACTGAGAAGAACTTACAATCTTCTTCAAATATGTACTGGAAAAAAAAACACTTCGTAAATATATTGCCAATTTCTAAGCAAATATGTTCAACTTTTCATATTCCAAAGGGGAAGTCTCCTTCTTTGATGATTCTTGAATTGCTAGGTTCATGTAACCTGTTATTACCAGATCCAATGTTTCAAAACCTATGCTGCTCGATTAGTTTCTGTGCCTTTGGCCCCATGAAATAAGTTTCTTCTCATGTTACTTCTTTCACCAGTGAACAGCAACAAATAAACTTCTTCCTTATTGTGAAAGACAAGAGTGGGAGAGTTTCTACTCAATTAGTACCTAAAAACAGGTGATTTGAAGGTAAGCAGAGAGAATAGCGAAGGAAGTCCTCCTGCTGAATCGCTGCCTCTTTAATCAGTGCTTCAAACAGCAACAGGATTAGGATTTCAACTATATTTCCTTATTCACGGTGCTGATGGAGGGACGAACAATAAAGGGAGGGCATTTTGAGCCTTGACTGGCAGAAAGAGCATGGATTATTATAGCTCTGAGATAGGAGAGCTGGGAAATCTTCTTTGTCTGAGTCCTTACCTCACCTGTTGCCTGGCAACAAGGTTCTTTCAGTGCTTAATTAAGAACTCCTGCAATTCATTTATTGGGAGGCTCTGTCCTACATCAGATACTGCTGAGTGGACATTGCAATACTGCACCACAGAACTAATGGACTGCCAATGGAGAACGCCAATATCTCAGGAATTCTTCTCGGTATACCCAGGAAATGGATCAATGTCACAGCAGGGTCAGACCTGGGGGCAGAACTCCCACTAACCCCAACTTAATTCAGGCAGCATTCCAATATCAAGGAAAATATTTCACCCTCCACAACATCTGCCACCTTCTTACAATGAGACCAATGTTAATAAAGTTAACCGCTCCATGGTAAATCAGGAATGAGTATGATGATCAATTAAAATCAATAGATATTCTTGAATTAAGCACAAGATTATTCTTTTAAGGCAGAAAATTTCATGGTAAAGTCATTACTAAATTCACCACAATGAGCAACGAAGCCAACAATGGCTTTTTGATCCCCTTCAGATTGGAAGCACTTTCTTTTTTACAAGTTAGAAGAAAAGTGAGTGAATTTGTTCTTACTGGCTCTGATGATTTAGAAGAAGGTAATAAGATAGACAATATGCAGATAATCTGGAAAATTGCCCCTAGGAACAAGCCATAACGCAGGACGTTGTCAAAAAAGGTCGGTTCTGGTATTTCTGGAGGAGAGAGATCGAATTCTGTAGCCATTCTTCTGCTGTACTTCTGTTTGTCTTTCTGGATGCCCTTCACAAACACTTCTAATGCAGTTTTATTTTGCCAAGCTATGTATCTAAGGGGGAAAAGTCAGAATACAGAGAGGCACATGATCAGTGTGTAACCTAACAACATTTATAGATTTCATTGCCAGTTTTCACTTAAAATTCACTGAATCAATATATACTGACTTCATTTGATGTATATATCTTCCATTAGTGATCCCTGGGCCCTAACGACATTCAGTCAACTGTCGTCTGCCTGTTGCGAGATTTCATTTCTTCCAATGAATAGCTCATGATTTTTTGTTTTTGCATTTCAATAAAAGGAACACATTTTTTGTAAATCTTTAACTTACTGCTAAATGTCAGAGCAGGAACTTTTAGGAGTCCATAAATATTTACACACAGGGTCATACAACAGGAAACAGACCCTTCGGTCCAACTCGTCTGCTCTGACCAGACATCCTAATATGACCTAATGCCATTTGCCAGCATTTGGCCCATATCCCTCTAAACCCTTCCTATTCATATACCCATCCAGATGCCTTTTAAGTCTTATAATTGCATCTGTCTCCACCACTTCCTCTGGCAGCTCCATACACACAACACTGTCTGCTTGAAAAAGTTACCCCTCGGGTCCTTTTTAAATCTTTCCTCTCTCACCTTAAACCTATGCCCTCTAGTTTTGGACTGCACACCCCACCCACCCCATCTGAGGAAATCATGCCCCTCATGATTTTATTAAACTCTATAAGATCACCCCTCAGCCTCTGACGCCCCAGGGGAAAAAAGCCCCAGCCTACTCAACCTCTCCCTATAACTCAAAAACCCTCCTGTCCCAGCAACATCCTTGTAAATCTTTTCTGCAGCTTCTCAATTTTGACATCATCCTTTCTATATAAGTACGAATAGAATTGTACACTATATTCTATAAGTGGTCTCACCAATGTCCTGTATAGCTGCAACATGACATTCCAACTTCTATACTCTGTGTTCTGACCAAGGAAGGCAAGCATGCCAAACGCCTTCTTCAACACCCTGTCTATCTGTGAATTAACTTTCAAGGAACTTTCCACCTGTACCCCTGGATCTCTTTGTTTATTAACACTCCACAGAGCCCTACCACTAACTGTATAAGTCCTGCCCTGGTTTGCCTTACCAAAATGCAACACCTCACATTTACATAAATTAAATTCCATCTGCCACCCTGCAGCCCATTGGTCCATCTGATCAAAGTCCTGTTGCATTCTGAGATAATTTTGTTCACTGTCTATTACACCACCTATTTTGGTGAGTTCTGCAAGCTTACTAACCATACCTTTTAAATAAATGATTTGGATGTGAATATCGGTAACAAACAGCACTGACTCCTGTGGCACACCACTGTCACAGGCCTCCAGTCCAAAAAGCAACCCTCTACCACCACCTTCTGTCTCCTACCTTCAGCCAATTTTGTATCCAGTTGGCTAGCTCCCTGGATCCCATTTGATCTAACATTACAGATCGGCCTACCAAATAGAACCTTGTTGAATGCTTTGCTGAAGTCCATACAGACAATGTCGACCACTCTGCCTTCATCACATCCCTCAAGGGTACATTATTCCTTACAAAAGTAAAGTTTGAAAAGCAGCATTCATTTTAGATTTCTATCTTGTCTCTTTTTATGAACAAATTTGCAACTTAGCTGTCCAAATGGATTTAAAAAAGGCATTGGTCGCAAAAATCCATGGTTACAATCAGCGCTCCTAATGGAAGACACACCAATTCAGCAGTATGCTTTCAGCAGTATCATTAACCCTGTTTATTCAGGTATCTGAAACAGCAGTAAATGGTTAATTTGATTCACAAAGATAATGCCATTTGTTTCTGAATACCAGAAATACTTCATTCATTTGCAAATTGAGGAAACCAGAGATGTAGTAGTAACACTACTGAACTAGTAATCTGGAAACATAGGCTAATGTCTTTGGGACATTGGTTCGAAACTCACCATGGCAAATGGTGAAGTTTAAATTAAAAGGAAAACTGGAATAAGAAGGTAGCCTAATGTCCTTTGTGTCTTTCGAGAAGAAAATCTGCCATCCTTACCTGGTCTGACTGATGTGAGACCCCAGACTCACAGCAATGTGGTTAACTCTGAACTGCTCTTTGGGTAATTAAAGTTGGGCAATAAGTATTGACACCCACATCCCATGAACTTTTTAAACATTCAGTTGTTAGAAGTGGTAATAAATTTCTCAGTAACCAACACAAGGGAATTGAATGACAAAATTTCACATCTTAGGAATTCTACTATGAAAAACAAATTAAAGTCAACATCAACTAAACAATTCTTAACAGGCAACCAGTACACTAAACAACAAAAAAGATATTGTCCCCATTAACTAACACAACCAAGGACATTTATACATTGCACCCTCAGAAGACATGTAGTCTTTTGTATAAAGTTCCAAGCTCCTTCCAATTTTAATAGTATCTTCTCAC
Source organism: Ginglymostoma cirratum (assembly GCA_024137785.1). Classification (NCBI taxonomy): domain Eukaryota; kingdom Metazoa; phylum Chordata; class Chondrichthyes; order Orectolobiformes; family Ginglymostomatidae; genus Ginglymostoma; species Ginglymostoma cirratum. The sequence goes on from JAHRHZ010000088.1 coordinate 11,750,450, forward strand.
CCAGAGTGAACCTTCCAGGATCTTTTTTAAATAAAATCCCTTCATGCAACTTCTCAGCATAATCAAATGGTCTTTCAGTTGTAAGTCACTGGCAACTCCTCAGTTTTTTAATCTTCAAAGCGATTACATCCTCAGCAAAACACAGTATGGTAGATAACTCAAAAAAAGTCCTTCCTCCAGCTTGCAGCACCAGATATGGGTGAGTCTTTTTTCCAGATCTCTCTGGTTGATTGACTCAGATATGACTGACTCCCTTTGGTGATCAGTGCAATAACTAGATGTGCTCTGGAGGCAGTAGAATGGACTGTCCTTGAAGCTCTATGGTCAGCTTGTTTTAAACTAATGTATAACAGCTGTATGGAATTGGATATGGAAATAATGACCTGTCACCATATGATATAATGTTTTTCCTTTCCCTGCAGATGTACATTTCTTTATTTCGTGTTTCATTTTTTAGATTTATTTTCCAAGCAAGCTTTGCAGTGCTTCCTTGCTGGGATGCAGGTGTGGAGTATTCAGTTTTAATAACCTTGTAAAGAAACTTGCACCAGTGTTACCTTGATCCCCAACTACATGGTCGCATATCATTGAACTCAGGAGTCTCATTTGAAATTATGAGGAAACAGTGCCACACCACAGAGCTCACACTGTGATAATCAAAACCAGCATATGAGAAGGATAATTTCTGGACTAGAGTCATAGAATCATAGAGTTGTACAGCACAGAAACTCTTTGATCTAACTCATATGTGCCAACCAGATATCCTAAATTAATCTAGTCCCATTTGCCAGCATTTGACCCATATCCCTCTAAACCCTTCCTACTTATGTGCCCATCCAGATGCTATTTTAAAGTTGTAATTGTACCAGGCTCCACCACTTCCTCTGGTAGCTCATTCCATATACCTATCACCCTCTGTATGAAAAAGTGCCCCTTTAATATCATTCCTCTCTCCCCATAAACCTCTGCCCTTTGGTTTTGGACTCTGCTGCCCTGGGAAAAAGACCTTAACTATTCACCTTATCCATGCCTCTCATGATTTTATAAACCTCTAAAAGATCATCCCTCATCCTCCGAAGTTCCAGGGAAATTAGCCCGCTTGTTCAGCCTCTTCCTATAGCTCAAACCCTCCAACCCCGGCAACATCCTTATAAATCTTTTTTGAACCCTTTTAAGTTTAGCAACATCTTTCCTAGAGCAGGGAGACAAGAACTGAATGCAGTGTTCCATAACGGTGATCAGCCTCAACATGACATCCCAATTCCTGAACTCAATTTACTGACCAATAAAGGCAAGCTTACCTAATGCCTTCTTCACTACCCTACCTGCAACTCCACCTTCAAGAAACTATGAACCTGCACCCCTGGGTTTCTTTGTTCGGCCACACTCCCTAAGTCCCTACCATTAAGTGTATAAGCCTTGCCCCAATCTACCTTTCCAAAATGCAACAGGTCACATTCATCTAAATTAAGTTCCATCTGCCACTCCTGCAGAACAGTCTAGTTGCCCTTATAAAATTAAACATTTCCTTGCACATCATATCAGTCTTGCTAGCGAACAGATATTTTCTAATCAACCTGTTAGAGTTGTTATTACACATATCTAGAGCAAGTGATACTTGAACCCATGTCTCCTGGCCCAGACGAAGGGACACTACAACTGTGCTCCATTTGTACCCTTGTTGGCCATAGAAGGGACAATCATTTCTCCCAGTTGGGGCATGTTTAAGCAATTAAAAGTGTGCATTTTAATTAATTGAAAACTAACTTACATTTTGACTTCCAGAAATTGGAAGTACAATTATTATAAAGTGCTCACCACATCTCAAGTCATTTACTGTGTAACTAAATGCAAATACTGCTGTATAAATGACACCAATTACAATCCTCTCATTTTTGACGGCAGTAGATAAGCCGAATAAGTCACCTATAGCAGGAGTTCAATATGAATTTTTCCTCCGAGAAATCTTTCGGATTCACAACTTTGATACAAAATTAATGAGTGATTGATGCTGTACTTTTTAGATGTTTCGATCAAATTGTACTTTAGGGAACTATGGTTGTTCAGGAGCTGAGCACCAGCAGATGAGCAGGTTTGCTTGCCAAGACACTGTGCAAGCTGGAAAGCAATAGAAAGTTCAAATTGACAATAGTGAATTATTTGTATTCCTTTCACGATATAACCAGCATGACACTGCTTTTCATTTGTATGTTGGGATTACTTGCAAGTCTACAGACCAATGAACATAATAACAAAAGAGCAGGATGAACAGTTCCCATCCAAGTGTCGCACCATCTCTCTTGATACATCAATAATCTGAAGTGACATAGAAAGAAGAACATTGTGTATCAAAAGTGGAACCAAGTGATAATAAAAAAAAAGCTAGATAAAATGTGCTAGAAAGAGAGAAATCCAGTAGTGAATGGGGCAACGATATTTAATGTACCCTCAGTAAGTTGAAAATGGTTTTGGAGAAAATGGAAACATTTACCAAACAAGTATGAAAGGTGTATTGTTTTTCATGAAAGTTAATACCTAATAAATTTGCAGCATTTCCTTTAAAAGTTCACTGATTTCCTCCATTTGCCAGGTCTTATAGTTTTATTCAAACAATATTTAGAAGAAAAACAAAGTTGAAGGAACTCCCAGGAAAAGTAACTGCGAAATAGCAATAAATACATTAAAGTTAAATGTAAGTCACAAAATGACAAGTCCTGAGAAAACAAACATTTAAGAAAAATTGTAGCAGGGATTAAAGTATCTTTAACGACTAATACAAATTGCTACAGATGCTGGAAAGTTGATATAAAAAATATAAAATTCAAGAAATACCCACTGGATCTGCCAACATCTGTGGAAAGAGAAACAGTGTTAACATTTCATGTAAAATAAATAGCTCTGGTAAAAGGCCACAGACTGGAAAAAATAACTCGAATACTTTGACCCTGTATGCTGCCACGTTTGCTGAGTATTTCCAATATTTTCGGTTATTTGAAATAACTGCAACCTTGCTAAGCAAAGCTTGCCTCAGGCCTTTTTAAGGTAAATTTCAAGATGATTGCACTGATTTTGTTACCTTTTGTCACCCAGTGGTACCGTTTTGTAAGTATCTTGGTGAATATTATGTTACATTAAAAGTATATAAATGCACGTTGCTCATTATACAATCACAATCAGGTCCTGTGTCTACCAAAGCAATCAAAGATAACTTCAGACTGCTGCATACCGGATAGGTTCAGTAGTTACAGTCCAAGCTTAATCCTGGTTGTTTGCAAAGTTTAAGGGAAATCTTGAATTCTACTACCTTGCAGGAGGCTCTACATATGTGCTGAACTTTATGGTCTATGTAAGGTAATTTTGGAATTCCAAGTAATGACCTGACACTTCACTGTTGTTTAGTATATTGTTAAACTAAAATGATGCCAGACAATTGATAGCAGAACAGAGTTTCACTTCATTTTGTTCCAGCCAGATCAGCTTATAATGGTTCTGAGGAAGGGCCACTCAATCCAAAGTGTAAATTCTGATTTCTCTCCGCAGATGCTGCCAGACCTGCCGAGTTTTTCCAGTAATTTCTATTTTTGTTGCAGCTTATAACTCCACATTTACACTACAGTTCTGGGGTTTATGTGAAGCAGCAACATTGAAATGATTGAGGAGATATACCGTAAGACATGATTATAGATAGCAGTGTCACCATTGGCACGATGACTGGACATCATTTTTCAGACCCACTTTTCAGATCAACAAAAATTTCAGTCCAACATTCAATCTAATGGTTTTTGGCAACCTATATAGATGGTATCAAGGCAGATCTGCAAATATGGGAACAAAAGCTGCAAGTTTGAACATATAAGGGATTTCTAGACTATTGCCATTTATGTCGTTAATGGGTGCCTATAACAGTGGTAGCCCAAGTATATTGTAGAAACATTTCACATACATCCACAATTCATTATAAATCTGCACTGGAAATACAGTGCATTCAATGTACATTGAAATAAAATTTACGACTGACTGGATAATTTTACTAAAGGCTGATATTTACATTTTTACCACTGGCTTGAAATCAAAAGACTTCATTCAAACTTCACGCAGGTTACTGAGGACACAGCACCACACCAACACATGTTTCATTAAAAAACACGAAACTTGTCTGCCTGAAGTTAAATTTTAACCCTTCATATCTTGTAGGTGGCAGCAGCAGAATTAGGCAAATTAACTGCAGGTAATTTCAAAAGGCAACTGTAACTGCACTACTTGGGACAGAAAAAAAGAGTGGGAGAAAAACCAGAAAATTATAGAGCTGTTAGTCTAACATCTATACTGGGCATGTAATTAGAATCTGTAACTGAGGGATAAGCATTAAATAAAATTTGAGCTTATTTGAACAGCCAACACAGGAACATGTGTAGGCCATTCAACTCACTGAATCTGCTCCTTCATTCAATACAATCATGGCTGATCAAACACTTCAATATCTTTTATCCACCTCATCCTTATAACCCTGTATGCCTTTGGTAATCAGAGATATATCAATCTCAACCTTAAACAGATTCAAAGACTGAGCCTCCACTAGCCTCTGTGAACATTTTCCTCATCTTGGAACCAAGTGGCATCTCCCCTATTTTTCAAAATTGCACCCCTGTTCTAGACCCTCCTGCCAGGGGAAGCACCTTACCTGTGTCTATCCTATCTATCCCTTTAAATGTTTTCAAAGTTTTAATGAGGTCATCTCTCATTCTTTGAAACTCTAGTGAATACAGACCCAGTTTGCCCAGTCTCTCTCCACAGAACAGTCCTGCTATTCCGGGTACAATTCTGGTGAACCTTTGTTACAATCCTCTATGGCATTAATATTTTTCCTAAATGTTTTAAAATCTATATACTGTTGTAATGTCAAGGTCAAGAATCTAACTGAATTTTCTGGGGAAAAAGTCTGAAGTGTAGACAGGTGAATACCAATGAATGTGATTTACGTACACTTCCAGTTGACAATTGATATAGTTCTTCAAAAAGAATCAGGTAAAATTGAAGTTCATGAAATTAAGCAAATGTTTTTAGCCTGGGTAGGTGTGTGACTAAACTGTACAAGCGTATAAAGACAATGAATATGTATGAGAATGGTTAATAGATAATGGGAGGAAGTGGCATAGTGTTTATAAGACCATATGGTATAGGAATGGAATTAGGCCATTTGGCCCATTGAGTCTGCTCCATTATTCAATCATACATGTCTCAACCCCATTCTCTTGCATTCTTCCCAAAAAAGCTGATACCCCCTTCTAAACTAGGATCTCAAAATTGAAGCCAGTTAATCCAGAAGAGAAATTAGGAAACCCTTCTCCACAAAGTTGACAGAAATGTGGAACACTCTCCCATTAAAATCAGCAGATTTTATTGATAATTAGCTCCACAGCTGAAGATGGGAAGAGGCAATGTTTCCACCCTATGATAGGCAGATGTAAATGAAACCCAGTACACAGATAGGATATAGGCCATGTAAGAACTTGTTAGTTTTTGGTGAAGATGTGAATCAGGTTCTCGGATGTTTCAAAGAATCCATTGACATTGGGTGATATTAATTAATTGATTTTAAAGGATGTTGTCAACTGTTTTAGAATGGTATGGGAATGTTATGTCTCAGCTGCTATTTTAGAATTTGTCACAGCAGTGAACACATGAGCAGAGTTTTCAAAGCAGATTGTCATATCTAGGTTGGCTTGAAGCCTCTTCCACAAGACTGAAGCTCTTAAAGATTTAGTTTTTCAGCTTTGCAATCACAGAACATAACTATCTAGAATAGTGAAGATCACTTATTTGTAAAGTCTATTGGCACATTTTATGCAAAAATTCAGCTAGAAGTACAAAAGCCTTATAATGTAGCTATCACGTGGCTCTGCTCTACCAAGTGCCCATTTTCTTGCTTTAAATCGGAGATCAATAGGTTATTGCTAGCCAGCTGCATGAAGAGATATGAAGCCAACTTAGCCAAAGCAGATAAATAAAGTTAAGTTGAACAGGAGCATTGATCTGACTGTATGGCTGAATAGTTTTAAGCAGTAGAAGGGCTGTCTCTCTTTTTCTAAGTATCTAGGTGGGCTAAAACAAAGTGATAAGGGATAAAAGGTACTGCAGATGCTGGAGGATCCGAGATAACAAGCATGGGGCTGGATGAACACAGC
>JAHRHZ010000088.1:11761634-11778856 GCA_024137785.1 Ginglymostoma cirratum
CAGCATCTGCAGTACCTTTTATCTCTGAGTAATTGGAACGGGGTAGGCCATTCAGCCCATTGAGCCAGCCCCACCATTCAACAGGATCATGGCTGATCCAACATTCTTCATTTCCCCGTAACCTTTGATTCCCCTAATGATCAAGAATCTATCTATCTCAGCTTTAAAAAGACTCCAGGACTGTGCCTCTGCAGTGCTCTTTGGCAAGGAGTTCCTAAGACTCACGATTATCTGAGAGAAGAAGTTCCTCCTCATCTCAGTCTTTAAAAAGGACCAAATACCAAACATAATGAAATATAACTGGGAAAAGCCTTCCTACACAAATACACACCTCGACTATTACATTTTGTGTCCTGCCATTGAGCTAGTCTTGGATCCAAAGTGTCACCTCAGTCTTAAATTGGTGTCCCTTTGTTCTGAGACTATGCCCTCTGGACCTCAACTTCTCCCATCTGGGGAAACATTGTCTCAGCATTTAACATGTCAAGCCCTTTAAGAATCCATGTGTTTCAATGAGACCACCTCGCAATCTCCCAAGCTCCAGTGAGTACAGTCTCAACCTGTTTAACCTTGGGCTTTCTCTGAACTGCTTCCAATGGTGTATCTGTCCTTTAATAAGGAGACCCATTGATGAAAACCATGTGTTCTTAAGTAATGAATTATATTGTCTCTCCTAACTGTTGCCAATAATTTGCCTGCCTCTGATGTCAGTTTGACTGACCTGTCCTTATCTAATCTATCCCTTTATAAAATAATGGCACAAAATTAGCAATTCTCCAGCCTGTAGACAGAGTGACCTGGGAAATAACAAACGCAACCTCTAGTGTTTCTCCATAGTTTCTCGTAACAGTCAAAAGGATACATTTCATCTGTGATTGATGACATATCTACTTTCAAAGATGATGAATCCACAAGCATTTCACCTCTTTGCTATACTTATCCAGTCTAATATTTCACATTACTTCCCCTTAACTACAGAGCTTGCAATGTTATCCTTTTTTTGATAATAGATGCAAAGTATTCATTGCAAACCATTTCCATATCTAGCATTCCACTCACATTATAATTTTGGTCTCTAATAGGCACCACTCTTTGCTTGCTTACATCTTGCTCTTGGCATATTTATGAAACATATTTGAGGGTTCTTCAGTGAGTTTATAATTACTAATCCCTGATTTGATAAGTTTGATGTCTGGTTAAAAAGAACAAAAAGGAACATTTTCTTTCCGTGTGAGATCCACTGAGATGCAGTGCCTGACAATATGATGGAGGCAGATTTAATAGTAACATTCAATGACAGAATTGGATAAAACTTGAAAGAGGAAAACAAGAAAGTCATGGAATGGGTTCCCAGGCTGAATATGATTTGCTGTTCCTGCAGCCTTCGGGTGGCATCACTGTGGCATTGCAGGAGGCCCAGGATGGACATGTCATCTGAGGAATGGGAGGGGGAGTTGAAATGGTTCGCGACTGGGAGGTGCAGTTGTTTGTTGCGAACTGAGCACAGGTGTTCTGCAAAGCGGTCCCCAAGCCTCCGCTTGGTTTCCCCGATGTAGAGGAAGCCACAACGGGTACAGCGGATGCAGTATACCACATTGGCAGATGTGCAGGTGAACATCTGCCTGATGTGGAAAGTCTTCTTCAGGCCTGGGATTGGGGTGAGGGAGGAGGTGTGGGGGCAGGTGTAGCACTTCCTGCGGTTGCAGGGAAAAGTGCCGGGTGTGGTGGGGCTGGAGGGGAGTGTGGAGCGGACAAGGGAGTCGCGGAGAGAGTGGTCCCTCCGGAAGGCAGATAAGGGTGGGGAGGGAAAAATGTCTTTGGTGGTGGGGTCTGATTGCAGATGGCAGAAGTGTCGGAGGATGATGCGTTGGATCCGGAGGTTGGTGGGGTGGTATGTGAGGACGAGGGGGATTCTTTTTTGGTTATTATTGTGGGGACGGGGCGTGAGGGATGTGTTCCGGGAAATGCGGGAGACGTGGTCGAGGGCGTTTTCGACCACTGTGGGGGGCATTTTGCGGTCCTTGAAGAATGAGGACATTTGAGATGTACGAGAGTGGAATGTCTCATCCTGGGAGCAGATGCGGTGGAGGCAAAGGAATTGGGAATAGGGGATGGCATTTTTGCAGGAAGGTGGGTGGGAGGAGGTGTATTCCAGGTAGCTGTGGGAGTCAGTGGGCTTGAAATGGACATCGGTTTCTAGGTGGTTACCCGAGATGGAGACAGAGAGGTCCAGGAAGGAGAGAGAAGTGTTGGAGATGGTCCAGGTGAACTTCAGGTTGGGGTGGAAGGTGTTGGTGAAGTGGATGAACTGTTCGAGCTCCTCGTGGGAGCACGAGGCGGGGGTATCAATGTAGATTTCACAAGCTTCAAAATCTCCCCTCCCCCAACCGCATCCCAAGACCAGCCCAGCTCATCTCCACCTCCCTAACCTGTTTTTCCTCTCACCTATCCCTCCTCCCACCTCAAGCCACACCCCCATCTCCTATCTACTAACATCATCCCGCCCCCTCGACCTGTCCGTCCTCCCTGGACTGACCTATCTCCTCCCTACCCCGCTACCTACACTCACCTTTACTGGCTCCATCCCCGCCTCTTCGACTTGTCTGCCTCCTCTCCACCTATCCATCTTCTCTATCCATCCTCTATCCGCCTCCCCCCTCTCCCTATTTATTTCAGAACCCTCTTGCCCTCCCCCATTTCTGATGTAGGGTCTAGGCCCGAAACGTCAAGTTTTCCTGCTCCTATGATGCTGCTTGACCTGCTGTGTTCATCCAGCCCCACGCTTGTTATCTCTAGTCATGGAATAGCAGTTGGGAGCAGGTTTAACTGCATAGCTCTATCACTGACATAACACAGGAATGATTCGTTGAATATTTGCCTTTGTGCTGCATCATTCTATGAAATACATCCTGGTCCTTCATGGTCTTAAACATTTTATTTATTTCACTACATTCATTCTTAATTTCCTATGGTGCTTTTACACTATAATGATTCTCAACTAGACTTAACACCAAAATGAAACACTAGTTCCTGACATATAAAAAAAATACTGTGGTTGCCACATAGCCTGCCATTACACACCCCCTGTTGTTAGTCACTAACAGTCCCCATTAACAACTACTCACCCTCCCAGCCTGATCGTTAGCAACTCCTTTGTCTGTCCAACTGTTTTTCTCTCTTTGGGCTCTATCCTATTGTTTACTCCCTACCCCACCCACCTCCCTATTGTCTGCATATGAACTGACTTTTTCCCAGCCACCATCAATTCCGAGGAAGGGTCACTGGACCCGAAACATTAACTCTGTTTTCTCCTTCACAGATGCTGCCAGATCTGCTGTGCTTTTCCAGCAACTTTGTATTTGTTCTTGATAAGGTTGACAAGTTATGCTGCAGCTTCATAGAACTTTAGTTCAGCCAATCTTGGAATATTGCGTACAATTCTGGTCACCAAACTACCAGAAGGATGTGGATCCTTCAGAGAGGCTACAGAAAAGATTTATGAGGCTGTTGCCTGGTATGGGGGATTTTAGCAATGAAGAAAGGTTGGAAAGACTGGGTTTGTTTTCATTGGAACATAGGAGGTTGAGAGCTGACCTGATAGAAGTATATAGATTGTAAATGGCATGGATAGAGTGGAAATGTATGTGGCTTTTTCCCGGGGTGGAGGAGTCAAGTACTAGGGGGCACGGGTTCAAGGTGGGGGGTGGTGGGGAGGGGACATTTAAAAGAGATGCGCGAGGCACCTTGTTCACACAAAGAGTGGCGAGTGCCTGGAACATGCTGTCAGAGGAGGTGGCGGAAGCAGACACAATAGCAGCATTCAAGATACACCTGGCTGAATACATGAATAGGAGGGGAATAGATGGATACAGATCCTGTAAGTGAAGACAGTTTTAGTATGGAAGGGCAAAATGTGTCAGCGCAGTCTTGGAGAGTGGAAGGGCCTGTTCCTGTGCTGTGTTGTTCTTTGTTCTTTGTTCTGATTTAGAACTCCTCCACACTAGGGAAAAGACCCTTTTCATTCACCTTATTTGTGCCCCTCATGATTTTATAAACCCCTAAAGGTCTCTCAACTTGCTTGAAGTTTTTGCAGTTCATGTTTTATCCTCAATGTTGGTCTGAAAGTTTTAATCAAGTTTTATTTTCAAAGTCCAAGATTTGGGTTTTTTGAGAATCCAATTTCTCCCACTTATACATATAAGAAGGGGTGAGAGTAGTCATATGTAGCATTAAGGTCTGTATTTTTGGGCGAAAGGATAACTCTTCCAACGTTAAGGCAATCAAGTAATTTGTGTCGTTAAAACTTACCACAGCAATTACTGTGATCTTTGATGTTACCCACAACTATAAAAGCTTATTGCGTTTTCCATATTACTGTAACATACGTCTTGTTCTTTACATAGGTGAAATACTGAAATATTTGCCCGGTCTAATCCTTACTTTGATTACCTAACAAATACAAAAAAAGGAAACCAATTTTCTGTCCTGTGTAAATCTAATTTAACAACCTGTGCTCATTATAGTCAGGAACAGCCGGTACTTCGGAAGCTAAAAGAGAATAGGTAGTTGAATTATCAGATGTAACCGAAAGTTGAGCAAGAACAGGTGACATTGTGTTAAGTTCAGAAGCTACGTATATTGAAATTGCATTCTGCTACCAGGACATTGTCGACTTGAAACTTTCTTGCTAATATTTACATTAGATTATGCAGACCCTATTGTACACTAATCCACCAAAGAGCAGAAAAGGGATGCTTAATGAATAATGTAAATTTCCAAATATAATGTACCAAATCTACAATCATAATGATTCTAGCAGGTGTCTTCCTTTGCAAGTTTATCGCCATTGTAGAAATGTATCCACAGTTGATTAACTGCATTTTAAATTCAGAGTCAAGACTCGAACCATCTCACAAGAAGTATGCCAAGACTCTTCCCACAGGATAGTTTCAGCCTGTCAAACCTTCAGACTGTCAAACCATTGTACTGTGTCCACCGAGTGAACAGTGAATCCACTGGCCCTTAAAAGTTATTGAAGGTTAACTTCAGCATTCTCCATTGTAATGTCAAAGAATATGGCAACACTCAGCAAGAGATCAAATCACCTTATTTAGATCATGAATGGATTGCAGCTTAGCCCAGATCCCAGAGGTTAGAGTTTTAATGTATCTGGGCAATTCACTCATTCTGCTTGAGACATATGTTTAAAAAAAACACATTTGTTGGGATGGGGTTAAATTGGGACACAGACTATTGCCAACACGTATCAAATCAATGTGAAGAATCCATTACTGCAGCAGAGTCCTGTTAGCCCAGATCAGACTAGTATAAAAAAAACTGTAGTTTTTTTTCACTGAAGTATTCAATTGGCCAGGCTTCATAGTAAATGTTCAGTTCACTCTGACTTGGCACTATGCTGTAGTTATGTTGAAGCTCTGTATATAGATGCTGATATGTAAAATTTCCAAGTTTGTCCTTAAAACCTGCATTGAGGTCACACTTTTCACGATGACCAGATGCCTCAAGGGGCTTTACAGCCAATGAAGTACTTTTAATACAAAATGAGAAAGTGCTGTATTGGACTGGTAACCTCAATTCTGTTTCTTCATCCACAGACGCCACCAGATCTGCTGAATTTCTCCAACACTTTCTGTCTTCATTTCAGATTTATAGAATCCGCAATATTTTGATTTCATTTCATAAGTACTTTTGAAGCTTTGTCAGTAGTCATTGGTGTATTATAGGAAACAGCAGCCAATTTACACACAGCCAGCTCCCACAAACAGCAATATAGTAAAAATCAAATAAACTGCTTTTGAGATCTTGACTGAGGGATAAATATTAGCCAAGCAACCAGGGTTAATATCACTACTTTATAGTGACTTAGAATCTTTTACATTCACCCAAGTAGGCAGTTTGACATCTTAAACTCAAAACAGCACTTCAAACAGTGCAGCTTTTCCTCAGTGTTGTCAGCTTTCATTTTCACACTAAGCTTTGAAGTGGGACTTTAACCCAGAATCTTGTGGCTCAGAGATGAGTGCTACCAGCTGAACCCCCATAGTTGACATGAGATAAAGTGTCAGAATAAATTTTTCTGCGTTCCAATAAGCTTTCAGCTGTCCAGCAGAATGCTTAAACATTTTTAAAATTCAAATTCACTGTCCTGAAGTTATAATACTTTGTTGTGAACTCAATGCACTTTTGGGTGGCCTCTTGGAGATATTCTTGCACCCTTTGGCTTCAGCACATCAAATTCAATATACTTATTCCCAACACAAAAATCAGTCAGAAAGAGACAGGACAAACATGAAAGCAAAATCTTTGTGAACACAATTAGGTTCAACTACTCTAATGTTTACTGAGATAGAATTGGTGTGAAAAAGCATCGAGGGAGAAAGAAATAAGCCAACAAGAAAGAGGAAGATCTGGAATTTGGTTTAGGCAACTGGAAAGGGGCATCAGTTAGAGAGCATTTGCTGGATGTAATCACAATGCAGTTACAGTTAGAATAGTTACACAAAGGCAGGCTCAGAAAAAAGTTCTCAAGGGGGATAAAGAACTACATGAATGTGTTTTTAAAAGTTTATTCATGGGATGTGGGTGTTGCTGGCTGGGTCAACATTTATTGCTCATTCCTAATTAACCTTGAGAAGGTGGTATTGAGATAACAAGGTGTAGAGCTGGATGAATACAGCAGGCCAAGCAGCATCAGAGGAGCAGGAAATCTGATGTTTCAGGTCTAGACCCTTCTTCAGAAAAAAGCCAAGGTGGTATTGAGCTGCCTTCTTGAATTGCCATGGAGTAAGTATACCCATGGGGCTGCTAGGAAAGGAGCTCCAAGATGTTGATTTTGATTTTATTGTCATGTGTACCAAAATACAGTGAAAAGCTTTGTTTATGAGTGGTACAGGCAGATCACAGCAAGCAAAGATGTACAGATTAAAAAGACTTGGAGGCATACGGGTTACATTGTAGGTTACATTATTTGAGGCTAGAGTCCATTTAATAGTTGGCCAGAAAGAAGCTGTTCCTGAACCTGCTTATGCATGTGTTCAGGCTTCTGTATCTTGTGCCTGATGGAAGAGGTTGTAGGAGGTTATTACCAGGATGTGATGGGTATTTGATGATGTTGGCAGCCTTTCCATAGCAGTGGGCTGTGTAAATAGAGTCCATGGATAGAAGGTTGGCTTCTGTGATGGTCTGGGCTGTGCACACCACCTTCTGTAGTTTCTTATGGTCCTGGGCAGAGCAGTTGCCATACCAGGCTGTGACACACCCGGACAGAATGCTTTCAATATGTGCGTCTGTAGAAGTTAGTGAGGGACCTTACGGACACGCCAAATTTCCTGAGCTACCTGAGGAAGAAGAGGCGTTGTTGTGCCTTCTTGACTGTTGCATTTACATGGGAAGTCCAGGACAGATTTTTGGTTATCTTCACTCCAAGGAACTTGATGGTCTCCACCCGCTCAACCTCAGTTCCATTGATGTAGATGGGGACGTGTTCTCCTCCTTTCTTTCTGAAGTCGATGAATAGTTCTTTAGTTTTGCCAACATTGAGAGACGGATTGTTTTCATTGCATCACGTCACCAAGCCCTCTATCTCCCTTCTGTATTTTGACTTATTGTTGTTAGATATCTGTCCGACTACAGGTGATGTCATCAGTGAACTCGTAGACCCAGCAACATTGAAGAAATGGTGAAGTAGTTCCAAGTCAAGGTAGTGTCTAGCTTGAAGATGAATCCTCAGGCAGCTATCTACTGCTCTTGTCATTCCAAGTGATAGGTGTAACAGGTTTGGAAGGTGCTATTGAAGGAGCCTTGATTGCAGTACTAGATCAGTGGGAGGCGTTCAAGGAAGAGATAGTGAGGGTTCAGAGCAAGTATGTTCCCTTAACTTAACTTAAGCCTTAGAAACCTGGTAACATTCTAATGATCTTCTTTGCTTCCAATGGCAATGTTTACATTCTGAAGTGCACAAAATTTCCACAATTAGATTTCAAAATGAATGTATACTTCTAATCATTTTATGTCACCATGAAAGTAATAGCAAGACTGCAAATGTCTATACACTGCAATCCCCAGGACTGACTGTCATCTAGCAACCTTGCTGTCTTGGAAGGAAAACACTAATTGATGAGTGACCACAACTCTGACTGATCTTTCTGCAGCTCCTTGACTGATTTATTGTTAACTCCCTGACTAGTTGCTCTGGAATGATCCGGGATTGAGATTGGCCACTGCTATTGACTGACTGTGGTGGGGCCCCTGACTGTGGGCTACTTATTCTTTGGGACATAGCCATTTGGTTGATGCACATTCATTGTGTTTGCCACAAAAGCTGTTGGCATGTACAGTAGGTGCACCTTTAATGTAGCACAGTGCCATATAGCAACATATCCACCCTCTAGCAAACCATGACAATCTGCCTGACTTTGCATCTGTGCTAAGGCAAAACAAAAGTACTGTGAACCTGTAAGTTCTGAATCAGACAACAAACTGTACAAGAACAAAAACAAAGTTGCTGGAAAAGCTCAGCAGCTTTGGCAGCATCTGTGAAGGAAAAAAACAGAGTTAACGTTTCAGGTCCGGTGACCCTTCCTCAGAACTGGTGACTGAGTACCGGGCCCGAAATGTTAACTCTGTTTTTGACTTCACAGATGCTGCCAGACGTGCTGAGCTTTTCCAGCAACTTTGTTTTTATTCCTGATTTACAGCATCTGCAGTTCTTTTGGTTTTTAAATTGTACAAGAAGGCAAGGCAAGGCAAGGCAGATATGTTGTGAGCATCCAAGTAGGCACAAAGTGAGACAGCAGTAAGAAAGCAAACAAAGACCCCTAATATGCAGCCCACTCTGATACAATGTGCCATCTGCTTATGGGGCTTATAACCTGAACAAGTGAGAGGGTATCCTATCCCAGTGACCATCAAAAATATCGCTGCTGTAACTTTTTATATGTGGGTTTTCGCAGTTCCCAACTCATAGATGTATCAAGGCTATTACCTTTGTAATTTGCAACAGGTATACCACTTTGTTTCATACATGAGGTCAGCGATAGAGCTGCTGTGGGTTTTGCCGTCATAGCTGGCTCCACCCAGGTGTAGGGTACTGTAGACTGTATAAAAGTTACATTGGGAACATCCTTTATAATGTAGCTGACCATCAACTGAAAAGGGTTCCATTCTATCAACATGTATGTGGTAAGTGGTACCACATCTTAAAGGACTGCATCAGGGAACTTAAGAGTTGGCTTGGTATCTATATGCTTGAGAACTCTGAGGTTCCTACCTCATTTCAAAAGCCAGATGTCTTTCAAAGGTGGCCACTGTGTGACAAGGGTTACTGTCTGCTACCATGGCTGATGACTTTATTATCCAACTCCTGACAGAAGCCAAATGTAGATACAATGCACTCCATGCTTCAAACAGGGCAATTATGGAGCAGACAATAGGACTCTTGAAGATGATGTTCGAAAGGTTGAATCAGTCTGCAGATCCTTGAAGTACAGTCCAGACAGAGTATACTGCATTATCCTTGCATACTGTGCTCTGTACAACTTGAGCAGGCAAAGAAGGCATGTGATAGATGCTGGAGCTGGAGACCAGCAGCAGTTTTCTAAGGTGGACAACAAGCACACTGCGTAGAAGGAACATCATCTTCAGCATGATAGAATATTTCAGCATTAGATGCAACAAGCCATACGGGGCTTAATTGACAGCCAATTCCAATCAACATAAGCTGATTGCAGTGATCACTAATTGACTGTAAATCTATTGTTGCTTAAAAGATTAGCAGCTCCATTTATTCCCAAAAGTAAATGCAGCCTTTATGGTTTGCTTTTTCTATTTTTTCTATTAGTCAATAAATTTAATGTTTTCAACTGTTTGAAGGCTTTCCAACATGTGATGGTCCCATATTGAACAATGACAGGATGTTATGCTACATTGCAATTTAGAGAAAGAGTAGTTTTCCCTTTCACAGGATTGTAAGATGCTGCGTTACTAAGGGCTGGTAGCTGGTGTGACTTGAATCTTATAGGTGTAGTCACAACACAGTCAATCAGACAGGTGCTAGTGTAAAAGAGCAATACATGTACAAATGTGATCATCTATTTCCACTGAAGTGTCACTCATGACTCCCCAGAAGCTGCTCTTTCTCATTACCCTTCCGAAAATGTACCGTGAAGGGATATTTGTGACTGGCAGTGATTGACCTCATGCACAGGTGGGTTTTAAATAAGGTATAGGTGTCCCAAAAGGACTTGGCAGTGGCAAGTACATCTGCTGCTGGTTAGTGCCAGATGGCGCAAGAGTGAAGCCATAGAGATAACAAGCATGGGACTGGATGAACACAGCAGGTCAAGCAGCATCATAGGAGCAGGAAAACTTGACGTTTCGGGCCTAAACCCTTCATCAGAAATGGGGGAGGGGAAGAGGGTTCTGAAATAAATAGGGAGAGAGGAGGAGGCGGATAGAGGATGGATAGAGGAGAGGATGGGTGGAGAGGAGGCAGACAAGTCGAAGAGGCGGGGATGGAGCCAGTAAAGGTGAGTGTAGGTAGGGGGGGTAGGGAGGAGATAGGTCAGTCCAGGGAGGACGGACAGGTCAAGGGGGCGGGATGGAGCCAGTAAAGGTGAGTGTAGGTAGGGGGGTAGGGAGGAGATAGGTCAGTCCAGGGAGGACGGACAGGTCAAGGGGGCGGGATGATGTTAGTAGATAGGAGATGGGGGTGTGGCTTGAGGTGAGAGGAAAAACAGGTTAGGGAGGTGGAGATGAGCTGGGCTGGTTTAGGGATGCGGTTGGGGGAGGGGAGATTTTGAAGCTTGTGAAATCCACATTGATGCCATTGGGCTGCAGGGTTCCCAGGCTGAATATGATTTGCTGTTCCTGCAGCCTTCGGGTGCATATAGAGCACTGGTCCATACATAATGAGGTGAGCAGCTAAGAATAGTTTGAGAAACTCACCAGAGCTCACAAAGAGAAAACCTCCATAAGACTCCCCAAAATTGATACTTAGTCAATTTTTGATAATATTCAGCCTATCATCTCTTTCCTCACATTGCCTGCAGTGGTGCTTTCTAAATACAGTGTTTGTTAAGAACAAAGAACAAGGTAGTACAGGAACAGGCCATTTGGCCCTCCAAGCTTGCACCGACACACGTTGCCCTTGCATGTTAAAACTGTCTTCACTTACAGGATCCACATCCCTCTATTCCCTTCCTATTCATGTATTAGTCCAGGTGTTTCTTGAGTACTGCTATTGTTTCTGCTTCCACCACATCCTCTGGCAATGTGTTCCAGGCACTCACCACCCTTTGTGTGAAAAACTTGCCTTGCACTCTTGTGAATTCTGGGAGAATTTTCAAAAGCATGCATAGTTCTAACTCTTGAGTATTGATACAACACATTCTCTGCATGAGTGCAGACTCCCATGCATAATGTGAATGTGCCATTAAAAAGGTAATTTTATCATAAAGTAAATAATAATTTATAAGCACTATATTTATTTCCAATCAAAATGTTTGGAGATTGACAGTACCTTCTCTTTCACGTGGACTCTTTGAGTGTACAGCGTGTAGGTAATGTCACCACTACACGTGTGCCTGGCATGGACAATCATTATCCAATTAGGTGTGCAGAACATCTATCTTCTCTATCCTCAGCCTTAATAATAAAGTAAATTTCGGATTACAGAGCAATACTAGAAACCTTGCGAAATCTTTCGATTTTGGGATGATGTTCTCTTGTTCTCTAGCGATTTTCTCAATAAAGTACGCTGTGCTTATTTAAAGACAAAGAAATGTCTAAATTATCATGTCCTCGCACATGCATTTCCGTTTATCCTTGATACACAAATTAGTGCTGTGCAGATGATATTAATTTTACCTTGCTTTTTTAGTTTCGGAACTTTATGATCGTAATACATTTACAGAAAGTTGTGTTTTTTTATTTACAAAGGCGTTTTTCTTCATTTTTCTATTAAGGAAATTATTTGAAATTTTAAAATGTAGAAGTTTGGAACGTAGATTTTTCTTTCATGTTTTTCGATGGACCGTTTAGCTATTTCCAATTTTTTTTTTTAGTTTGGCTTTATTTCAATGTTTAAGCATTTATGGCTTTTCTTTGTAGCTGTATTTCTTTCCGCGCCCATCTACTGCTTTTAATTGGGAGCGCAGTAGATTTTCTGTACGAAGGTTTAGCTTTTTAAATCTACTCGTTCCCCCTTCACTAAGCCCCGCAACCCGCCGCCAACTTTTTACAAACTCACTTAAGACATGTAATCAATAATGCTTTATTATCAAGTGATGCCAAGAAAGCAAAGTAATTAGCTCCAAGGATTGCTTGTCTCTGTTTAAAGAGAAAGCCCTCAAACAACAGGTGTGCGTCAATGACCTCAACACTTTATTATGGAGAGAGACAATTTTCATAAGACTCTTCAATTAAATATTCTTGTAAATCCGAAATTTAAAATGCTATTTGCATTTCTAGCCTGGGATCGATGACGCCTGTTGTGTGGGAGATTATCAGACCTGATGTAAGCAGTGGGGCACAGCCGCTGTAGCACGGCTCAGCAGTATAAATAGGCAGTGGAGGCAACGGAGTTTAAAGCATCGCACTCCAGAGCAGCGACAACATCGACTCCTTTGGCGAAAACCGACACAGTAAGTTCTATTGTGCCACTACATTCAATGTTGTAGTTAAAAATCAAACTTTCTACGCAGAGGTTTTCACAACCCAATGCAATTTTAAATTATTGCCTGATAATGTTAATGTGTGTTATGTTTCTTCGGTGCAACAGACCATGCTGGGCAAAGCTCCCCTCCTGGTATTCTACTGCCTGACTGTACACACAATGTGTTCACCGGTATATCCAGCACGAAGGTGAGTTTGCCGATTGCTTTGTACCTACGTACCTGTCCAGTGATTGTCACAGCTACAGCATTCTACACAATTGTTCGCAAACAACAAAAGCCCCTGTTTCTTTTAGGATAATGTAAACATTTTACGGAAAGTGCTCTCAATATAAACCTAACAATGATTGGAGCTGAATTTCCATAATATTTTGAATTGGAAATATCAGCTTCTCACTAAAGTTATGTCAATTACAAAAAACAATAGAGGGTTTACTTCTTTAGTAACTACATAAGTTTTGTCTTCTTATAGTACAAAGTTATTTTATACTGCAGCCTTATGTTTGCCGGTTTTGATGTGACATTTTCACAATCCGAAACAATGGAAGGTAAGTGAATGTTGTCAAACAATTATGTTTTCATGTGGGATAAAAACTCTACTGGTCACAGTCAAACCACAGTAAACTGCAAGACTTCTGCAAAATCTGTTCAAGATTCTGTACACGGTATAATATTCGTGAATGGTGAAATGAAAAAAGTGATAATCTGACATGATAAAATCAATGCAACATTTGTTCAATGAACAAGACTTTTCAAATCTTGTATTTTAAATTGATGGGAAAATAGATTTTCAATCCCGGCTATGTTAAGACATGATTAATCATTTATAGATTAATATGTAAATATTACATAATTGCTTGGCATATTTTGTCTGTTGGGTTATGAATTAATACTTTAAAGTTTCTACCCTTCTTCATGTAATTCATCAATATTAAGTTACATTGAAAAATAAAAGGAAATCTGCTTTGGCTCTGGCTGTAGATTTGAAGATAGTTCTATCCTGGGGAGAATGCTCAGTACCCCAGCTGATGAGAGTGACATCACCCAAGCCAGAAGGCTGTATGAGGACGATGAGTCTGCCCTGGGTACCACTGGAAAAAGGCAAGTCCTTACACTGTCAGCTGAAAAGTTGCATTTAAACTATCTATACATATATGTGTATTTAATATCCATTCCAGCTAGCTTTCCCATTCAACACTGTGCTTAATCAAACCATAAACTCATTTACAAATGTGTTCACCTTTCATTATATAGAGGAAGAATCTCTTCTCCCAATATAATATGTTTTGCCTTTTACAATATACCCAGTAATTTATTTTAGACAATGAACTAACCAAACAGTGGACACAATGGCATCTCCTAATTTCAACAGTCCAATTAATGGAATGACTTCAATGTTTATGTATCTGTGTATCCGTGACAATATAAAGCAGTGGGATGTCAAGGGCAATTATAAGACTTGCTGGATGAAAGACAAACACCTATACATCACTTGTCTTTCAAACTTTCCTGCTTGTGACCATTGGCTTTGCATCTAACTGAAACTTTTACAGTGAACTTTTCATTAACTCAGCTTTCCTTCCATCATACTTTGTGTTAATTGTGTCAAAATAAACATGATCAATATGTATGCATGTTGCTATATGATCTATCCTTGGATATAATGCTGACGTGTTCAGCTCCAGTTTGGTTTTCATGGATAATGACTAAATTATTTGTTATGAAAAATATATTAAATATCACATAGGGTGTGTCTGTTGTTTGTTAGAGTTTGCTTTCAAAAGAAAAAACATAGGACCACTTTATTATTATAAGTTTGTTCCTTTATAAGGTGGTTTAAGAATTCTTGCTGTTTGTACATTCAGAACTGAAAGACATGCGGATGCAGTATTCACCAACAGCTACAGGAAGGTCTTGGGTCAGATGTCTGCACGGAAGCTTCTTCAGACAATTATGGGCAAAAGAGTTGGGTGAGTTAACTAGTCAGAGATTTATTTTGTGCGTATCAGTTTAAATGCTTCTGTCTTACTTTTGAATGATGTGGTATTAATTGCCTAAAACTATAGTACATGAATGACAGAGCAGGCTAGTGATTGACCTACTCCTGCACCCAGTTCTAGATTCTAGTGAATATTTGATGAAAAAGATCCTTGAAAATGAATTACCACATTTTGTTTTGACATTGAGTATATATTTTTGCACCTACATAAATATTAACTTAAAACTAAAACAAGGATGGGAACCCAAATCCATGTGCCCAAATTATGTGGAACACTCAGATATCAGAAGGAAATTATCAAAGAACATAAAAAGAAACAGCATTATATACCATAGATAAAGAAGTAAAATCAGACAGGATAAAATAGATGTGGGACTACTAAGGAATATGCATGATAAGTTCATGGCAATAACTGTGAAACGGCAGGGATATTGATTTTATTTCAGTTTTTACCAAGAAGGATAAAACGGTAGACATGTTATTCCTACATGGTCAAAACAGAGCATTATGACATTCTAGATCGAAAGAAAAGAGATAATTTACACCATAGAACATTTACTTCAGAGGGATTATGGCCATGCATTCTCAAATACAAGGGAAGGGATATTTGTATTCAGAAAAGGAGGTAGAATAAATCCGCAGAAATAAACACTAGTTATCTGAACGCAAGTGCTAGGAAAGATATCAGAATCCTTTATCATTGTGTTTTGATAACATTTAGTAAACAGAAAATTTAACAAAGAGGTTTTAAAAAGCAAGGCATCATGTTTCATTACTTTAATGAATTATTTGATGAAGTAACATAAGATGATGATCAGGATAATATAGCAGACATGATATACTTGGAATTCAAAAGGCCTCCCACAAATTGACACTTGACTGAATTCAGGGCTCAAGCAGTAGAATGGACTACAAGTAATAGAAAGCCACGAGTAAAGGGGTTAAAAGCAGAAGGACAAATGATCTTCCATAAGGATCATTACTGTAACCATCGTTCACTATTTACATAAATAATTTGACTATGAAATCAGGAATACAAAATCAAAATTAGCAGATGGAGCCAAATGAGGGAGGGGCTGTATTTTTAGTTCAGTCTGAAAAAGACAAAATACAAGAAAACGTTAAAAGTGTGTAGAAAATGGAAAGTTACAATGATAGAATCATAGCATATGATGGTGCAACATATATGGAGGCCAACCTACCCATCACATCTCTGCCAGCTGTCTGCAAGCGCACTCTAACCAGTGCTAATCCTCTTTCTTTTTCTTTTTCTTTTCAGGTGTTTGTCTGAGTTCCTTTCACAATATAGATAATTGTAAGGTTGCCGGGGTGGGGGGGGGGGGGCAACTTGGTAGGAGGAATAAAAAAAACACATGGGCTTTGGAAAATAGCAAAGTATATTTGTGGCATTTCTTCGGTCTTCAATGTTCCCTCATAATATAGCATACTAATTTCAGGAAAAAAAAGGCAAAAAATCTTTCCTGTCAGAACAATATTTGACCGCAGTCTTCGTTTATGTAATCCATCGTATTTTCAGAGCAGTGAGTTTATTTGAATATATGTAGATAATTTTTTTTTAAAATGTAGAGTAGCTGTTGTGTCGATGCATTACGCAGCTTAGTACATTTAGGATATTCAAGTAATATAAAAAGCTGTATAGTTTAGTTCCCTCACACCATGTGGATTCAAGAAAGGGAAAATGAAATTTGTAGACAGTAGCCTGTATGTCCTTCCCTGATAAGAGACTGAGAACTGATAGTATATGTGATGTAAGTTAAGTAGCAAATCTTCAATATACCATCTTCAAACCTTTATAAGATTTTGTCTTTTTTAAAATAGTGATAGCAGCCTTGAGGATGAGCCTGAGCTCTTTTCCAAGAGAAACTCTGATGACATCTTTACAGACACCTATGCTCGTTACCAGCGGCAGATGGCAATTAGAAAATATTTGGCTGAAATTCTGGGCAATCAAAGGTAAAATTAATAGGTTAAGTTCATTGGCTTTGATAAGTATCTTGTTTCAATACTAATACAATGTGCACAGACTAATATTGAAGATTACAGATTTTAATACATAAATAATGAGAGTCTCATATTAAAAAAGAAGATGCAAATAAAAAAATCACACAGCTCTATTGTAGTCAAACAGTAAAGTTACCATGCATTATAAAACTGTGCTGTCTAGAACAGTGTCTGAGGTTCAGTTCAGGGTGTTTGCTGCAATGGCAACTAGGATGATACAATTGCTTCAGTATACTTGAAATAAGGGGAAATCAGTCACAATTCATAACTCGGTGTGAAAATCACTAACCCCTTTCTGGATAAGTAAACAGTATGCAGTCATAATCTGGCGACAGAATTAGAATTTGTTGGACATCCCCATTGATAAAATAGTTTAAAAACCATCAATACCTGGGTTGATTGTATAGACATTAGCTTTGGGTAATTAGTAGGTAGCACTCTTGCCTCTGTGTCAGGAGTTAAGGGTTTAATCTCCACTCCGGAGAGTAGAGTACAAAATCAAGACTCAC
>JAHRHZ010000088.1:11788655-11838713 GCA_024137785.1 Ginglymostoma cirratum
AAGGGTCACCAGACCCGAAATGTTAACTCTGTTTTTCCCTTCACAGATGCTGCCAGACCTGCTGAGCTTCTCCAGCAACTTTGTTTTTGTTCTTGCTTTGCAGCATCCAGAGTTCTTTCGGTTTTTATGTAAAGAGTTGATAATGATCAGGCTGGGAGGGTGAATGGTTGTTAATGGAGACTATTAGTGACGAATAACAGGTAGTGTGTAATGGCAGGCTATGTGGTAACAAGGCTTGGGGGTGTGTGGGGTCGGGGTCTAGGACATGGGAGAGTTTAGGCTCTAAAATTATCAAACATGATATTGAGTCCAGTAGGCTGTAGGGTCTCCAAGTGGAAAATGAAGTATTGTTCTTCTAGTTTGCTTAGAGCTTCGCTAGAACACTGCAGCAAGCCAGAGGCAGACTTGTTTGTCAGAGAACAGGGCGGTGTGTTAAAGTGGTGGGCAACGGGTATTTCAGGGTCTTTTCTGCAAGCAGAATGCTGTAGTGTTCTAGCAAAGCTCAATGCAAGCTGGAAGAACAACACCTCATTTTTTGCTTGGGGACCCTGCAGCTCTCTGGACTCGAGTTCAATAATTTTAGGGCCTAAACTCTCTCATGTCCCAGTCCCCTACCCCACACACCAGGCCTTGTTACCACATAGCCTGCCATTACACACCACCTGATATTAGTCACTAACAGTCCCTCATTAACAACCATTCACCCTCCCAACCTTATCATTACCAACTCTTTGTCTGCCCAACTGCTCTTCCCTCTCTTTAGGCTCTATGCTATAACTTACTCCCTACCCCACCCCTCTCCCCCTATTTTCTGCATATAAACTGACGTTTTCCCAGTCACCATCAGTTCTGAGGAAGGGTCAGTGGACCCAAAACGTTAACTCTGTTTTCTACTTCACAGATGCTGCCAGACCTGCTGAGCTTTTCCAGCAACTTTGTTTTTATTCATGGAATATAAGAACTTAGGAACTAGGAGCAGGACTTGGCAATTCAGTCCCTAAAGCCTTATCCACCACTTAGTATGATCATGGCTGATCTCATCTCACCCTCAACTCCACCATCCTGGATGCTCCTCATGCCTCTTTAACCATTACAAATGAAAGATCTGTCTATCTGTGAAATGAGACTTTCATCCCTGGAATTAACCTAGTGAACCTTCTCTGAACTGTATCCAGTACAACTACACATTTCCTCAAGTAATGGAATGAAAACTTTAAGCAGTACTCCAAGTGTGGTCTCACCAATACTTTGTACTACTGCAATAACACTTCCTTACTTTTACTTCCTTACTTCTACTGCTTTAGCAATAAATGCTAACATTTTATTTTCTCTCCTTATTACTACTGTGCCTGCATATTAGCTTTCAGTGATCCATGCACGAAGACATCCAGATCTCTTTGTACCAAAGTATTTTCAAATTTCTCCCCATTTAGATAATAAGTTGAGAAGAATAAGTTTTTATTCTTCTGACCAAAATGGATATTCTCGCACTGTTCCATGTTAAACTCCATTTGCCAAACTAAGACCCATTCACCCATACCATCCATATCCACTTTAAAATTTCTTATTCCTTCATTACTTCTGACTTTCCCACTGTTTAGTGTCACCTGCAAATTTGGCTAGAGTACCTTCTATTGCTCCATCTAAGTCATTGATATAGATTGAAAATAGTTGGAGCCTGAGGACCAAACCCTTTGACACCTGAGTAATTACAGTTTGCCAAACAGAAAATGACCTATTTATCCTGACTCTCTACAGAGCTCTCTTGTTTCAGAAAAAAATATGAAAGATTGCCTCTTCTCAGAAAAACCAGCCTAATTCGCTATGGGTCCAAACAGGCATCAGGCTTTTTGGATCTGATAATGTATAATGAGATAGGCATAAGAAATGATCTCAGAGTAAAAGCGCCCCCAGAAAACAGTGATCTTAACATGGTAAGATGTTGTGTTCAGTTTAAGAGTGAGAATCTTGGATTGAAAAAATAGGATAAATTATTAAACAATGAAGAAATCAATAATTATGTGAAAAAGATGGAACTGAGGATATCGGATTAGCCAATGCTAGAGCAGACTAGGTAGGCTGAATAGCTCCTTTACCTTTTGGCCTTACAGGTGAACACTTCTAATGCAGTAGATGGGCGCCCATCATCGCACACAAACTGGCCTGGTAGCAGCATTGCAAAGTATGGTAAACAGAAAAAAAAACTGCAGGTGCTGGAAATCTGAGGAACAGGAATTACTGGAGATACTGGTCTGGCATCATTTTTGGAGAGACTTGTCTGCAAAACTGATGCAGCTAGGAAGAAGTTGGTATATATGCTGAAGATAGGGTGGTGGGAAGGGGAGGAGTAAATGATAGGTGGATATAGAGCCCAGAGAGACAAAAACAGTTTGGCAGACATAGGAATGTGTAAAGGTCAACTTGGGAGAATGAATAGCTGCTAATGGGGACAATGTTTGTATGTAGTAGCAGCCTATATGATGACAAGACCTGGCGCATGGAGTTTGGGATAAGGACATGGGAGAAAGAGCTCAGGTCCTAAAACTGTTGAATTTGATATTGTGTCCTGAAGGCTGCAGAGTCCCCAAGCAGAAACTGAGATGTTGTTCTTCTAGCTTGTGCTGACCTTCACTGAACACTGCAGCATGCCTGAGATAGAGATATTAGCCAGGGAGTACAGTGGTGTTTTGAAGTGGCAGGCAACTGGAAGCTTAGGGCCTGAAAGAACATGGTGTTCTGCAAAGCAGTCACCCAGTCTGTATTTTGTCTCCCCAGTGTGGAGCAAACCACATTGTCAGCAGCGAAATCAGTAGAGCAGGTTGAGTGAAGCGCAGGTAAATTGCTAATTCACCTGGAAGATGTATTTAGCACCTTGGTTAGTGAGGAGGGAGGAAGTAAACAGACAGGTGTTACACCTACTGCAAATGCTTGGGAAGATGCCATGGGGGCTGTGGGGAGGTCTTGGGAATGGAGAAGGAGTGGATCAGGGTGTCCCAGAAGATACAGTCCTTACAAAATGCAGACACTGGAGGGAAGTGGTGGTGGCATCCTAATGGAGCTGGCAGGAATGGCAGCTTATGATCCTTTGGTTGTGGATGCTGTGGGGTGTAAGTGAGGACCAGGGGGACATTACCGGTGTTGTAGGTATGAAAAGAAGGGGCGAGGGCAGAAGTGCAGGAGATGGATTAGTCCTGGCTGAGGGTCCTGTCAACCACGGTGCTGGGGAATTGTTGGTTGAGGAAAAAGGTGGACATTTCAGAGGACCCCTTGTAGAAGCTGACATCATCAGAACAAATGTGATGGAGACGGAGAAACTGAATAAATAGAATAGGGTGTTTACAGTAAGCAGGGTGTGAGGATGTGTAGTCAAGGTAACTGTGGAAGTCAGTGGGTTAGTTGTGGATATTGGTGGCCAGTCTATCCCCAGAAATGGAAACAGAAATGTTAAGGAAGGCAAAGGAGCAGTCAAAGATGGACCAGATGAAGGAGCGGGCATGGTGGAAGTTGGTAAGTGTTTCCAATTCCAAACGAGAGACGGAAGCAGCACTGATTGTGTCATACCAGAGAAAGAATTATGGGTGAGGGCCTGAGTCGGACTGGAACAAGGAATGTCCCACATGCCCCACAAAGAGACAGGCATAACTGGGGCCCATGCCCGTATACGTGACCACAACCTTAACCTGAAGTAAGTGCGGGGATGCAAAGGAGAAGTTGTTCTCTTTTAACTGAGATGTGAGGACAAGCTTGGCCAGGCAGAAGAAGATGGTGGTGGAAGGGGACAGTTCAGGCCTTTATTCCAGGAAGAAGCAGAGAGTCCTGATACCATCTGGATGAGGGATGGAAGTGTAAAGGGATTGTACGTCCATGGTGAAGAGGAAGCAGCTGGAGCCTATGAACTGGAACATTTACTCGGCTTTCTGTTCACAGATGCTGCCAGTCCTGCAGAGTTTGTCCAGCAGTTTCTGTTTTTATTGCGATGTAAGGTGTTGGTAAGCTCCATTGTATGACACTGAAGTGCTGAACTAAATTATGTGTTGACAAAGGCATGCCATGTTGATCTGGTAAGGCTGGTGCTTTGCTGGTGCTGACTACCATGGATGGTAGGTGCAGGCATTTGCTACCTAAGGAATGTAACTTGAGAAGTTTGGGAATGCTGGCTTAAATGGATGACAAGAGAAGTCAGCAATGAGCTGTAGCTACCAGGTGACCTCTCTCTGTCTTTGTTGTGCATTGGCGCTGTCTAGTTTTTCTCTGCTACCTTGGAAAATATCAACCTGCAGATAAGTGAGGTGAGATTAGGTGATAATGAAATAGAACATAGAACATAGAACAGTATAGCACAGTACAGGCTCTTTGGCCCACGATGTTACGCCGAAGTTAAGGTCTATCTAACCTCCACCCCTACCTTATACTATCATCCATATGCCTATCTAATAGCTGCTTAAATGCCCCTAATGAGGCCGACTCCACTACCCTCTCCAGCAATGCATTCCATGCCCCTTCCACTCACTGAGTAAAGAACCTACCTCTGACATCTCCCCTATATCTACCTCCACTCACTTTAGAACTATGCCCCCTTGTAATAGCTACCTCCACCCTATGAAAAAGTCTCTGGCTGTCCACTCTATCTATACCTCTGATCATTTTGTACACCTCTATTAAGTCACCTCTCATCCTTCGTCGTTCTAAAGAGAAAAGCCCTAGCTCTCTCAACCTTTCCTCGTAAGACCTTCCCTCCATTCCAGGCAACATCCTGGTAAATCTCCTCTGCACCTTTTCCAATGCCTCCACATCTTTCCTGTAATGAGGCGACCAGAACCGGACACGATACTCCAGACTTGGCAGAACCAGGATTTAGTATAGCTGCAGCATAACGTCACAGATCTTGAACTCAATCCCTCCATTAAAAGTTAATGTATGCAAATAGGCCCCCACCTGCTCACTGGTGAGATTCCCATCTAGCCATTGATTACCTGTGCAGAAAATAAGACTTTTATCTTGACTTCAAGAATTTCATTTTTTCCATTGTTGCCATTTTTCACATCATTCGGACACGGTACAATTCCACCCTAATCTTATTATTTTTAAAGAGGGACATTTTTGTGCCACAAGTAGAGCACTGGAGAAATCTATACCCTTGTCCCTGACAGGTTTAAACTACAAGGACAATTTGCCCTCTTTGATCTGCTTGAAATGGAAGCGGTTAACTTTCTACAACTATACCTTTTAAGAGATTTTATCTGTCTCTTGAAAGTATGAGAATGTGCATTTTGCATACTTCATGTAGATTTGGAACATTGCAAAAAGATGCATAATTTGGCCTCCTTAAGTAGTTTTCAAGACCAAACACAGAACCTACATGGAGGATAGAGCAAATTACACTAGGGTTGAATCTGCACTCGTAGTGAGAAAGCCATTGAAGAGTGTACAGTTTTGAGATAGGCTGCAAAATTGTAACCCTGATATCCTCATACAAATTCCTGTCAGGTCAGCTTTCAGCTCAGATGGCAAAATTACTGTATTAGCATTCGTGTTCCTCAGAATACTTAGAATTTTTCTCTTGTTATACAATCGTTATGGAGTCCATTTAGGGCTGTCTGATGAATATCAGACAAATTCTGGGAGCATTTAATATTTGAAATGGTACAGCCCGAGAGCCTCCCAGTCATGAGGATTTTGTGATTTGTGCCTTGAATTGCACACAGATGGTGGAATCAGCAATGATTCTTTTCACATTATCCAATATGATGAATGAACACAGTATTTCAAGAATAACTCCTTTACATGAGTGTTCCATATGTATATGGGGTACTCAGTGTAACATGCCGAATCTGTGGGGAATTACCTCAAAATGAGAATGAAATCTGAATTGCTGCTCACGTTAGGGTATTTGTGGTCTGAGAAAGGCACCCTTTGCAGCAACATCAGACAATTTCCTCTGGAACCCAATTATATTTTAGTAGCATTCTTTGGCATGCATAAATACTTCTGCACTCAATTCCTTTGCCAGCTTTCCTACAAACCATTTTGGTTTTTCATGAAAACTGGTGGAAAATATCTACTGGAAGATTTCCATATGATGATGGAAAGATTGATTATCTCTTACATGAAGGGGTGGGATGCAAAATCCATGAAGAGAGGAAGATACAGCTTGTTTTAATTCATCTGAAGGTGATGGAGGAGTCATCTTGTTTTGAAAGCTGAAATTCAACATTTAAAATGGGAGTGCTGTTCAGGCACAAAACCTTAAGAACAGGTTCTATATTGTTCTTTTCTTTACAGATTTGCAGTAATATAACTTATTGCACCCGACTCAGCCAAGGAAAGAGAAGTATGAGAACTTTCAATTTACTCTTGAATTTGTCCCCAGGCTTTGGAATTAATTTGCATTTGTATGTTTGCATTTACATAACATGCGTACTAGTCAGACAAAGATCCCATGGAGCTTCAAAGGCGCATGTGGAAGAGGGATGGCAACACTGAGATGCAAGAGATCAGGAAAGGTGGATGAAAGCTTTGTTAAAGGAGGTCTTAAAGTTGGAGAAGGGCATAGAGAGGAAGAAAGGTTAAAAGAGCAAATTACAGAAAATGCAACATAATCGGGCATAGACACCAGCAGTGGATTAAAGGAGGAGAATGTATTCACAGTATGCTGGAAGGAGAGGAACAGGGCATTGTAATCTGGAGGATAAGAAGAAGTATGCTTGATAAAGGTTTTAAATACATTATATCTAATCAGCCAAAAGGCAGAAATGACCTGCTGTGTTCATCCAGCCCCATGCTTGTTATCTCATATATTTCCTGCTTTATTAATGGTACTTTAAACGAAAGATGGTTAATGGTGCAATTGTTATGTTGCTGGATTACTCATCCCAAAATCTGGATAAGTAATCCAGTTAATATAAGGCCAAATTGCACCTTGAAGACTTTGAATTCTGTTTCAAAAACCTGAAGACTAGCCATGAAACTGTCACATTCTGGAAAAAACCCGGGTGATTCATTAATGATCTTTAGGGAAGGAAACATGCCATTGTTATACTCTGTGGCATATACATAACTTCACTACTACAAAGACATGGTTAGCTTTTAATTACCCTCTAAATTAGCTTGACATGCTCAAAAATCACTCGTACCAGGGCACCTCCAAATGGGAAATATGTAGCAGCCTTGACAGAGACGTTTTCACAAATGCTTTCTTAAACAGTTAAAGTCATTACAATTTCTTCAAAAGTAAAGGAGCCTCACAAATCAGTATCCTTTTTAAAAACCAAAAAGAATATTAGAATCAGTGGCAAACTTTCCTGTTTCTTTCCATGGAAAATATTGAGACAAATTTGGAGCGCTGTTTGAGGGACCTGGCCTGGAGCTGAACTAAACCGCATGACCCAACTTTAATCCAAGAAATGTTAGCCATAAAACTCATGAGTGCTTAAAAAATGTTGTTAAATTTTCTCTGTGCATTAGTGTCACTCATGCATACCATCTGACACAATATCTCCAGTTAGTAATATTGACAACAGCATGCAATCTAAACAAAAAAAGAAAAATTTTCTATTTCTGTCCACTTTTATTATAGACACAAAAGGTTCTTTAAGCTGCTTCAAATAAAAATCAAATTAATCTTAACCAGTATGTTTTAAATTCATACATCTGAGAACGTGATGGGAGGATTCTGATATATGCATGCAGTAGTTATGAAAAAGCAGGAGAGTTGACAAATGTATTTAATAGTCTTCGTGAAACATTTTTGGGTGAATATAAACTTAGATTAATTTATTATAATGGAAATAGGCTTATATTTTGGCAGCAATATATTGAGAACTGTGACTGTGATTGAGTAATAAGGTGTCAAAATTAAAGAAATATTATAAACAGTTGTGACAAAATATGTTCAAATGTTTTATTGTCGATCAATCTTTTCTATTAAATTTCAAAACTTGTATGTGGATTGAAATGGTTTTAAACTGTGTTTTATGTTCTAAGATCTGAATTAAAGTCAAATTGTAAGAGGACAGAAAATTGCAGAATGAGTTGTTGTGATCTGAAATGTACTACCTGCCAAAGTCGTGGATGCAGATTCAATAGTCATAATCAAAAAGTGTTTGAACTAATACTTTAAGGGAAACAAAATTGCAGGAACCTGGGAAAATGCAGAGGAAAGGGACTATTTGGACAGCTCTTTCAAAGTTTTGGTATGGACATGATGGGCTAAATGGGCTTCTATACTGCATTATTTTATGAAATACCAGCTACTGCTTGTAGCTTTCACTTATGTGGAGCTTATTTTCAGATTTGAGTTTGGAGATCTAGATCGACATTAACATTTGAACTAAGAATTAGATTTGTCAGATTACAAAAAAATTTGTTCAAAGGATTCTACATGATCTCGAGGTAGATAATTCTATATTTAGCCTAAATGGTTTCCAAAAATAATGTAGCAGAACTAAAGCATGCCATCACAGAGCCATTTATTTCTGATTTTGTCATCATTAAATGCTAACAGCTCCAGCTCTCTAGCCTAGATATAAATATAAATGGAAATAATCAATTGTGTTCATATGGACACAAACATGTACTAGGGATTATTTGATCACCTCATCCCTTCTCTACCTCTGTGACCTCCTATGTTATTCGGAACTAAATATATACTAAGAAAATAAAAGCAAATTGCTGGAAAGCTGAAATAAGAGCAGAAAGTGCATAAGGACAAGAGGATGCTCATAGTTGAGTTTTATCCCATCTTCACCTGATCTTGAGTTATCATTACTGAAAATTATAAAATATGGATCAATATTTGATGTTTATCGTATCACAGAATAGAATCATAGGATGGTATCAGTACAGAATGAGTCCATTTTCTCTCTTGTATTCATGCTGGCTGTAAGAGCAATTTAGCTAGTCCCATTCTGCCAGTCCTTTTATTGAGGATCTGCAATTCTTAAAAAAAAAAATCCCAGTCCCTTTTGAATGCCATGTCTGAATTTGCCTTCATCACACTCTCAGGCAATATATCTAGGATTCTAACCAGTCACTGCGTAACACAAATGTTTCCTCATCTTTCTTTCCTTTGCCATCTAATCAATGTTCTTTGGTTTACAACCTTCCTGCCAATGGGAACAGTTTGTCTGTATCTGTCAAGATCCCTCATAATCTATTTAATCTCCTCAACTTTCCCACAGGTAAACAGGCTCAGTTTCTCTGGCTTATTCATGCAATTGAAGTCCCTACTGCGAGGAATTATTTTTGTGAACCTTTTCTGAACTCTCTTGAATTCTTTCACCTCCTTTGTAAAAGGTGCTGTGTAGAACTTTACATTACACTCCAATGGAGGTCAAACTCTGTTTCTTTCAATCACCCCCATTACCTCCTTGCTTTTATTCTCTACCTCTACTTGTGAAACCCAGGATCCTGTATATTTTTATTAATTAGTTTATCAATTTTCCCTGACACCTTCAAGGGCCTGTGAATATACATTTTCAGCTTCCAGGAACAACACCTAAAGTGGTAACATGGTGAAGCTGTAACAAAGGGCTAATTTTTTGCCAAGCAGCATAAGCCATAAGTAATAACAGTGCTAAGCCATCCCACATGATGTAACAACTTATTAGAAGAGGAGGTTCCACAAATATCCCCTTCCTCAATGATGGGATGCCCAGCACATTAGCAAATGACAAGACTGATACATTTGCAGCCAGGGGTGCGAAGTGATTGATTCACCTTTGCCTTCTCTTGAGATCCCTAGTGTCACAGATGCCAGTCTTCAGCCAATTCGATTTACTTTACTATATATCAAGAAATAACTGAAGGTACTCAATACTGCAAAGGCTATGGATCATGACAATATTTGGCATAGTACTGAAGAATTGTGCTCTAGAAGTTGCCACACTAAGGCCAGGTTGTTCTAGTTTAGCTCCAACATTCATATCTATTTAGCTTTATGCAAAATTGTCAAGTCCTGTCCACAAACATCCAAAAAAACCAATTACTCCTCCAACAGTGCGCTCTAGATCATCCACAAAGTGATGTTGCTCTCAAGCAATACTTGATTAGAAATTATTTGCTCATTAGTACCCAGTTTGTCTTCTGCCATGTCCATTCAGCCCCTGAATTTGTTACAGCCTTTGTCCAAACATGAAGATGAAGAGCTGGTTTCCAGAGGTGAGATGAATATGACCCCTCTTGACATCAAGGTTTCATTTCACTAAATGTAGCATCAAGGAGCTCCCGTAAAGTCAGAGTCAGTGGAAATCAGGAGGAAAGCTCTCTGCTGGTGGAGTCATTCCTGACACAAAGGAAGATGACAAAAATAGAAGTAGCTGGAAAACCTCAGCAGGTGTGGCAGCATCTGTGTAGAAAAAAATCAGAGTTAAACTTTCGGGTCCGGTGACCCTTCCTCAGAACGTGTTCCTCTTTCAGTTTTTACAAAGGAAGATAATTGTGGTTGTTGGAGTTCGGTCATCTCAATTCCAGGATATATCTGTAGAATCTCCTTGGGGTAAAGTCCTAAGTCTAAGGATCTCCAGCTACTTCATCAACCATCTTCCCTCTTTCATAAGGTCAGAAGTTGGGATGTTTGCTGATGATTGTAGCAGTCTATGTCCATACTCAAGACCAGATTTGGTCTGGTAGGTGTCAAGTAACATTCATGGCACACAACTGTCAGTCAATGACCAGCTTCGCCTCCAACAATAGAGAATCTAACCATCTCCCCTTGATATTCAACAACATCATCATTTTTCAATCCTTCACTTTCAACATCCTGAGGTTGAGGGGGGAATTACTATTGACCAGGAAGTGGATTAGATTGACAAGGACTGGTTCGAGGTTCAGAATCCTATGTTGAGTAACTGACTTCCTATCTCCCCAGAATTTCTTTACTGTTTCAGCCTACTTACTTGGCATGTCATGAAGTACCTTAAACATCCATTCCCTCTACCATAAGGTACCTGCTGTGTGAACCATTTACCTGATAACCTGTAGAAATTCACTTTGACCTTTTTGTCTTCACCTTCCATTCCTGCAACCACTAACACTTGGAAGGAAAAAGGGCAGCAGATGCATGGGGGATCACCACCACCTGCAAGTTGCCCTCCAAACCACACTGACCTGTAACTATATCAATATTCCTTCACTGTCATTGGGTCAAAATTCTGGATCTCCCTCCCTAACAGCTCTGTGGGTGTACCTACATGCACCGCCTGGACTTATTGAATCTCATTAAACCAATCAGTTGTTCAATACCATTTTCTCAAGGATAATTGTGGGTGGGCAATAAATTCTGGACTAGATAGCAGAAGCCACATTCCATGAATGAATAAATACAAAATGATTTAATGTCAGCAGAAAATTTTAGAATTGCACTCTGCACACTCAAGTCAATGTCATCAATAAATATCCAGAAAAACATTGGTCTTAATTTCAACCCTTGGGGAACACCACTGTTTACCTTCTTCCAGTCCAAAAACAACTCTTCGCCACTCCTCTCTATTTCCTGTCACTCAGCCAACTTCCTATATATGCTGCTACTGTTGCTTTCATTCCAGGGCAAGAGGATTTCAAGATATTGTTAGAAAAAAGGGACTTGAAACTTGGAAAGCAAGATATTTTAAAATGTTTTAAATTCTAACCAGGTCTGTATAAATGTATTCAAGAAGCTGAGAGGTTTAATGGTCACCATCAAAAAGAAATGAATTGGATTTAAGTTAATGAAAGACTTCCTGTCTGAGCTAGAAGTTTTGTAGAATCTAGGTTCAGCCTTGAATAGGTTATCCCAGACCAACACTTCACTGTAACAACGGAGAAATACTGCAATGTCAGAGATAGTACCTTTCTGATTAACCAAGGTTCTATATGTCAGCCTGTCAGATTGATGTAAAAGTTCTGTTAGAGTTATAAAGATCAGGGATTTCACTGGTTATCCTGACCATCACTTATCCCTTAAAAACAGCACCAAAATTTATCTAATTTGCTGTTTATTTGGCCATTATGATATTCTGTATAATAACGGAGACAACACTTCAAAAGTAACTTATTGCTAGGCTTTAATACAAATTCTTTCTTAGAATTGATTCAGAAACAATATGAAGTATTGCCTACCCACATTTATTCCTGAACTTCTGAAAAAGAAAGTCTGAAACGAAACCATTTGTTATAACAGTGCTCAGTCTAAGAATTGTGCACTGGGACTTTTCATGCTCATGAGTTTCTTGAATCACCTGCTCGAGAAAAATAGCCAAGGTTGTTTTCTTTTCCTTTCCACATGATTTGAACTTCAGCATTCCTATTCTCAGCTGGACTGCGACCAAGGTTAAAGAGCCCCGCCTACCTTTGATGAGGGGAGATGAAGAAGAGGCCACCTACATTCATCAGACACAAAGGTCCCCAGTGGATGTCAATCAATACGCAGAGCCAGCACTCTGATTTCTACTTAGCAGGAGTGTCTAGTTTTGCACTAAACCCTCCTGAATTGCAGATGGAATGATACTGGTAGACATATCACTGCTCATCTGGACACAAGTATTCTCCTAGATGTCAGCCCAGTAGTACAATCTAGACTCTGTTTGCCACGGCTGTCTAGAGTGGGGCTTGAACACTTAGCTGCTGACTCAGAGATGGGAATACTACCACTAAGTTAAATGCTTACTCCGATCAACACTTACTGTACTTCAGTACACACATTTGTAACATTGCTTTTGCCGAAAGTTTAAGCCAACATTCCTAACATTTGTCAAATTTTACTAAAAGTTACCGTGGATTTTGTTTTATCCTCTTATAACATTTCGCAATTGTATAATTTATTTCAGGATGGTCCACCGCCTATCAGAGTTCCTATCATAGTCTAATAATAATTTGCCAGAAAGTTGAACAATATCCACTCGGTATTTTTCACGAACCGCTCATCACATTTGGTGATCGAGCTGAATTTGAGCTCAGAAAATTTGCATGTATTTTCACTGATAGCATCATAACAGTATGAAAGAAGAAAAGATCATTCAGATAATCAGTGGAGTATTTACAGGTTTGCACAATCATAGACCTTTTGTAACCTAATTAATCTCCAAAAGCAGATAAACCATAACAGGAAATTATGCTGTGAAATTTAAGATTGATTGAACAACAAATAATTGCAGAACTCAAAGTTACAGGTGTAAATCCCCCTCCATTCTGCATTGACACACTCAATCACCAAATAACCTCCGGAGTCCAGCAGCCTATCCTCGACCTCACCACACCATTCCTCCCTGTAAAGTATCTAATTTGACAAGCTTCCTTGAGTGGGCATTCTAACATACACACAGGATTTCAGCCAGGAGCTGGGTTTTGTACAAGTGCTGGGGTTTTGGAATAGAATGTGAGGAGTATAGCGGTAGCAATTCACTGATTGTAACATCAGGAAACCCAGGAAAATGGATTTCCTAAAAGTACTGCAGACATTAGCTGCATGGTTACTTTAGATATGTTTCCATAAGGTTGTAGCCCACAGGACAGCTGGTTACGAAGCTGGGAGCCTATTGGCTGAGAAACCTGCAAAAGTTTACAGGAGTGAGCTGGTCAACTGGGAAAGTGAGAGAGTTGGGTGAAAGAAGACCTACACTGGCCCTAACCCCACCTCTTCCTCCGTTACATTGATGACTGCATCGGCGCCGCCTCGTGCTCCCACGAGGAGCTCGAACAGTTCATCCACTTCACCAACACCTTCCACCCTAACCTGAAGTTCACCTGGACCATCTCCAACACTTCTCTCTCCTTCCTGGACCTCTCTGTCTCTATCTCGGGTAACCACCTAGAAACAGATGTCCATTTCAAGCCCACTGACTCCCACAGCTACCTGGAATACACCTCCTCCCACCCACCTTCCTGCAAAAATGCCATCCCCTATTCCCAATTCCTTCGCCTCCGCTGCATCTGCTCCCAGGATGACACATTCCACTCCCGTACATCTCAGATGTCCTCATTCTTCAAGGACCGCAACTTCCCCCCCACAGTGGTCGAGAACGCCCTCGACCGTGTCTCCCGCATTTCCCGTAACTCATCCCTCACGCCCCGTCCCCGCAACAATAACCAAAAAAGAATCCCCCTCGTCCTCACGTACCACCCCACCAACTTCCAGATCCAACGCATCATCCTCCGACACTTCTGCCATCTGCAATCCGACCCCACCACCAAAGACATTTTTCCCTCCCCACCCTTATCTGCCTTCCGGAGGGACCACTCCCTCCACGACTCCCTTGTCCGCTCCACACTCCCCTCCAGCCCCACCACACCCGGCACTTTTCCCTGCAACCACAGGAAGTGCTACACCTGCCCCCACACCTCCTACCTCACCCCAATCCCAGGCCCCAAGAAGACTTTCCACATCAGGCAGATGTTCACCTGCACATCTGCCAATGTGGTATACTGCATCTGCTGTACCCGTTGTGGCTTCCTCTACATCGGGGAAACCAAGCAGAGGCTTGGGGACCGCTTTGCAGAACACCTGCGCTCAGTTCGCAACAAACAACTGCACCTCCCAGTCGCGAACCATTTCAACTCCCCCTCCCATTCCTCAGATGACATGTCCATCCTGGGCCTCCTGCAATGCCACAGTGATGCCACCCGAAGGCTGCAGGAACAGCAAATCATATTCAGCTTGGGAACCCTGCAGCCCAATGGTATCAATGTGGATTTCACAAGCTTCAAAATCTCCCCTCCCCCAACTGCATCCCAAAACCAGCCCAGCTCATCTCCACCTCCCTAACCTGTTTTTCCTCTCACCTATCCCCTCCTCCCACCTCAAGCCCCACCCCCATCTCCTATCTACTATCATCATCCCGACCCCTTGACCTGTCCGTCCTCCCTGGACTGACCTATCTCCTCCCTACCCCCCTACCTACACTCACCTTTACTGGCTCCATTCCTGCCTCTTTGACCTGTCTGCCTCCTCTCCACCTATCCTCTCCTCTGTCCATCTTCTATCCACCTCCCCCTCTCTCCCTATTTATTTCAGAACCCTCTTCCCCTCCCCCATTTCTGATGAAGGGTCTAGGCCCGAAACGTCAAGCTTTCCTGCTCCTATGATGCTGCTTGGCCTGCTGTATTCATCCAGCCCCACGCCTTGTTATCTCCACATTAGAGTTTGTTGGTTGGGGTCAGTGGTCTGACGTTGTTTTGGGGATGGATTTTTCATGGTGCTTAGGGGCCTAACAATGGATTGGGGAATCTGGTGAATGGGCAGGGTGCCAGATAGATTGCAGATGGAGCAGCTTACTGGTAGCTCATGGACCTGGAAGAAGCCCTCTGCTTCTGCAGGCCCCCATTAGGTACTCTAACATCACCTTATGGTTTCAGCTCTCCTCATCTCCCTTCAGCTGCTAAGTATCCTGAGGCCTCAGTAATCTAGTGACTGTGCTTAAAGGCAACTTGACTGTTAAATGAAGTCCATCAGCCTCATTATATTATTCAATAGTGCAACTTGCTTCTCCCGAGTGGACACCTAGCCATCATGCCACCTCTGATAAAACTGGAAGTGCATAGGCTCAAGACAGCGCAGGTGCTCTTACAGATTCTTTAGATTTTAACCCCTGATTCCATTCTCACCCTCCTATCTTTGGCAGCTAAGACTCAGGATAGGATTCCAAATGTAACCTGAACAATAAGTCATGAAAATAATCTGCTTTAATGTAACAAATACTCTTGAGATCAATGCCAACGTTTGTTGAAGGTCAGAAAGAAAAGAGCCCTGGCAATCTTAACTTAATTTCCAGCTTGCATGTATCTGCAATTTAACTCGTTCCAGATTTGGCACTTAATAGATCTTACGTTATGATAACATAAAACCACAAACATTGGAAGGAAAGACTGACCTCCCATCCCTTTTTTACTGATGTGTGTTCCAGTTGCAGCAGCCTTACACTTTATTAATTAAACAAGAAGAACTATTGTTGGGAAATAATTTCAACCTACCTACCAATGCTACTATTACTAATGCTTCCAAAAGGCTAACACTGACAACACTTTCTGTAGCTTTGACAGGACTAATGTTCTGTTTTGAAGAAACTCACAGAGGAGAGTTCAGTCACATCAACAGGGAAATGCAAAGAATTGCTGAGATGGAGTACATAAACATCATCTAATGTGTGAAGGTGCTTTTACAAAGTTTATGTTTAAACTGCATCAAATGGATTAAGGAGGAAGAATCCCAGTGGTCTTTGAACACACCCCCAGTCTGAATAAACTCAGACATGCTAATAACAATGGAAGATAAATTGGGTATGATTATTAACACCTCACCAGGTATTTAAAATGAACATAAGATAACAAGGTGTGGAGCTGGATGAACACAGCAGGCCAAGCAGCATCAGACGAGCAGGAAAGCTGACGTTTCGGGCCTAGACCCTTCTTCAGTTACCCTCCTCCCTCACCTTGTTGTCTCAGACTCTCCAGCATCTGCAGTTTCTACTATCTCTAAAATGAACATCACTGTTTTGTCCTGAGGCTGTACCTTATAATGTGACAGTTTAACAACAGTGTTTCCAGTTGATAAATTAAGTAACATAATTCACATGAGTGATACGACAGCAATTATATTTGCAATATTCTCAACTTAACTAAAACTTGCATTTTTAGGGAAAGAATAGGATTAGTGTAGGGCTGCACCAAATAACGTTTTAACCAAAATTTTGTCTTATATTAACAAAGGAGTTCTCTCCAGAGACCTAATCAATACTTATTCCTAAACAAATAACATCAAAAAGCATAACCTGGGCTATATCTCATTGCTGTTTATGGAACCTTGCTTTTACACAGGATGGTGACTGTTTCCTACTTAACAATGATGAATTATTTAAATTATTATATTGTTTACAGAGTGCTTTGGGACACAACTGAAGTTGTGAAAAGTGCTACATAATTGCAAGCCTCCCTTTTGTTTATTTAGTTACTGTCTAATTCCTGTAATAACTTTTAAACTTGGAGGAAGCAGTTTGGGATAAACTAATATTTTTGGCATTCACTTATGTTTAAGGCACACCGCTATTTTCTCGTCTAGTTAAAGATAACGGTTTACAAATAAAATGCAGTGCCAATTATCTCAGTTTCCCATAAAGTAGAACGTTTGACTACAGCTCATACTTGCAGTTTACATCACTGTACACTGTTGTGATCTAGGAAGAAAGGGTGAACCAGTTCCCCACTGAGTTGTTCACCTGTAAGGTTTAAGATTTTTTTAGCAGGAGGCTATACTCTTCTCCAATTAAAATGTAGTGAATGACTTTGACAATAATCAAAAAGAAGCAAATTATAAACTTTTTTTTCAGTTAAAGAAAGTGCTATTTCCTAACCCTGTGAAAAGTGATAAAGATGCAATATCACACATATAGTCTTTTGCAGTCAAAAAGTCAGATACAAATGTACAAACTTTAAAAAGGACTGCACCCCGCTAACTTACAAAATAATACAAAAGACTAAACGGTTTGGAGTCCTTTGGATATTCATGAGGCTTGAACCTGAGGCCATTATTTTTAATTAGTTTCTTGGACCATCAAGTTGCAAATATTGTAGCTATCTTTTGAGTTCTCAGTTCCTTGGTATTTCTTTCCAATAAGTGTTGTTTAACTGGGCTCATGCCTTCTTCATTAGAGTGAGAGTGAGAGAGATCATTCTCACTCTGTTTTCAGCTCTGCAGTCTGTCATCCATCTCCTCTCCCTACCAAAGAAAAAGCCCTTGAAACAGTAGCGTTTTTGTATCTTACACCTGCTGAAGTTGCTTATCAGGCTTGTCTCTCCTCCAATATATGAAGCTTCTCATAGTTATGTGAATAAAATAAGAAATAAGTACCTTTTCACATTTCCCAGGGAGCCTTGCTGACTTATTTCATTGCCCTTTGGAAAATGTTAATTTCAGTTTAGACTGTTCTTGGTCTCATTCATGTGGGTTGCCTAAAATGTGGTCAGCCTGTATGGGTCAGGAGATACCTGTGGGGATTTTAAGTCAGCATGTTGGACCCTTTTTAAAACTGGCGCAGTCTGTGAAAGTCCCAGGTATTAAATTAGCCATAGTAATTTGAAGATCAAAGGACCATATTTTATATCATTGTGAGGAAGGGTCACCGGATCCGAAACATTAACTGTTTTTTCCTTCACAGATGCTGCCAGACATGCTGAGCTTTTGCAGCAGCTTTGTTTTTGTTCCTGATTTACAGCATCTGCAGTTCTTTCGGTTTTTATTCAGGATCTTGAACTTCGGTGGCTTGCATATAATCTGACACTTGCTGCCTTTAATCAGAATTACCATTTTTACACACAAGCGTATGCACTACTCTGCTATTTGCCCCAAACACATTATCATGTGTAGGAGTTATTTCGTTGTGAAGGTTTGCTCTATTATTGCTTGAGACAGGATATATTTGAAAAGGAGTACCATCAATCAAGTAGTTTAACATTCAGCATCTTTCAGATCAGCAACTCTGCCTTTCTTTGAGTCTTGTTGAGCTTTGTTGGTAATTTGCTGAGAATATATCACAATTGTTGTTGAATTGTTCCAGAATCTACCGAAAAAAAACAGCCTCTAGTAGACTTGTTCTGTTATTGTCCTTTTGTTCTTGTGTATAATGTGGGTGGACTTTTGTAAGGCCTGGTTTCCTTGGAACTGGAGTGAAGGAACTCATCACAAACAGATTATTTTTGTCTGATGTCTGGAACCACTTGAAAATATGTCATTAGACTCGAAAGGGAGCAGTTCCAGGTACAATGAGGAAGAGTCTGTTGGACTTGAAATCTTAACTCTGTTTTGCGCTTCGCAAATGCTGCCAGACCTGGTGAGTTTTCATCCAGTACTCTCTGCTTTGTTTCATTTATAATATATGACGACCAGTTTCAAACTTTTTTTGAGCCATGTGATAGAAAAGTCATTATTTTTACAGCTACGGTCATAAACAACTGAAAAGATAAACTGTTTGGGCCCATCAGAAAACCCTCTTCCAAGAGCTTTTCATAAAAATAAGAATTGTTCCTTCAATGGTTGAAGAAATTTAATATACCCACTGTAAAGCATAGGTTTTTCACCCCTGGTGTGTTTTGAATGAGCTGATTACGGGTGGAGTAAGTTGAGTACATTATAATTGACCTTATTGCCCAAAAAGAATGGAGGTTAAGGCAACCATGGTTCTTGTTCATGATCACCATCCAGATGGCTCCAGTTAACAGTGCATGTGAGGACAGGATCCAGCTTGGCTGTGAGACAAACTATCCCCCTTTCACTTCCTCTCAAGGACAAATAACCTTGTGAATTTTGATTGTGAATGTCATTGGGCTAAATTTAGCACTACGGGTGCATTAATGGTGGACTATGACCATGTTCCTCTACACCACAACATCAACCAGTAGTTCAGGAGTGAAAAAGGGAGGAATTATACACTAACATTGTTAGAAACACTCCAGCAATTACTTGAATCCAATGATGCATCTCAAATGACAGATTTGCCCGACATTCTGTTTTAAAACTAAATGAAAAGAACGAAACAGATTTAAAATACTTCTGGATGCAGGGTTCATATTACCTCTGACTGTGACTGTGCCAAGAGGCTCATAAATAATTGGTACATGGAGTGGATTTTGAAGTGCTGATGTTATCATGAGAGTCTGCAGAAGATCAGGAAAATGGAAGTGAAAATCCAGATGTTTTCTGTTGGCTAAAAGAAATAGGAGGAATGTCTGACAGCCATACTGTTTGATCTTCCACAATTGGATCTGCCAAAAAGACATTTAGCTTTAATAAGTTGGTTATCTCTGTGTCTTATAATCTCATTTCCAGAGGTTAGTTATTTTTTATACAGCTTGTAGCAAACATTCTTCCTGCATAAATCTTCATAAACATTGTTTTCTTTCTTCTAAATAAGGTCTAAATCCCCAATGTAATGTTAGAAACAAAACACTCAACGTGAAGAAAGTCTCAAGCTGAAATGTGAATATTTCCCCCTTTTGAATGTGTATGGCTGAACCACCTGCTGCCATTTGCAGCTAACACTTCAGTACGTCACATTATAAATCAAGCAAAAGTGAAACACTTTGATAGCAGCAATTGTGAAATTGAGTATTTTATGTATGTGTCCAAATTATCATCTTCATTAAAACTCATGCATCATTGGAAAAAATGTGCAAATATTAATTAACCATGCCAGTAATATGTTTTTGAGACATTTTCACAACTCCCTGTCTATGTGAACTATACCACAGGGATTCATACTTAAATCATGCATATTTACTAGTCAATTTCATAAAGTTTGATAAAATGG
Source organism: Ginglymostoma cirratum (assembly GCA_024137785.1). Classification (NCBI taxonomy): domain Eukaryota; kingdom Metazoa; phylum Chordata; class Chondrichthyes; order Orectolobiformes; family Ginglymostomatidae; genus Ginglymostoma; species Ginglymostoma cirratum. The sequence continues at coordinate 11,808,926 of JAHRHZ010000088.1, forward strand.
ACAGCACTAAACATGATACTCTGTTTCCCACATATTCACCATCTGGCATGCATAGAAATAATTACTGAACATGATGCTTTATATTTACTTTACACGAGGGATAGCTCATTTCCACATTTGTTTACGAAGCCATTATTGGCATCCAGAATTAAGGTATGACCCTCCCTCAGGGACAGAACTAAACATCGGATGCACATTGTTGACCTTTCTCCTAGCATTCCTTTATAAAGCCATTGCTACAGTCTTGCTGAGTACTAGCAGTTACAATTTCACTTCTGATTGTCTTCGTCCCATCTGTGGCACTTTGCATGAATATAAGATTTGACGGAGCATTCTAGGAATGCAGATGTCTGCTCTAGTGTCATTTCTTGCTCATTGTGTAAAGTTAAATCAAGTATTAGACACCGTTTCACATTTAACATAAAATGTAGTGCATCGGGAAGTAGCAAAAAAAATCTCATAATTGGAAATTTGGGAGAAACAATGAATAAAGACTGAAACCAGGTGTTGGGATTGTAGTGCAGTATAAACACATGCTTTGTCATATCAGTACAGCAGCATGCAAACTTTACAGGACTGCAACAGGCAGCCAGCTAAGTGCTTTTTTGAGTGTCTGCATGCCTGATAAAGCTGCAAGATCATGGAAAGCAAAGTTGAGTTCCAGCAAGCTAATGCTACTTAAAGCAAACTGAATCTCTTAAAGGGGAAATACATTTTTGGTTGGGACAAATAGAATTCACTGCAGAAGTGACTTTGACCTGGACAAGTTAGAAGAATGACACAACATGGCAGCAGACAAGTTACAAGGATATCTGCGCAACAATGAAGGCAATATTGCTGAAGATCAACAACAGGGGAAAAGTTCTATCTGGACCTCAGGAAATTCAACCGGATAACCATGTAGCTCAATTCCAGGAATGAATTCCTGATGATCTGGAAACAGTTCTTAAATACTTTCAATGACTTTATACAAGTGGTTAGAGTTAGTGAATGTATATTTGAGTGCTACGTTTCACTAACTCCTCCTCTGATCTCACAGACTGCTCAATGCAAAACTCCCAATCTCATACCCACCAATAATCTATAATTAATGAGTCATATCTCAGATTCATTTAGTCCTGCTGCAAGCCACACACCCACTTCTTACATCTTGGGTATAGCGCCAGTTATTCAACTATGATGGACAGATAGCCCATACACAATAATCAATGATACACCTGCTTCTCTCTTCCGTGACAAGATAGTGTGCAACTAAAGACAGGAGATAAGGCTGAGTAAAAGTGCTCACCCTAGATTTTTATTTATTTCTGAGAATTGCTCACTCTGCCAATATTTAATGCCCATCCCAAAGGGCAGTTTAGAGTTAACCACATTGGTATGGGTCTAGAGTCACACTTAGGCCAAAATGGGTAAGGTTAGCAGTTTCCTTCTCTAAAGGACATTAGTGAACCAGATGAGTCTTTCCAAAAATCGACAGTGAATTCAAGGTCATCATTGGACTCTTAACTCCAGATTTTCTTCTTGTATTGAATTCAACTTCCACCATCTGCCTTGGTTGAATTCAAACCCAGGTCTCTAGGTCATTACTTGGGTCTCTTTTATAGCAGTCCAACAATAACACCACTAGGCCATCGCCTCCCCACACTCCCCTATTGGAAATATGACTCATTATTCTTGGAGGAGCTATGATAGCAGACAAGGCAGGAGCTGAAAGCATTAAATGTGATTGTATGTTTTAACTTAATCCTTCTTGAACACGTTATTTCCACTTCATTTTTCAATCTCTGATCTCCAGGTATCTTTGCTGTTTTGTCTCTTCATGTACATCTTTTACCTTTTTCAGGAATAGTGAGAAAGTATTGGAAAGATTAACATGTTGCTTATCAATCAACCCTTTCAACCTGGTATTGAATACTCACTCCTTCTATGGCCAATGAAGCCTGGAGTGGGACTTGAACCCAAAGCTTCTGATTCAGAGATAGGGGGCTCTGCTATTATGTCACAAGACCTCCATCTTGTGGGCATTGTTGGCTGGGCCAGCATTTACTGTTCATCCCTAATTGCCCAAAAGGCAGATTGTCCAGAAGAGTCGAATGTATTACTGCGGTTCTGGAATCACATGTAGACCAAATAAGAATGGCAATTTCCTTCCTACAGGCATTCGCAAGCCAAATGGGTTTATCAGACAATCAACTACTCAAGGTTTTTATTGAATTCAAATTTCATTATCTGCCATGGTGGGATTTGAACCTGTGGTCTCCAAAGCATTACGTGGGCCTCTGGATTAACAATGTAATGATAATACCACTATGACCATTGTCTGAAGATTGAATCCCATCCTTATAGGCTGAAAGAGTTGGCCAGACAATGATTCTCTAAAGAGAGAGAGTCTGATCTCTTACCCTTCACATTCAGTAGCAGCACTATTAATGACTTCGCCCACCACAGAACATCCTGGAGGTTACTATTGAACAGTAACATATCTGGTCCAGCCAAATAAACGGTATGGCTGCAAAAGCAAGTTAGAGGCTGGGTATTCTGTAGTAAATAACTTCCGACTTCCCAAAACTTTTCCAATTTCCCAAAGCATAAAGCAGAAATGAGATGACGTATCCATTTGATGGTTGAGTGCAGCTCCAACATCACTCAAGAAACACCACGCCATCCAAGACAAAGCAACCCACTTGATTGCCAGCCCATCCAGCCACTTAAGCTTTTATTCCCTCCCGCATCAAGGATGAACCTTCTATAAAATTCACTGCAGTAACTTGCCAGGGTCATTTTGGCAGCACCTTCTAACAAAACCGCCTGTAAGATTCCCTCCAAGTCATGCACAAGACAGATATGAAAATATATTTCCATTCCATCTTTGTTACCTCGCTCAAAATCTTGTAAATCCCTCCCTAACAGAACTGCGGATGTACCGATAACTGTGGATAACAGCAACACCTACCCAACAATATCAATACCGATGTTAGATTTAGAAGGTAGCTCTCCACAACTCTGTCAAGCGCGACTGTGGATCGAAATAATACTGACCTTGCTTGATCTGGCATCACACAAATTAATACAAAATAGTCCATGAAATTGAAGTGCTTCTGTGGATATCACTTAAACTCAACTTTGCTAATTCACAAGAGCAGCTTGGTACTGTGCAAGCTCAGAATGCTGTCATTGGTACTGTGGGTCTCAAACGGCCTGTTGGATCTCACAAATGGTCCAGCACTCTATCCTCCAATCAATGATGAGGGTGGTTGAGGCGCCATGTGGTAAAAACTCCATGGTGCACTAGCCCCCTAAACAGCCTCAGGATGTCTGGATTTGCTGTCCTGAGACTGATACTCACAACCGCCTGTCACCCAGCCAGCCCAGATTGCTACTGCCCAGGCCAAGGCATTGTGAAGTGAGGCCAGATTTGCTCAAGGTCTCAGCAGACTCCCATATTCAAAGCGAGTAACCTACCACCAGCCATGCTGCATTGTCTGGGGAGTACTTTGCAACAGCACTGTGACAAACACATGTAAGACAGGCACTAAGGGGATTCATTGGGTAATCAATTAACTTCTTCATGGAACACTAGGTCATTTGTTTTGCGCAGTTTGTTTTAATGGCTGTTGTTTAGTGTCTTTTGTTTCAGAATTGAGGTTAAGTGGATGATGTGATAACAAGTTGTGGAGCTGGATGAACACAGCAGGCCGAGCAGCATCATGGGAGCTGGAAAGCTTAATGTTTTGGGGCTAGACCCTTCATCAGAAATGGGGGAGGGGAAGCGGGTTCTGAAATAATTAGGGAGAGAGGGGGAGGCGGATAGAAGATGGATAGAGGAGAGGATAGGTGGAGAGGAGGCAGACAAGTCAAAGAGGCGGGGATGGAGCCAGTAAAGGTGAGTGTAGGTGGGGAGGTAGGGAAGAGATAGGTCAGTCCAGGGAGGACGGACAGGTCAAGGGGGCAGGATGAGGTTAGTAGGTAGGAGATGGGGGTGCTGCTTGAGGTGGGAGGAGGGGAAAGGTGAGAGGAAGAACAGGTTAGGGAGGCAGGGACGAGCTGGGCTGGTTTTGGGATGCGGTTGGGGGAGGGGAGATTTTGAAGCTTGTGAAATCCACACTGATACCATTGGGCTGCAGGGTTTTCAGGCTGAATATGAGTTGCTGTTTCTGCAGTCTTTGGGTGGCATCATTAGTCAGTTACAGGGAATATATGTTTTAAGTGAATGGGGATTTGGTCTCTTGTTCATTTATTATGGACAGCCCACCCCATAAGGGAAGGCACAAAAACAGAAGTTGCTGGAAAAGCTCAGCAGGTCTGGCAGCATTTGTGACGAAAAAAATTCAGGGTTAATATTTCGGGTCCAGTGACCCTTCCTCAGAAATGAGGGAAGTTGTTGGTTTCCACTTCCTTTCCTCTTTCTCCTTTTCCTACTTCTATTTTTCTTTCTCCTCCTTTCCCTCTTCTTCACCTGTTAGCATGAATGTAAAGCACCATGATAAATTGTAGCATATGCTCTGCACAAATGCCCACTCGATGATAGTTCATGTGGCAGCGATGCTCTCATTCTCTATGTGCAGGTCGCATGTACCTGCACTATACTTTGGACTCATGGACCAGGTGGTCGGCACTTGTCACCCATTTGCTTCCCTGTGGTCTGTCGTGGTGGCTTCGAGACTAATGATGCTGTGGACAGGCACCGAATAATGGCAACTGCTGGCAGGATACCAGTTATTCAACTGTATGAATGGATCCCACATAGGCTGTCTGTTCGGGCAATTTGGTCTATTGAGGTTCTGGTACAGCTCAGCATTTCAATGCAGTGCTGACAAAGCAACTTGTGTTTACCCTGCATCTTGGAGAAGCCAGACATTCTGCTGAAGCTACAGCTCACTGTATCTGCTTTGTTCTGGTCAGGGATAATGGAATTCTCTTTTCTTTGCATACAAAGCATCAGTGGCCTCAGAGTCACTGGTCAGAGACATCATCTTTTACAACCTAAAAGGTTGCAGTATGTACAGGAGTCAAATCAGTTCATGTTGCCAGTCATTCACAAATTTAAGAATAGTTGCACAATTGGTTTCATTTGCCATTATAAGTGAGTGCTTCCAAAGCTAATGGCTGATTTCAGAAGAAGACCAAGCTTCTCACATTGATAAACTCACTGATATAGTCAATGGCATTACATATTCAGAAGCTTTCACAAATATATGCGCTGCAATGGCAGAACTACATGCCTTCAAAGCTAATATCAACACAGGAACTAATATCAACATATTATCCAAAAGAACTGCAGATGCTGTAAATCAGGAACAAAAACAAAGTTGCTGCAGAAGCTCAGCGGGTCTGGCAGCATCTGTGAAGGGAAAAACAGAGTTAACGTTTTGGGTCCGGTGACCCCTCCTCAGTTCTGAGGAATCAGTTCGAGGAAGCGTCACCAGACCCGAAACTTTAACTCTGTTTTTCCCTTCACAGATGCTGCCAGACCTGCTGAGCTTCTCCAGCAACTTTGTTTATGTTCAACCCTCTGCATCTTGAAAAATATGTACCTCAGCAAGTGGTGCCCCAAAGTGCAGCCTGCAAGAGGTTATATTACAGCATATAAAAGATCACCAATTATTTGCATGGGCAAAATCACATTGCAGTGCCAATACAAGCTCATTTTGACTTTTTGAAATCTTCCATCTGTTGGTCCAGCAGTGGCAGGATTACCAGCATGCACAGATCTTGCTGTAGTCACGATTCAAGACATTCAAACCACATCCACTATGGTGGGACAGAGCACCTGTGACTGAATCAAATCATCTGAAGTTGAAGATGTTCTCGATGTTCCAAGGATGGTCCAGCAGCATTAAGGAAGTTCACGAGGACATTTGTTCATTTTAGCCAAATTGAGATGAACTTGGCATATCAGGGCAAGTTATGTTCAAGAGCAAAATGTCCTAATGTTAAAAGCGCAGATCTAAGATAATGAATTCATTGTACATCAGGGACACATGGGTGTTGAATGCACAAGGTGGCTAGCACATGTAACCTTGTACTGGCCAGGGCTGACTCAGAACATTTAACAAGTCAAAAACATATGTGAGGATGCCAAATGTTCTAAGCCAGAAGTAGAGGAAATCCCCACATCCACATAATGATTCAACAGTTACTTCAATAAAAGTAGCGACAAACCTGGACACAATTCATGGGGAAAATTACAGTGTTGTGACAGATGTTCCCTTTGACCAATGACTTGGTAATACAATGAGTAGAACCATCTCTGAAACACGACTACAAATCTCAGTTTATCCGGTGTGTCAGAATGGATAGAGTTTGACAATAGACTGCAGTTCATTGACAAATCATTTCAAGACATTGTCAATTGAAAGCAATCAAGCTCAATACATACACTTCAGGCATATATACAATCAGCTGATGAGGACAAGTCGTCAAACCTCCAAAGCATTATATGGAAGTTTGAATTGCAAGAACTGTTTTAACTATGTTTTTACATATTTGTATATTTATCGAGTTAACACCACATACTAATGTACAGCTATATACTTGTTTAGGAATAAATTTTTAATCTGTGTGAAAATGGAGACATTGTGTTATGTCTTGTAGCTAGTATACAGCATTCCTTTAAGTGAGAGATAGTAGGAACTGCCGATGCCGGAAAATTTGAGATAACAAGGTGTAGAGCTGGATGAACACAGCAGGCCAAGCAGCATCAGAGGAGCAAGAAAGCTGACACTTCGGGTCTAGACCCTTCTTCAGAAATGGGGGAGGGGAAGGGGATTCTGAAATAAATAGGGAGAGAGGGGGAGGCAGATAGAAGATGGATAAATGAGAAAATAAGTGGAGAGGAGATGGACAGGTCAAAGGGGCGGAGTTGGAGCCAGTAAAAGTGAGTGTAGATGGGGAGTTAGGGAGGGGATAGGACAGTCCAGGGAGGATGCACAGGTCAAGGAGGCAGGATGAGACTAGTGGGTAGGAGATGGGGTGGAGCTTGAGGTGGGAGGAGTGAATAGGTGGGAGGAAGGACAGGTTAGGGAGGCGGGGATGAGCTGGGCTAGTTTTGGGATGAGGTCGGGGAGGGGAGATTTTGAAGCTTGTGAAGTCCACATTGATACCATTGGGCTGCAGGGTTCCCAAGCTAAATATGAGATGCTGTTCCTGCAACCTTCAAGTGGCATCATTGTGGCACTGCAGGAGGCCCAGGATGGACATGTCATCTGAGGAATGGGAGGGGGAGTTGAAATGGTTCGCGACTGGGAGGTGCAGTTGTTTGTTGCAAACCAAGCGTATGTGTTCTACAAAGCGGTCTCCAAGCCTCCTCTTGGTTTCCCCGATGTAGAGGAGGCCACATCAGGAACAGTGGATGCAGTATACACATTAGCAGATGTGCAGGTGAACATCTGTTTAATGTGGAAGGTCTTCTTAGGGCCTGGGGTGGGGGTGGGGGGGAGGTGTAGGGGCAGGTGTAGCACTTTCTGCAGTTGCAGGGAAAAGTGCCGGGGTGGTGGGACTGGTGGGGAGTGTGGAGTGGACAAGGGAGTCACGGAGAGAGTGGTTCTTCCGGAAGGCAGATAAGGGTGGGGTGGGAAAAATGTCTTTGGTAGTGGGGTCAGATTGCAGATGGTGGAAGTGCTGGAGGTTGATGCGTTGGATCTGGAGGTTGGTGGAGTGGTACGTGAAGATGAGGGGGATTCTGTTTTGGTTGTTATTGCGGGGAGGAGGTGTGATGGATAAATTGCGGGAAATGCGGGAGACACGGTCGAGGGCGTTTTCGACCACTGTGGAGGGGAAGTTGAAGGACCGCAAGCATCAGGTTAAGAGAAGATCATAAACAAAGGAGACCTCATGACACAAAGAGATAAAAATGTCAACATAATTGCTATTTTTAGCTTGACCCTAAATCGGTGGACATGCTAAATTGTCATGGAAGCTTTTAATTACAATTTGAGACAAAAATGAATGGATAACACATTACCCCTCCTTAAACTGGTTTCCAAATGTTGCTGCATCACACTCCAAAATCTCTTCACTCTTTGAAATTTGTGCCAGTCATCTGTTTCTCATTGAGTGATTGGCCAGTTTTACAATGGAGCTATTTCCTTCTTGATAATTGTTCAGAGCAGATGTCAAATCAAAATAAGCCTCAATATCACAAAAGACCTTAATCTTTTGAAATTACCCTTTCAGCACTGGCTGCAACTTACAAAATTTCAACTGTTAAAGTCTTCAATCATTTAGATCAAATAGACATTTACAGTGGGGTTTACCATTTTTTCTATAGCCAAAGAGAACTCAAGAGCAATCATGCAAATACTGCAATACTATGTGATATTGGTTTTGCCTCCACCAGGGTAGAATTAGTTGACATGGCAATGCTCGTGTGCTTCTTCTTAGCATAAGAAACTAGGACATGCATAACAAGATATTGAAAGATCCAACAGATGTCTTTTTACAACTCACTAATATATACAAATATTACATTCACAGGCACATCTATGTCTGGGCTTACATTAGACTATTCAATTACAAGGAGTAGCATGTGTTATGCTTTATGTGGCCTCAAGTAAGATGGTGTTTAAGACACTTATACCATCAGATACTTGTTATGATGCAGAGATGATGTCACGAGCACATCTCTTAAAATTATATTGACATACTGACTGTGAGACATAATACGCCCCTTTTTCCAAAGAACAAAAATAAATCTCAAATAGATATAAATAGTTGTACAGGCACATATTGTCAATTAAGTACCCACCAAACAATTAAAAAAGAATTTATGATATAAATAACTCGAGATCCAATGCAATGGTTTGAAGGTTTGACAACTTGTTCTGATCTAGTGATCATATGTTTGTTCGGAGAAGTATGCGTGGTTCTCTGTTAAGCCTGTTTGACAACTTGCTCTTGCTCTTTCTGTCACTCAGCATCACTGCACAATCTTATTGGACATTTTATCACACCGTGATCAGTAATGACTTTGTATGATCTGGGTCAGTCATTTATACTAGAAATCTTTGCTGGCATTTGTATATGTATTTCTAACTTGCACTCTCCATATAGTACTCAGTTTTGGTAGTTCTCTACCTGCTCTCTCATTATGTGTCTCTTTCATTCTCCTTTGTCTTCAAAGAAGAATGTACTGTATCTTGGAATGGTTAGACAACTAGTTGCTGGGCAGGGTAGTTTGCATTTGCCTTCTGGATATAAGTTGTCTTGGGGATTGTACTATTGGTGTTGTAAAAATATGCAACAATGTAATGCAACATCTTGCTTGACATTTGATGATAATTGATTTGATACCAAACACACAAATTCTGCTAGAACATTTGAGCATGTAAGTGGGGTGATGTTGTGAGATGGGTCACTCCTCATTTAGTACATGTCTTGAAATGGTTTGCTAGTGAACGTCAGTCTGTTGTTGGATGCCGAATAAACTGAAAACAGTGGTCATTGTGTCAGCGACAGATATGTTTGCTGTGTTTTTAAACGATTCAACAATTGTAAATATGGAGAAGTAATCCTTCACAAGGATGTAATCTTGCGAAAGAACTTTGAAGAATCAATGGCTACCAAGGCATCCAAGGAGTGGATGGAACATTGTGGGGATGTTTAGGCTGCCTGTGCTGCTGGGGTGGATACGTTCACATGCGCATTCTCCCTGGACAACAAACAAGTTCACAGTTTTGAGGAAAGGTCACCAGATCCGAAACGTTAACTTTGCTTTTTCCTCACAGATGCTGCCAGATCTGCTGAGCTTTTCCAGCAATGTTGTTTCTTTTCCTGATTTACAGCATCCACAGTCCTTTCGGTTTTTAAACAAATTCACAGGCTAGCTGCCTCAAGTGTTCAATACCCATCTGGAATATAAATAAAAAAAGAAGCTGCTGGAAAAGCTTAGCACATCTGGCAACATCTGTGAAGAAAATTAGAGTTAACATTTTGGGGCCAGTGACCCGAGGAAAGCACATGCATCTGCAGTTCTTTCGTTTCCCACCTGGAAGAACATGGGCATAATATCTTGGCACAATGCTTTTGGTACTGGGACTTGTTTGCCATTGAAAATGTCTTGTCTTGATATACCAAGTTTCTCTCTGTATGGCCAGAAAGTACAATGTTCTTAGACAATTCTTTACTGTAACCAGGACATACCTGGGTAATGGTCTTCTGCACCTCTTGTAGTCATTCATGTTCACTGTTGCCAATAGCATTGCTCACATTGGTTCTGGTCAAAGTGTGACAGATCAATCTTGGGAACATCTTTACTTCAACTGGTTGAGTCACATGTACTCTGCTCTGCCTCATTCGTTACAGTATGAATGTCATGAATTGTGGCTATACTGAGACCTGTGCGTATTGGCTGTTCTGTCACTGCTGGAACATTGATAGCTACCGAGTAGAGGATTTTGGAAAGTCAAGATGTTCTTGCACAAGTGCACTGCAGCATGGTTGGAATTGGTGATGCGTTATTATGTTGTATGATAGTCTCTATTAGGCTGTACCATGGAGCACCACTTACTAGGGTCCATATCTTTCAGGATGCGTAGCAATAATTTATTGGTACTGTCTCCTGTGTCAATTTTAGTTTCAGTTTAGTTTTTGTGATGACCTACTATTTCAGGACGTAAGATATTAATTATTGGAAAAGCTTCTGATCATCTTATACTATTGACGTGGTGTGTGAGGTTGATACGGAAAGTTTGAGCATGTTCTGAAGCTCCCACTTGCTTGGTTAACTCTGACCTTCATTGATGTGTTTGTGTTATGCACTTCTTAACACTTCCCTTGTTATCTTTATTATGTTGTTATACTGTTTCCTTGGTTATCTGTGGTTTGTTCTAGCTGGGCCTTTGGAACCAGATTTCCTGTGCATTCCCTTGGTGACACATGCATTGCTGTATGATATTTGAGTGGGTGCAACAAGCTATATTTGTCACAGATTTTATTCATTTGGTGCAACTTTCTGGCTGCAGCAACTGTTTGTTACATCAAAAGCATGTAATTGTTGTTGCCCTGCCAATATAGCTTCATGCTGGTGTCCATCAACAAGTAATGCATCAATTTTACAGCCCTTTTCCTTGCCCAGTAGACAACTAAGTGGTTTCCATCTGTGACACCAGATCAAGTTGCTCTAGTAGATTCCTATACTTAATGATGATCCTGGCTATAAACTTACCACGTAATGAAGTATAAACTCAGTTTTGCTGCTCATACAATATGGTGAACAGCGGTGATGATTTCATTTAATTGCCTCATATAATATGCTGGCAGTGGCAGTGTTCTATGCATTTTTCAGTTTTTAGAGGACACAAGAGGGATGATAAAAGTGAACCAGTAGATGTAATGTATTTGCATTTCCAGCAGGCCTTTTGTAGGGTGCTACATAATAATTTTTATCCAAACTCAGTGAAACATATTAACATGGATTGAAAAATGGTCAACACATAGAAAACATAGAATCAGGATTGACAAATCTTTTTCAGGTTGAAAAGTATAACTAGTTGAGTGCCAAAAATATCAGCGCTAGGCCCTTATATATTTAAATGACTTGGAGGAGGAGAGCGTGTGTAGTGGATTCAAATTTGCTGACAATACAAAAAGTAGGTGGAGGACATGTTGTTGTAAGGACATAAGGAATCTGCAAGAAGATGGAGAGATAGGTTGAGTGAATGGGCAAAAATGTGCCAGGCGGAATTCATTGAAGGGAAATATGAGGTTATACACTTTGTTAGAAATAATCAAAAGGCTGACTATGATTTAAATAGTGAGAAACACCAAAAGAATGGGGTACAGACTGATCTGAGTATTCTTCTGCATGAAACAGGAAAAGTTAGCATGTAGGTGCAGTAGGTAATTAAGAAGGCAAATGGAATTTTAAAGGCAAATGGTCTTTATTGCTAGTGTGTTGGAGTTTGAACATAGGTAAGTCTTATTACAACTGTACAGGGTGTTGCTAATGCTCCACTTAGAATACAATGTACAGATTTGGTCCCAATATTTTAAGATGTCGCATTTGCATTAGAGGCCATTCAAAAGGGATTCACTGGGCTAATTTTGCAATGACGCTAACCAGTTTAGGCCTTCATTCACTGGAGTTTGGAAGAATGAGAGGTGATCTTATTGAAGCATGTATGTTTCCGAGGAGGCTTGGCAGGATAGATGTTGAGAAGACGTTTTCACCAGTGGGGAAATCCATTCACAGAATAAGGGTACACTTATTTAAAACTGAGATGTGAATGAATTTCATTTCCGAAGGCTGATGGAATTCTCTATGCTTTGATTTGTGGAAGCTAGATCACTGACAGTATTTAAAGAGGAGATAGATATCTTTTAGAAATACCAAGCAATTAAAGGCAATGAGGTGCTGGCACAAAAGAGGAGTTGAGGCCTGGAGCAGATCAGCTATGATCTTACTGAAAGAGGAGCCAAATGGCCTTCTCCTACTCCTATATGATATCCCTATATTCTTGTTCCAATGAGATGGGAACCTGTGAGTATACTGGTTCGGCAGAAATGTTTTCCACTGTTTAGGATTTAGAATGCAACAATCAGCAAGGTTTGTGAGAAACACAAGCTACAAGATAGTAAATGTGCAGTACACCTAACGCAAACTGACAAATCTGTAACTGATAGAACTGATGTGGAGGTGCCAGTGTTGGACTGGGATGGACAAGGTCAGAAATCACATGACACCAGGTTATAGTCCAACAGGTTTATTTGAAAACACAAACTTTCGGAGCCTCATTCCTTCATCTGAAGAAGGAGTGAGGCTGAGAAAGCTTGTGTTTTCAAATAAACCTGTTGGACTATAACCTGGTGTCATGTGATTTCTGACCTGATATAACTGAGAGTGCAACACCGTTTGTGAACAAATGGTTATTACAGATTCAAGTCTGATATTAGATACTAAGGCATCGAGACAAATTCAAGCAGAGTATTTGACTTCCTGTTCTGATGAAGGATCACTCAATCTGAAATTTAACTCAGATTTCTCTCTGTAAATATTGCCAAATATTGCCTGCTCAGCTTTTCCAGTAATTTCTGTGTTTTTGTTTTCTATTTTACAGCATCCACAGTTCTTTCAGTTTTTATTTGACTTGTTTGTCTTCCAAGAAAGGACTTAGTAATAATGACAGAGATCATGTCAAGTAAAAAGCAATCCTCAGACAGCAAAACTGAAGTTGGGAACGTGTTGGTTTCACCAATAATGCAATTATTTAGAATGCCCAAGTCAATCACCAATTTGAAGTGCAGCATCTACCTAGTTCAACACAGATCTCGGGCAGATTGCAAACAGAACTTCGTTGTCACAGGTTGAAGATATGGTATGTACAACTGCCTTGAAGACATCATTGAGAAGGACAACCAATGTCCAATAATTCAAGATACTGCAAGGAAGAAACTGACTATTTCAGAGATTTGGGATACTGAAAATAAGGAATTGTGTGTTTCAGCAGGGTTGGCTTGCCCATTGAAGGATATCAAACAGATCAAAGATCCTCCAGATATTGCAATGAAACTATTGTCTGCTACAGCAGCCAAGATATGCACCATGAAGGAAATCCATGAGATTGGAAGTCCTTCAGTTTAAAGGAATCTCCAGACTTCAGACGATCAGGAAGGGAATCAATGACAATGGTCTTCCGGCAGCAAACTACCAGTCTCCAAATTTTCCAAATCCAGTGAGAAAGCATTCCAACACTCTCCAGTTTGCTTGAATTTAAAGTCAGTGACCTGTGGAAATAGAGTAGTGATAAATGTAAATGGACACACAAATGTATAATTTTAATAAATGAAAAAATGTTTAGGAGGAGAAATGGCTTGAAAGAGTTAATACTAAGTGTCATCAACAATGCTTATGTCAAAAGGACTTGTGGACAGACTAGTTCAGGTTCTTGGAGGAATAATATCTAACATCCATGTCCTCCTCATAATCTCTGTGGATATTTTCTGAATCAACTTTTTCAGAGACATTTCTGCATCCCTCTAGAACAAGAAAGATTTGAACCCAGGCCTTCTGGCTCAGAGGTATGGACACTACCAGGGTGCCACAAGAACCCTTGTGCATAATCTCTGTAACAATGCCTACCATATCAGTGTCACCCTGTTACTAGTTGCCAATGTGCAATAAATTACTTCTCCTTCAATACAAAGAGCTTCTTCTGGTTAGACCACTAATTGATTTTCCTCTCCCACACGAGATGAAACAGACTATGATGATCTCTATGCTTAAAGTGGATGGCAGAAATCCAGCTGATGATGAGGTGCAGATTTGATTTAGTTGTGCATAAAACAAATTAAGGTTATTGATTTAAAGTTTTCATTGAGAATAGGAGTGTGGAACATAATTACCAAAATACAAGCAAAACTATCAGGATTTGGTTTATTCAGTCCTAGTGAATGAATAATTATAAACAGAAACCATCAGCAAAGGTTCCACTAAATAGAGGTTGAATTTGACTGAATCATTGTTATAGTTGCTCTGATCATAATGATTATATATATATTTGAGTTTACAGTAGAAGGCATTGACATTCCAGGTTTGTAACAACCTCCTCAAACCATGATCCCATCCCTGACCTATCTCCTATAACTCTCCTTCTTGTTCAGTTTTGAACTAGAGGGATATTGGTGACTCTACAACATTTTCACAGTAATTGTTCAATCAAGATAAATTATATGAAAAAGTTTATACGTAGTTACTAAAAGACTGGAATTAAGTGGAAGAAGATTTATAATAAGCTTTCCATCTGGTTTTACAACATACAATAACAATATCCAAGTTGGAGCAATAACATAGTTAATAGAATTTAGCAAATGTACGATTGTATGTAAGACAAATAAAAAGGCATTAGAACCACAGAAACCATTGCTGACGATAATCAGGTGAGGAGAAACTGTAAAGATTGGAACAGGATCAATTTTGTTGACTGTGAGATTCCTGATTGGTCCGGGTTAACAGCTGCAACCAGGAAGCCTGGCTGACCAATATAAACAGGGGATTCAGGATCTCCTCAGGGGACTGACTCCAAGCTGGCTGGCCACTGTCAGTGTACTGTGCACAAGTAAATAAAGGGTGACTTGGTGATGGGATACTGGAACACAGAGGAAAGAAAAAATCAACAAGTGTAATGGAATAAATCTGTATAAAAAATGTGTGAACTTATTAACAGTAAAATCATAGCAAGAAACATTGATCAAATCACAACGTTCATATGTTAAGACAAAGAAAAGTTACCACCTCTTGTCAACCTAGTCAATGTTTTGAAATGTTCAGGGATTAACTTATGAAGTTAGGAACATATAAATAGTAATAATTTACTGTTGTAAAGCACAGTTTAATTTGCGGTGGTAACCTTTTAAAAGAAACTTCAAAAAGTTTAAAGACTTCAAGTCCCTTAAGTGTGGGAGTGGGAGCTTGCTCAGAATTCCATTCTAAACCAATCGTCTTTCATGTTTAATTTTTGTCTTCATCTTTTCTCTTCCCATCAATGATAAGTGCCTAAAGGAAGAAATGAATTATGGCTTTACTATGGGGGTGAGTTTTTTATTTACATAGTTTAATGGTTGTTGAAAAACATGAATATAATTTGTGGCGACAAGCATCTATGTTGATGTATGTTTCTTTGTGATCTACTCTGCGTTCTTTGTATGTTAGTTAGTTCTTGATTTTTTAAAAATCAATCAACCAATTATTTTTCATATTTCATGTATTTTTGAAAGGAGGGAGGGAATCCAAAGAATAATGTGTAGAAAACAAATAGATAGAGAGCAGGTCCTGACTTGAAATGCCCACATTTGATGAATCATAAATGCAAGGGACCAAAAAATGTATTGAAGCAATTACTTCAATCATAGTGAGACAAAACAGTTTGGAAACGGTTTTCTACTAATTAGGCAAAGTTCAGGCTAACTATTTACAGACTATTCTCAAATCTTTCACATAATGAAAAAAGCCAACACTTTGTAAGCTGTTTAAAAGATGAATCAACCAGAAATGTACCTTGCAAGAATACTGTCAAGCCTCAATAACAGAAAAGTGAACAACAATGTCTCCCAGCAGTAGTCCTGCACATTATGTAAGAAGTTGCATTGAGTTCATGCCCAGTCTGCAATGTATGATCTTGGTAAAGTGAATAACAGAGAACTTGGGCAGCCCCAAGCTGCAAACATTTGTGAAAAGGCCCACTAAATTTTTAAAGATGTGGCAACATATTTTGATGTTTGGTTCAACTCCACGTGGTTAACATAAGGTGTTCATCTTGCTAGAATGCTTTTGTGAAAATAGTTCTCCAATTCTCTGGGTCAGCTTATTTGCAAAATTCACAGCTCAGGTGCAAGTTTGGACAGGTGCTAAAACTTACCATAAGCCTTTGAACAAATCATCCTCCTTGGCTGTTAGCTCAGCCAAAAGAAGGGAGGAATTTTGTATCTTTTCTTGTGATATTCTCCCCTGTATGGTAATTAATGGTTGTGAAATCAGACCTGTCATTTTTGAATTTAACAATGGAATTTGCCCTTCCATTGGTACTGAATCACAATCCACAAGTGACTGTAGATAGCTTGTCTGTTGGAGACAGAAACATTGAAATGCAGGTAGATTAACTCAGATCTGACTATCCAAAAATTGATAGTTTCCAAAAATGTTCACTGTTTAACTTTATCAAAAATGATCCAACTTGGAAAGGAACAGGGAGTTGTCAATTACTTTAAGCATTTGATGTTTCTTGAATTATTAAGAAGTACCAAGCTGTACAATCTTGCGTGAATAGAAACTAAATAGCTTACACTTACAACTACAGGGCATTTTTAACATCATTCGTCTTTTTCTCATTTTAAACAGGTTGTGCTGATATGGGGAAGTGGGAGAAACATGACAGAATTATTAAATCCAATGCGTGAGAAATGAATTCATATCAACAACACTGAGCCATTAATGTAAAGTAGTTTGCAATCACATCATCTGCTATTCACTGAATCTCGGTATTCTGATTTTTTTGTTTCCAGAATCTGGTCAGTTCCAAAACCTGGCACAGATAATGGCTGCCACTTTTGATGTAGTCTACCTGTAGTTTGTGGAACATAACTCTGCATCAGAACTGGCTTTCCAGGAATCCGTCCTTCTCTTATCACTACTGTGGGCATGTTGGAAGGATTAGTAGGTTGATTACCAGTCTAGCCACATAATGAATGCTCCTTCTATAATCGACAAATCCTGAAAGACTACTGAAACCAGGACCTACTCGCTCAGAGCCAGGACCATGGTCAACTGAACCACATTGAGTATAAACACCAAACTTCCCTCAGAGTTCTGCTTCAATGGTTGGTGGCTATTTGTTTACAGTGGCATAGACACCATCTTCATGTCTGATTCTCCAAGAATAAATTGTTTTTCAATTGAAACCTATGGTAATGATGGCATTGAGGACAGAACAGTTCACAATGTGATTTTGTGTTCAGTTCCGATTGTGCAGATAGGTCTCCAGAGCTGCAGGCTAACATTTTTTTCCCCACATTCGCTTTGAATGCTATTTTCATGACTTATAATGGCATTCATGTGCAGAGAAGATTTTAAGTACAAAAGAAAATACTTACTAAACTTATATGTCTTGTTGATTATTTCCAGATGGTTATCCTTCTATTATCTTCATCCTTTATAAATGTTTATATTTATGAAATAAAATCAGAGGTCTTGAAGAACTGAATGATGCCAAAGCACAATCACCATAATTTCCTCACTCCTCATTACATGGTTCACTTGCCTCTTCCTTGAGTGTGGCATAAATTTTATTCTTCTTAAATCTTTAAAGTAGCTTCCAAGACATTGAAAGAACTTTACATGAAATATTACATTTCTATTTTAAATACTACAGTTCCAATTCAATGAACTCTACTGCAACTTAATAGCCTGGAACTATATCTCTGGTGCATGGAAGCTACGAGGGCATTATTCATTGCTATTTGTGGTACCTTGTTATGCACAAATTGGCTGCCATGTTCCTATATTATAACAATAGTAGACTTCAGAAGTACACCAGAAGTCACTTCAAAGCACTTTCATGTGCAACACAAGTGTGTTCATGTTCTCATATGTCTCTCACTGGAATTCCCTCCAGCATTGTGGGTCTACCCACAGCAGGTGGACTCCAGCGGTTCAAGAAAGTAGCTCACTGTCACTTTCTCAAGGGCAACTAGGGACGGGCAATAAATGCTGACCAGCTAGTGACACCCACATCCCAGAAATGAATAAAAATAATATGCTTTTATTCATTTCTTGTTATCACTCTTTGTTTCTGTGTTGTGATTTTGCTGTGCCTTGTGACAGTGTTGCAAATAGTGGCTGAGCAATTTGTGTATATCTATTCCTACAGCTGCATGAAGAAGTTCAAGGTGATTCTTTACATCATGTCTCAGACGTCTATGTAATAGACGTTATGCATGGCGTAACTACCCACTGGTAGATAAAACTCAACTTGCATCACAGCTGAGTGGGAGCTGAATGCCACAATTTACAGGCCCATACTCCCTTCTTGCATTTTCTTCATGGTTAATACTCTGTTATCTGTTTTACCACAACAATTATTCACCTGTCCTCTGAACTGTCGATGACAGTTCTACCATTTCTCCCTTGTATTTTCTTGCTGGCAATAATGTGTACTTTATTAAGTTAATTCTATCTGTTTGATTTGCTTATCAGACACTGTGCACATCATCACAGGAAGTGATGCAACATTGTATGGTCTTTTGTGCAACCTCTTGGAAGATGTAGCCCCACCTGTCAGATATATTGCATTAGGGTTCTTATTTTAGATACCTCAGTAGACATGTTGGGCTGAACTTTGAGGGGTTGGCAATCTTATGCGGTTTGCTACTCCATTCCTTTTATTTACATAACAAAAGAGATCCACATGCCTCCCATAGTATTTCAATCAGAAATGCGATGCCATACTTCCATTCTGATAGTCCTTCATGTGCAGACCAGGGAAGGGAAGGCAAAGCAAGCCTCCTTTTTCACATCAATCAATAGCTCTATTTAGAAATTTAAAGGTCAGCATCACAGACAGCAACTTTGACAGCTGCTGTGATAATACTAAGTACGTACATTAATTTTGAGGTTTGAGAACCAGGTGGGTAGAGGGGAGGCTGCTAGATAGTTAGGGTGCCAGTGAGGTCAGGTACCAGGACACGAGTTTGCAAGAAAGCCAGGCAGGTAGTGGAGTGTTTAGGGTGAGTCAAATTGGGTGAGAGATATCCGAGATAGTAGGAACTGCTGATGCTGGAGTCTGAGATAACAAGGTTTAGAGCTGGTTGAACACAGCAGGCCAGGCAGCATCAGAGGAGTAGGAAATCAGATGTTTCGGGTCTGGACCATCCTTCAGGGATGCATCCGACAGCAGGGGAAGTAGAGTGGGGAATTGGGGGTCAAGTCTGGCGGGGGAGGTGAGGTAGGATGGGGTTGGGTTCTAGGTGGGGTCAGGGAGGTATGAGGTGTGAGTTATAAGCTGGGGAAGATGTCAGGTTCAGTTGGCGAGGATTTGTGTCCGCTGACAAGAGAAGGAGATATGTTTTGAAGCAGGAGAAGTGGGAATCGGGTTTGATGGTTTGAAGAGAGTGAGGGTTAGTTTCAGCAGCAGAGGACGTGATGTTGGGTCTGGAATGGGGTGACCAGTTCTGACAGTGGGATTGGACCTGGAGCTTAGAGGGAACGTGTTGTGTCCAGTTTTGGGTTATATCGGCTTCCAGAATTAGAGAGGGAATTCCAGCTCCCAGGGTGGGGGATGGCGGGGTGTGTGGGTGAGTGAGTATCATATGTCAGGGTTAGAGAGGAATGGCAGGTTTCAGTGGAGGGAGAGCAGTTTTGGAGTTTTGATGTCAGGTCAGGGTCTGGCAGAGGTGTAGTTAGAATGTGTTAGGTAAGTTGGGGTTAATTACTAGGAGTTAGATTAAGTATTTAATATTATACCATTTCTTGAGTAACTATTTACTTAACTGCTGTGCAGCTCTCAAATTCTCAGATTTAAATGGATTCTCTTGAAGTTTTCTATGATGGGTCCCTGTGAGCAACTCTCATTCACGTTTCGGAATCAGTTTTCAGGCAATTGGAAGATCTGGGCCATTGTTTATTCTGAATTGGTCAAACAATGCCGAGAATAGAATGATTTCATTTTAAAACAGTTATACCTCCGTATAAACAGAAATTTATTTTTCAAAAATCTGCTAACCTAGCATACCTTTCCTCTCCTGTTCCAAGTCAGACAGAAGTAAACAGATTTGCGGACATGAGGAAAAACATGTTCATATGGCAAGTGGTAAAAGATCTGCACTGAGTGTGTGGTGGAGGCAAGTTCAATTCAAACATTCAAGAGACTTTGAGGATCAGCAGAGACAGGATGGGCCAAAAGGCCTCCTTTTGTGGCCCAAATTATACTTCACACTCATGCTCCTGACCATTATTTGCCTGAACATAATCACCAAACCTTAAAGTCAAAAGACTGCCATCATCCTAACAATGAATTAATAGATTTTCACCTGTACAGCAGCAAGCCGGTCGTTGCTAAGTTTAATATTTAATTTTGTGAAAACCAACTTAAAAATGATCGTTTTCCATACTATTTCTGAGCTGTTTTGAATTGGTCCTTTTATCAATTGTTATTCTGCCTGTTTGAAACCTGGTATGAGTGGTACTAATGATGTTCACTCGACTAATTTATACTTGGGAAATTGCAAATAAAATCCACCAACCATTGTAGGACCCCAATGTCCCCAGTTAAGCAGTCGGCCAGTGATTGAAAACTGGCTCCACCATTTCTTCAAATTTGGACTTCTATTCCATGAAGAAATCAACAATCACCAGTCTGCTTTTTCTCTTAAATTTGCCCTAAAATTTAAGGTCAATTTAAGGTCTAACTATAAAGTACATTGTGAAATGAACTTCCTTTTGGATAATTCAATGTTGAAGTATCTCAGCCTACTGAAAATATAAAATCCTTTGAACAAACAGTACAAATCCATAAACAGCAGATTGGGAGTTAAGTATCTCAGCCTTTGAGAAATTTTGAAAAGGAACTGTGAAGAATAGAGAAGTTAATTAGATTTTATATTTATGTGTAAACAATTTAAAATCCAGGGGGTTGAAGAACTGAAATAGTGTACTGTCAAGCAAATGTTTTGTATTCTTTGATTTACAAATGCAATGTAATTCTCAAATTTCTATCTTTGGAGAAGAAGGGCATTAGATACCTGAATAGGAAATGCAAAAACAAGTTGTAACTTAAATAAATAACAGGAGGAATTGAAATTTGCTTTTATGAAAGCTTAAATCATTTATATTGATTAAATGTCATTTTTACAAAAATTACTGGAGTTGCGTGCTAACATGTGGTATTGATTGAACAGTGACTGTGAATTTATGGCAGGGAATGGTGTTATAATTTAAATCGGACTACATTCTCTGGTCAGTCATATAATATTGCAAAGGATGTCCTTTCCTGTTTGTTTAAAGCATATTAGGATCAAAGACATGTAATTTTCCTCAGGTCCTTCATTCAAAATTACATTTACAATTACTAATTTTCATTGGGAGCTATGTAGTTAAAGAATATATTGATTACCAGTAGGTGAAAAGTTAGATGTAGCAGCGAATAGGTAGAAAAATATCTTTTTCCAATCTTTTAGTTACATTAAAATAATATTGGATCAAAGTTTCAACTATAGATAATTGGACCTTAATGTACAACCTTAGGTAAGACAAGTCTGACAAATGGAATATTGGTTATGGTGGTGCTACTCAGTGAAATTAACAAATCCTGAAATTCTTCAACATCATTTCCATATTACAGATATGCAATGAAACTAGATGTTATTTTTTAAAACTTCAGTAAGTCCTCAATTACCCACCTAACAGGGGTACACTATGTCTCGAATGAATGCATGTGCATTATTTTGAATTGCTACAATGAGTGACAAAAGTCCTTTTAGTGATTTAAAAAAAAATTTCAGTGTAAGGTAACAGTATGAAAATTCCATTTGTTCTGCTGCCAGATTGACAATAGGGTGGAATTGCCTCCTGCCAGCATGAATTTGCATTGACACATCCTCCAATCTAAGAATCAGAGTAATTTAGATCATAAGGAAAAGGTGTCATATCTATAACAGGACAACCAAGTTTCTTATTTGGTGTGAAGACAGGGGGACTAGGAGGACGGTTTGACCTATGATGAAGGCTTACTGATTCTCTCAGTCGGGAAGGACGCTTCTGGGATTGAAGTTGACCACTGTGGGATTCACCATTGCTTGATTCCGCTTTGCAACCTATTTTCAACATACAAAGTGTTCCTTTGGGTTGAAGACATGATCTGTTGAACACTGTCACCTTGAACAATGTTACTACGAGACTCAGAAGAGATGTTGGAGATATTGAAACATAGAATGGTTTACCACACTTGCTGTGTTCATCCAGCTCTACACCTTGTTATCTCAGATTCTCCAGCATCTGCAGTTTCTATCTCTACCACAGAGAATTGTTTGTTTTACACACTAATCAAATAAATACTGAAAACAGTGGACTATACAAGGTCATGATGAGCATACTGGAGAAGGAATTTAATTCTGAAATGTTCTCATAAACAGCCAGCACTCACACGATGGGCTTCATGACTTCCTTCAGTACTGGAGGGTATCGATGGTTCCATACCTGCTCTCAGCAGCCAAAAGTGTGCTGAATGGACATTGGCTGGGCAGGAAAAGCACCTGCTTGATTTGTTCAACTGTGTGGGCAAGGTAGAAATCCAAAACCTGATTTCTGACCACTTTTCGAATACTCAGCATTTCTTCTCCATTGTGTTTAGATAGCAGTGCAATTCTCACCCCAGATCTTTTAAAAAACTGCCAAGATGGATCAGTAAAATGAACGAAAATGGTATCTAATTTCAGAGCGGCAGCAGTGAATTTTCTTACACTTTTCTATAATTAAATACTTGCATTTATGTTTTCCTGCTTCATGTCCTTCAAATTTCTGGTCGTACGGACAGCTGTCAGAAGCTACTTTCTCTCAGCTGCTGATCGATGAACATCTGGATTACCACTGTAAAAATTCCAATCTTTTGCATGCAGCTGCTGCAGAAGTTCATCTTACAAGGCATATTTTGTAGCTGCCATCATAGGCATCCTCAATACAGAACTTAAGGTACTTAATTATGTTCATCTTTGGCAGTGCTCATGGCATTCACTTGATTTAAACTGGGTAAAAAAATGACCAGTCATCTTTTAATAGGAAGTGAATGCTTTCAACAACATTTTGCATTGATCTCATAGTCAAGTGGCATTCTCATGGTAATGTGCCAAGCTAACCAATTGGTTTCCTGGCGCATTCCATTATGGAATTAATAAACATGTCCAAGTAAATTTTTCCATGGAAGTGATAACCTGTTCATGGAGTATCAGAAAGATGGCATCAAAATTTTATAACCCTGGTTGTTGTCAGGAATATCCTAATTATTGAATCAATGGATTCCTTTCCAATTGTTTGCCATATAGTTGAACTAAGAGAAAGCTCATCCAGTGAAGCCTTATGGATATAATTTAGGAATAAGAAAGATGCAATCACTATCATGGGGCTGTACAGGAAGCCTCCCAATAGTCAGCAGGAGACAGAGGAACAGATATGTAAGCAGATCATAGAAAGATGTAAAAACAAAAGATGGTGGGTGACTTTAACTTCCCTAATATTGATTGGGACTCCCTAAGTGCCAGGAAATTAAGCAGAAAATGTTAGGTGCATAAAGGAGGGATTCTTGAAATAATATGTCGCTAGTCCAACTAAAGAAAGGGCCATACTATACCTCGGTGGGGAATTGGCCTGGCCAGGTGATCAAAGTTTCAGTGGAGGAGCATTTTAGGAACGGTGATCATAATTCTGTAGTTTTTAAGTCAGTTATGAAAAAGGACAAGACCGGACCTCAGGTGAAAGTTCTAAACTGGGGAATGCAAATTACAATAGTATTATGCAGGAACTGGAAATATTATATTAGGGCTGATCATTTGAAAGTAAAGCCACATTTGATATGTGGGAATCTTTTAAGGACCTGTTGATCAGAGTTCAGGACCAGCATGCTCCTGTGAGGGTAAAAGACAAAGGATGGCAAGATTCAGGAACCTTAGATGACAGGTGTAAACACTTCTTTTCTTTGGACTGTGGAGTAAAAGGGATTAAGATATGCTTCATTTTTAAAGCTTCAGCAATGGAATTCATTTAGTAAAGTTGTTAAGTGAATTGGAATCATGTACTTAGGCCTTAAATAGCAGGATTCATCTAACAATGATGCAAAGAAAATAAATGGAATCCTCCATTCTCCCTGAAAAAACACATGGGAATCCTTTCTGTTAACTGTGGAAGGAGGGAATCCTCACTTTACCTGCAAAGAGTGGGAAAAGCCTTCAGAAGCAGCACAGAAATACTGAAAAATTAAAAGCCTTTTACAAAGGAAAACAAATATTTGCATTAGGTAGACGGCATCAGAAATAATTTGCATTAATTGATTTAATTTCAACGATAGGGTAAATACAATGTGGAGTTGGACATCTTTGAGGAAGAAATTCTTAAGATAAAGAATAATTTCTAACTTTGCTAAGTCTGAAGCTAAGTGAGATAGTACACTGCTGTACACAATTGGAAATACTTAATAATGTTATAGTTTGCCAAGGTGTAATAGAAGCAACAGATAGTTTTGAAGAAGTAGCAGAAGTATTTGACAATTACTTCAGCCTCAGAGTGATAAATTTCTTGAAAGAGCAAGATTTAACAGAATAGTTCATCATCCAGGGGAATCCAAAGGATATGTTATTAATTATTAACACAGATTAGTGGAGAATTGTGATTGCGAGGATTTAAAATCAGGAGTCATAAGAGACAGAATTGTTGCAAGTTTCATTAGAATTTTCAGCTTCCTTGTAACCCAAAGAAAATTTAACTCCAGAGATATCTATTCAGGCAGTGAGTCAAGCATAATGTCCAGTAGCAAAGCAGATCCATCCTTAAAGGAGTAGATCAATTTTATTCAAGGAGATCAGCAGAATCATTCAAATTTTAACGTACAATGACACAAAAGACATCCCATACAGAGAGTAGGACAGGTAACAAATACCAAAGGTCCGTTTCCATGCATTGGAGTGAAGAAACCTCACAAGCATAGGCAACATCCATATATTACAAAGGAAAATTTTACCTGTAATACAAGTCATTTTCAGAAATTATGCTGAAATAGGAGGTAGGCACGGAGGTTGGACATCCGCAATAGAAGAAAATGCAAAAGATTTTTTTAGAAGTAACCTTTTCGTAAAAGGATACTTATGTCATTGGGCATCTCACCAATTTCAAACATGATACAGGACATGTGTTTCATTGTTTGTCCAAAAATTTAAGGCTCCCTTTGACAGTTCTTACAGCACACCAGTTTAAAACCATTGCCTTAGATGTTCTAAACTGTTCACACATCAGGTCTCTATCACATCGTCATTGTTGGTGGTGCTTAAGGCTCTCCTCAATATTAACCCTTTCAGTCCTTTAAACAACAAGCTTGTCAATGGTAATTAGGAATGGACAATAATTGCTGGCCCTGCCAGGGATGACCACATCCACTGATTAAAAAAAAGCCCAATCTTAACAAAGAAATGCTATGAATACACAATTACATTAATACATATTCCTAGTAGTAGGCTATAGAGCTGAGCAAATTAGGCTTATTCCCATTGGAAGTTTGAGAACTTTGCTGCTACAGAGGCTTTAACTTAGCAATTTAGCTAGGACTTGATGAAGCTGGTCTGTAAAAACAGATTGAGTTTGATTGATGATTCAAAGCTTGGGTTTGATTCAGGGTTTCTCAGCAGCCCTCTAATATACTGCCAGCAGAGCTGCCAGGCTCCAGGCAAATCCTCTAATTAACAGAAAATGGAACAATAAGTTAATTAAATTATCATCGAGCCTCTGCCAAGGAAATGCCAGCAACTAGTACACATTTGACCTGCTCATTTCGATGCCATTTCACAATGGTCTGCTTGCATATTGGTAAATCAAAATATAATCTCTCTTAAGACTTCAATTTATAAGCTAGCCAATTAATATTAATAACAGATTAAAAAACTTTTTAATTCAATTAAGCTTGGGTTCATTCAGGATGATGCCATTAAGCTTCATGCATTCCTAAGGACATCAAAAGAATATTAAATTTATAAACTAATAGGCTATAGTTCAACTAGAAAGCAGTTGATCTTTATGGAAACAGATTATAATTATGAACACAATTTTTCATTTTCAATTCTGATCCCACACCGCTATTTCCCTGTTCGGTCATCAGTGTCATTGCTACTAATCCCAAAGCTTCCATTCCTCTTTCTACCATCTTGTAAAAGTATATTTGATCCAAAAAATACTTAAAATTATCAGCCCAAATCATCTTGTAGATGGGCTGATGATTTTTGACATGCTGAATGATTGTGTTCATAAAACCCAATATTTTCAACCTGGAAATCTGCCCTGGAAACTCCTTTTCTTGTCTAAACCAATCTTAGTTTCATATACAAGGGTATGGTGATGAGGTGGAATAAACGTAGTACCTCATCAACAGTAAAAGTACACTTTGATGCTCAGTGTAACAACTTTCCAAGGCATCTCCTGAATCCAAATCCTTAAACTTATAAACTAAGGGCAGATTTTCATAGAAGATTACTAGGAGGTCAATCATGACAGTTGATACATCCCAAATCTTTGGAGTGTATTCAATATCGACCTCCACAGAATTAAAATTTTAATTTCCCTTGCCTCCTAACTCCAGTACAATAAACAGAAAGTTCAAATTTCATGGTTTGGCACCAACAACATAGACATTTTGGTTTTATTCTGTTCTCTGGGACATGTCTGGCTGAGCATCTAAGTGTAAAGTGTACATTGTTTTCTACTTAATAAATAACATGTATGGTTTAATATTTCCTTCGCAATTAAATTCAACTCAAAGGCTAAGTTTTCATACAAGGGGCTCTTGGGTATCTTCAATAGCATCAGGTTTTGGTATATCTGTCATCAAATTTCCATACTTCTGAACTTGTTGACAGTTTTTTTTGTTGCAGAATTTTTTTATTATAGCAATGATAAAATTGTTTTTCTTTAGTTCACTAAAAGGGTCATTCACAGATTCGGTCAGGGATTGTGTGTTGACATTTACAAGTAGGTCATCTGGAGTGCATTAGTATTTGTTGGGGATTTCCAGGAATGTCATTATTTGCAAAGGGCGTATAGAAGAATATTAGTATTTATGGGGAGTTGCTGATATCTCTTGGTATTTGTAAGAAATTCAACATAGACATGTTTGAATCTAATACTGCAATATGTTTGATTATTATTTGTAGTTTATTTTATATTGAAATTAAAAGATCTTCACTGTTATTCTAAATGCAAGATACAGTTGAGATAGCAAAATCTACTATTAGAATGTTCAAAAGGTGGTAGTAGGCAGATATTGTTGAGACAAGCCCTCTGCCAAGGAACTATCAGTAACTGGTGCACATTTGACCTGCTTATTTCAATACCTTTTCACAAAGGACTGCTTGCATGTTGGTAGAGCAAAACAAAATATATTTTAGGACTCCTGTTTGTAACATATAAAATAAAAGCTTGTGTTCATGCATGATGATGTCATTAAGCTTCAAGTCACAATATTTTTTCAGTATTTTTGGAGAGCAGAGAGATATTGGAAACCATGTGAGGACTTTCAGATATTCTGCACAGCAGATTCAAATAGATTCTTAAAATAAGGATGAACGGCTTTTAGGACTTAATATGTTGTTACCTGTAATAGATTCCGGTTGGATTAATACAGTAACAGGCCTGGCTAAAATTAGGTCTACTGATTATCCTACCTGGTTATCCTACCAGACAATAGCATTCACTTGCCATTGGGATAGGAAATGGAAACTGTGTTATGTGAGGCATTAGTTCATGGATTTAGTTGCTCAATGAGGTCTGATTGGGCTTGTTACATGGACTAAACACTCCCATGTTGTTCCTCTAATTATGAAGGACAGTAAGTCAAAGATTGGTATTGCATAGGCACGCTGTGCTGGCATGTATCAGTTCGATGTCTAGAGTCATGCCCTAAGTAGAGATGGAGATGACCAATGATAAGATGACCAGGATACAAAGTTCCCTCCATCCTTGGCACAATTCTTCAGAACAGTGCCAAGATCCTCGCCCTCACCCCTTTAACTCCATACTCTTTCACTTCATTACCCCAAATCCCCAAACTCACTAAAATAGTATTTGCCTTAATAACAGAATTGACAAACCCTACAAAAGTATTTTAAAGTTCAGGAAAAGCTCATAGATATGTCAAAATAGAAAAGCATCACTTTAAGGGCACATACTAAATCATTGTCTGCTTCGGAAGCCCATAAATCTGTTAAAGTTACCTAATTCATAATCTCAATGACACCTGTGTAAACAAACTCTGCAGTTTAGAATCCATTACTGCTTTGGAAGGTCACCAAGCTATTCACTTCACATTCCCCAGGATAGCTGTCCAAGGAAATGTGCAGTTCAGGGTTCTTTTATGCCTTGAAAGCCACCAGAAGTTCATATATGTATCAAAACTTTAGTAACTTCGGAAATAGCACAGGTGAGTTACTTGGACTGTCAGGACTGCACTGCCATATCCCTTGCTTTAATTACTAGAAATCAAGCAATCTCTGTCTTGAATGTATTCAATAACACAGCCTTTTTGTGTGAAAAAACCCAAAGTTTTGGAACCTGATGAGTGAAGAAATTTCTCCTTTTCTCAGTTTTAAATGGCCTAAACTCTATTCTGAGCCTTTATCCTTGCTACATCCTTTAAGCCAGAGGAAAATTTCTTTTTGTATTCTGACAGGGTCTGTTAGGTCCTGTAGGAATTTTGTAAGTTTTGTTAAGATTATTTCTCATTCTTTTAAACTCTAATCTTTATCTTGTATTCAAAACCTCTTCCAATAAAGGCAAACATTCTATATGTCTTCCAAATTGCTAGTTAGGCCTTCATGTTAGCTTTCAGTAATCTAGGAATAAGGACATTAGGTCCTTAGGGCATCAACATTCCTAATTTCTCACCAGTTAAGAAATATTCTGCATTTCTGTTTTTCCATCAAAGTGAATAACTTCACACTATTACACGTTATATCTTAACTGCTATGCTCTCCTCCACTCACATAGCCAGTCTTGAAATCCTTTGCATCCTCTTCATAACTTTTAATCAGCTAATTTTAGATAACCAGCAAAACTGGAACTATTACTATTACATATTTGGTGTGCCCACACCACATATAGATTGTGAGTTGCTAAGGCTCAGGTACTGAACCTTTGTGCCTCACTAGTCACAGTTTGTCACCCTAAGAATACCCTGTTCATTCCTACATTCCATTTACTGTCTATTATTCTCAAATTCTCAAGCCATGCTAGTACCTTGCCCCAGTCTCATGTGTTCTAATTTTGCTTACTAATCTCCAATGTGAGACGTTATCAAAACCCTTCTGAAAATCAAAATACACCACATCCATTGGTTTCCTCCTATTCAATCTGCCACTTGCACAGTGTGTGAAAACACTAACAAGTTTGTCAAGCGTGGTTTCCCTTTCAGAAATCAATGCAGACTTTGTCATGTGAAAAGAAATAAAACTAATTTTGTTATAACAAGGTGTGGAGCTGGATGAACACAGCAGGTCAAGCAGCATCATAGGAGCAGGAAAACTTGACGTTTCGGGCCTGGACCCTTCATCAGAAATG
>JAHRHZ010000088.1:11848713-11879868 GCA_024137785.1 Ginglymostoma cirratum
CCTAAACCCTTCATCAGAAAAAGGGTTTAGGCCCGAAACGTCAAGTTTTCCTGCTCCTATGATGCTGCTTGACCTGCTGTGTTCATCCAGCCCCATGCTTGTTATCTCGGATTCTCCAGCATCTGCAGTACCTTTTATCTCTGATACAACACCCTCAGAGGAGGTGTTTTTTGGAGTTGTTAAGAGCAAGGAAGGAAATTCAGAAAGGATAGTTAATTTCCAGAATTTGCGAGCTCTTTCTTCTACTCTGTAAACCTGTATAATGATACCCCATGATGTAAGAAGTATCTGAGATGAAGAATCAGTTATCCTTTCAGGTTGGAACTCTGAAATTGGGCAGGAGTGGTCAAATTATTTTCTTTTTGGAAGCTCCTCTTGAAATTTTCTTCAGGGTGACTTTTTGATTTTTGGAGGGTGCTTCTTGCTTTCAATGTTAGTTTTAATTTTGTTATAACTAATCTATTAGGTTATGCAGTCATTTAGTAACAATATCTTTAGTATTTCTGTTGACTTTTTAAAATTCATTCATGGGATTTGGGTGTTGCTGACTAGGCCAGCATTTATTGCTCATCTCTAATTGACCAGGTCACAGTTAAAAGTCAACAACTTTGCTCTGGGTCTGGAGTCACACGCAGGTCAAACCAGATAAGGATTGCAGTTTCCTTCCCTAAAGGATGTTTGTAAACCAGATAGAATCAACAATGGATTTATGGTCATCATAAGATTCTGAATTCCAGTTTTTTAAAAATTGGATTCAAATTCTACCATCTGTCATGGCAGGATTTGAACTCAAGTCCCCAGAATGTTACTTGGGTCTCTAGATTAACAGTCCAGCAATAATACCACTATACCGTTGCCTCCGCTATATGGAGTATTTTGAACCACACAGAACAGATCTAGAAGAATTCATCAATACCATTAATAATAATCAACTCTCCATTAAACGTAAAGCCACTAAACTCCACTAGAAAGTATTAATTAGTATTTGAATTGGTATAAGTCAACTGGGATAGTTTAACAACAAGTCTTTTTAAAAGTAACTGCCAAAAACATTTTAAAAAAAACACCCTGAACACACCTTTCGCAGTCTGGTAGGTTCACAGCTAATGCATTTGTACCACATATTGTTACATTCAGGATTCATGATTCAACAAGATGTCCCAAAATGTCAAAGTGCTGAGTGAGGACAGATGAAGCTGCTTCCTGCCTTTTCATTCACACATCCATTGGGTTGGTCACTACAAGGGTAACTTATTAAGGATCCCTTCCATTGTGGGTATCTTTTACTCAGACCAAATGAGTTTATGCTTTAAAAGGTGTCAACTTAACCAGGCTTTTTTAAGTTAATGAAAGGGTGAATTTATTAGTTATTAAATGTGAGAGGAAAGAATGACGAAGACAGATTGGAAATGAGAGAAGCAAGTCCAATATAACACAAAAGTTACAAATGACTCACAGATCAGTCTCAGTTCTGTGAACAGTAGATATTGGACATTGAAGCCATTATGTTGGGTGTTACTGGTAGCATGGATGTTAGTAAGGAAGCAATTGATTTTGAGGGCTTGGTTTTGCACTAATCTAGAGTGTGGTGGAATTCACCAATTTCATGGATGAATGCTGCTCCAGCAACTCAAGAAGCTTGATGCCATCCAGGACAAAGCAGCCTGCTTGATTGGCATCACATCCACAAACATTCACTCTCACCATCATTGGCACGCAGTGATACCTGTGTGCAGCATCTACAAGATGTACTGCTTAAATTCACCAAAGGTTCTTACACAGCACTTTCCAACCTTGTGACTACCAACGTGTAGAAGGACAAGACCAGCAGGAACAGGTAATTCTGCTATAACACATGTTTTGTTAATGCGAATTGGCTGTAATGTGATTGATGAATAGTGGAAGCTATTTGGATAATGTGAACTTTCTGCTGTACAGGTATAGCGATTTTCAATAGCGATTTCTCTATAATGCAATTTTCTATGGTGATTTTCTATAGCGCGAACTCATGCAAGTATGTAACTATTGCGTTTTAGGAGAACTACGTGTATATGGGAAAACCACTACCTCCCCATTCCCATCCAAGCCACTCACCATCCTAATTCGGAAGCATATTGCTGTTCCTTCAGAGCCTTTGCGTCAAAATCCTGGAACATTCTCCCTGAAAGCATTGTGGATGTATCTACACTAGATTGAGAGCAATGCTTCAAATACGTGGCTCACCAGTACCTTCTCAAGAGCAATTAAGAATGGGTAATAAATGCTGGCCCAGTCAGTGTCACCCATATTCCATGAATGAATAAAAGAAATTACGATAATGAGTACAAATCTGGAACATTCTAACCAGGCAGCTATTACCAATTTTGGCTGAATTTCTGATCTTAATATCAGATTTAAGTTTAACAACTAACAAAAAATGTGGATTAACAAAGACAGCAATAGCTGGAAAAGCTTAGTAGATCTGGCAGCATCTCTGAAGAGAAATCAAAGTTAACATTTTGGGTCCAGTGGTCCTTCCTCAGAACATGTATCTGCCTGTTATAGTTATAGTTGTACTTAGAGCTTCCCTTCTTTACCTTATAGCTCCCTCTTACCTACTCAGCCCTCTTAGAGCCTCCTACAGCACCACCCCACAACAATTTTGCCACCTTCTTGTCTTTCCACAACCCTCTTACAGTCTCTATTTTTCCCCAGCACCATTTGAAATGTGTTACTCCCTCCCCACAATGCTCTTACAACTGTCTTCTTCCCAATACACCCCTTGAAACAAAGACAGAAGTTGCTGGAAAAGCTTAGCAGGTCTGACAGCACCTGCGGAGAAAAAAATCGTTTTGTTTCTGGTGACCCTTCCTCAGAATCCCCCTTGAAAGCCTTCTTTTCCCCCAGC
Source organism: Ginglymostoma cirratum (assembly GCA_024137785.1). Taxonomy (NCBI): domain Eukaryota; kingdom Metazoa; phylum Chordata; class Chondrichthyes; order Orectolobiformes; family Ginglymostomatidae; genus Ginglymostoma; species Ginglymostoma cirratum. Next base: position 11,851,601 of record JAHRHZ010000088.1, read on the forward strand.
TGTCCTCTTTCAACCCCCTCCACCCTCACAATGTGCCCTGAAGTCTTCTTCTCTACCCCAAGCTGTTTTCTCCCTCCCCACACATCACCAATCTGTAGCCACCCTCGCCCTGGCAGATAGAACTCCCAGATCCAGCAAAAGGCACCTGATCCCAGTTGCATCCAGAAACAGCCTGCAATCCTGGCCTTTTTTAAAGGATACCTGAAACACCTGACTTCAGCAAGTGGGGGCCCTCAATCCAGACCTGTGTTAGAGGCTACACCAGTAACTTCCCTTACTGCTAGCACTTACTTTCCTAAATACCCATTGCTCCACCGATCACAGAGCAGGCCTGTGATTGGAAGAGTGGCTCTTCAGCATGCCCTTCTTACCTAGTCACAAGAGGGTGTCTTTTGTCTGAATGGTTGTCCCTGTGAGTGGGCTTTCCTGGGTGATTTGGGGAGTGTCATTGATGAATTCGTCAGTTGCCTTCTTGCATTTTGAGTGTTGCTTAGAAACAAGTTTTGAAACATTTGCAGCATTTGTAAAAATAAATTAATATTCAATTAATTGTGACTGATGAGTTAAAACAGGTTGATGCAATTTCTAAAAAGATCATATCAAGACCTGCATCAACAACTTTATATCATTAACCATACCTTTTTTTTAAGCTACTATCCTATTTGAAAACATTTAAAATCAAAGGTTTTTTAAAAAATGTGTGCTTTATAAATACCCAGCAGATTATTCAGGAAGGGAATAATTAGCTTGACCTTTCGAATATAGAATGTAATGAACCCTTGCTCAGGAATTGGTATAAGCACTTGGCTAATATTACGGATAGCTAGCAGTTGAAAGAGTCCATAAATCTCACACAGCTCTGACTATAGCACCCCATCGGAGATTTATGTACATCAAGGAAGTCCAAGTTCTTTGTCATTTATAATGTTAACAGTATACATCAAAATTTTAACTCTGTTTGTAATTTATGAGTTTTACTGGAATGAAGTTACAGATGTTGAAGGCTAATTTAAAAGATATAACGACTGTGTATTGAAGTCTACTCCTATAATTAGCTTACTAAACAATGATTTCCCACATTCATTAGATTTAATAATCTTTTAATATTTTCACATTGAAAAAAATTAAGTTCTACAACATTCAGCTGAGGCATTCAAGAGGGCATTGGATGATTATTCATATGGAAACAATGTGCTGGTTATGGGAAAAGGGAGAAATTCAGCACTAAAGTCAAAATTCGCAGAGACCTTGTGCAAGTACGATGGGCTGAATGGCATCATTCCACACTATAACAATGCCGTGGGATCAAAAGTCCAACATTCAGGTCTGTTGTGAAGCAACCCAGAAAAAGACAAAGAGCAGAAATCAGGACAGTTGTGGGTTTGGGACCACACTGATTGGTTCAAATGGGGTTGGAGTTTGAACTGTGTAAGAATTAGACACTCGTCTGATTTTTCCTGAATTGACAAAAAGAAGGCTCTTAACTAGAAAGGAGCAGATGTTATAGCCATTAAGTGAGGGAGAGGAAAACTGCCCAGAAACGGAAGACTAGGGAATGATGAAAAAGAGTGTTCTTACCTCTTAGTATGAACATCACCACCAATGAGATTAGGCTCCATTTAATACAGATTGACAGCAATACAGAGTTTAAAAGATTGGCAAGAAATAATTGAAAGATTGCTGTGGTATGGAGTCTCTGGTAAATGTTACAGCAACAGAGTTAAACAGCATTGATTGATGTAAGAATACAAGTTTAAAAACAGCAGAGTAAATGCAATAACTGATATGAGTCAGTAGACCACTGTGGAATAGCAAAGCCTCACAGGCATAAATGATGCCTAGCCATGGCAAAAGAATGTTATTTCTGCAGAACTGCAGGTCACTTCTAAGAGATATGCAGAAGTAGACCACAGTTTCTGTGTAGAAATAAGTCAAAAAGTATTCATGCAAAGATAGGTCTATATGCTGGAGTTTAGAAGAATGAGAAATATATGTTAAAGGGTTTGATAAAGTAGATATAGAGTGGATGTTTCACCTTGTGGGGCAAACTAGAACAAGAGTTCATAGTTTTAGGATAATTCATAGCAGATTTAAAACAGAGATGAGGAGGAATTATTTCTCTCCAAGGATCATGAATCTGTGGAATTCACAATCCCAGGGTACAATGGACGCCAGGATATGAATAAATTTAAGGAGGAGATGGACAGATTTTAATTAGTAATGTGTTGAAGGGTTATGGAGAGCAGGCAGGAAAGTGGACTTGAGGCTACTATGAGTTTAACCATGATTGTATTGAATGGTAAAGCAAGATTGAGAACATGAATTGCCTACTCTTGCTCTTGGTTCTTACCTTGTTATGTTTTTATATCAACACTGTAGCCTTTCTGTCTTTAGCAAATATAACCCAGATATTCCTAAGGGAAATTGGTAACATAAATGATCCAAATTATATACATGATTATGTCACTGAGCACCCTGTGAATTTTAAGCTTGACAAAGGAATATCCCTTAAGATCAAATTCCATGGACAAAAGGAACAGAGGTTACAGCTTACAATATGATGCTGCATGGAGTAGAAGAGATGGGCCACAATATAAAAGGTATGGTCCAGGTTATATTGCTACATGAAAAGTACCAAATAGTTGAGATGCACAACAGCACAGCTGTACAAGTTCCTTTGAGATACAATATCAAAATTATTCATAGGATTAGCAAACTCAAATCTTGAATACAGCATCATGTTAAGGAAAGACATTAAGTCCATTTGTCTCATCATACCCAGGAAGATTCTGTATCCCTTAAAACAGAAACAACTTTAGCCAAGGGGAGAATCTAAGGTTTTGGAGTAGAACTGTAGCTCGGGTTGTGGGTGTTGAGGTTGGTTGGCTCGTCGAGCTGGCTTGTTGTTTTGCAGATGTTTTGTTACCATGCTTGGTAACAAAATGTCTGCAAAACAACAAACCAGGTCAGCGAGCCAACCAACCTCAACAAGGGGAGAATGGATATCATTTTCCTGGTGACTAAATCAACAGAGTGGTATTTGGGTATGTGTGGTGTACCCAAACCCAATGGGTCTACCAGAATGAGTGTTGACCTAACATAGATCAATAAAGTAATAGCTTGAAAAATCCACTTCATATCTACTGTCAATGAGCAAGCAGCTATATCTTCCAAAAGTAGAATTTTTACAAAACCTGATGCTAACTGTGGATTCTGGCAGGTTCCATTAGAGAAGCAATTAAGACCGCTTACTAAATTTATCACTCCATTTGGGAGATTTTATTTCTACAGACTTCCTCAGTCCTATAAATCTTTCTATGTGCTATGTGATTTAGTGGGTCTCACATGCCACATCGATGACATAATAATGCATGGGGCGATGGTTGAGGAACACAGTGTGAAAATGACTACAGGCTGAAGTGCTTAGCCTGAAGGAAAGGTGTGAATTTTCTAAGGAGTCTGTGAGCTTCTTGGGCCATATTGTTGATCAAGACGGAATAACTTCAGATACACATAAAATGAAGGGTGTTAAGGAGTTTTCCAATCTAAAATCAGTCCATGATATTATGATGATGGATCAAAACCCCCAAATTATTTATGAACATTTTTTACACTTAATTCCAAAATGTACTGGTTTTAAAGGAGAACTGCTACTGAAATAAAAAAACTGTGGACTTAAATTCAGTGACTGTCTGCCAAAATCTTGCGTGAAGGCCATGGAATATCACATATGCAAATTTTCAGGGAATCTTCACACAGGGAGAAACTCAACAGGAATAGATAGTGAGGGAACTTTCTGACAGAAAGGCCCCTCTTGCATACACTTTTATTTTCCTTTTAGGATTACTCAAGGACAGGGCATAAAAAAACAATTTTGACTCTACTGAAGAGATTTCGAGGCATGATAAACAAATTGGTACAAACTTTGCCTCACATACCAACAATAACTGGACCCTCAAGGAAACTATTCAAGAAAGTACAAGGATGGTGCTGCGATCTGCATCAGAAGGATGTTTTCCAAAAGATCAAGGACATGCTGATATTCACCGATGTCCTGGCCCTTACAATCAATCGTAGCTGCAGATGCTTCAGCTACAAGTGTATAGGTGGTGGTCTTTCAGGAGCTATCAGCTGGATGTCAGAAATCTCAGTGTTGTAAGATGTGGAACACACTATGCAGTTACAGAGAAGGGGGCTTTCTTGATCACGAGATGCACGCAAGATATTTTCAGACTGTATCATTTGCGTGAAAGTGCTGTGAAAATTAATGATAAACCACTGGTCTCCCTATTAATGGAGAAAGGTTTGCCAGGAATGCCTCCGGAGATTCTGAATTAGCCTTATGAGATTTGTCCATGAGATGAAATATATGTAGGGGAAGATACATGTTACAGGCAATAGTTGACTGTCTTACCAGAAATTATGAGGAATCTGTTGGTGAAATTGAATTGTTTACTCGGGCTACTAAGATACTGAGGTTACCAACACAAAACAGCTCTATCAAACATGACAGGAGCAAAAGAAAGCCTGAGACTGTGTTGCCATTTGCTGGTATTGTGTCAGTGGACAGACCAAAGACCCAGTGGGTTGGTCACAAAGACCACCTGAGCATCAACAGAATTTCATGATTATTTATAACATGATGGTTTTGATGAAAGAATGGCCACACAGGCCTGAACATCAATAGCCACTGATCCCCATTACTTTCCCCACCATAAGGCGGGAATGAATGGGAACAAATCTATTCATATTTGATAGACAGGATGTTGACCATTTTTCTTGATGGATAGAGGTGAAAACATTATACACCACCCCAATAGTGGCTGTTTCTAAGGTCTTGCATGAGATGTTGGCTATATATGAGATCCACGATATAGTCATGTCAGACAATGGATCACAGCTTTCTAATTGGTCTTTCACCACTGTGCAGTCAGTTCTATCTTTCCAAATGTAACAATTTTGACAAGATACCCGTGGTCAAATGGAGAAGCTCTGTATGGGTCCAGAAGATTAAGTCCCATTTGAAGAAAAATGCTGTCTTTCAAAATGCCTCATTAAATTATCAGCCCACCCAACTCCACTGGGGCTTATTGTGATCAGAATTGCTGATGGGAGAAACCTGAAAACTCAAATTTCCAATTCTATCGAAAATGTTGCGTCCACAGGACTGCAAAGAATTTTATTAAAAAATACAGTTTTATTGTGAAATTTGCAGGCCATCTGGATTGATAAAGAATGAGGGCTGGAGGGTGTGGAGAGGGTGGGAGGATCTCAGGCAGTGGTAAATGTGATGTAGTTATATACTGAATGTATATGCTCAATGATGGAGAAAAAAGTTGGACAGTGATGTTGTGTAAGGAAGTAATGTTTTAGTTTAATAGAATCATAGAATCCCTTTAGTGTGGAAGCAGGCCATTCAGCCCATTAACTCCACACTGACTCTCTGAAGAGCATCGCGCACAGACCCCACTCCCTCACCCCTACCCTATCCCAGTAACCTGTCTTTACCATGGCTAATTCACCTGGACAATATGGGCAATTTAGCCTGGCCAATCTACCTAACTAGTTTGGTTGAGTATCACATAATATGATGATGTCAGGTACAACTTGAGGATGGAGATAATAAGTTCTACATTGGCCTTTGAAGCAAGAGAATATATTCTTTACAGCTCTCACGAATCTAATGATTATTCCCTGATGAGTATGCATTTGTATCAATTCGTGTCAGACAATAAACCATCTTGTTGACGAAGAACAGTTTCACTAAGACTCTATGATGGTGTATCGTCTACCACCGAGCATTTGACAGGCTCCAGGCAAGGTATAGGCAAGAGAGAATTGCTGGCAGGGAACTCCTTGGAACAATCCTTTTTCTGAAAAACATACTGGCAGAGGTGGCAGATACCATGAGGTACCAGTAGTACCAATCAAAGGAATACCATTGGTTTAATGATTGCTGCATAAATTAAATATAACTACTTCAGAAATGATCTGACTAGGCAAGTCAGCGTACACAATCTACAAATGCATTTCTGCATACACTGTACATGCACACTGATATGGTGGGGCATCAGGCCCTTTTCGAACCCATTGTACCTCAAGTACTAACTGCACTTGATTTGTGACAGGTTTTAGAATGCAGATAATTACTGTAGTACTTTATTGATGGTAACTAGAAAATATCTCGGATTTAGGAGCTTTAAAATTAATATGATCTGTAGTAATTGAACATGATTATTAAATGCCAGTCAACTGTACAACAACATGCGTTCAAGATGGTGGCCATGATTTCGTGCTGTGTTTTAACAAAATATATCCCAAATATTTCTGAAAAAGATTCTGTTGAAGGATTTTTTTTGCCTTGCATTTATCAGCACATTTCAAAAGGATACCAATTTAAGGGAAAATCAATATGTGTACGGTAGGAAATCATAAATAAAAGTTGGTTTGTCAGCAAAGTGATCAAAAGTCCTTTGATTTAACACTGCAGAATATTCCACTTGGAAATCCTATATATTTTAAATGTGCTATTATCCAACATCTTGAAAACGTTTCTCCTTTAAACCTCACATTCCAAACACTGTTTCCTGACACAATTGGCAGCCCTGTGACCTGTTTTCAGCCTTTTATCCCTCCCCTCCAGCTTTAGCATCTGTGACAGGTCACCATGATTCAATTTCATACTTTGCCTGGCTTTTTTTTTGCGTGCTCAATGGGATGTTGAAGTGAATAAATAGCTGGTCCTGTCAAACTCTGAGTCGGGGTCTTGCAGTCTGGCACTGCTGACTTTTACACCTGCTGTGCATCATACATCCTCTGTCAAATATGGAATGTGCTCACTGCCAATACAATGAAATTCCTAGAGAAATATTTTGACATCTTTTGGCCTAAGAGGTAATCCGAACTAATTCTCCAGGACAGGAAGAATTCATATCATGGAGTGAACTTTGTAGTTGAATTCCTGCACAATCTAGTGCACAAGTTTTTATTCCTTTACCTTGGATGGGTCATCTCAGAGGACATTCTGTCAGATAGCTGTTTCTAGACTAGGAGTAGGATGAAGTGAAAGTCTTCAATTCCACTCCAAAGTCATCATAATGGCCGAGTGTGACTGCCTGTTTGCTGGATTGATTTTGAATTTAGTGTTGCGTATTTTGTTCATCTCAGAGTAATGCAGAGATAGCCCTAAATTCAAATTTTTTTTTTACATGATGAAAACAGCTTAGGAATTTACAGACCTTTCAACATACAAGAAATCATAGCTAGGAGCATCATGTCTATTTCAGTAGAATTCTCTCCCTGAAAGTCAGGAATCAGTCACTTGACTCACTCTTCCACCCACAGGCTAAAGCAATCAAGCACCGTATAAGGATGTGAGATCAGATAGACTGAATCGAACATTACATGCCTAAGAGCATTGATGGGAAAAGGGAGGTATTTGTAATATTGGACAAATGAGTGCTGTGCAGTTGCTGCAGAACAACATAACAGTTTCTGAGCATGGACTCTTTCCTGACTGCAGCTGACTACTTTAGAAACATATTATTTGGAAAGCAGTCTTTGGAAAGTCAGACATCAAAACTTCAATTTCTTAGTGCAGCTGCATGTGTCCAGTGCACTGGAGGATCCAGAGGTGAGATGGGTGGAAAATTAATGGATTCCACCATGCTGCCAGATGAACTTTCTATGACATTATGTTCAAATGAAAAAAGTTCATAAAACCGTCCATTCTAATTCACTTAGAAAACCTAGTATAGACGGAGAGATAGCAGGAACTGCAGATGCTGGAGTAAGAGACAATACAGCGTGGAGCTGGAGGAATACAACAGGCCAGGCAGCATCAGAGGAGCAGGAAAGTTAATGCTTCGGGTCAGGACCCTTCTTCAGAAATGACATAACCAAGTACTACCTCAAAATCTACCTCAGTAATCACAAATCCATGTATTTGGGCTACAACGGCTGCTATCTCAAAATTGAGTGTCTTTGTCATAAAAGGTGATATTTCAACATGCGTCTTGGCTGAGGACAAAATAAACATATAAGCGTGAAACCGATAAATGTAACAGGCAAACAGTCATCCCATATTAAAGCCCATGTGCTCATTGAAGATGATTCCTTTAGCAATTTGCCTATTTTAGTATCCAACCTCACAATGTTAATATTTTCTTTATTAACTGTCTGATAGATTGTTTTGAATACGTGGCAGTCTTGACTAAAGACCATTGTTTTGTTTTAAATCACTTAAAATAAGATTTTTCGATCCTCTAACTTAAAATGAAACAATAGCCTGGCTTTTATTTTTTCTTTTCTACTTGGTATTATGTATGTGTCTTGGAGATTGCCTTTGCAAACTTTTTCTCAATAGCAGAATTAGATTTTGTTCAATGTTCACTGATAGTTCAGCCCTTTCTCACTTCTTGTTGCTCCTGAAGGCATCTCTCCAAGGTATTTTGCATATATTTTCTGCGCTGTGGTATCAGAAATAAAGAAATTTTGGGTGAAATTTAATGGAACCCTAGGAGTGGGTGGAAGAAGGGAAGGTTTGCTGAAGAATTGGGAGGGTGCAGGGGATGGATGCCTGTTACCTGCCTGAAATTGTGGGTTATAATCTGCAGTAGAGAAGCAGAAAGATGGCTTTTCCACACAGGGGCCAAACTGGAGTCCTTCAGTAGTCAATTAAAATCTCAGCCCACTGCCCACTGACATTTTACTGGTAGCAGTGAGACTCTTTGTTTTATGGGGAGACTGCCTTGTAGGTTCAGTACTGTTGGTGGGTGGGAGCTAGAAACCCCTGTTCAGACATTAGGAAGGTTGAACCAACAGAAACACCCCAACCCATCCTCACCAGCCATTTCACCCTCTGGCAACTGATCCAGTGACCCTGACCTCACTTACTTCACTCCAAGGGAGATGTCAATGCTGTCTGTCTGGACCATGTGCAGTGCCTATAGTGGCCACTGCTCCTAGTGGTGCTGCAGTTGCAGCAGTTCTTGAAGAGTGGCTCATTCACCCTTAAAGCAGCTCATCAGCTGCCTGATTGTCATAGAAACACCAGTGAGTGCTCCTTAAAGGGGTGAAGATGATGTTGTCCTCAGTGTTCTCAGTAGCTGGTCACAGCCACTCTTACCAAGTTCAACTCTGTATGTGGTCTGACCAGTGTAATCCCACTACACTCTCCACTGATGTGTATTCAATAGTTCTGGCTATATAATCCAGCTTTTCCATTTACTTTTTTAACAAATAAAAATTGGCAAATTGCTCTGAGGTGTGTTGATCAACCACCCTGACTTATTGAATTTCCAAAGAAGGACTAAAGGAGAAAGCGTACTACACTTTACTTCTTTACTGGTGAGTACCTGCATATTATCTTATACTTCATATACTTTAATATACTTTAATTCTTTGATTATTTTGCTATAGGTATTACACTGTATTCCATTGGTTAATGGAATTCCCTGTTTACCAGTTTTTTTTTGAGGGAAGGTGATGCCCTAATTGTATTAACTATGAACGAGTAATGTGCAGACTCAGGTAATGTTGCAGGGTTAACAAGCATGGGGCTGGATGAACACAGCAGGTCAAGCAGCATCATAGGAGCAGGAAAACTTGACGTTTCGGGCCTAAACCCTTCATCAGAAATGGGGGAGGGGAAGAGGGTTCTGAAATAAATAGGGAGAGAGGGGGAGGCGGATAGAGGATGGATAGAGGAGAGGATAGGTGGAGAGGAGGCAGATAAGTCGAAGAGGCGGGGATGGAGCCAGTAAAGGTGAGTGTAGGTAGGGGGGTAGGGAGGAGATAGGTCAGTCCAGGGAGGACGGACAGGTCAAGGGGGTGGGATGATGTTAGTAGATAGGAGATGGGGGTGTGGCTTGAGGTGAGAGGAAAACCAGGTTAGGGAGGTGGAGATGAGCTGGGCTGGTTTTGGGATGCGATTGGGGGAGGGGAGATTTTGAAGCTTGTGAAATCCACATTGATGCCATTGGGCTGCAGGGTTCCCAGGCTGAATATGATTTGCTGTTCCTGCAGCCTTCGGGTGGCATCACTGTGGCATTGCAGGAGGCCAAGGATGGACATGTCATCTGAGGAATGGGAGGGGGAGTTGAAATGGTTCGCGACTGGGAGGTGCAGTTGTTTGTTGCGAACTGAGCGCAGGTGTTCTGCAAAGCAGTCCCCAAGCCTCCGCTTGGTTTCCCCGAAGTAGAGGAATCTCCTAAAATGGAACTCCACAACGGTCATCATTAGACTTTTAATTCCAGATTTTTAAAACAACAATTTGAATTCAATTCCATCCTCTGCCACAGGAGGATTCAAATCCAGGTCCCTGCAACATTAGAGATAAAAGGTACTGCAGATGCACCACCAAAGACGTTTTTCCCTCCCCACCCTTATCTGCCTTCCGGAGGGACCACTCCCTCCGCGACTCCCTTGTCCACTCCACACTCCCCTCCAGCCCCACCACACCCGGCACTTTTCCTGGTAACCGCAGGAAGTGCTACACCTGTCCCCACACCTCCTCCCTCACCCCAATCCCAGGCCCCAAGAAGACTTTCCACATCAGGCAGAGGTTCATCTGCACATCTGCCAATGTGGTATACTGCATCCGCTGTACCCGTTGTGGCTTCCTCTACATACCTCTGGAGCAGGTGGTACTTGAACCCAGTACTCCTAGTTCAGTTGTAGGGATACTATCACTGTGCCACACCTGAAAGCGTTATAACTCAGTTTTAACATTGGTGCTCAAATGAAATGGAATAATACTTGAAAAGGAGAAATTTGCATGACTATAGGTAATGAGCAGGGGAGGGAGTAATTGGTTATTTTGTTCAAAGATCCAACATAGACATGATGGCCTCATACTCTGTTGCATGATTCTGTGCTTTCCATTCCAACACACTTTCTACACAGTTACAATTCATAAGTTGGCTCACACAGGAGAATGATGGAACTCATTGAAGACAGACAGAAAAGAAAACAAATGCCATTGTTTGAACTGTACTGATCAACATTGGCATTCTGTCCATATAAACTGTGGAAGAAATGATTCATTGTTCTAACTTTGAAACTGCCTGATTGTTGTCAAAAATGCAGAAGGTGGTTGGAGTTGTTGATTGTCAATGGCCTCCATCTCAAGACACTGGTGTAGGACTCTGCAAGAAGCAATGTCCAATGCCCAGCAATCTTCGTCCACTTCATCACAAATATTCCCTCCTTTACATGATGAGAAGTAGGGAATATTCTCTGATAATTGCAGCTACTTGGATAATGAGACAACATTTGTGTTTGCTTGACAACATTTAGGCTTGGACTGATAAGTGGCAGGTAACATTCATGCCATGCAACATCTATACAATATGATAAAATTTAACTAAATCTAAACTTTTGATCTTCAATAGCATTACCATTGTAGAATACTGCATTGCTACCATGCTAAGGGTCACCATAACTCGACTACCTACATAAATACCATCGCTCCAAGAGCAGCTCAGACGCTGGAAATTCTGTGGAGTGTGACTCACTTGACTCCCCAAAGCCTTTGGACAATTTACAAGGCACAAGTTAAAGTGTGATGGAATACAAGTGCATTGCCAACAACACTCAAGATTATTCAGAACAAAGCAGCCCTGTCTAATTGGCACCCATCCACTAATTTTAAAATTCACTTTGAAGAAGATTTCTAATACTTAGGAAGACAAGGACAAAAGGTGCAAGGGAACACTACCATTTTCAAAATCTCCTCCAAGTCACACATGTTCGTGATTTGGAAATATGCTGCTCCTTCACTGTTGCTGGATAAAAATTTTGGAACTCACTCCATAACAGTACTTTGGGGCATCCTCTACACAATTGCAACAGCAAATAAAGAAACTCAGCACCAGCTTCTCAAAAGTAAGATGTCCGAGTCACCAGGTTCAGTGTTCCATTCCATGACTTGAGTAGGAAAATCAAGGCTGGCACTTCATTGCAATTCTGTAGTGTTGTATATGGCTTTGAAAGGATTAATGCTTGACTAAGTGCATAATCTAGTGTGAATGTCATAGGAATAAAGAAAGGCCTTGTAGGAGACATGGATGGAGCTAATGTGCTTCTCGTAGGAGTTCTGTAGATCTTCATGTTGTTCAATCAACATGACTCTTCCAGTTAGAACAGGAAGTTGGATATCCTCCTTCATACTATATCGCGATGGGCATGAAGGAACCCAAACACACAACATTGAGAAAACTCTGCACTTTTGGAGGTGCTGACTGCCTGCTCAGGTGAATGTAAAAGAACCAGTGCTTAAAATATGGGGTGTGGCAGGTAGAATCAGTCCCAATGGTGGACAAATCACCTGGAAAAATGAATCATGCAGTGACCAATCAGACAAAGGAAACCCCCTAAGAAATTTGGAAAAGAGTTTCTCCTCCAATCACAGGTCGTTTCTCATCCATGTTTGCTCCAAATAGACTCATAGGCCTACTATCAGCAAGTACAAAGGAGAAACAGGCCTGTGATTAGAGGTCTGACCAGCAAGAAGGTGAGTAGTGGCCATGAGAAAGGCTGGTACGTGGTGGTAATAAGGCTAGCAAGTCTACTGGGTGAGGTCTGGAGGGAGTGAATCTGCTGGTGAGAGAGCAAGAACTGCAGATGCTGGAGTCAGAGTCAATACAGTATGGAGCTGGAGGAACACGGCAGGTCAGGCAGCATCAGAGGAGCAGGAGAGTCAATGTTTCAGGTCTAGACCCTTCATCAGGACCGTGAATCTGCTGGTGAGATTTGGGTTGAAGCATACAGCTTTCCAGGACAGGCCAGGTAAGTCGAAAAGTGGGAGCTCGAACGGTGGAGCGAGGGATAGCAGGGGTGAATGTTAGATTAGGGGAGAATTGAGCGGCTGCAAAAAGGAGGGAGTGCAGGGAGAAGGCAATGGCTGCCAAAGGAGAGAGGGGAAAGAAGTATTAGAATACAATACTAAGCAAGGAATGGACAACTGAATGGCTGCAAATGGGTTAGAAAGGAAGGCTGCCAACAAAGGAATGCATAGCTAATTGTTAGCCAGTAAATCTTGAAGCAATTGGTAATAAATTCCTTGGAAAGTTTTATTAAAAGTGCATCTATTTTTGAAAAAAACTTTGGCTTAAAAAGAAATGGCTCTTGTGGCAATTTAAATACTGAGGTGACAAGGAAATTTAAGTTTTCCTTCTGTGTTGTAGCTTTATTTTAATGAAGGGTTGATCATGGTTGAAGAACTTGACGAATTCCTCTAATCCTGTTCTGTGAGTCCAAATACACCATACACACAACTCCAAAAGATAATGTTACTACCCGACCAAATCTCAACTGAAGAAGGAGTTACTGACAATGAAAAACTAACCCCTGAAATCCAAAAAGTATCCTCTGAGAAATCTCAAGCGGAGCCCTTGAAAAGAAAACAAAATTATTTTGAGATAGTAGGAACTGCCGATGCTGGAGAATCTGAGATAACAAGGTGTAAAGCTAGATGAACACAGAAGGCCAACCAGCATCAGAAAACGGGAAAGCTGACGTTTCGGGTCTGGATTCTTCTTCAGAAATGGGGGAGGGGAAGGTGATTCTGAAATAAATAGAGAGAGAGGGGAAGGTGGATAGAAGATGGAAAAAGGGGCAGATAGGTGGAGAGGAGACAGACAGGTCAAGGAGGCGGGGATGGAACCAGTAAAGGTGAGTGTAGGTGGCGCGTTAGGGTGGGGATTGGTCAGTCCAAGGAAGATGGACAGGTCAAGGAGATGGGGATGAGGCTGGTAGGTAGGAGATGGGGGTGGGGGTTGAGGTGGGAGGAGTGGATAGGTGGGAGAAAGGACGGACAGGTTAGGGATGCGGGGACGAGCTGGGCTGGTTTTGGGATGCGGTCGGGGGAGGGGAGATTTTGAAGCTTGTGAAGTCCACATTGATACAATTGGGCTGCAGGGTTCCCAAGCAGAATATGAGGTGCTGTTCCTGCAACTTTCGGGTGGTATCATTGTGGCACTGCAGGAGGCCCAGGATGGACATGTCGTCTGAGGAATGGGAGGGGGAGTTGAAATGGTTCGCGACTGAGAGGTGCAGTTGTTTGTCGCGAACCGAGCGTAGGTGTTCCATAAAACAGTCTCCAAGCCTCCGCTTGGTTTCCCCGATGTAGAAGAGGCCACTTCGGGAACTGCAAGTACAGTATATCACATTAGCAGATGTGCAGGTGAACATCTGTTTGATGTGGAAGATTTTCTTGGGGCCTGGGATAGGGGTGAGGGGGATGTCGGGTCAGGTGTAGCACTTCCTGCAGTTGCAGGGAAAAGTGCTGGGGGTGGTGGAGCTGGTGGGGAGTATGGAGCGGACAAGGAAGTCATTGAGAGAGTGGTCCCTCCGGAAAGCAGAGAAGGGTGGGGAGGGAAACACGTCTTTGGTAGTGGGGTCAGATTGCACATGGTGGAAGTGCCGGAGGATGATGCGTTGGATCTGGAGGTTAGTTGAGTGGTACGTGAGGACGAGGGGGATTCTGTTTTTGTTGTTATTGCGGGGAGGGGGTGTGAGTGATGAGTTGCAGGAAGCGCAAGAGATGCGGTCGAGGGCATTTTCGACCACTGTGGAGTGGAAGTTGCAGTCCTTGGAAAACGAGGACATCTGGGATGTCTGGGAGTGGAATGCCTCATCTCGGGAGCCAATGCGGCGCAAATGAAGGAATTGGGCATAGGGGATGGCATTTTTGCAGGAAGGTGGGTCAGAGGACATCTATTCTAGGTAGCTGTGGGAGTCAGTGGGCTTGAAATGGATATTGGTTTTCAGGTGGTTGCCAGAGATGGAAACAGAGAGGTCCAGGAAGGAGAGAGAAGTGTTGGAGATAGTCCAGGTGAACTTAAGGTTGGGGTGGAAGGTGTTAATGAAGTAGACGAACTGCTCGAGCTCCTCGTGGGAGCATGAGGTGGCGCCGATACAGTCATCGATGTAACGGAGGAAGAGGTGGTGGAGAGGGCCAGTGTAGCTTCGGAAGAGGGATTGTTCCATGTATCCTACAAAGAGGCAGGCATAGCTTGGGCCTATGCGGGTACCCATGGCCATCCCCTTTGTCTGTTGGAAGTGGGAGGAATTGAAGGAGAAGTTGTTAAGGGTGAGGACGAGTTCAGCTAAGCGGATAAGGGTGTCAGTGGAGGGCGACTGGTCGAGCCTGCAGGACAGGAAGAAGTGGAGGGCCTTTAGACCATCTGCATGGGGAATGCAAGTGTATAGGGACTGGATGTCCATGGTAAAGATGAGGTGTTGGGGAACCAGGAAATTGGAAGTTTTGGAGGGGGTGGAGAGCATGGGTGGTGTCATAGATGTAGGTGGGGAGTTCCTGGACCAAGGGGGAGAAGATGGAGTTGAGATAAGTGGAGATAAGTTCAGTGGGGCAGGAGCAGGCAGAGACAATGGGTCGACGAGGGCAGTCAGGTTTGTGGATTTTGGGAAGGAGATAGAAACAGGCGGTGTGGGGTTGGGGAATGATGAGGTTGGAGGCTGTGGGTGGGAAGTCACTTGAAGTGATGAGGTTGTGGATGGTCTGGGAGATGTTTGGTGGTCAGGGCTGGGGTCATGATCAAGGGGGCGGTAGGAGGAGGTGTCAGAGAGCTGGCGACAGGCCTCAGCAATGTAGAGGTCAGTGCGCCATACTACAACTGCGCCACCCTTGTCTGCTGGTTTTATAGTGAGGTTGGGTTTGGAGCAGAGGGAGCGGAGGGCAGCACGTTCTGTGGTGGAGATGTTGGAGTGAGTGAGAGGGGTGGAGAGGTTGAGGCAATTGATATCTTGATGGCAGTTGGAGATGAACAGGTCGAGGGAGGGTAGGAGGCCTTGGGGCAGTGTCCAGGAGGTTATTATTTTGATTGTTGAAAAGAACTCCTGGTACTACGTCGACAAAGAACAGGGGCGTTATCCTATGTGTTCTGGTCATCATTTATCTTTCAATCACAAAAGCAAATGATCTGCTCCTTATCACCTTATGAGTTGTTCGAGGTTTGCTGTGCACAAATTAGCTCTCGCATTTCCATATTATAGTGACTGCATTTCAAAAATATTTCATTGGCTCTAAAATGCTTTGAACCATCTTCAATTTTTGAAAGTACAAATGGATGTATTTTACTTTTCTTGTAAAGGCTGGCTTACTGAGAGTGCTCACAAATCATTCATTAATGAAAAAATATAATGCTCATTATGTCATTAACTTCGCAACAAAGCAAGGCTGTAGTTTGAAAGAATTTATTTAAATGCTTTTGATAAATATAGTCTGATATTAGCATCGTTTTCCTATTAAATAATCTAACAGCCATAAAGAGGGACATGTGGCCTATTTTAGGGTGAATGAGACCGTTTATATCTATTGCAGTTATCATGCAAGATTACCAGAACATAAAAATAAGCCAGAGATACTAATGCAATGAAAACATTAATAGTTTAATGTTAAAAGTGGAAGAATTTGTGATACAGACCAAGTAGAAAAGGTAATGGGAAAGTAGATACTCCCAAATGGGAGCCTAACAATTACATTAGTGTAATCAATCATGTACCCTCTGTTGTAATACTCAATGAATCCATGAATATCCCATTTATAATTGGAGTCCATGTTCTAATTAATGAATGCAGCTGTACCAAATACTTAACTGTTATTTCTCAGTCCAAAATAAACCAACCATGCTGGAACATTCATTTATTATAATCACAATTTATAGTCAACGTATCACCGAATCAATCTCGACATGAAAGTCATCAAACATTGGATTTTTGAAAGAAACCTTTCACAAATGATGAGAATTCTGCAAGGAACAAACACCACCCTAAACGATAATATACAGCAGTCGCTATTTGTAATTTACGTCATTACCATCTTGCCATGTTGGTGTTGGCAACAAGCCTGCATATGATCATGCTTAGTCTGTGAATTAGAATGGAGTAAAAGATTATGATCATATTGTAGAAATAACTTATTTTCCATGCGTGTGATTACATATGTGGTCAAATTTTTGGATTCTGATAATCTTGCGCTATAATCTCTGGTCGCCTCTCTTTGTTGCAATTATATGTACAGTAATTTGTGCACAACGTTGCTCACAATTATAAAACCAATAAAATGCACATCACTAAGACATTCCTGTTTTTCCATAACAAATATGATTAATCATAATTTGACATTGCATTATTAAGCCTGTTTGAAAAACAAACTGGTTCAAAATAATACAAATATATCTGCCTACATTATAGCAGTTATTGGAGTTTTGAAATTTGTTGGCTGTAAAACAAATGGAGAAAAGTACAATTTAAATGTTTTTCATCCTTTTCTTCTTTATTGATTGACTACCTCACTGAATGGTATGACTCAATGTTTCATGTTCCTTTTCCCCCAATGAAGGAAGACAAAGTTAACGGGTATACTATTGACTACAATCGTACCAATATAAGTTGAGTTATTGCTGTGGAGAAATGCATGCAAATGAATGGCTAAATTCTGCTCCTATACCTTATGGTCTTAATTTTTATAGACTAATAATTCTTAAAACCTGAAAGAATTTAGACTTACCACAGTTAAAAATTCATTTATACCCAGATGTATAAGCCCTAACTTTTACTGGCATTTTTACTGGTAACTAGCCAGTGAGAACTGCAACTTCTTCCGTTTACTGTTGAATTTCATGGGGAGGTATCAGTACAATGAAGCTTGTGAAACAAGAGCAGCTCGGGCAGTGATTTCTGCTTTTAACTATGTCTGCAGACACGAGACATTGCTTTCTGATTTACTCTTTTATAACAGTCAACGCTAATAACCCCACTCCTACTGTCACAAAATCCTGGTCTAAATTTCCACCTGCAGTTAGCAACGAGCATTCACTACTTCCATGGTCAAAAAGTTGGTATTATTACACTTTCTGTCATTTTATAAATAAATACAGCTCTGTGACATAACCGTTGGCACTGGATACACTGTGATCCTATAACTCTACTATTTATGCTCCCTCTATGCTCCAGCCCTCAGTTCAAAACTGATAGCTACAGTATAGGTTAAATCATGTAGTTACTTTAGTTTTACCCAGAACGAATTTTACACGTTGACTCTGTGTGTGTCTGTGTGTGTCTGTGAGAGTGAGTGAATATAACTGCTCTGCCAAGTTTCATATTGTCTTACCAGAGTTGTATGTGGTACTATTCTCACAGGGCAGGGCGAAGAAAGGATTATTGAGTTTGACATTTGAGTATAGCATCTGCCAGATTCTAATGGGAATTCTGCACTGCTGTTATTTCTTTTCTGTACGGTCTCACGCCCTTGTCCATCCTTCAACCCAACAGATCATAGCTCAATATCATTAGAAATAACTTCTATGTGCCACCACAGTGATCGGATCAAGTCAGCTGCATTAAAAATAACTTGATAAGCAGACTAGTAGAAACTGAACTTTTTCCCAGGGATCCAAAACTCACATATCAAATAACCTACTTTCTAATTTCTTCTAATTTCATTTACTTTAAGAAGTACAGATCACAACACCTGTAAGAAAATTCTTACAAATAAAAGCTTGATAAGAAAAAAATAAATATTCATCTACAATCTACAAGTATCTGATGCTTTTTATCATTCTTCAATGTTCTATTGTTAATGAAACAGGAACATAATTTTTGAAAGTGGAAAGGGTCAGTGCTTATAAACAAACTTTTGCCATGAAGTGACAGGATTTAATTTTGCCATCATGTGTGTGTAATTGTTCAAGACCTAGAGTTCCTGATGTTGCCTAGGTGATCGCTGGGTGTTTTCAAGCAGGGCTACTTATACGAGAGGAAATGAGGAGAGGGAAAGCATTGGCAAAGTCGCTAACGGCCATTACCAATGAGCAGATAACTGTAGAACTGAGGCAAATGCGTTGAGAGTGAGGAAGAGCTCCACCAGCATTTCCTTTTGCAAAGAGAACGGAATGTGGCGTAAAGCATGGAGGATCTAAATAGGAAAAAATAGGTTCAGAAAATGTTTCATTTAAAAAAGTTGAGAATAGTCTTTGCCTCATCTGGAGAAATGTAAAATGTGGCAAATGAACACAAAAGAATGATATTGCTTTCTATGTAGCCACAATATAACAAAGTTAGCCAGATTTAGTTGAAATTAACTTATGTAAGATCTTGACAATTTGCAAGACTCAAAAGTGTTTCAATCTGATCCTATGCTGAAAGGATACAATTTGCATGAATTGAGCACATTTCATGATCACAATGCCTTATTACACTCTTCAACTAATGCGTTTTTAAAAACGGGCGCGATTGTAATTTACAGATGTGTATCACATAATGTGTGCCCAGAAAGGTTTTAAAAATGGACTGAGATAAATGCAGGTAATGCCAGCGACCTCATGTATACCTGTGGAGCAGACATGGCACTCATTTAATATCAATCCAGATGGCACATCTGCTAATACAGTGTTTCCTCAATATTGCATTGGAGTGGTTTCTTAACCCATTCCTTTCTGATTCAGACAGTTATGACTGAGCGCAAGCTGACTCAAACAAAAATTGCAGTCTAAATAATTTAATATAGTCAAGATTTCCTGCAGATCTATACCTAAGGAATTTAATGTGAAAATTTTCCTTTTTTTTATTTTACTCGATAATTCTCCCCCTGTTATTTTCTGTGATCACTGCGCAATAATTTTGCAAATCAAGTTGAAGCTTTGGATAGGAATATTAGTCTACTCAATTACATTTTTGCTTACGTTTGAATGATGGCACTGATTAAGAGCAGCTCCCTTGAGATACTCCGTGCATCAAACTGTCTTCCATTCCTTCATCGTATGACGCCTGATTGCACAATATTGTGTTTTATATCAGAGTGGAACAACATTAAATTAAAAGGATAATTTATGTTCCGCTGATTCTGCAAAAAGAATTCATGAAAAGATTTCTGAACGATGATTTACAGGCTCTTTAAAAAAAACACATACTGATTATATACAGAAGCTTTTGCTATTTTCAGAATGGAGCAATTTTGTGATGTTTGCCCTTGAACCCTATGTGAAATTGGCATTAGGATTATAAATCTTTCAGTATTATTTAAAATGCAAGCCTAATATATTAATGAATGAGCATAATGGAAAATACAGTATATTATACTGTAATGTAGACAGAACATATATTGGAATATGTTCACCAGGGTATGAACCTGTATAAAAGTCATTTTAGAAATTATATTCGAAAATCATTTCCAAGTAAATGGAAACAGCTGCATTATCTGGAGAATAATGGGTAGCTTGGCATGATTATAGGTAAAATTCAAAACAAAGCAATGTAAAAACCAGCAGTATACAAAGAATAAGAAAAATATTGACTGTAGCTTGCATATCATTCCAGAGTCACAGTTAATTTTATTATATATTTATTATTCTGTTTGAAGGATAGTTTTATGTAATTTTGGTCAACTTTGCACATGGACAGCCACTACTAGTGTTCCTTGAAGCAGTAACAACTGTGACACAGTTGCGAAATAATTGGCATTTGACTGACCCAACAACAGGGATTCTTGTCTTTACCTCATTTGAAAACAATGGACAGTACTCACGTGAATCCATGTAGGGAATGGACAATGTAGTCACATACTCCGTAAGTGGAATAGGAGGGACACAAGTGCACTTGTGACCATGAATCCCAAACCATGGAACACAATGCATTGACCTGGCCATTAAAATCAGTTGTTAGAAGCTTGCATTTCTCCACTCAGCATCAAATGGACAGCTAACCTAGACATTCAGTTATAAGCTTTTTCTATCATAAAATTAATAGAATTGGCGGTCATCACTAGAGATTTCAATGGGATGGTATTTATTTAAAACAAAGTGGGTTTTAAACAGAATACTAAATATTCCTCATTGTTTGCACCCAGTGTTATTTAAAGCATTCCTAGAGTGCATGTGGTACTTACTAAGCCTCCATTATGCACCCTGTGCTTAAAAAGTACATTGGTTAGTATGATGCTGGAGATCTGTACTGATCTGCATCTGAATTGAGAACATGGTAAAAACATTAGATAAAGAGCTAGAATGTGCTTGATGCAAAGACTGAATGATTGTCTTCTGCCCTGATGTTTTTATAATTACTTGTGTAAAGTGTAGGATGGGGAATGGAAACTCTTGCTAGTATGACAGAATCTATTTACTCTAGTAGATTGCCTACATACTGCTCAATTGCCAGAGGTTTGCTTTATGTTCTTTTATCCTCTTAGAAAACAGAGATCGACCACCCCCCTCCCCCACTCTGGTAACTATAACCGAAATACCTAGAGAAGCTCGCCTTACCTCATAATCTGTTAAAGGAAGTGTGAAAGGTAGTATAACCTGCCTGTCATCTCCCAATCTATTATAAAGGAGTGGTTAAATGAAATGAAATCCTTTCACTCACTCTATAATCGACAAGTACCAATTTATTTATCTAACTCATTGAACAATTTAACGAACTACTAGCAAACCAAATAATTCCCTCTTAATTACTAACTAATGCCAAATAAAACAAAATTCTGATGGTATGCAGTTCTAATAAAAATAACTCCTGCTTTATATAAAACAAATTAATGAAAAAGACTTCAATCTTAGTCTCTTGAAATTATAGCCAATATACTGAATACTCTGTGTCCTCTCCACTAATCCTCAGTCTGGAATGCCTTTCTTTGTCAAATTTTTGTGTCAGGAACATTAGCTAAGAGTGCCAATATATCTTTATTTAGATGATGGTTACTCTGAGAGTTTAGAGAATGCTGTGAGAGCCAGTGAATATCTCTGTAGAGCCATTGGTTGTTAACTTGATTAGATCCCCTCTTCTTTCATGTCCTTGATCATCTAATAATTTCTGACAGTAGGATTGGTAGGTTGTCAAAGCTATCAGATTTAAATTTAGTTGGGTTTTGGTATCTAGGACCTGATTTAAATTAATTGGCTACATTCAAAACCCTGTTGTCTTGGTAAAAATGCTGCTTTTCCTGCTAACAGTATAGCCTTTTGATACAATGTTTCATATTCAAAAACTTTTTGTGCATCTGCTGCTACTAGAAGACTTTTTTGTTTAATCTCCAAGCCTAAATACACATCACCTTTTAAAGGGACCGCACACTCTTCCTCCCTATCGTTTTACAAACATCAAATACTGTACCCAACTTCGCAACAATCCATTTTGCAGAACCTCCAATTCAATCCATGTCAACCGTAATGTGCATCCTTAGATTTCAGGGCTTGTCAAACTGGGGGCCATGACCGTCAGTGGGGTCATGAGATGAGTTTTGTCAGTCACAAACTATAAGACAGGGCTTCTGTGTCTCCCCACTGTATTGTATTGATAGGTGTAATGAAACGAACTGCACTCTGAAAGTGAATTGCAGTTGTGATAAAAGTGAAAAAGTAGGTGTTCATAGCTTTTTTTGGAAATACCCTGCTTTTTTGTCAACTCCCTCAAAACACACTCAACTTCCATTCCCTTACATATCCCCATTGGTCAAGAACAATTCAACCTGCACCCGTCTACCACACATCCACCTCCACTCGCACGCACAGCAACTGGAGCTTCCATCCTGCTCCTTAACAGTTCTTGTATTCCCCGTAATTTCATTTTGACTCTCTCAAAGTCTGAAGCTTTAAAATAAGGGAATAGGTTTGGGAAACATTAGTGTAATCCTTCCTGTTGGTGTTAATTGATAACCTACTACATCAACCAGGCCCCAGCCAGTACAGTCATATATCATTACTTTAAATTGTATTAGGATCAAGTTTGATATGAACAAAACTACACTGTGAACTAAAACGGGTGATGTAAGGAGAAGACTATATACTTAGAACAATTGACGTGAAGTTTGCAGAATTTCATGTTAGTTTGTACCACATAAATTGTTTCCGAAAGATTGGTTTGATTTAGAAGCTAAAGGATTTAAACGGTACGGATTATTCATCACATGGATTTCCTGTCTTAGAAATCACTATTCAATGTTTTTTGTCTTTACCTTTCTGATTAGTTCTGCATATAAGATACTAAGATTTCAGTCTTTTCTCATTCTATTAAATACAGGGCCCCCATTCTCTCCATAACAATGTCAATAGGCTGAATTATTCAAAAATGCATGTAATACAAACATTGACCTTTCAGTACTGTGGAGGCATCTTCAGTTAGCTAGTCAAAAGAAAACTTAAGTGGTTGATTAGAAGTTTCCTGGAGTTAATCAGAAAAGTAGTTTTGTATGTAATTCTACTGGGGCTACAACAAAGGAAAAAAAATATCAATACAAGTCTTTCTAGGACTCACTACAGTTGAAAATGGTGAAGCGGACGTAATGTTACACAATCACTTTGGATCAGACAGAAGGACAATGTTCTGATGTGAATCCGGTACAAAAGAGCAGTTACCAAGTGGCACTATTCTGTTTTGATGTATAAACAAATTCACCTTGATGGAATTAAAATTGAAATAGGAAATTTGATATCTGAAAACAAAGATGTAATTGGGCATATTAGAACAAAGAAAGTAATTTGATCTTCCAAAAATTTTTATATCAGTAAACAGCCCAACAAATGAATGCGTTTTCTACATTTTATCTGAAAAGACTTTGTGGATCATTTTCTGCTGCTGTTTTATGATGAAATTAATTGGCTATCAAACTGACAGAAATTTGGAAGATACTCTGAAAGCATCATGTTTTATTCCTCCTTTGTAGGCTGTGGCCTGTTTTTTACCCCCAGTAAAACCAAAAGCACAAAGTAGATCTTTTGTTTTAAACAAAAGTTGAGTGCTCCATTTGAGCTTTCCACTGAGGCAATTAAGACAAGTCAGTTCAGAATAGCTCACCCACAGAGCTGGAGTGATATAAATAATCAAGTAGCTATAATTGTTGGCAGAGGTCTGTTCAACATATAATCTGTGATAATAGCTGGTTCTGTGTTGTCACTGATGGGAGATGGCTGCTCACAGACTGCAGGCTACAGCAAAGACTAAGCTGCTGGCTAAACAACTCAATGGGGCTTTCAAGTACGGTACTGGACTGTTCTTGTTGGTGATGTAATCAGCTGAGGAATAGTTGGTTCAGGGACATGCCATTCCACTCTTCCTGAAGAGAAATCAAGTATTTTAATGCTTGTATGTTGAAATAAATTAAGTGCAAAAATAATGCTCATGTTATGAAATTAAATCAGACAAATCAGACAACCCACATAAATTTAACTTCTTAACAGCAGACTGCAGAATTCAAACAGAGTTTTGACACAAGTTGGGTGAGTGAAGAGCTTGGAGAATGGGGAAAGAGATCCTCCATTTTTCCTATTTCATTTATTTTTGTCAGCCTCCAGTGTTTTAGTTTGCAAGTCAGAGCAGCAGAAGGATCTGCTTTGTGAGTATTTGGTAAACTAGTCTACTTAAAATAAATAATCTGCAAGATTAAGATATGGCAAATGTTGGAACGCGTACTGTGTTGCATGTGCAAAACAAATGGGCCCCATTTCTGAAGAAGGGTCCCGACCCAAAATGTCATCTTTCCTGCTCCTCTCATGCTGCCTGGCCTGCTGTATTCCTCCAGCTCCATACTGTGTTATCTCTGACTCCAGCATCTGAAGTTCTTACTATCTCTGGTCGTACCACAGGTTGGGTGTGTGCAGGGAGATAGTAAATGGGTGACAACAAAACAGATAGGTGTTGCATGAGTGCCTTGAGATGATATTGCTTGCTAATTGGCTTTCCATTTTGGGTATTGATGAAAGCGATGGTTCCTTGAAAGAGTGCAATCAATCCATGTTACTGCATAGGAGGCAAAGAAGAAGAGTGAAACAGTGGAATGAAAGGGATTCTTTAGTTAAGGAAATAGACAATGTTTGTACAGACAATATTCCAGGATGATATGTTGCCTTTCTGATGTTACAGTCAAAGATGTTGTAGGAGTGAACCCCCTAACTGGGGACAAAGACTCTGGAGGCAGCAGAATTCAGGCATGTGACAGTTTATTCGAGCAATGAATCATGCAGGGAGAGGCCAAAAACCATCCCCAAATCCGGCCTTGAGTTGAGGGCTCAATTATTACCCTTAATCTTTGCCCCAGATTGGAAGAGAGGTCAATGACACTCTGATGTTCCCAGTAGGATACAGTATTTTTATATATTTCATGTTACAGTAATCACATACAACTTGGTCACTTGCCTTCCTCCTTATTCTACACATCCAATCCTGTGAAACACCTAATCAATAATGGACTCCTGTGGAGAGCCCTTGGTTCCCCATGAATTAATGATGTTTACCAGACATTATCATTATCAGGCCTTGGGACCTTACTACGCATCCCATTACTTCACATTCCAAAGTTGACGGTTATACTCCTTTGGGCATGTCCCAGACTTGCTTATCTCCAAGGATTGCATGGATTCTGTTATTCATTCCATTCAGTACTATTCCTATCAGTATCTGTTACTCATATTTCCCACTGTCCAAATCGCAAGAGGTACAAAGGAAGTTAGTTCTTACTAACTGCTATGAATGTCATAAAATTAGTTCTATTATAAAGTTAGTTATATGTAAAGTTTTATGTCTACCCCAACTGTTAGCATTCTTTAGCTAATGACTAATGACTAATTTGTTTTTCACTGTGTGTACTGGGCATCCCTTTAATGATAAGGGCAGAGGGGTGGTGTGCCTAACTATCTGAGACTGGTAGTTGCCATATTTTTGTTTGAATCTTTTCCTCGAATGCTTTTAGTGATTTTTGTATATAAGTGTATCTCTAACTTCTCCAAAATCTATCTCTATGATTATCCAAAGAATCTTTTAACTAGAACCAACTCTCAATGTTGTGAATGGTTCAAGAAAAATAATTGATTACTGTGAAATGTTCTTATCTGTAGTTTCGCATCTGCACCATGACCCATGCTGGTCACATACTGTCTTTTGCAATGAAACAACATCTTTCTTATTGCTAAGAATGAAACTCAATCACTTTCAAAGCCCAATGAACTTGTTTGATCACCTAGATTTATATGAGCCATAATCCCACCCTTCTGACATTGTGGGACCTTACCTATCTCTTTAATGTTTGTTACAAATTCTAAGCTGTCTGTTCTTAGACTTTTTTTTTATCAGACTGTCTCCAACAGACTTTTGCAGCTGCTGTTTGTGTAGAACTCCCTATTATCTTGAGAACCCCTTCCCAAAGTTACCATTGTGCCAATTTATGGTCTCACTTAAATGTTGGATCAGGCTTTTAATTCTGTTTAACTACAGTCAACCATTTTCTGCAGGGCTAGAGGGACAGCTAGCTGTCAGCCATTTTGTGTTTCTCAGTTATGGGCAGCCCTAGCAGATATTCAGGTTGGTTGCAGGCCGCCCTTCTGTGGCAGAGTGAACAGATAGCACTCTTAGTCCAAGTTGGCATGAGCAACATAGTTCGGAAGGGGATTAAGGTCCTAAAAGCAGATTTTAGGGAGCTGAAAAACAGTTTACAAAGCAGGACCTCAAAAGAAGTAATCTGAGAATTGCTTCAAGTTCCATGTGCTACTGAGAATGGTGATAAGCAGATTGACTATTTGAACATGTGGCCAGAGAACTAATACAGGAGGAAGAGCATCAGGTTTTTGGCATATTGGGACCAGTTCTGGGGCAAATGCAACCTCTTCAAGATGCATCTTAGCAGCACTCAGTAATATCCTTGAAGGGAGATTTGCTATTGCTGATGGGGAGGACTCAGATTGTCAGAGACTAGGAAACTAGGACTGGAATAACTCCACAGAGGCCAGTATCCCATCACCAAGTCACCCTTTATTTACACATGGAGAGGCCTTGACACTGATCTAGGTTCCTCAGAGCCAGCTCTCAGCATGACCAGGATGTTTTATACTCCTGTTCTTCTCTGCCAGCCACAGCTCCCTGATTGAGGCTGTTAACCTGGTTCAATCAGGGAACTCATTCTATGAAGTCCACCTGTCTGACCTCATTACAAGCACTACAGAGGGGAGAAGGAGCTCAGATTTTAGTAAAACAAAACTGAACAACAGGAGGTAGAGAAGTAATAGGTAAAATTAGAAGGAAGGTCCAGCAATGGCAAGGATCAAATAGGATCAGAATGCAGAACAAAGTGAAAAAGGCAGAATTAAAGACACTCTGTCTGAATGCATGCAGTGATCACAATTACTTTAATAATTTGAAGGCGCAAATCAAGGGAAGTGGGCATGATGTAATTGCCATTGCAGAGGTCTGTAAAGTGACCAAGATTAGGAACTGAACAGGGGGATTTATCATTTAGGAAGGATTAGCAAAAGGAAAGGGAGGTATCGTAGTGTTTTTAATAAGTAATAAGATCAGTACATTAGTAAAAGGATCTTAGATCAAAGGATCAAGATGTAAAATCAGTTTGGCTCGAGATAAGGAACAGCATTGGGGTAGCAAACATTGGCTGCAGATGTATATAGGCACCAAGGATCAGTAGATGTGTTGGGCGCAGTGTAAATCTGGAAATTAGAGATGCACCTGGTGTGGGTAGTACAATAATACCCAATTTATACACAGCCTGAGTAACCCAAGTCTGCAAAATATTGTGAAGGATTCATTCCTGGAATGTGTTTAAGATGGGTTTCTGAAACAATACACTGAAGAACCAACTATGGAGCAGGCTGGTTTCAATTTAGTATTACGTTAATAAGAAAGGGATAATTAATAACTTTGCTGTAAAGGACTCCTTTGGAAATAGTAACTATGATATGAAAGGATTTCACATTAAGATTGAATTAATCCATTTTAAAAGGAGGAAGTTAAATCTGAAGGATAAGCATGAAGGTATGATGGGTAAGTTGGCTACGGTGGATTCAGAAAACACACTTAAAATGCATTAAGAGATTTAAACAAGCAATTTAAAGAACTATTACATCCTCTACGAAAGATTCACATTCATTAGAGGTAAAAATACTCAATGGAAAGGGTGAATCAACTGTGGGTAACAAAGTTAAACAATGCATTTTAATTAAAGGAAGTGGTCGATAAGGATGCCAGAAAAATGTTAAACCTGAGGATTAGCTGTAATTTGGAACCCGGCAGTACATGACAAAGAAACTGATAAAGAAAGAGAAGATGTAAGCTATTGGGACATATAAAGGTTGATTGTAAAGGTGTGGAGCTGGATGAACACAGCAGGCCAAGCAGCATCATAGGGGCAGGAAAGCTTGACGTTTCGGGCCTAAACCCTTCATCAGATGAAGGGCCTAGGCCCGAAACATCAAGCTTTCCTGCCCCATGATGCTGCTTGGCCTGCTGTGTTCATCCAGCTCCACACCTTGTTA
>JAHRHZ010000088.1:11880268-11893719 GCA_024137785.1 Ginglymostoma cirratum
ATGATGCTGCTTGGCCTGCTGTGTTCATCCAGCTCCACACCTTGTTAGCTCGGATTCTCCAGCATCTGCAGTTCCTATTATCTCTGATTGATTGTAAAGGTTTTTTTTATGTGTGGGAAAAGGAGAAGATTAGCTCAGACAAATCCAGGCCTATTACAATTGGAGACAAAAGAACGCATAGTGGTATAAAAGAGAAACGGTAGAGAAATTGAACAATTTATTTGTGTCAGGATTCCTGGAGGAAGACACAGAAAATCTCCCAGAAATACTACACATGCGAAACTGAGAGATTGAAAGAGGTAGTGTTGAAAAGTTGTCTGGATTGAAAGTTGGTGAATTTGCTGCATCAAATAAGCTACATTGTGGAGCATTGAAGGGAGTTTGGATGCTTTGGTGATTATCTTTCAAAATTCTATAGTTCCAGAGATTTCTTGTGGAGAGGTATGTAACACATATAACTCCATTATGTAAGAATAAAGGGAATGGGAAAAGGGAGAATTATAGGCCAGTTAGTTTGACATCAGTAGCAAGGAAAGCATTAAAATCAATTGCAGAGAATGTGATAACTGAACATTGGAAAATAATAAGATTGGTCAGAGTGAATGTGGATTGGTGAAAGGGAAATCATGTTTGATAAACCTGTTAGAATATTATGGAAACTTTTTTTATTCATTTGTTCAATGTGTGCGTCGCCGGCTGGCCAGCATTTATTGCCCGTCCCTAGTTGCCCTTGAGAAGGTGGTGGTGCACTGCCTTCTTGAAGCACTGCAGTCCACCTGCTGTAAGTTGACCCACAGTGCCATTAGGGAGGGAATTCAAGAATTTTAACCCAGCGACAGTGAAGGAATGGTGATATATTTCCAAGTCAGAATGGTGAGTGGCTTGGAGGGGAAGTTGAAGGTGGTGGTGTTCCCATATACCTGCTGCCCTTGTCCTTCCAGATGGAAGCGGTCATGGGTTTGGAAGGTGCTATTTGAGTATCTTTGGTGAATTTTTGCAGAGCATCTTGTAGATAGTACGCACTGCTGTCATTGAGCATAGGTGCTGGAGTGAGTGGATGCTTGTGGATATAGTGCCAATCAAGCAGGCTGCTTTGTCCTGGATGGTGTCAAGCTTCTTGAGTGTTGTTGGAGCTGCACTCATCCAGGTAAATGGGGAGTATTCCATCACACTACTGACGTGTGCCTTATTGACGGTGGACAGACTTTAGGGAGTCAGGAGGTGAGTTACTTACCACAGTATTCCTAGCCTCTGACCTGCACTTGTAGCCATTGTGTTTATGTGGTGTGTCCAGTTGAGTTTCTGGGCGATGATAACCCTCAGGATTTTGTAAGTGGGGGATTCAGTGAAGGTAACATTGTTGAATGTCAAGGGGTGGTGGATAGATTGTCACTTAATGATAACGGTCATTGCCTAGCATTTGTGTGGTGCGAATATTACTTGCCACTTGTCAGCCCAAGCCTGGATATTGTTCAGATCTTGTTGTATTTGAACACGGACTGCTTCAGTATCTGAGGAGTTGTGAATGGTGCTGAACATTGTGCAATCATCGGCGAACATCCGCATGTCTGACTTCATGAATGTCATTGATGAAACAGCTGAAGATGGGTAGGCCTAGGACACAATCCTGACGAATTCTTGCAGAGACGTCCTGGATCTGCTTACTCTGCTACTTACACTGCTTATTCTTTATCTAAGGTAGAAGTATCTGGTGTATTTAGATTTTCAGAAGGCTTTGATAGTTTTCTACACAGTTGGTTAGTAAACAAAATCAGAATACATGGGGATGGGGACAATTCCTTAGTACAGATTGAGAACTGCTAATGGAAGGAAAACGGTAGAATTAGACGGATCAGTCTCAGACATAGCAGACACATGCTGTTACTAGTGGAGTATCTCAGTGACCACTGTGGGACTGTGCTTATATTTTCAACATGAATGTTTTTGATGTGGGAACCAATTGTAGTATTTCCTAATTTGCTGACGACATAAAATTAGGGAACATATGTTGTGTATAAGATACAAGGAGGCTTCAGAAGACTTGGATGGGCTAAATGTATGGGCAAGAACATGGCAAATGAAATTTAATGTAAATAATTGTTAGATTATCCACTTTACTAGAAAAATATAGAAATGTGGAATATTTCTCAAATCATGAGATGTTGGGAAGTGTTGGTGTCTACAACAGCCTGGATACACTTGTTTATAAGTCACTGAAAGCTGGCATGCAGATGAATAATTAATAAGGAAGGCAAATGATATGTTGTTCTTCATCGCCAAGGGGGATGAGTACAGAGTAAAAATGGCTGGCTACAATAGTAAAGAGTCTTACTGACACTGCATCTGGAATATTGCACACAATTTTGGTCTCCTTTCCTAGGGAAGGATATATTTGCTATAGAGGTAGTGCAGCGGAGATACACTAAGCTAATCTCAAGGATGTCATGATTGTCCTATGAGGATAGATGGAGGAAGCTGGACTTGTATCTTCTAGAGTTTCAAAGAATAGGAGGCAATTTCATTAAACTTTACAAGCTTCTTACAGAATGCGGCAGGATGGATGTAGATAAGATGTTTCCCTGGCTGGAGGGTCCAGAACCAGGGAACGTAATCTCAGAATAAGGGGTAGGCCATTTAAGACTGAGATGAAGAGGAATTTCTTCACTCCGAGTGATGAACTTTTTAGAATTGTTTATCCCAGAGGACCATGGAAGCTCAATCATTGAGCATATTTGTGCCATATTAAGGAAAGTGAAGACAATGTGTTAAAGCAGGGTTGAGGTAGATGATCAATCATGGTCTAATTAAATGGTGGAGCAGGTGCAACAGAATGCAGGCATAATTTTAAAGTGAAAGGCAAGAAGAGGTTTAGAGGTGATTTCAGGAAACATTCTTTCACCTAAAGGATGCTAAGGATTTTGGAATGGGAGAGTAGTTGAGGCAGGAAATCTCACAAGCCTTTAAAAAGCACTTGGATGGGTACTTGAAGTATAACATTCAAGTCTATGTGCCTCGTGTGAGAAACTGGAACTACTATAGGTAGTGGTGTATTTTTGGCAGTACAGACTCGATGGGCAGAAGGCCTCTTATGTAACCAATGACAAGGAATTTTCTGCTCCAGCTCTGATGTTCCAAATCGAACTGTAGTTGACCATTTTTGAGAAGTTCAATTCAACCCAAATAGTTTGGCTTAGCAACAAGCAGCATGTCCTCTAAGCTGGACAGCTGAGCAGTCACTTGAGGGCTCTCCCTAAATTCTGCACACACCAGTTGACATGATCCTCAGTTTTAGAAGTCATGGTTCTCATGAACCTCCAGAGGTACAGAAAAAAATAAATGTAGAGGGAGTGGTGGTGACAAGCACTTCCATGTTTTCTGAACTGGAATAACATTCTTGACCAATAGCTCTAGGTGGCTGTCAAGAGGTGGAAACTGACTCTTACGGATGATTCCCAGTAGTGGAATTTCCACTTGTAATAGAAACATTATCATGTACAGTAATCTCGTGCAGTGCAACATTGACGTCATCGCATTTATATGAATTGGTCCCAAAAATAAATCTTGAAAAATGGCAAATCCAAAACTTTGGTTTCTTACAGTCAAAAATATGTCCTCAAGAGGATAGCCTTCAAAGTTTTAATTTTGTTAAAATACTTTTGTGTTGCAGTAATTTGTTTCTGAAAGTGAATCATCTGGGTGAAATTCCTTCATGCAGGAACTGAATTCTGTTTTCCCTTCCATTTTTCTTTAACTCGTGTCTGCAGAAAACTCCGACATCAAGGAAAGCAAGGCCAAGGTACAGAATAATCCAATGTCAGAACAATACCATGTCTGTTCTATTTTCAATCCTAGCTATTTCAACCTAGGTATTAATTTCATACAGCAACTGCAAAGCTGGCATTGAAAGGACAGATTCAATCAGTCTGAGGTAAATTTAAACCCAACTCCAAAAATAAATTGAATACATATATTTTGAAAATAACTCCTGAAGGTATATTATTAAATCTAAATTGCTTGCGAGAGCTAAGTGTGGCATGCCAGCATAGCCATGTCGGGACTTATAGTAAACTATTGAGTTGCAATGTCACATTTCACTAATTTAAAATGTAAAACAAATACCTCATTAGCGACATATTTATCAACAAACACAATGATGTCTTAGACAATGTCTTGACTTTTGCAGTAACTGTTATCATTAGAAATTATCTTAAATTTATTAGTTGGATGAAAACATTTTGCATTTCATTGCTTGCTTCAGAGTCACCTGCTTCTTATCATGCCACTGATCTTGGGTGTTTAAATTATTTTCAAGAGTTATGGAATATAACCATTTCCTTTCCTCTCTCCTATATATCAGTTGATGCATTCTGTCTTGTCTTCCCAGAGATCAGGATGTCAAACAATTCCCAAGCCTTCAGTATTGTCACTCTACAGATGAAGCATCAACTTTCTCTGATTCTGATTCCAGCTGTAGGAACTGCCTGTGCTTATCTCCAGTAATACCCTACAACAGCTTAGCTGGCACCAGTTTTAATTATATCACACAAATGCCTCACATCATATGTACACATCATGTACAACTTCATACCTGCCGGTGTACAGATATACCTAGCAGTAACAGTGTGCCTGCAAATAGTACCTATAATTAAGGATCTAAGATCTGTAATCAAATGGGATTCTGTTCCGCACACATTAACATTCCACATGTTGTAATGAGATAAATGATCAGTTTATCATTTTGTGATGATATTGCTTGAGGAATAACTATTATCCAGAAACCAGGTAGAGTTCATAACCTTCAGTGTGGAGTACCACAGTATCTGTTTCATTCAGCTGAATCACCACAACCGACTAACATGACCTCAATTTGATATCTTACCAGAGACAATATTATCTCCAACAACACAACTCTCTTAGTGCAGGCCAGTTGCACCAATCTTGGTTATTTACTCAAGTCTTTCAACTCATAACTGCCTGGTTTATGTACATGTCACTAAACACATGCATGACAAAATTATTTGTCTCAAAACCTTGAACAATCAGTGCACACATTTCGTTGAAACAAAACTTTGTTTGCTTTGATGATTTCCCTGAACCTTTAACATAATTTTGAATAAAGTCTGTTCAAATATTGTTTACATTTGTAACTGCATAGCTGTAAAATGGTATTGATTATACTTAAAGATGTGCAAGACTAGATAGAAGGAAATAAGTTAGAAGTTCTGGGGAAGTTTTCAAATCAGTGTCAGTTTACAACAATGATAGGGTTCAGGGCTGTTTAAACTCCTTCCAGCAGATGACAAAACTCAGTTACAGAACTGGAAATGTTTTATGTGCCTGACTGTGGGATGAGTTTCTACAACTTCCAAGTTACTTGCAATTACTTGTAAATTACAATAGGATAGACAGGCAATTTCATTTTAGACAGGCAATCGTGAATTGCTCTTGTGTTTTACATTTTGCCAGTTTCCTTAGAAATTTTTATATTTGAAGGGTGATAAACTCTCTCCTCTTATCTCTGGGAGCCTTCATTTTAAATAAATTAATTCACTTCACGTTCCATTTTAGTGATATTAATGTCATTTAGGAGTACATATTTTATACAATGAACCCATTTAGGTATCTTCTGATGTGCATAACAAGACAGGATATATTCCTTTGAGCTAGAAAAGTGCAAAGCATACAATGTGGCAGTTTATTATTAACACAAGCATGGAATTTTAGCCCTTGGCAGGAATAGGAACAGAAGGCACTGGGGCAGAATTTCTTGTAGAATCCGTACAGTGTGGGAGCAGCCCATTTGGCCCATGAGTACACATTGACCCTCTGAAGAGCAACCTATGCAGACCCACCCACCCCTACCTATTCCCTGTAACCCTGCATTTCCCATAGCAATTTAGCATGGCCAATCCACCTAGTCTGCACATCTTTGGAATCTGTGAAGAAACCGGAGCACCCAGAGGAAACCCACGCAGATACGGGGAGAACGTGCAAACTCCACGCAGTCACCTGAGGATGGTATTGAACATGGGTCCCTAGCGCTGTGAGGCAGCAGTGCTAGCCACTGAGCCACTATGGTGTCCCAATCTGCCTAATAATTGCTCATGGCAACATTTGTCTTTTCCTCTGTCTACAATTTTACCCAGACATTAACCTGATTTTTGAAAACAAAATAATATTGCTATACAAATACATAAGGCATTTGCTTGATAATATCAGCGGCAAATCATTTCTAGGTTTTGCAAAGGATAGCTGTAAAGAATCATCAAATAATGTAATTTGGAAGAAGCCCTTTGGCTCCTACATGCTGCCTGCTCCTACTGTCCCTCCCTGTCTACATGAATGAAGTTGCTGATTGATGGGACGTCTCCTGCCTGGGAATGGGCAAGTGCCTGGTCTCTGACAATCCTCAGAGTGCAAGCAGCCTGAGCTGTTCCTTCCTTGGTCAGCTGCCAAGCTATCACAGTGAGGTGTTCAGCAGCTTGTGCTCCCAAACTTTCTAAACATGATCTTGCCCCTGCGGTGTCAGTAGCTGAGCCAGCAGTCTGTGCAGGAGGAAGCCTTGCTGATGTTTCCTCTGAGGCCTTGAAACTCACTTCCTCAGGTGGCAGGGAGGTACCTTTGTGGAGCAAAGACAAAAGAAACAGAAGGGGTAGCGGCCATGGATAGAAGTGGCATGCAATGAATAAGACTGACAGCAAAGTCAATGTGAGAGTTGCAAATGGAATAAAGATTGGTACTTCCCTTTACTTGGAGATCTCCTCGTAGTGGGTGAGGAGTCTGATATTAGGAACCCCTCAATCTGTACTGGCTCTTTCCACGCTACTACGGGCTGTTTTCTCCTGAACTTAGAGACCAGGAGGGATTGTTTGAGGTGAAACAGCTGCTAATGCTGGTGCTGGTGGACAAAATCTGTTGACGTATCTTGGGCAAATGAGTTGGCAGTTCAGGGGCCATGAAGGGTTAGTGGTGTGGGGGATTAGGGGGACCAAGAGAGATGTTGCAGGTAATTGTAAGAGTGGCAGAACATGAGCCTTGGTGCAGTGAAACAGATAGAGTGAGTTGGAGGTAGGAGATAGAAGAATGGCAATTAACCTGACAGAGCAGGGAAAGTCATTGATAACAGAGTGTGGACCTGGATGAAGACAGCAGGCCAGGCAGCATCAGCAGAGCAGGAAGGCTGATGGGTCAAAACTGTATCAGAGGTAGTAGGAACTGCAGATGCTGGAGAATCCGAGATAACAAGGTGCAGAGCTGGATGAACACAGCACGCCGAGCAGCATCATAGGAGCAGGAAAGCTTGACGTTTCGGGCCGAGACCCTTCATCAGAAATGGGGGAGGGGAAGAGGGTTCTGAAATAAATAGGGAGAGGGGGGAGGAGACTGGGAGGTGCAGTTGTTTATTGTGAACTGAGCGCAGGTGTTCTGCAAAGCGGTCCCCAAGCCTCCGCTTGGTGTCCCCGATGTGGAGGAGGCCACAACGGGTACAGCGGATGCAGTATACCACATTGGCAGATGTGCAGGTGAACATCTGCTTGATGTGGAAAGTCTTCTTGGGGCCTGGGATTGGGGTGAGGGAGGAGGCATGGGGGCAGGTGTAGCACTTCCTGCGGTTGCAGGGAAAAGTGCCGGGTGTGGTGGGGCTGGAGGGGAGTGTGGAGCCGACAAGGGAGTCACGGAGAGAGTGGTCCCTCTGGAAAGCAGACAAGGGTGGGGAGGGAAAAATGTCTTTGGTGGTGGGGTTGGATTGCAGATGGCAGAAGTATCGGAGAATGATGCGTTGGATCCGGAGGTTGGTGGGGTGGTACGTGAGGACGAGGGGTTTTTTTTTGGTTGTTATTGCGGGGACGGGGTGTGAGGGATGAGTTGTCGGAAATGCGGGAGACACGGTCGAGGGCATTGTCGACCACTGCGGGGGGGAAGTTGCGGTCCTTGAAGAACGAGGACATCTGAGATGTACGGGAGTGGAATGCCTCATCCTGGGAGCAGATGCGGCGGAGGTGAAGGAATTGGGAATAGGGGATGGCCTTTTTATAGGAAGGTGGGTGGGAGGAGGTGTATTCTAGGTAGCTGTGGGAGTTGGTGGGCTTGAAATGGATATCGGTTTCTAGGTGGTTACCCGAGATGGAGACAGAGAGGTCCAGGAAGGTGAGAGGGGTGTTGGAGATGGTCCAGGTGAACTTCAGGTTGGGGTGGAAGGTGTTGGTGAAGTGGATGAACTGTTCGAGCTCCTCATGGGAGCACAAGGTGGCGCCGATACAGTCATCAATGTAACGGAGGAAGAGGTGGGGTTTAGGGCCAGTGTAGGTATGGAAGAGGGATTGTTCCATGTAACCTACAAAGAGGCAGGCATAGCTTGGGCCCATGTGGGTATCCATGGCCACCCCCTTTGTCTGTAGGAACCGGGAGGAATTGAAAGAGAAGTTGTTGAGGGTGAGGACGAGTTTGGCTAAGCGGATGAGGATGTCAGTGGAGGTCAGGCCTGTGGGACAGGAAGAAGCAGAGGGCCTTTAGGCCACCTGCATGGAGAATGCAGGTGTATAGGGACTGGAGGTCCATAGTAAAAATGGCTGCAGGAACAGTAGCTCATATTCAGCTTGGGAACCCTGCAGCCCAATGGTATCAATGTGGATTTCACAAGCTTCAAAATCTCCCCTCCCCCAACCACATCCCAAAACCAGCCCAGCTCATCTCCACCTCCCTAACCTGTTCTTCCTCTCACCTATGCCCTCCTCCCACCTTTAACCGCACCCCCATTTCCTACCTACTAACCTCATCCCGCCCCCTTGACCTGTCCATCCTCACTGGACTGACCTATCTCCTCCCTACCTCCCCACCTACACTCACCTTTACTGGCTCCATTCCCACCTCTTTGACTTGTCTGTCTCCTCTCCACCTATCCTCTCCGCTATCCATCTTCTGTCCGCCTCCCCCCTCTCCCTATTTATTTCAGAACCCTCTTCCCCTCCCCCATTTCTGATGAAGGGTCTAGGCCCAAAACGTCAAGCTTTCCTGCTCCTGTGATGCTGCTTGGCCTGCTGTATTCATCCAGCTCTACACCTTGTTATCTTATGATGGGTCAAAATGTCAGCTTTTCTGCTCCTGTAATGGTACCTGGCCTGTTGTGTTCATCCAGCTCCACACCTTGTTATCTCAGACTCCAGCATTGGCAGTTCTTACTATTTCTCAGGGAAAGTCATTGACCTACTTGTGGTGATGCTGGGTGCTGGCAGGAATTGGTGGCGTGGTTTCCTGTGCTGGTCCTCCAGATAGAGGACAGCCCACATCTGGACTATCCTGTCCACCAAGACTTCCAGGAATCTGTCAGAAATTCACAGTGCTGCCTCGGGCTTCTCAGACATTTTTGGAAAGGCTGTCCTTTGCCAACCAAACAGCTTCAGAATGCCAGTGCTTGTCCACAAGTACACCACTTTTTTAAAGATGGAGCAGGCACCAGGAATGCTGATCTTTCTTGGATATCCCATAAGTGGCGAACTGTTTCAGGAACAGCAAGTGGTAGGACAGAGCTAGAATCGGGGTGAGGATTCGACTTGGTAAGATGTGGCAAAAGATCTCGCTGCACTTCGTTGAGGGAAGCATTCCCTGAAACTCAACAAAATTAAAACTTAGCCAAGAAAAAATAAGGTTCACCTCCATCGTCCTCTTCCTTTAAAAAGATCAAAAGCATATAGTAGGTTATGACAACTAATGACTCCATCATTAAAAGGTGATAAAATTATCACTGTAATCCTTATATTATTATGTTGATGTAGTTAAATTTAATACTAAAACAGGTGTGGTATGTAAACACTAGTTTTGTAGTCTGTTTTTTTAAGGATTTTTCCTTTATCTCATTTTGCACTGTAGCATTTATACACTAGACAGCTACTATTAAGGGATAACCTCGAACATTGAAAACCAAATGTGACATGTAGTGCTTTGATCTTGATACATGTTTCAATTTAATCAAGTAATGTTTTTCTACTTCAGGAATACTGTTTCAAAACATCCTCAGAAGTGTTGATTCTCCTTTGTGTCTCTCATTTATTTGATAAACAAATATCTTGTATGCAAATAATTGCCATGCATGACAAGTTTGGACCAAGATTGAAGCACTTTTGAAGTACAACTCAAAAGTGAAGTCAGTTTTATACTCCACACACTATCTGCAGGAAGGTTTCCAGTGGATGATATCCTTAACAGCTTGTTCAGAATCACAAAAAACTCTAAGATACACTCTGCCCTCTTCAAGAAACCCTACATGCTTATATTTTCACCTCATAATAAATGGGAACAATTCCAGTGCAATAGAAGTCACAATGATGAAGAAGTCCCACTTACTTCTAACATTATGCACTACACATCATATTACGTAAAGATAGTGATAGGTGTTAGCCCAGCTGTGACAGAGGTTGAAATGGCAAGGTTGCAGTTCTAAAATTGAGCTGTATAGCTCGAAAATGCCTTGGAAATATTTGGAAGGGCTACACAAAAATAGCAGAAGTTGTAAATAATTAAAATTTAGATTGCCTGGACCAGAATCCTGTCGATTTAAATTCATCATAAAAACAGTGACCTCAAGGTCAGTACCAAGTTTTATAATCATTACCTAAGTAAATTCTTAGCACATTTTAAAATTCAGAAATCGTATTTAATTAAACACCACAATCACAATTTAAAACTGGCAACTGAATACATTACTTCACATAAATGTTTAAAATAATTGAGAGATATGTTCCCTTTAAACTTCACTTTAATTGGACAAATTTCAAGGAATTAGAAGTTGAAAATCTTTTCCCATTACAACGTTTGGTGGAATTTTCTGCTGTTGCCAGGAGTGAGCTTGGAGGTAGGAAAGGGGACTTTATTAGGTGAGGTGGTGTTGTACCAAGTCCTGTCTCCCTTCTTGTCTCCACCAGAACTAAGTCTGGGTGAGAAAGTCCATGGTTGACCTTCTGGATCCATCATCAATTGAGGCCTTTAAGTTGTCAATTAAGAACCTTGTAAAGGCTTCATTCCTTGCTTCATTAACTCAGCCTTGTTAATTGTTTAATAAATAATATTGGTGATTTGGAGGTGGTTTAGTTAAACAAAAATGGGAAGAGAGGGCTCTTATGATGACGCAGTGGTGGTGTTCCCTACCTTTGAGCCAAGAAGCCAAGGTTTAAGTCCCATTTGCTACAGAGGTTGTAATAACTGAACAGGTTGGTGAGAAAATATCTAACCCATCCACAGGCAGACCTGTTGCTATGTGGTGTTCACAAAAGCTCTGCAGGCAGCTTGCCACCTTGGTGGTTTGTGTGTGTAGGGGCATCACGTGGTCAAAGGCAATCAGTGCTTGATCGAGAGATGAAACAAAGGACAGGGGGTGCCCACTGGGAACCAGCCCACTGCTTTTACTTCCAATACCACCTTGTCCCCTTCTCTCCACATCCCTTCGCCCTAGGTCCTCTGAGATCTTAGTGGTGCTCATCCAGCAGCAGCCATGGCCTTTGCACTGGATCTGCTGAGTATAAGAGAAGCCAGCCTTTGATTGGCTAGAGTCTCAATTCCATGGCCCACCAATTGTCAAGCCATTGCCTAGTTGGCATGTGGTTTAGTTGAACTTCTAGTTTTATTCCTCCATGGGATGTGAATGTCGCTGGCTGGCCGGCATTTATTGTCCCTCCCTAGTTACCCTTGTGAAAGTTGTGGTGAGCTGCCTTCTTGAACTGTTGCAGTCCATGTACTGTGGGTTCATCCACAATGCTGTCACTTGGAAGACAACATGTGGAGCTTTTGTCAGCCTTCCAGCCAGCAAGTAAGACTCCTCCCACTGCCAGATAGTTTTACTTGACGGACTCATTGCTTTTCTACTATTCTGGATTATAGTAGTGGTTTGTTTCCAACTGAAGAATGGGCATGCAACCAGTTTACTTACCGGCAGAATCCAAGTGTGAAAAATACCATCTCCTTGTAATGAAGAATTTCAAACTTGCAGACTTGCTTCCAGGACTGAATTTAGCTTGTTTTGTCCATTACATTCTGGTTAAGAGTCTAGTGATATTATGTGCCATTCTCCGATATTATTTTGTCTGAAAAAATTAATGAGCAGATTTTAGCCTAAATTGTCTAATCAGTTTTTTTACACTTTAAATAATTCTCCAAAGGGAATCTTTCTGGTTTGTTGCTAACAATACATCAGTATTGTGTCAAAGAAAAGTTTCCAGGTGGCATCCATTAGCTCAAGTATTTAGTTGCCAAATCTATCTACTTTTATGAGATAATGGGGTAGAAATGTGTAATTGTGCAGGTAATTTGGATAATATCTCCCACCTGAAAACTTTTTATTGGTGTGTCAATACTGTAATCAAGGAGCAGGCACTGCTTTCTGACATGTACAATCTATTAATTCCAGAGTTGTCAGGATAAAGACAATGGTTTGCAACCCTGTCAGGACAGGACTCCCAGCTCACAGTGACTGAAGGTGAAAGGTAGGTTATTGGCTGCAAATCATTTTGGGAGATGTGGTATGTGTAAAAGGCATGACAAAGTTGCATACCTTTCATTCTAACAAGCTGGGCACCAGAAATCTTTCTCGTCTATTTGTTTGTAAATTGAAGCTGCCAGTAAATTGTGTCTTTAAGCTTCATCGTTAGGCAGTGTTGACGATAGCCCCGAAGTCATTCATTTTGGTATGTAAGTTTCCCACATAGAGTGCCCTTTCCCCTCTGAATATAGCTTAAGATTGTTTTACTCCATTCAGATAGTTTCAAATACAACTTCCGGGCTGATTTAAGGCTGCAGTTGACAGACTATTTTGTTTGAACAGATTTAAAGAACTATAAAAAGATAAGTTTTTGCCATCAGCACAACCTTGGTAAAAATAATTCAAAATAATTTTGTGTTATTCTGTTCACTTGCATTTGTCTCAGTAAAACTTTGAGTGGAGTTCACCAATGGTATTTTTCACTCTCGAGTATTGCTGAAAAGAAACACATGTTGAAGCTTTTCATCTAGCCCTCATCAGGACATATACAAGAATGCCAAATTTCAAATGATCACTGCACTTTAATTGCAGGAGTAAAGAGTTCTGATTGGTTGCCAAGTCAACACTGGCTGATGTGTTTTCATGGAAAAATGAATGGCTCTCCAAGTTTCCTTATAATTCAAAAATAGTGCAAGTTTATTATAGATAAAAGGTACTGCAGATGCTGGAGAATCCGAGATAACAAAGTGTGGGGCTGGATGAACACAGCAGGCCAAGCAGCATCATAGGAGCAGGAAAGCTCGACGTTTCGGGCGTAGACCCTTCATCAGAAAATGAACACAGCAGGCCAAGCAGCATCATAGGAGCAGGAAAGCTTGACGTTTTGGGCCTAGACCCTTCATCAGAAAATGGGATATAACAAGGTGTGGGGCTGGATGAACACAATAGGCCAAGCAGCATCATAGGAGCAGGAAAGCTTGAC
>JAHRHZ010000088.1:11894119-11949266 GCA_024137785.1 Ginglymostoma cirratum
GAAATGTCAAGCTTTCCTGCTCCTATGATGCTGCTTGGCCTATTGTGTTCATCCAGCCCCACACCTTGTTATCTCGCAAGTTTATTACAATTGTTTTGATGACTTTTTTTTTCCAGCATTAAATTAAAGCACTTCAACTCTTGAGTGATAGAAAGCAAGTTTGGAAGGTTCTGGACCATGCTACATTTGATGCAGGCAAAATTTCTTGACATGAAAGTCCAGCTGATCTTAACAGAAGGAGTTAATAAAACTTTGCAGGTTGTTCTCTTGCTCCATAGTCAGCCAAATGGAACACCAATGGCAAGATGGTCTGGGATCCTTGGGGATGTCCTTTGGCAATTGGAAGGAAGGAGAGACTCTACACTCTAGGAAGACCATCAGCTGGAGCTGGCAGAAAGTCAACAATTGGATCTAGCGGGAGGTTGAAAGCTTCTGGTGATTCATGTCTGCAACTGGATAGATGGGATTAGAGCAAGATAAGCTTGTTCCTTCTTGTTTGACAGCACACTTTCAGTGCTTTATCTATGGTCAACTGTCTCAGTGGCTGCTGATGGTTGAGAAGATTGAGGAGTGATGTAGGACATAATTTGTATCTTTGCTATTGGTGTGGTGGATATGTGATTGGAATGGTTCAAACCTGGAATTGTAAAACAGATGGGTATAGACAACCCATTCAAGGACTTTGGAAACATGAAGTCGGGGAAGGGCCTTCAGCATTCCTAAATATTAAACATGTTTTGACCTATATATCTTCTGGTTGGAGCTCTTACATGGATGTATTCTGAGACAAGTGGAATTTCTCCTTCATTTTACTGTTCCTTAGCTGCTTCTGGATACAACTTTGACATGTTTATAGGAGGGGATAAGTTCAAAGAGCACGTATGGACATTGATATTTACAATCATAAATGCACTTTAATGGGCTCCAAAAAAGACTATTTTCTGCCATTTACCCTTCCATTATAAACTTTCAATGAAACATTTCAAAGTCACCTAACTCTATATGACACCAATGAAATATGCCAGACAGTGCCACAAACAGCTGCAATTTAGCAAGGGAAGTAATTTGATCAATTGACAATTCAAAACTTTGTTTTTTGCACCTTTACAAAAAAGGATGTGGCCTCAACAGAAATATATGAATATGACCTTTCAATGTTCAGGTGGTACCATTAAAATAGACTTTTCCAATTCATCTGTTTCAAATTCTGTCCACCTCCAGCTTGCACAATGGATCTTTTCACTGTAATAATTTCAGACCCAGCAATTTCCACTACAGCATTGTTACAACACTGCAGTACATACAAGAACTGTGCTACGAAAACCCGAAAACTGAGAAATGAAAACCTGCATGAGGTGTTGGCAAGTGCCAAGTGTATGTCTTTTGTTCTCTGAGGGTCGATAGTTTCTGGTTGGCCTTTTACTCCCAAGTCTAGAAGCTTTCTTTGTTGTAGTGCCAGTTAAACACAGTTTTTACTACTTAGGAACAGCTTTCTCCCATGGCTGGTTACAAACTATAAATTAATCCTGCATATTTTCTCAGTGAATAAGTGGAAGTAGATGCCAAATCACCATCCCAGTGGAAGCTATAATCTTAAACATCTTAACAGTGATAATAACTGGGTCGAAATTGACTGTACCCACAAGCCCATTTCATGCTCTTTTTGATTCTTACTTCAGTGGTTAGCTAAATTTCTTTTGTCAATGACTTTGCAATTTTCACACAAAGGGAGTTTAGTTCTAATCTAATGTAATCATTGATGTGAAATACTGTAACTATTTGAGTGTAGTGTAATTAGATTAGTTCCCTCGTGTATTGCTGTGAAATCTTAAGTGTGATTAGCATTTGACTGATCTTGTATTTTCCACTCCTGTTATTCACTCCGTCTCTGTTACAACTTTAAGTCTTATTAAAATGTCCAGGGATGAGATACTTTAGTTAAGGGGATAGGTTGAAGAGGTTGGGATTGCTTTCCTTGGAAAGGAGAAGACTGAGGGGAGATTTGCTTAAAGTTTGCAAAATCATGAGCAGATTGGACAGAATGGATAGAGGAGAAACTGTTCCCATTTGTAAGACAATGAAGAGCCAGAGGACACAGTTTTAAAGTGTTTTGCAAAAGAACCAAATGTGAGGTGAGAAAACACAATGCAGTCAGTGGTTTGGATTTGGAATACACTACCTGGAAGTATGACGGACGTGGGATCAATTGAGGCATTTAAGAGGATAGAATGTTTCTATTTAAATAGGAACAATGTGAAGGATTTTGAGGAAAAGGCAGGAGATTGGTACTCTGTCAAAACGCTCCAAGGGCCAATGCAGTCAAGGGCAACTAGGGATAGGCAATAAATGCTGACCAGCCAGCGATGCCCACATCCCACTAATGAGCAAAAAAAACATGAAGGACTGAATGGCCTCCTTTTACACAGTAGCAATTCGATGATTCTTTGAAAAGCTCTTTCAAGCAAATTTAGCTTCCAGAACTGAAAGCAATTGTCCAGGTGGGGTCTAATGTGCTAATGACAATACAGGCTGGCAAATTGCTCTGATTTGTCTCCATGATTCAATGCTTGATTCAAAGTCAATGAGAATTAGCTGTACTCTCCTTTTCTTTGGGAAGTGATGCCAACTCCTGTAACGGGTTGCACTGAGATGAGTCGTGGATAAGTTCTGAGAAAGAGTATCTGGACCCAAAATGTTAACTCTGTTTTCTCTTCACAGATGCTGCCAGACCTGCTGAGCTTTTCCAGCAACTTTGGTTTTAGTTTCTGATTTACAGCATCTGCAGTTCTTTCAGTTTTTATGCACTAAGAATCAGGCCTGAATTTAGAATCTTTCCACATCCTGCCAAGGGATCCTACTGCCATGTTTGTGAGGATCAAAACACTGAGACATCTGGACACATTTTATGACAGAAACAAGTGCAGGGACTTCTGTATCCAATAGCATAAGGTAAGCAAAATGTGCAAACACTTCTTTACTTAAAATCAAAGACAAAATGCTCAAAAAACTGGTGTTGACGTAATGGGATGAATGGTCTCCTTCTGCAACATAACAGCTCTGTGATTGTTAGCAAAGACCGTGACAGGGC
Organism: Ginglymostoma cirratum; assembly: GCA_024137785.1. Taxonomy (NCBI): domain Eukaryota; kingdom Metazoa; phylum Chordata; class Chondrichthyes; order Orectolobiformes; family Ginglymostomatidae; genus Ginglymostoma; species Ginglymostoma cirratum. The sequence goes on from JAHRHZ010000088.1 coordinate 11,897,208, forward strand.
AAAAGCACTTAATACAAAATCATCTCCTTGTCTTCCATGTATGCATTCCTTCAAGCCTGAAGTGGTCCCATGTGGATGAGAATATCCACCTTTGTAATCTAACTAGAAGTCTCTTGTTGAATAAAATGAAGTTTATTGCATTCCTGTAATTATTTATGGACAACATGAATATGACTTAACATTACTACAGAAATTGATAGGAACACACTACCCCTGAATATGTCTCCCACAAGCCCTCTTTGTTTTCTCTGCCCAAGTCTCCATGTCATCATCACGGTGGGTAGTTCTTGCAGTACTCAATCACCCTTCCAGACACTATCAGACCCATACAAAACACTGACCACTCTCTCAGGTTAAAAACAAGCATTTAAAATATTGACCTCCTTTAAATTACACATTCTATTCATTAATAAGATGACATACTCCCACCTTCACAGTATTGCCGTCAGCAACCTCTACCTCGATCCATCCATCAGAAACTTTAACTTTCTAAAATTCAAATGCACTGTTCTAATCGAAATCCTAATCCTCATTAACCTACATCCCCCAATGCATTACATTCAGAATACCTACATTCCTCGTCATACTCCCTTCATGGTTTGTTCACCTGAACTCTCCAACGTTCTCCAGTTTGGAAGCCCTTCTGACCTGTTCCATTCCTCTTACCCTGACCTTGGTGTGCATCCTAGCTCTCACAGTCGTACCACTGTTGATGAAACTTGTTCCCTAAGTCTTTCTGTCCCTCAAACTTCAATACCCTTTAGAGCACTTAACTCCTCTACCTAAATTCCAGCTGCCTGTGTAAATCCCCTTTTCTAGCTACGTATCCATTTTTCACACGATTATTTGTGAATAACTTCTAAAGCATACAAAGGGAAACTTGCAGGGATTTGTCTATTACATTGAGCAGCAAGGTAATAATCATTATGCCAACTCTAAGGCACAATTAACAGTAAAGTTTTGTTTCCTCAACTAGTGAGAACGTTTGTCTGTATACGCAAAACGTTAAGAAAAAAGCAATAATTGGAAATGAATGTATTGCTCAGACTGTAGCTCCATTCTGAAGAATAGAAGATAAGTCGGACCAGTGTGTGTCATTCGCAAGGTTCACTGTATTTTTTTTTTGTTCTGGAGATACCATCATTTTAGAGGTACGCCCATTACTTTAAATTACGTAAACCATAACCTTTCCGTTCACGTTGTGTTAAATTGTCAGTTCAGTGAAATGTTGAAGTGAGGTCCTAAACTTTATTTTAGGTGGGTATTAGAATTAATGAAAAGACAGTAGCATTGGTATTCTGGAAGCAAGACCTCCAATGTGCCATAAATGTCATCTTCACCTGAATCTAGCTGGTGGCCTGTGAACTAGCTCATAGAGCGGGTGTGCATTTTACATCAAATGTCATAGATCCTAGAGTGAAAGTATGCAGGGGTAATTGGATCAGTCATGAAAATTCTTGGTGACTTAATATCAGCCATGTCGCAGTTGGTTGTAATTTTACCTCTAACCAGAATGGGCTGATATCCTATTCCAATACATATGTAGAAAAATCAAAGCTGTAAGCCAATGCAGTTGTGAGGGTGTGCTGCATTCTTGGAGGTGCTGTTTTTAACTGAAGTGAAAGATCCCTGGTGCCCTGGCTAATAGTTATCTAACAATCAATATTGTTAAGCAGCTTATTTTTTCATTATCACATTGTTGCTTGTGGGAGCCTTTCTGTGTGAAAATTAGTTGCTGCATTTTCCATATCACAACCATGTCTTCATTTCAATAGCACTTCCTGGGTTTTTAAGGGCTTCATGACAACTAATGGTTAATTTTTTTCTATTCATTCACAGGATGTGAGATCCACTGACAAGATCAGCGTTTGTTGCCCACCTCTACTTGACACCTAACAAGGCATGGTGCTCCCCATTTTGTCTGATGGCCTTGTCCTTCTAGTTAATGTGCAAGGATTTGTAAGGTGTTGTCAAAGGAGGATTGATGAGTTGCTGCAATGCTTTTTGTCTGAACTGTGTTATATAAATATAATTCCTTTTCCTCCCCAGTGCGGTGTTGCCAATTATAGCACCAGTAGTGTTCTGGCAAAGCTCAGCATCCCTGCATAGACCCTTCATTTATAAACCCAGAAACAATATATTTACCATTCATTTATTCTACCATGTTTTAGGAATGGTTCATAAAAGCAGGAGTAGGTCAACTGTCAGGTTCTCATTCTGTGGAATCGATCAATTCTCTTTTGGAAATGCATCATTTGAAAATTAAGCAAGTGGTGACATCACACTTTATTCAAGTCCTGCTGTTTACATTGATCTTCAAAATAACACAAGTCCATCCTACTTCCAAAATCATTTCTAACACCCTCAGAAGGGATTGTCAGAATATAAAGTCAAACACAAAACAACAGCTGATGGAATTAATACAAAGTGGTCTTGTGCAGAGAAAGTGCACTGTCGATTCTCAACTTGTGACACCTCAGTTGCCATCCATCATTGTATCTGGCAGGTCTGATTCAATAGATCACCTGCAATCTCTTCTGTGTGCAGAGAAATCATATTCTCGCTCAAGCATGACAAAAATACAGCATATAAATAAAGCATTACACAGAACCTGTTGAAAGGCTGTGATTAATATTTCTGGTGTGCACAGCTGTGACTCTGCTGTTTGAAATTTGCCTTTAGGGGTTGCAATGACGACAACACATTGGACTGGACATTCCCTAGGGGGACGGGAAACAGGAGTCGGGATTGTTTCCAAGTCCTTAATCTGCCCAGGGAAGAAACAGTCACTTTCGAGAATTTTTCACAAAGGTGCCCCTTAATTGGCATGGAGACAGGTTCCCTATCTGGTTAAGGTTGGTGCACAGGCCTTAGAATCTGGAAGGCCCTTGAGCTTGCAAGGTGCAACAGGCTGTGATGGCAGCTAAGTAACAGAGAGAGTACTGGAACATGGAAGTGCCGTCTCACCATCTTCTTAAAACCTTTATCAAAAAGTGATTCTTGCAGAACTCTGTATGTGGGTAAGGTATCGATTGGGTTTTGCAGAATAGATTTCACATCACAAACAGCAATGAGTGCATGTTTGAAAGCCAGTATATGAACAGTTGTTGAAATGGTGTGAGGTGAAATTCTCATTTCAGGGTTTCAATCTTTCCTGCTGATTGGAGAGAGCAGTGTGCAGAAAACTGTATTGGTAGCCTATATGGACAGCACCTTGAAGCAGCATCACTGATTGAGGCACTGCTATAAATTAGACCTGCTTTTGTTGGCAATAGTGAAATGTCAGAGGCAAAAACTGAATGCAAAAACAGTAATGTGTTTTCACATCAATACTTTCTTTCATTTGAGACCCAATCATTGGTACAAAGAGAAACACAACATATGCATGTTTTCAACTTTATTAATGTCACTGCACTCTATTTCTTAAATTGCTTTATTAATAGGAACTAATGCTTACATATTTTTAACATTGACAATGCCCCATAATTCATGTTCAAAACAGCTTCTATTTTTGCAATGTCAGTGGAGTTGTGCCACATCATCAACTACACTGAACCACCCACACACTCGCAAACCCCCAACAAATTACTGGGGCCTACCTGCTCTTGACTTCTTCCATCGAGACCATCGATCTTCAAAGGTGTCTAGCCATTGAATCATTCTCTCCTTGGAACTGTCATGAGTCCTCATGAGACTAAATATAAATAGGCCAGTTCTTGACCCACAGACCTTCAGGTAAATGGGGCAGGACATTCCATAAGGTAATGGGACGTGGGGCATGGATTGGTTTCATTCTGTGCTGCTCCTTTGCCTGACCGTAAAGACTTTCTGACTCAAAGTCTGAATCGGTTGGATGGATAATTTGTCACCATTCCGAAAGTTTGGTAGTGAGCTCTTCCCAATCTTCAATGCCAATGCTATCAAACTTTAAGGAAAAGTTTAGATTGTTTTTAAAGCATTTCCTTGTCCCTACCCTAGAACATTGGCCACTTGAGAACTGAAGAAACAGGACCTAGCAGGGGAGGTGCTTTCAAGTCATTCAGACACATGTCCAGACCAGCAAAGTTGGTTTTGTAGGAGTCTTTCCTGAATTCTTGCAGAGTTAGCTTCAAGAAGGACAATAACAATTGTTCAATGGGCCTTCTATTGAAATTAAAGGATGTGGTGAGGCATTGCTGATAGATTTTCTTTAGTTCTTTAGTTTGTTGCTAATACACAGTCCATGCCTCACTACGGTATAGGAGTGTGTTGATGACAATGTCATAAACACTATAGGTTTTGTTGAAAATACACAGAGGTATTTCCTCTCAAACACAACAGCTGTATTTTGTAGATGTCTGAACTTGTGCAGGTGAATGGTCCTGTATCTTTTTCTCACTGGTGGCTTTTTGAAAAGGGGTTGTATCAAAGTATGGGAAGCCTCAACATATTCCTGAATCTCTCCTTCAATATAGATTGTGACACCTCACTGGGGTAGCATTCTGGAAATCAAGCCCCACTATTCCTGAAGTCATCACAAAGTTAAATAAAAAATGCTTTCAAAGTATACAGAGTCCCAACTTAACTGTCAGGTAGACCCAGGCTAACAAAAAATCATGGACCAGGTTTCTGAACTTAACAAGGACAAATATATCCTAACCAAAGGTAAACTACTGTGAACTGCCAACGCATAACTCTTTTAGTTAAAACTCTAAGGTCCTACTAAACCTCCCTATCACACATACAGACAGGCAAAAAAACTTTGGTGTCATGTGAGGGAGGGAACATAAAACACTAGAGAAACAGTCTTCAGTATTCAATGGGTGGTCCCCCAATCCCTGCCAAGACCTTCAGTTTACTAGTTACCTTCAGGTGTTTTTCAAGTCTTCACAGGGAGCACAGAGCAACTAGTCGAGAAATTGCAAAGTCTCTAACTTACTGGTTAATGGCAACAGCTTACAGGAACTGATGGGAGAAAAAAACTGGCTTTTTTTAGCTTCAAGTATTTTACTGGAGAGATGGAGAGGGGGAGATGGGGAGAGAGGGAGAGAGAGAGACCACCTGCTCTTTAAGAGGTCTAGTATCATTTCCATGCAGAAGCTGTTTAGCTGCCCAGGAGCCAATCAGATAGTTGTGGTTTGGCTGATGACCTTTGCCATCCACAACTAGTTATAATTCCACAAACCAATCAGCTACTTGTTGCTGGCTGACTCTAACTTTGTATACAGAACATAATGTTGGCCGTCTCTCTTTATACCATCCCCCATTGCTTGCAAACAACAGTATAATCAGGACTAAACTAATGATGAATTTCAGAAACTTGCTTTTTAAAATTACATCAAATGCGTCCTCAATCCTGTGTTGGAAAATAATTCTCCTCTCACTTCTGTTCACAATCAGAGTAAAGGTAAATTAAAAGTATGCTTTAAAGCTTTACCATATAGGAAGTGGAATATTTGGCAGACCAGGTGAGGGGTTCATACATGAGTTTTGCTTTGGCAACATTTGAAGACAAATCAAATTCCTTGTGTGCAGGATTGACAAGATTAAGAGCACTTGTAAATCTGGTGCAGGGTGCGAAATGACACTGCAGTGATCTGAAAGCTGTGAGTGTAAGTTTACATTGGTCAGTTTAGTTTTGGCATGGAGATAGCTAAAGTTAAAGAAGTTTCTAATCTGGGTGGTATTTAATACCAACACCAGAGGGCAATGAGACTACAGTCATAGTATGAGTGTTCCTGAAAAAAGTGTTAAGGACAACACGATTATTAGTAACATTTCAGCAGCATTTGTTTTAATATCGTAGTCAATCAGATCATTTTTGGCTGAGGTGTTACATCTAGGCCATGTGTGCTGTCTCTAACAAACATGAAAGATCCCATTGAGCTATTCTGAACAAGGGCACAGAAATTTTCCCCTGTATCCTGGCAAATGCTTATCCCTTAATCAATTTGTCACGAAAATAGATTATCTGGTCATTACAATATTGCTGTTTTGTGGGAGCTGGTTTTGTAGACAAATTAGCTGCTGTGCTTTCTAGCATTACAACAGTGTCTACACTTCAAAAATAATTAATTCATTGTGAAGTGCTCTGAGATGCCCCGAAGTAATGAAATGCACTCTATTAATGTAAGTCTTTACTTATATACATCTTAGAGTGACCGGATCCAGCTCTTAGGGCATTGACGTGAGGAAAGCAGCTATCAAAGACTGAATTTGTGCGCAGCTCATTTCTCTACCTGCTATTTCAACAAAATTTTTTTCTCCATATTACATTTATAAAATATTAAAAGTAATAGGTTCTACAAAGCATACTTTCTGTTGTTACAATACAGTGTCAACTTTCCTATTAAAATGTCCTACATCTGTGTGAAAAATTTAGCACAGCTTTGCAGAAAAAGCAGAGTAGTAGAAATGGGCCTAAATGCAAGTCTTTTCAAAAAAGCTGGCTTGTGCAAAGAATAGTATTCTTCTGTGCGGTATCATGGTATGAACCTATGAATAGTGGAAATCCAAGTTAGTTGGTGGGGAAGAAAATTCACTGTTGCCAAGCCTGAAGACATAGTGTGTGAGGTGTTAATGAAAAGATTCTCAAAAATTCTACTTCTTTATTCCATCAGTTCTGACATTTCAATGAAATCACTTTCTCTATATTGAAATATAATTTTATCATTCACAAGCCCTGATTGTGCCAGGTGAGTGACATCCCACCCCAACTGAGTTGCTTCTCTAACAATTGATGAAATGCTTCTGTCATTTGTTCGCATCATGCATTCAATAGCTGTGCTTCCACTCTGTCATCAGGGTTAGCCCAACCCTCTATACCCATTGAAAATACAAGTATTGGGCTCTGAAAATTCATTGAATCGGTTCCCCAACACATGGTTTGATAATGCAGCAGACAAAACAAAACACACTAGACTTTTGATGATGATATCGATATCTCTGAAGATATCTCATTGCCACAGAGGCTCTGGAGGCCATGTCGCTAAGTGTCATTAAGACAGAGGTAGATAGGTTCTTGATTAGTAAGGGCACCAAAGATCAGGGGGAGAAGCATGGGATTTGGGTTGTGAAACATATCAACCATAGTCAAATGGCAGAGCAGACTTGATGGACTGAATGGCCTAACTCTGCTGTCAAGTGCATCTATTATGAGATAAGACTATTAAGGATGAGCAACTGATCGATTGTTTTGCAGCAGATTTCTCATCATTATACACAAAACTGCAAAGAGGCTTTCAAATGGGAGCTCAATTAACCCCTTCAGTTTTGCTGCACCTTTGCCCTTGAGGCAACATTAGACTGTGTACCTTCTCAATCAATTCTTTAAAGCATGTAAGCAAGTTCTATTTTATTGCTTATTTTGACTTCACTTTAAACATCTGGTGTTTGTTGGTATCCTTAGTGCTATTATGTTATTGGCATATAAAACCAATGCCTGAACATCTACCAGTATCAGTAAATTAGTGGAAACCTGGACCTTCACTTGATTAGTTGGTCACTGATTGTGCGTGCTACATTGCTCAGAATACAAAAGCCTGCCCCACCATCCAAGGTGATATCAAGAATAAGCAGGCATTTACAAGGTGGAAAGAATTTAGCTGATCTTTGACACTTTATAGTCTGCCTGTGATGATAATCTTTTTATGGGAAAAAAGGGTTGAGAAACTCATGCATAGCTTGCTATTAATTCCATTTGGCTTTCCAACTTGTGATGAGGTCCCAGCAAACATTGTAGCAAGGCTTGTTGACATTTCCAATTGGTTTCATGTGACGGACTATAATTCATCAATAGCTGCCTCCATTACAGTTGGAATATTGTTTTAAAGGCAATGCAAACAGGATAAATGGAAAACCTTGAAAGGAAATTGGCAACTATTACAGTTACAACAGTGGAATAATGTGAACAATTCCTGTGTAAGCAAAGCAGTGTTCACCTCAAACTGTCATCATAGTGTTTAAAAAAGAACCTCTGGCTGTAGGTATAACATAAGCTGCTGTATCAACAATAGTCAATGAGCTATTCTTTTTAACAGCTAGGAACTAAAATACATTGGGACCAGATGGCAAAAGCCCATGTGGCACCCTGGGAAGAAAAGCTGGAAAACATTTTTGATTTTATCACTCTATTAGACCAAGCCATATGCCATAGTATCTTCAATAAAAACCATCAAATTGCACAACTGTCTGGTGTAAAAGGGTAATGTACTTTAATGATTACAGGTTTAAAACCTCTGGTGATCTTTATCTTCACAGTGTTACAAGTTTGATTTCTTCAAGAGGGTGTCAATCTTGGCTCAGTGACAGCACTCTTGTGTTTGACTCAAAAAGCTGGAGGTTCAAGCTTTACTCCAGAGACTTCATCGATAATCTGGACTGATTTTTTATTTGCAGTGACCATCTGCAAGACACACTGCTACAATTCACTGAAGATTCTTCAACAGCACCTTCCCAAATCCCAAACTCTGCCTCCCAGAAGAGCAAAGGCAGCAGATGCAAGGGAATACCAACACCTGCCATTTCCCCTCCAAGCCACAAACCATCCCGAATTGGAACTAGGTCAGCATTCCTTCATTGTCTTGGGCTGCAAGGAATTCCTTTCTTAACAGCACTGTGAATGCATTTCAAAGCAGATTTCTGATTTTTTTTTCAGTGCAGTTCAAGACGTGCCTTTGTTTTATATGGTTCATTCATTCTACAGTTTATACTAGGGGAGTGGACATGGAGAAATTAGAGGGGCATGGAAAGAGCATAGAATGGCATGGGGGTGCCTGTACGGCCTGGAAGGTGCATGGGAAACATAAGGAACTTGGTGGGGCTCGGTTAAGACCTTTTAAACATGCCCTTCAAATGGTTCTTAATACTAGAATATGGTCCAAGACCCCTCTGAGAGGTAATGAAGAACACGTCCATGAGAAGATTGCTCAACTCAGCCAAAATTGCAGGGAGTGGCGGAAGGATATGAGATACCTAACCCCTAATGGTGCTGGCCAGGTTGAGTGTGCAGTGTGTTGTTTAGTTTAATGCACTGTAAGCCCCTACCAGTGATAATTGCAGGCACTAAGAATGAGACCGGGGATCCCAGAATTAGGTCCGGTTACCACTTTTTAAAGGCTTCATCAGACTGATTCCGTGAAAATCTGACATTTTTGTGCCAACACAAATAACGTCCAAAATTACAATGTGAACTTGTCGCATAATAGTTACATCCATCTGCCAAATGCCACATGGTACTTGGCCAACCAACTACTTTCTTCCCAAACTGCCCAAATTTTGCTATTTACCTATATGTAATAAAACATATAACCAGAACATGAGTTTAAATTAGAGAATGAATTATATCTGTACATCCAATTTCCCAGCCTCTAATTCCACTTCAAATGAAGACTATGGTTGATCTCAATTTGCCATATGTAATGCAACACAAAGGCTCAATTATTAAATGAATCAATACAGAGATGTGGGATTAATAAATTTCATTAAAATACTCCAGCCATACATAACTGCACACACAAATGGACGAGAAATTTTGGTTACATGTCTGGCAAATCTCACCTAAAGGGGCATTGTTGTTAAAACCATCCTAATAAAAAGAATTTTACAAATTCCCGCAAATTATCATCAATGCATTGCCAAAATCACATAAAAATAAAACCTTTATTTCTCCCAACCATTACAGCACAGATAATTGAGTGAGAAAGGAACTTTTTTACGTTTAAATCAAATCTTGACAGGTGAAAATATTTACACCGCTATACATAGCTGCCCATTCACAGGTCGCCAGTATTTCTGTGCTTCCGTTGCTTTAGTGAAGGGTTCAGCCAACACATATGTATACATGGTATCTGTTTTATGTCAACGAGTATTTGAAAGCAAAATCAGTTTTCACAGTGAATTTTAGTATAGTTGTTAAAATACTATGACTCTACATTAATAAGAAAGGTTCAGAGACTACTTTCATGAGAACAAGGATAAGATAACAATAGTCAGAAATGTTTGATCTACAAACAAAATAGCAGAACTATCTTTACTGTTTGAGAGTAAGTATAACTCGTAGTTGAACTATTTTTCTGAAGACAGTGGGAAGGTTGCAGCATGCTTGACCAGAAATATTGAAGGAAAAGGTTCTATAATAACGTCTAACAGCTATGTAAATAGATATTTGAAGACAGGATTTTTGACTGAAAAGGTGAAGGGGATTCAATCTCTAATGGCAGCATAACTGATGCAGGCCAAATGACCTCTTTCTAGGTTTAGTAAAACTCTGTTACATGCCTCTTCCTTTCAAACTGGAGTTACATCTTCTAAGCATCTTAAAACTGGAACTGAAGTTGACATAGTGAAGTTGAGGAATGAAACAAATCCAAATTTATGCAACGTTGCTGTTCATGTAAACAACACGCATAAAAACAAGAGACCTAATTTAAAACTTCAAATATAAACCATTCATTCATCACGATTCATTACAAAATTAGATTCTATCAATCAAGTCCATCAGAATGTTACAGTTTGTTTGGGTAATCTTTCTGATTTAGGTAATTTGTCATAATTGCTACAGAATGGTAGCAAGAATGAGGGACTTCAGTTGAATGGAGAGAGTGGACAAGCTGGAGTTTTACAGTGGTATTCAAAAATTTTGAATGGTTTTGATTAGAGATAAAACATCATTTCCAGTGGAAGAAAAGTTGGCAAGCAAAAGATGCAGATTTAAGATGATTTTCAAAACAATCAGGCCAGTGGTATTTGAACTTTTTTGGTTGAAGGGCCCATTTTTTGAATAGATAAGCAATAACAAACCTCTTCTCTGAATTAAGTCAGAAGTCTCGTGATACCAGGGTATAGTCCAACAGGTTTAATTGAAATCACAAGCTTTTGGAGCTTCACTTGACAAAGGAGGAATGTTCCAAAAGCTTGTGATTTCAAATAAATTGTTGGACTGTAATCTGGTGTCATGTGACTTCTGACTTTGGCCAGCTCAACACATCATAATCTGAATTGTAATACTATAGTTACACATAACATGAAAGTGTTACATGTTAAGTTTTTATTTAAGTTTTTTTTTAGAAAACAGGTTGGGTTATTACTTAGAGAAGAAATCTGAGAATTATTTCTCTAATGTAGATGTAGACAAGCCACAGATGAATGGCTAATGTTTAAACCTCTACTGAATGCCAACTGAGCTGTTTCTACTGTGGTTCAAGGTCACGTGTTAATGGCATACAGGCACAACTAGTAGTCAGGTCCCACCCAAAACAAGCAGTTGTTGGCCAAATCATAACTAATGGCACTCTCACCATATTTAGATATCTAACAGGCTCAACACAAGCTGCTTTTTTAATGTTTTATTTAAACAATGTCCTACAAACATATCAGTTTTCTTTTCTTCTATTTTACTGCAGAGCATTCAATTAACTGTGACATCACAGGAATATTATGCAGAATTATATGAACCCAGTTTCCCTCTCCTATATGGATAGGAATGGTCTAGTGGGATATAGGCCAAATGCTGGTAAATGAGACCAGAATTATTTAGGATATCTGATCAGCATGGATGAGTTGGACCATGTGCTGTATGTCTCCATGACTCTATGACTCTATAAGTAAGCAGGATGAATTATAACAAAATGGTTGAAGGTTTAAGAAAATCAAATGAACTGCACTTCCAAAATTACCAGAGTCCAAATGACAAGAGAAATGCAAACAGAAAATGCTGAAATATTCAGTGGGTTGGGCTGCGTCATAATGACCCCTGCTAACCACATAAGCCCAAAGTGAACGTACTGAAGTATCACAGCTACAATAGGCCTCCCACATCACCTCCCCTCCCCACCAAAGGAAAGCACATGTGGGTCTTACTGCTGAAAACTGGGACAACTGAGATGTCGATCACCATGAAGAAGTGTAAGTTTTTAGGAGTCTTGAGGGATGGATGTCTTACTGACATCTTATTATTTGTGTAAGACTAAGACAAACCATTGCATTTTTCTTCCTTTTCTTTGGTTCTCATTGACTTCCCACCTCTCACCATCCCACCCATTCCACCACGACCTCGTGACCAGTATGCAATTGTGTCCTTGGATATGGAAAAGATCTGTTGCAATACTGCACTAAGGCTCAGATGCAATCTTATTGAAAGATTGTTTCAATTGTTAAGGTTGATGGAATTGAACCTGATTAGTTGATTGATGTTTTTATAAATGTCAAGCCAAAACATGGATTCATACACCACGATTTTGAATTTTTTCTCTTTGTTCATATGATCTATATTTATGTAGTACAGCATATCTTGACATAGAGCGAGTGGAATTATCACTTGTTTGTCTTTAATGTGATAGTCCTATAGAGTCCAAACTCATCTTTGAATGGCCAGAAGAAATGTGCTTACTTGGGGATTGAATACAATTAGGCCCCTTGCTGATGATGATATTTTTGAGCTGGTGCAATTGGTCATCATATGGTGTAGCTTGCTGAATCCACTCTGTTTGGCCTTAGTGATATTGAGATTATACTGATATTGAGATTATCTTGTAACTCAGATTCAATAATCACCATTTATAAGTCTAAAGAAATATCTTAGTTCTTCTCTCTGACAAAGGGAAACAACATTTCTGCATGTACCCTGTCAAGTTTCCTGAGCATCTTGTATGTTTCAATAAGGTTGTTCTTATCTTTCTATATTTCAATGAGTATGGGCCCAACCTTCTCATCCTGTTCTTATAAGACAATGCATCCATAACTGGTATCAGACTAATGAACCTTCTCTGGACTGCCTCCAATGCTAGTATGTTCAAAGCTGTTCAGAATTTCAGATTTGTGAGAATAATGCGGAATAAACAGAGCTGTCTGCTCTGAAATTGCTTTTCCTTTTCTAAATTCATCAAAACAAGGCAACAGAGCCCACGCTAAGAAACTTGCAACTCCTGTTTAATTCACATGTATATGATAATTTCGTGTATTGGGAGATGGTAGACTTAGTTACTTAGGCAGTTGCAAAGACATTGGTGCAAGACTTTGGATACAACTTGTACTATATTTTAACAGCTGCTCTAAGCAAGAGAATAGAGAGATGGAAAAATAAATTTGTGACACCAAGAGCTGGAACTCGTTCTCCCATCCTGGAATACAGCATCAGGTGAAACAGCAGATTAGGAAAATGACCCTTTACCAAGAACTCAAAGATATCAAGAGATGATTCTGCTGTTGGTGAAGAGACAAGTCAATAACTAAGAATCTGTGGTTTCATGTTAAGAATCAAACACCTCTAGACTCTTAAGACTTGTTTAACTCTGTAACCTTCACAATTCCTAGTTGCTCCAGACACTCTGCCTTTTAAACTTATTGCTGATGGTTGGTATGTGTTTGATGTCATTGAACATAGAACATAGAACAATACAGCGCAGAACAGGCCCTTTGGTCCTCGATGTTGCGCCGACCTGTGAACTAATCTAAGCCCATCCCCCTACACTATCCCATCATCATCCATATGCTTATCCAAGGACTGTTTAAATGCCCCTAATGTGGCTGAGTTAACTATATTGGCAGGCAGGGCCTTCCACGCCCTTACCACTCTCTGAGTAAAGAACCTGCCTCTGACATCTGTCTTAAATCTATCACCCCTCAATTTGCAGCTATGCCCCCTCGTACTAACCAACGTCATCATTCTTTTATTATTTCCTTCTCAGAATTAGTAGATAATAAAAAGTATTTTTTTTAACTCAAAAGAACTTTAGTAACTGGCTCCTTCATTTCCATGTGAACTACATTGTAATTGAAGTGTTAGCTGCGTGTTAAGAAATTAAGAATTTTGTTGCAATGGATCAAGAGGTCTAAAAGAAGGACCCAATTCCCCTCATTCACTTGATTGTAATATGAGCCATTTTACTTTCAGAACCCAGGATGAAGTCCATCATAAGCCAGTACTTGCAAAGGAAATCTACCACAATCATGTTTTTTCTCTGTGCAGCCATTTATGCTGTAAAGTTTGGCAGCTATAAAAGCCTACTTATGTTGATTTCCATGTTTTCTCAAAACCGTCTTGGCAAATGACTTTAGTCCTCATTAGAATGACGGTTAAGTTAATTGCCTATTTAGCTTCCAGTCTATTCAACAAACATGCCCAAAATAAGGAGAAATTGCAATGAATGAAAGCAAGATGGATTTATTAAGTGCCTGCTGTCCAAATAAATATATATCAAACACATCTACCTTTTGGATTTACTCTTATTTTCTCCCCGGAAAAGGAAACTGCAATGGCAAAAGATATATGATCATGCTGCCATGGGCAGTGATTGACTTCAAAGAAAATGTTGCCAATATGACTTAACTGAAAAAAAAAATTGAACCTGTTTTAAGGAAGAGGGCCACACTACACCCAACATAAGTGCAGAAAAAACTGAAAGGAAATGAACAGAAATGCATACATTTTGGGGTCATGAATTAGACTGTTTACCAGGTAATAAAGATATAAGTGTGATATATTGTAACTAATATACATTAAGAACACAAGAACTAGGAGAAGGAGTAAGTAATTCAGCACCTTGAGTCCACTCTGCCATTCAATATGATCATTGCTGATCTCATATCGGCCTCAATCTGTTTCTAATTAAAAATCTGTCTATCTCCTCCCTAAATTTACTCAGTGCCCCAGTATCCACCACACTCTGGAATAATGAACTGTACAGATTCATGACCCATTGAGAAAAGTAATTTCTCCTAATCTCTGTTTTAAATCTATTGACCCTTGTCCTAAAACTATGACTTCTCATTCTAGTTTGCCCTGTGAGAAAATATCCTGTCTACTAAACATCTATTTTGTCAAGCCCCTTTAATATCTTACATACCTTAATTTGATCTCCTCTCATTCTTCTGAACTCCAGAGAGTATAGGCCTAAACTAAAAGGGAACATTGTCCTGTATGCAGTGTGTCCAAAGTCATAATCTGGTTTAATTATATGACATAAAGAGAAATCATCCCTGGAACTGGAATATTTACATGGTATTGAAGCATTGTATTTCAGATTTGAATCTGCATCTATTAATTATAAAGCCAGAAATTAATGTTCACAATTTTAATAATGAAAATCTATATTGTCCTGTTTTAACATGATCAATATGGTTTTTGCTAAAATATTAATGGAATGGAATGTCTGCTTGCGTCAACCATCTGAAATGTTTTTTTTTAAATGTACATTGCATATGTATTTGCAGTATAAAATTTGTTTAAAAAAAACTCTACTTTCTTTAACAGATTTTCTCACTTCACATATATAGAATCCCTACAGTGCAGAAAGAGATCATTTGGCCCATCAAATGTGTATTGCCCCTCTGAAGACCATCTCACCAGACCCAGCCCCCTGTAACTCCACATTTGCTACAGCTAATCCACCTAGCCTACAGATCCCTGGACATTATAGAAAATTTAGCATGGCCGATTCACCTAATCTGCATGTCTTTGGACTGTGGGAGGAAACCAGAGCATGCAGGAGAAAACCACATAGACAAAGACAGAACTTGCAACCTCCATATAGGCAGTCACACTTTGGAATTGAACCCAGGTCACTGGTGCTGTGAGGCAGCAATGCTAATCACTATGCCACCCTTTTTCATTTCTTGGTCATTTTAAGAGTTTGTTAGGTTGTTAATCATTCTTTACCTCAGAATTTTCACTGCTACTCCTTTGGTCCCTGGGTGTCAGCAAATGCAGTGTATATTAGATAGAATAATGTTTTAAACATTATCTATTGGTGTTACCAGCAATACTTTCTAGGCTATATACTTGTCAACATCAACTCATTCATTGTAGGATAGATATCTCTAACTCTCCTAGTACTTACATGAATTTCTGAGGGAGGGCTGAATTTCCCAGGCTCTGAACAATATGGTCATCAGCAAGAAAGTTGGGAAAATCTTGTGAGATCAGCAGATTGTTGACATCAAGAGCAAAAAGAGCCATTTTCCCCTCCAAGTGTTGAAAGCTCAGACAAGTTTCTCACTTGTGAGTGGTGAGATGCCTATTTTCATACATTAGCATTTATTAATGTCACATAGTTAGTTAATCTCACCTCATTGATACACAGTTTCCCATCCTGTCACCCACTGGATAGAAACTACATGGTGACAATTCCCAACATAGTCAGGGCAGTAACTTGGTGACTGCAGCTCACCACTTGCTCTTATGACCCTTCATCTTCGACACCGGTCACCAGCATTAAAGGACACACTCCATAGGCAGTGACTGCATTCACCCCTCCATCCAGCAGGACTTTCAGCTCTCTGACAGCCAAGATAATTCCCCTCTGTCCAACATATTTGGGGCAATTGATAAGATCTGTGAATGGCAGCTCCAAACTGCCAGCCTTTAATTAGATGCATGCTGGCCTTCAAAGATTGCTTTGCTGCCAGGATTCCCAGAATGTTTTGGAAGTCACCAGTACTGCCACCTGTGGACAGAGGGAGGATAGAATGAGTGGGATACCCCAGGGCCATGGTGCAGTGATAATGAATGTGCTTGGGGAGACAGCATAAGAAATATCACTCAGACTCACACAGAAACCCTTCATGAGCATCACCAAAATTGATAGCTAACTTCTAGTAAATTTCAGCTCAATATTTCAACAGCTAAGTTACAGCAAGACTGTATGTTGTGGGAACATTAACCACTTTATGTTAGAAGTTAATGATATTTGAAATCATATTACTAATTATATTGATACGTTCTACAGAAGCTTCCAATCAAATTTATTTCAGAATGGGCATCTGGTAGACAGATTTGAAGGATAAGATTACCTCTGAACTCGATGCTATCCAAGACTAGAAATCAACCTCTTAAAAATCTTTCACAGACATTCCTGCAGTAACTGTAAGTTCTGAGCGTTCTTATTATCTCATAGGGTTTTCCTCCTTTGATCACAAATGTGGAGCTGATATTTAAAATGCAGTAGCTTTGATAGGCAATATTTTCATCTTTTATTTCAGCATTAAGGCTCCAGCTATTTCCTCCATATCTCTTGTCCAACTAACCTACAGACACTATCTTTGGCCAAAATAGCAACAGGTGATTTGTTCTTATGAAATTGTCAAAGTTTCCCTGTATTAGCTGTCAGGTAGCAAGTGAAAGCAGCTTGAGCATAACTTGCCCTTTCACATTTTGTTTAATCTCCACAGGGAAGCTCACAAGCTTCACTTCCAAGATTGCCATGTGAAAAATCCAACTACTTAAAAGCATCATGCTTCTGTGATCTGGGCCTCTTCCTCAGAATGTCCCATTGTAGAGCAGAGCTGTGTCTGTTTACAAAAATATAATAGAAATAATGGAAGTCAATAATATTCATAATATACAGAAAGTGCTGGAAAAACACAAAAGTCTGGCAACATTTGTGGAGAGAGCAACAGAGTTAATGTTCTGAGTTATCAGCTCCAAAAAAGAATCATGCTGGACTTGAAATGTTAACTTTGTTTCTCTCTCTGAAGATGAGTTGGTAACACCATAAGACATGAGAGCAGAGATAGCCATTCATCTCATTGAATCTATTCTGCCATCCAATGAGATCATGGCTGATTTGATAATCCTCAACTCCATTTTCCTACCCTTTCCCTATAACTTTTGACTCCCTTACTGGTTATAAAGCTCTCTATCTTAGCCTTTAAGATACTTGAAGACTAAACCCCTACAGTCCTCTGCAGTAAAGAATTCAACAGATTCACTACCCTCTGCAAAAGAAGTTCCTCCTACTCTTTGTTTTAAATGGTCAACCTTGTATTCTCATAACTTTGTCCCACAGTCTCCCACATGGAGAAACAATCTCTCACCATCTACCATCATAAGACAGTCCTTCCATGCTTATGATCAGCCTCGTGAATCTTCTCTGGACCGCATCCAATCCCAGTGCATCTTTCCTTAGATAAAGGTCCCAAAACTCTTCACAGCACGCCAGCTGTTGTCTGACTTGTGCCTTGTATAGTTTTCACAATACCTCACTATTTTTATACACCATTCCCTTTGAAGTAAAGGCCAACATTCCATGTATTTTCCCTATTACCCACTGAACTTGGATGCTAGATTTTCTGTGATCCATAGATGAGAACTTGCTAATCCCTCTATGCTGTAGATGATGTACATGGTATATGTTCATCAACAATTACAGTTCTGCCAATGTCTGGGTGAATTTGTCTTCTCAGGTACCTGAAAGGAAAAAGAGACAAGATAAAAGTTGCCATGTTGGATGATTGGAAAGCTTTTATTCTTTTTCTTGGAATGTGGCCATCAATGGAAAGGCCAACATCATTTTTACCCGTCCCAAGTTGCTTTTGAACTGAATGCCATTTCAGAAGGCAGTTTAGAGTTATCCACATTGCTGCGGGCTTGGGTCGCATGTAGGACAGACTGAATAACGATGACATATTTTCTTTCTTAAGGATATTAGTGAGCCAGATTTCTTTTTTAATGACAATTACTAATCATGTCAAGGTTACCATTACAAAGACTGGGGGGTTGGATTTAGTGTTTTGCACACTAAGTGTCTGGGTACGTATCTTGAGTTACAACTCAGGTCCCACTCTCATCAACAGGAAATTATGCTGAATCTGATTGGCATTGATTAGGCACTTAAGTGCTGACTGGTGAGCAGTCTCATGACAGATGTTTGGGCCATTGTGAAGCTGCTGATAATAAGAGGTTTGGCAGCCACTGGGAGCTGATGAGAATCAATGCAACCCAGGCTGTGCAGCCATAATGATACAATGTGGTGAGAACATAAATTTTTTTTGGGGTAGATTGCAGGGTGGAGGCTGTGGGAGAAGGTGGTCAGGGCAGGCTGGGGGATGTGTGTGTTGGAGGAGGCCTTTGGCAGCCTCCCCTCATCTGCCTCAAATTACTCCCAGATTAGAGGAAATAGAATCCTCCCACTAAATTTGGCCGTCAAGCCACCCTGGTTTCCCTGTCAGGAAAACGCCAACTACTTTTGGTCTATAGTAGATTAAGGTCCTTACATTTCATTAATTGATGACTTATAAGCCTTTATAGGTGATGGGTCAAGAAGGCTATCCCATGGGCAGCATAATGGTTCAGTGGTTCACACTGCTGCCTCAAAATGTCAGGGACACTGGTTTGATTCCAGTGGCTGTCTGAGTGGAGTTTGTACTTCCTCTCCATGTCTGTGTGGGTTTCCTTTGAATGCTCCGGTTCCCTCCCACGGTGCAAACATGTGCAGATTAGGTGGATTGGCCACATTTAAAAATTGTCCTGTAGTACGCAGATAAGGTGGGTTAGCCATGGTAACAAAAAACCCATGCAGTGTTACGGTGATGGGTGAGGTGGTGGGTTTGGGTGGGATGTACTTTAGAGTTTGGCGCAGACTCAATAGGCCAAATGGCCTCTTTCTGCTCTGTAAGGATCCTTTGGAACTTCTCATCAGACCATGGTTGGCAGTAAGGGGCAGATCTCTCTCTATTCACATTTTCTCTAAACTGTGTGGCTGCACATGCGCACATCTGCTCCAATGTTCTGCACATTGTGATCAATGTTCTCATAACCAACTCCTCTGCTTTTGTAATGTCAATTGAGGGATAAATATTAGCCAAAACATTGGAATAAACCCCCTATTCTTCTTCAGAATGATGTTGTGGATCTTTCAAATCAATCTGAAAGGCCAGGCATGCACCTGATTTAATGACTTACAAGTTGAAAGCCTTCCAACAATGTAGCATTCCCTCAGTACTGCACTGAGGTGTCAACTTTGATTTTTAGCTCTAATCTTTGAGTGAGACTTGAACTTACAACCTAAATGGCTAGAATGCTAACAATTGAGACACAACTGACACATAATGTCAGAGGGAAGAGTAAGAACTGCTGATGCTGGAGTCAGATATAACACAGTATGGAGCTGGATGGACACAGCAGGACAGGCAGCATCAGAGGAGCAGGAAAGTTGATGTATCGGGTCAGGATCCTTCTTCAGAAGAAGGGTCCCAACCCTAAACATCAACTTTCCTGTTCCTCTGATGCTGCCTGGCCTGCTGTGTCCCTCCAGCTCCACACTGTGTTATATCTAATGTCAGAAGAGATTGATGAGGAGGAAGTGGGATGTGATGAGGAGAATTAGAATGAAATTATTGTTACCTTCAGTGGATTGTTCCCTGTTACTAACCATGGTCTCAGCAATGGCCCTTCTGATTTTGGCCAATAAGACTGTAAGAAATAAACACAGGAATAGGCCATTCGACCCCTTGAGCCTGCTCTGCTATTCGATAGTATCATGGCTTATCTGACATTTTTCACATCCACTTTCCTGCCCTTTCCCCAAAACCCTTGATTCCTCTATTGATCAAGAATCTATCCTAGCCTTAAATATACAAAAGGACTCTGCCATCACAGCTCTCTATGGCAAGGAGTTCCAGAGACTCACAACCTTCTGAGATAAGAAATTCTTCCTCATCTCAGTCTTAAATTAGCAGCCCTTATGCTGAGACTATGCTTTCTGATCCTAGACTCTCCCATGTCAGAAAACATTCTCTCAGCACTTACCCTGTCAAGCCCCTTAAGAATCTTATATTTTTCAATGAGATCACCTCCAATCTTCTAATTTCCACTGAATAGAGTCCCAACCTGTTTAATGTTTTGCTCGTAAGACAATCCAACCGTACCAGGGATCACCCTATGAAATTTCTTTGAGCTGTCTCCAATGAAATTATAGGTTTCCTTAAATAAGATGACTCAAACTGCTCTCAGTAGTCCAGATGCAGTCTAACAAGCACCTTGCACAGTTGCTTAAGAATTTCCCTACTCTTGTTCTCCAATCTCCTTGAAATAATGGATAACATTCCTTAGCAATTTCTTCCATATGGTTTTAAGTATGCAACCACATCACTTTCTGTCCAGATAGTGCTCATTGCTTCTAATTATGTACTACCTTCTCCTACTAAAGAGACAGGGAAGGGTATCAGTAAATGTCATAAGTATACTTGTAGGTGAGAATCTCATGATTGACTAGCTGGAAATATTTACAAACTGTGAGATGTTGGTGTGTGGTTTGCTAAATGTGGAAGGAAGAGGTAAAGCATATGCATGTTAGTACTAGTCATAAATGATGGCATTGACTGTAGGTGAGTGAGGGCAGATCTGGTGCATTGATCAAAGCATTAAGCCAATGCTGCAGATGCTGGAATATTGCAATAAAAAATGCATTCACTGACCTTGACTACTTATGTGAGACTTCTTATAGCGTTGTATCCAGCGTAAATTCTCAAAAATTATTTTTTGTACTTATCTGTTTCCCTCCCCTTGCCTTCTCATCGCAAGATTCTTTTATTCTCCCCAATCTCTTGTGGTTTCAGGATATCAGTCCTTCTTATTACGTCCACCATCAGGTCAGCACAGAACATTACAGTGCTGGACAACAATGTACAGTCAGCCATTGTTGTTTGTGCCCTGCACTATTCTGAATGGTGTCAGTATCTTCAATGGCCACAATGCTGCTTCCCTCTCAAGAGGTGCAATCTAGCCTTAATCACCACTAGCACGTTAGATGCTCTTTGATGAATTGTGCAGACGATAACAATGCTGTTCACATTGGCTGCAGGTAGAAATTATGATAATCTGAAGGCTGCAGGAATATGGTGTGCTGAGAGCATTACTTTGGGTGCTGGGCAATCATGTATTATTTTTAGGAGTTGTCCAATTTGGCTGTATCTGTTTCTTGGTAGAAATATTGCTCTTTGGGCCACATTAACTTTTTAAATTGTTAAGATTAAGTGCTAAGTGATATAATGTTGCTATCTCTATAATATCTTTAGATAAAGTCTGTACTTTTGGTTTTACCCCAATGTTTATCAAGGGTAACCCTTAAAAACCTTTAAAATCACCTTTGGCCTTGTAGTGGGCTATATCTGTTTGAAAATGGGATGAAACAAATTTGCTCCTATCTGCACTATTTTGTTTTGAACGGTGCTTGAAATGCTAACTGTATTTGTCGAGCTAGATGATGGCATCTGTTGAATTGCACTTAACCTACCTTGAATAATTTGTGGATTTTGTCAATGATATATTTATTTAAACTCTTTGGTATGAAAGCTCGTCGTGGAAGAACTTGCTAAAACTGTCATGTTGTGAAGTATTTTAAGACAATTTAAAGGATAACTTTAGCAAGGCGTTGGAGAAGTGGTAGATCCGTAAATCTTTGATTTTTATTTATCTTCAAAGGACATAGCATAATAAACTGTGTGTTGGGTGTCCTAAAACTAATAAATATCAGCAGCTGTCCAAATGATATCTGATAATTGCTTAAGATGTGGAATATCCTAGTTACACATCTCTGTTATGCTATACCAGATGATCAATTACTTGCATGTATGAAGAACTCACAGGTTATGCATATGATTGTAATTGTGATGAAACACAGTTTCTATGTTGGACCACTTCATGTCCAATTACACAAATTAAACAGAGCAACAGGGAAGGATGTGAATAATTTTGAGCATTGTTGATGTAGTTCTGCTTTAACCCCATGCAGTTTAAGTTTGATCTTGATGGATTCGTTGTGTATTTGCTGCATTTTCTCTTCTTTTTTCGATATCATCCTCAGCCTCCCTGTAAGGACTTCCTGTTAATTATTAATAGCAGTTGCTTACAAGCTTTACACAGAAATTATAACCTTGAACCTGTTCAACATCATATCCTTTACAAGGCTGTGATATTTGATATACATAGTTTTTACAATGAACGCCGATAGAAATTTTGACTTGTCCCTTTTTATAAACAGCTTTCCTTGCAGTTCTCAAAAATAAATGTGAGTCCACTGTCCAACTTGACAGCTTGAGATATTTCTATTTGAATTATTTCATTCGATTATCCAAACAGAACTTAACAATTTCTCAAACAAGAACTCACATAAACTGACTAATACATGACAAGACTGAATAAGGTAATGTATTAACTTGAGTAACCTTTACATCCATAACTTCACTTCTAAACTTCAGTTTAATTTGGGGGAATACGAATATCTTTAGCAGTTAAATCAGTCAGATTTTGTCTGGAGGAAGTGAGAGAGTTTGGGAAGCGAGCCTGTCTAACCAAAAAATATGTTCCATTCTGCTCTTTGAACATAATGGATCGGATACTAACTTCTAAGGTCCCCTAGCCCTACTTGAAGATACCCAGATCCAATTTCCTGTCAGAATTGCATACTTACCTCTTGAGAGGTAGAAGGGAGGTAACTCCTTAGGTCTAACAGCAAAACATTTTTTTATCAGCAAGAGAGCACAGACGTCTGCACTTTCAGAGGCACATATTGTGTCAATTGATGTAGTCTTGATATAGAATTCAAAGAACCTGCTATTTCTGCAATTCACACTGTATAGTACTAAACTAATCGCCGTTTTATTCTTCATGCTGTGTTGAACATTTAAGGATAATGTGATCCCTTAGACATAAATCTTTGTTTTTGCTGATTTGCTGATGTACAAAGAAAACAACAAAAATCTGGAGAAGAAGACTTTGTAAATCAACAAAGTCTTCATGTATCTACACTCTAATTCATTTACTTAGAAAAATCATACCCAACTTTTACTTGCTGAACAAGATGAAAAGAATTAGTGGAGCTTGTAGTTTCTTGAATATTTTCCAACTCAATTAAATAATTCAAACACGATACTTTTGACCTTTGGAGCAATAATGCAACAATTGTCCTGAATGAGCTGAACTTGTAAAGTGCTGCATTGTTACTGGAGGTAAATTACAACCCATGGACTTAATTGGCAATATCCTGCTCTTTGTGGTAAATAGCTAGATTATATCATTTGCTAGCCAATAGACGGATTACAGTAATACAGTCACAATCTTTCTCCTGATTTATTAGTAAAGCAGTAAAGCTATAAATTTTAGTGATTCTGTTACCCTTATATTTTTGAACTTTGTAAAGTTCTGTGCTGCGTTTTATGGAGAAGAAGCTATCCAGCTTTCATGAAGCTACATTGCCTAGCCAGCAAAGATCTTAATATAGCATCAAAAATAATCTTAATTAGTTCTGTATCCGATTTGGTGACATTTTTCCCAGTTCCAGCCTCGGTGCTCAACTTGTCCTTTAAAATAAGGTCATGAATAAAGTACTTCCCTAACTTGGCCACTGCTGAAGTTGAGTTTTTTGGAGTTGATTCAAAGCTGAAAATAAATGTTCTTATGCAGCGCCATTCATGGCTGCTGGATATCCCAAAGTGCGTTACTTTTCATGAAGTAATTTTGTATAGTTACTGCTTTAATGTAGAAAATGCAATGGCCAGACAGTGCCTAATTCCCACACCATGGTAATATTTTACAAGCGTTCAAACATCAGAGGCAGTCTGCTATAGACACCACTAAGTGATCTCACAACCGAAAGATCAAATTGAAGCTATACAATTCTGTCTAACTCTGTCACGACTGGTGATGTAAACAACTGGAGATGGAATATTCAGAGTCATTCCCATCCTCAGGGTTGTGGAAACCCAGCACTGACTCCAAAAGACGGGACTAGAGTATTTGCAACAATCTTCAGCCAGACATGCCAAGTGAATGACCTAGCTGAGCCTCCTTCAGAGGACACCAGCTTCCCAGATGCCAATCTTCAGTTAATTTGATTCAGGGAATCACGGAATTTCTTTTTCTATTATGCCTTTATTTTGTCTGTATTGTACATGCTGGATCTTTGCAAGGGCAACTCTAAATGGTCATTACCCCAGAGCTGTGCAATTTATCCTTCCACATTATTAAACAATACCTTTTTACAAACCACAATTGAATCATTTCCATGATGTTTTCATGCCAGACACTAACCACTAAAAACATTTGCAGTCATTTCACCTTTTGTCCTATGAATGGTGTTCTTTGGTTCTCCACCTATCCACTGCTAAGAACAGTTTCTCCCCATCAAATCTCCACTGAAGCTTCTCAAAGAACAGACACTGAGCTCCAGTCTAGCCTCACTGCCCAAGTTCCTCATCCCTGAAACAATTTTTTAAAAATTGTTCATGGGATGTGGGCAACTCTGGCTAGACCAGTTGTTGGTGCTCTCTTGCATCTGCTGTCCTTGTCCTGCCAAGTGGCAGAGGTCACGGGTTTATGATGTGCTTTTGGAGAATCTTTTAGTGAGTTACTCTTTACATTCTTTACATCTCTTCTGCAGCATCTCCATAGTTTTCACATCATTCGGAGAGTGAAGTACCCTTTGAAAACTGTAATCTAGTGGAATTCAACCCTGTGCTTAATCATAGTTTACCATAACCCTTTTCATTTATAGCACATACATCTATTCAGGTGTGACTCCAACCAGCAAATCTTCCCCCCAGCCAATCCCCATTGACTCCTGTTTTGCTAGGGGTCCTTGATGCCACTTTTGGTCAAATACCACCTTGATTTCAACAGTAGTCAACAATCTGCCGATGCCCCTGACTCTGTTACCCATAAGCTGGAGCTTTATAGATTTCATAAATTCTAACATCTGCGCATCCTTGCAGAACCATCAGGATATTATGCACAGAATCACAGAAATGTTACAGTGCATAGGGCGGCCAGTCAACCCAATGTGTCTGCTCCGGCTCTTCAAATATTACATACTGCCAATATCCTGCTTTCTTCCCATACTCTTGCATGACAAGTTCTTAACAAGTTCCCTAAATACATCAACAAGAGAAATTTATGTTGCAGGTAACTTCACTTTGCCACCCTCCTTCCATCATTGCAAATGGAGTGTCTTGTGTGTAGTGGCAGTGTCCCTAACTTTGAGCCAGGGAGATCCAAGTTCAACTCCCATCTGCTTCAGAAGTGTGCAATAACATCACTGAAACAGTTGATTAGAAGTTCTCAAATATCCTTTAAGGACTCTTGTGGTGCAGTGGTAGTGTTTCTACCTCTGAGTCAGGCAACACAGGCTCATTCTACCTGCTCAAGAGGTGTGTCATAACATATCTGAACAAGTTGATTAGAAAATATCTCAGATATCTTTTCAGATGGAACTGCTGGTCTAGTGGTCTTGATGCTAGACTAGGAATCCAAAGAACCAACTAATATTCCAGAAACCAAGTTCAAATTCCACTGTGGCAGATTTGAAATTTGAATTCAATAAGAGATCAGATATTTTTTCAAAGAGGTCCTTTTGTGCTGACTTGGATTCTAAAAAAATGTGTAATGTAAATCCAGCTAAAGACTCAAAAGGAGACATTTGACAAAAAGGTGACATTTCATCGGAAGGCACCAATGAATGTAGGAGAATTGATATTGAAATTTTCAAATATACATTTGTGAATATAGTTCTTTCACAAGTAGTTCAATGAATCTGAAAACCCTCTAGACTTTTCCTGTGATTTTGAGCCAAGTCGTTTCTTGGGTCAGAGTATTGCCATCACTGTAATTTGTAAAACATTCCTACCATTTCATAAATGTGCAAGGTTTTCTTTTCTTCTTTGGTGACACAAAGTTTAAAAATTCCACCCTTGATAAGTTGGTGGGAAGAATTGTTGATACCTCATTGCTTTACAAAGTACACTTCTTGTTGCTAGGACTCCTCCATTTCTTTCAAACAAAATAGTTAAGGTGAGTTTCCATCCTCACAGCAGGCTGCTTTTGGAAGTTGGCCCACAGTGAACAGGAAATGTAATATGTTCTGATGTAGCTGTTTAAATAGCTATTGAAGCAATGTAACTTTTCCCTGCAGTTCTGAACTGAGGGATGCAGCAGGGCTGTGGGAGATTCAGGCAGAGTAGGCCCAAGGAGGAGGAGGGAGTTGGTATGTGGGGCATAGACAGATTGGTGAGGGAGAGGGGGTGCAGCGGAGAAATGATCTATGAAGGGTGAACACAGATCAGTGATGGGTAGTGACAAAGTCATGCTTCATATACGTCGTTACTCCACCAAAATAAACCAGTAAGATGTTTAAGGCCACTTAATTGATCAGTCGTCAATATGGCTGATATATTTCAAATAGCTTCAGTTTTGTGTTGGCTTCCTTTTACTCATTAGTGTGCACAAAAATACAATTACAAAACTGTCATGCCCAGAGAAGCCAGCATTTCAACAAATGTCAAAGCTGTTAATCTCTGGGACAGTTTCAACCACTAAAACCTGGCATCAAATCTTACAACAGTAGTTAAATTCCCATGGCTGGCAGTATATGATATTTAAAAGTGACAGGTTAAGAAGCCCTTTTCAGCATAACCTTGCTATATTTTTAACTTACATTTAAAACGAATAGGTGTAGAGAGTAGCAAGAAATCAGGAAAATCTGCATTTTAATACCATCTCTTACAAGATATTCAATTGTCTAATGTTGCATTATGTGCAAGAGTGAGCAACGCTGATACATAATCAACTTGTAGAAAGTGCATGATGTGCAAATGGGGCAGGGAGCCAACAAATCTGTGACTTTGTTATTTTCCAGCATCCAGTTGCTATTGTGGTGAAAGGATTATTGTTGGCTAGAGTTTTCTTTTTACCCCAAGTGGCACACTTTCCCTATCAACAAGTTTCACTGCAAACAGCTGACAGGTCGAGATCAAGAGATCTTTTTCTTTCTTAGTGACTTACAGAAACCTGAGAGATCTGAACAGAATTTGCTTTTGTGCATAGCTCTGTAGTGCACTGGTGACACAAATGCTACATTGAGGTTGACCCTCATACCACAGGTATTTGCTGGTACTTCGGATTGAATATGTTCTAACAAGAACTCCCATCTCCCCAGGTATTCATTTTATTTCCTCTTAATAATGATGATGGCAAGTATTGCTGCCAAATTTTAAAGCTGGGATAGCTATCACAACCCCACTTAAAATTAACACTCCTGCAAGTTGAATAGATTGAATGCCATTGCCAAGAAATGTTGGTAGGCCATTATTTTCCAAGTATTATCTTAAAGCAAATTGTATTCGGAATATTGCGTGATTTTCATTCAGAATAATATTAAAGACAGATCTAGTATTATTATTTCCACAGAAGTAAATTTTGATTCAAATATTGCTCTCATCAGCCAATCAACAGCTTTAGTATTTTGTTCATAATCCACTAATTGCATGACTGGCAAATATCTTTGGGGAAGAAACAATTTTTTGCCCAATATTTTAACAAAACACATCGTGTTGTTTGGCTATGACATACTTAAGGGAATGTTTTCGAAGTAATAACACTCCCAAGTAAGCTTTACCAGAAGGCCTGTTGATGTCACAGATCAAGAAACAGGTCTACTGAGGCTTAACTTTACTGACGTTAGGTTAGACGTACAAACATGCAACCTCGGAAGCTAGCAAGAGCTGTCTACCAACATCAACAAAGTTACAACTCATAGAGACTGAGTAGACTGGGATTATACGCATTGGAATTCAGAAGAATGAGGGGAGATCTTATAGAAATATGTAAGATTATGAAGGGAATAGATAAAGTGGAGGTAGGGAGGTTGTTTCCGCCAGCAGGTGAAACTAGGACTAGAAGGCATCGCCACAAAATAAAGCGAAGCAGATGTAGGACTGAGGTCAGGAGGAACTTCTTCACCCAAAGGGTTGTGAATCTGTGGAATTCCCTGCCAGTGAAGCAGTTGAAGCTACCTCACTGAATGTTTTTAAGGCAAGGCTAGATAAATTTTTGAACAGTAAAGGAATTCTTAAGTGGAGCTGAGTCTCAAAAAGATCTTATTAAATGGCAGGGCAGGCTCAAGGGGCCAGGTGTCCTATTCCTGTGCCTAGTTCTTATGTTCTTATAACCAGGCTGAATATGTGAAACAAAGAATTAGACTGAAAATAGTCAGAGATGGGGTGAAATTCTTTCTTTCCCAGTCTAGTATGTCAACAAAACAGAGTGAGGACGGAATGAAATCAGAATTTTTTCCCCTCAAGTTGCAAATGTTGGCTTGAGATTCTTGCCTTTGAGTGGTGACTGGTTTTATTTTCCATGCATTTGCATGCCATTATAGTCCGAAATAGCTCAATTTAAATCACACTTCCAATTCTTCTCTTTTCCACTGCTAATCTAAATGGTGCAATTTCCCAGCAGGTAAATCAGAGCGGGCACCTGGTGGCTGCAGCTCACCAAATACCTTCTTGCAGCTGCTTCTTCTGCACAATGTCCCTGTATGCTTTGTAGCGACCATACTCCTTGACCTTCTAACCACATAACTGTGAATTGGAAAACAATTCGTCTCACCACATGATCGTGCCTGATCTTGGATAAACTTAGACACCACTTCAGGCTCAATGCTTTACCTTGGAGCTGATAGACATCAACGACTTGCATGCTTCTGCCAGGTCACTTTGTGAGCAAGGACAGTAACACATCTGATGTATCTGCACAAGGTGCTGTTACACCGGTATTAACACATTCATCTTATGGCTGTTAACTTGATTTTTTAGCAGTCACCTGCTCTAGTGTTTAATTGGAGGATGCCAACCTCTGACTGTTTCACATTGCTTTCCTAGCACATTAGGTGTTGACTACTCAGATAGTGACTCCCAGCATCTGAGCTTTACCTTGCTCTTTCGTGCAGAGGGAAAGACAGGCAGCTTGTCAAATTCAGAAATGCTGAACAGACAATCTGTCAGTCAGATAGGGTGGACATGTTGCTATGTCACACCATGCTACATCAAAGTCAAGGAGCAGCATGTTCTGGCAGCTTACATGGAACATGTACTGAATGTGACTCATACAAATGGCCATCTGTGAAGCTCAAGGGGAACATCCTTATTGGGGGTGAAGTGAGACTGAAGTCAGTCAAAGGGCTCGTTCAATTATACTGTCGGGCATTGGTAGTCAGTCTTGCAGGTTATGTGCAAGAGTTCAGGAATTATGGCTGGGTCAGTTGGGTGTTGTTGAGATGTCCATTTTGGGGCTAAGCCAGTTTTTTCTTGCAATGAATCAGGGTGATGGAAATTGCAAGAATAGTTAGTGGTCATGCATGAGACAGTTGGTGATGTGCCCCTATTGAGTGAGTAGGAAGCACAGTGGGGATTGAATTCCTAGTAGTTTTGGAGAATGAGGTGGCTGTGAATGCTTGAGCAGAAATTTTTGTATAACCGCTTCAGGACTCTAGAGAAACATTGTGATAATGTTACAGAGCTGCACCTTACGGAACTGAAAAGGCAATGCAAACACTGCCCCTGTAAGACTCACAGGAGCATGCGGACATGAACACAAAGAAAATGAATTAGTCTTTGCCAAATGTAACCATAACATCAGAAGGTGGTATATCTATAATTACCATGTAAGGGAGTATTTAGTATTCATATATGATAAATAATGGTACTTTGAAGTCTAAACTTGAAGACAGTTTTTGACTTTACCTTTTAATCGACCAGGCTGCCTTGATCCAAAACTCACAGTCTGGTATGAAAACATAATAAAAGCAAGATAACATACGTAATACCAAGAGTTGTGGTCCATCACCCTTGATGAGATGGATGTGCAGTGGCAGATTTAGACTGAGTGGTGGCACTGTGTGTATAAGATTGTAGAGAGAAGATAGTGGCATTTACCATGGCAGAAATGGAAGAACATTGACCTTCTCGTGGCACAGCCGGGTCCCTTTGGATGTGGGACTCAGCACTGACCTGTACTGAAATCTTGCCTAGGTTGGCGGGGTCTGTTGGTGTAGCCTCCTCTGGCTGGAATTATCGCTGGAAATAATCGTTGACCAGAAATTTTAACTGGACCAGCTATATAAACCCTCTCTGTCAAAAGAACAGACTACAGCAGGACAGGACTCTGTCTGCATGGAAAAGGATTGCCCAACTCATTGCCATCCCATCCATCAGCACCTCCAGATCCTCGTCCTGGAAGTAAGATTCAAGATTGCCTTTCTACTGAGGCATTTTGGGGGTTCAACTTGACAGTTTGAGAGGTAGTTCCTGCCTTGCAGCATCTACAGTGTTGTGCCATTGGGCTTTCAGTATGGAGCCAGATGTTTGTAAGCCAGAAAGACTTACAATGGCTACCACATCTGCTTCATTCCCTACATGATGGCAGCGGTGGAGTAGGCAGCATCCAGACTCCTGAGCCTGGGGTTCGTCCACTCCATCCACTTTACTTTTCTTTTTTTTTCTCATTTTTTATTCTTTTTAGTATTTGGTTCTACTCACATTCTGGGGAGAGTTCGGTTGTGGCAGCATTGGCAGTGATGGCAAAAATTGTGGAAGGTGGACAGTGGCTTCGTTGGGGTTCGGAGTGTGGCGGCAGCTGGTGAGTCTGGAGTGGGACTCTGGCAGTGGCAGTGAGGAGGTGGCTGGCGGAGGGGTGATCATGGGACCCAGCATTGGCTGCTACATCGACGTCATCAAGGTAGGCCCGGTGGCGAAAGATGGCGCCTGAGAAACGATGAATTCAACATTGGTTGGGTCCAGCGCTTATGGTGGCAAAGTGGTGGGAGAAGGGTTATGGACTGTCTTGAAACTTTATATATATTTTATTATTCTTAAACTATTCAAAATGGCTTCAGATCATGATGCCAGCGAAAGCTTTTCACTTTATTTTCCTGTAATTTTTCACTGTAAAATACACGTGACAATAAAATCATTCATTCAACTAGAAATCATCCATTCAAGAATACCCCAGCAGCTTGAATCCACAATTATTGAGGCAAAAAGTGAACGATTGTGCGAGAAAATTCATTCAGAGTCTTGACAGACCAAACAGCAGGAAACTCACTTATAATTTACAGACAATGGGAAAATTCCGCCTTATCAGAACTTAGGTTTCAGATTGCTCTAGCTTTCAACCAATTTATTGAGGTGTAAGAAATGTAAAAAATAAATTAGAAGGTACAAAATCCATCAGTCTTTATTTTCTTCTTTCATGTGATGAGTGTCACAGGCTGGGCCTAATTGGTCCTGAAAAAGTAAAGGTGAATCACCTTCTTGAATTGCTGGAACTGGTGCATGTGATCCTATCAGTGTTGTCAAAAGAGAGTTTTCACCTTGCACCAGAGATATGGTTCCAAATCAGGATGGTGTGTGCCTTGAAGGAGAACTTGCAGATGATGCTGCTCCTAAGTAACAGTGGATGTAGATTTAATGGAGGATGATGCAACCTCCATGTGAACAAACTGACTGCAGTTTTCAACAATTCATAACAAAAGCCAATATTACTCTAACATACAATAACAGAATCATTCCTTATCATGGTGCCACATTCCTGTAAACTCCTAAGTCTGTAATTGTTTTAAACTGAGATGCACTTGAAATGCACAAATGTCTGGAATTAATTGTTGATCAGAAATGTAACTGGACTGATCACTGCAACCAAAAGAGCAGACCACAGCGGGAAGGACTCTATATTCTGAGTAACTCAACCTCCTGATTTGGTGTAACTTTGCCACCACCGATAAGGCAAATGTGCAGAGTGAGATGAAATACGCCTTGAATGAGTAAAACTCCAACAACACTGAAGAAGCTCAGGAACATCCAAGGATAAGCATCGCAATTAATTGGTGCTGTTGTATTAGGTAATGTCCTGAAAGAGTTCATTTTGAAGTTGCATTAGCTCCATTCACTCTGATGGTGTAACACAATCTTTTGGATGGAGCCTTGTCTGTCGCGCACAAGGAGGAAGACAAGCAGACAGGGGTTGCAGACTCCAGATAGTTTTAATTGTGTCGAAATAGCTAATGTTGATTATACCTAATGCTACCATGCAATAAATTACATTTTGTTATGTAAAACAAGTACCTCTTCTTGTTAAGACTTTCTAGTTATTTATCCTCTGACACTGACAGTTAGATAGACCTTTAGACTCAGTATGGAAAGGAGGTGTGGTGACGGTGAGTTACTCCAAGCTCGAACACAACCAATGGTTTGCACTCAGAACCTAACACTACTGATGCCTTCCAGAAATTTAAATGTTCACTTATTTCACTACCAGCACATCATTTTGTCCAGCAATGCAGTGCTGCAACTCAATGCTGTGCTGCAATAGGTTTTTTTTTGATATCTTTCAAACCTGTAACTTGTACTATTTAGAAAAGCAATGCCAGCAAAAGCATGGGAATACTGGCAAGCTCCCCTCAAACTCTGCACCATCCTGACTTGGAACTGTTTCTTCACTGTTGCTGGGTTAAAATCCCCACCTAGCAGTTCTATGTGTGTCCTTACATCACATGGACTGCAGGGATTCATACAGGCAGATCAACGCCACCCTTTCTGCAGCATCAAGAAAGAACCAGACCTTTTGGCTTTGTCAATGATGCCCACAACCTATGAAACAATGAAAGAAAAATTGATTCTTCTGGGTTTCCTTACCTTGCTATAGCTGCATAGCCCACCCCTTTCTCATGCTGAACACCCCTCCAGGGCAAAATCCAAGCCATTTATTCTGATTCCCAATTTGAATGAAGATATTCACACTTTATTTTTCAAATGTCAAATTCAATTTTGGAGCTAATATCTATTCATCATTTCAAATTCTCTCTTCATCCAATTTCAGCACAATCCTCAAGGAATGATATGCTATCAAAACAAATTAATGCTGTTAAACTAAGATGATGCACTTGGTATAAACTGCCTGCATTTCGCCATCCTGCATTTTTGCTATGACAGGTAGAGCACATTAATATGAAATTGAAAGAAAACAGAAGCTGCAAGAATTGCTAAGTTTCTCCAGTCATTTTTGTTTTTGTTTCAGATCTCCAGCATCTGCAGTTATTTGTTTTATATTAATATAAAATTGACCGCTGGACACAGCAGCTTTTTATGCATGTGATAGTAGGAACTGCTGATGCTGGAGAATCTGAGATAATAAGGTGTAGAGCTGGATGAACACAGCAGGCCAAGCAGCATCAGAGGAGCAGGAAAGCTGATTTTTCGGATCTAGACCCTTCTTCAGAAAATGGTCTTTTCTGAAGAGGGGTCTAGACCCGAAACGTCAGCCTTCCTGCTCCTCCGATGCTGCTTGGCCTGCTGTGTTCATCCAGCTCTACACCTTGTTATTATCTTAGGTTTTTTTATGCATGGTCGTTACAATTTCAATCTTCATCGATCAATAGGTAAAGTAAGTAGGCATAGCCAATGACCTACCAAAGGTATCATTCTATATTAGAGAAAGGCAAGTAGCTTGACTGACAACCCTCGCAAGAAGGATAGGGAAAAACAAAGAGGCTGCTTCAATGAACTATTGCAGCTCATTTAAGGATTAAATCTGTACTGTTGATGTCATTCTGCATCACACAAGAGCCAACTGAAGTAATTAACCCCACGTCAAACATGTTAGTTAAATTGTTATTGAATACAGTAAATTAATTTGCCTCAACATTTGCATCATTTTGGATGTAACTGTATTGAACGTTTCTACGATTCTTTCTAATAAATGAAGTTTCACTTGAAGCTGATTACAAGACCAGAGTACAGTCCATGTATTTAAGAGCACTGGTGTGGAGTTTTGTGTTTGCCAATTTGACAGTGAAATGGGCAAGCACTACAGTTGCAGCTGTCCATTTTGAAGCACTGTTTGAAAAACACCAGCTCTCTGTATAATACAATTGGGGCATGAATAGAAGGTTTTGGCTCCTAATCAGTTTCCAAAGGGAAGTGAACTCATGGAATTTTTCACTATTCACTCCAATTAAACGATCTTCAATTTATGTTTGGTTGCTTACAGCTTAAATACATCATTAATAATAGCTTGCTTATTGATTCTTGTTGTAATATTCATACCATATGTTTCACTAAATTAATTATTTTCTTTCCTTCCAGCTTGTTTGCAGTACTTCACTACAATTGTTTGCTTTATACTATTGTCAGTTTTGATCTTGCCAAATAGTGTTCCATGTAAACCGGCAGGTTTCAGTTCATTTGAACTGGAGCTCGGCGCAAAATAAAGAAACGCAATGGTAAATAATCAACTTTAACACGAAATGTAGTTCTTCAAGTGTTGAGGGCACATTTAGAGAAATTGGGCTGGATCCAAGGTCTGCTTCTCCATCACCTAATGAGTTCTTCAATCTTAGCTGTGCCACCGAGGGTAGTGGTCACTATTGGGGTTGCACCCGGATGACAGATGACAGATGACACACTTCCCTTACAACTAGGTAAATGATGCTTGAGGTCACTGGGGCCAGACGGACCCCATCCGGGAATGAAAGGGAGATATTTGCTGAAGAAAGGCTTGCTTTAGGAACAGCCATTGCTTTGGGGCCTTCTGTGGGGCCCGGACTGCCCAAAGAACCCAAAAGGGTTAACCAGGGTTCCACCTGGCAGTCTTCCCTAACAGCAAAGGCCCCAAAAACCACTAGCAATATTACAGCAGTAGTGGCAAAGACTCTTCATTGGCCATTTAACAGCATATTTAGTCTCTTAGTGAGAGGTAGATCCTCCACCTGCCGCACCACCAGCAAACTGTCTGGTGTTGAAAAGGAAGTGGGTACTCCTGCTCACCCTCACCACTTTGAGGCCTCAACTCACTTTACAAGCAAAATTCTTGCATGCAAAAACAGCTTTATGTGAGGAGGTGGAGGTATTGTACATCCTACTCAATGCATTGAGGCTCTTAGGTGGCAAATTAATAACTTCACTCTTCATTGAACTTCACCCCTTTTCATAGAATCATAGAATCCCTACAGTGTGGAAACAGGCCCTTCGGCCCAACAAGTCCACACCGACGCTCAGAGCATCCTGCCCAGACCCATCCCCCTATAACCCACGTAATCTACACATCCCTGAACACTACAGGCAATTTAGCATGGCCAATCCACCTAGCCTGCACACCTTTGGACTGTGGGAGGAAACCAGAGCACCCAGAGAAAATCCATGCGGACATGGAGAGAATGTGCAAACTCCACATAGACAGTCCCCCGAGGCTGGTATTGAACCCGGGTCTTACGAACCACTGAGCCACCGTGCCACCTAGAAATAATATTTCTTTCTGACAATGGCAGAGTATGGGATCTGCTGAGTTATGAGGTTCCAGATTATGTTTATGTACAATTCTGATGCTGCCTATGGATGCACAGTTTTGAGTTTCTAGATCTGTTCAAAGTTCCTTCCATTTAGCATGGTAATACTGCCATACAACACAATGTAAAGGCGGGACTTCATACTTCATCTCTGCAAGGACTGTGTAGTGGGTCACTCTTACTAATACTTCTGTGGAAATGTGTATCTGAGGCAGGCACATGGTTAGAATGAAGTCATGTATATTTTTCCTTCCTGTTGGTCCCTCACTACCTGCTGCAGAACCAGTCCTTTGGGACCCGAGCAGCTTGGTCATCAGTGGTGCTGGTTACAGATGATGAACATTGAAGTTTCCTACCCAGAGTACATTTTGCATCCTTGTCATCCTCAGCGCTTTTTTCAAGTTTTGAGGGTCACAGTATTTGGTAATCAGCAGCAGGTTTCCTTGCCGATATGAATATGATTTGCCAGGCTATTGCTTGACTAGTCTGTGAGACAGCTCTCCAGTTTTGGCACTAAACCGCAGCTGTTGGCAAGGAGGACTTTACAGGATCAACAGGACTGTGTTGTAATTTCTGGTGCCTAGAACAGCGCCAATTTGAGACGTTTCTCGTGGTTGATACCACTGAATGGTTTGCTTGGTCATTTCAGACGGAAGTTAAGACTGTGTGAGTCATGTTGTAGGCAACATCAGGTAAGGATGACAGTTTTCCTTCCTTAAAGGACCTTAGTGAACCAGATGGGTTTTCAATGGCAATTGACAGTGGATTCAAAATTGGGGGTTCCCAAGACATCATTTGGTTTCCTAGATTGCTAGTCCAATGATAAAACGACTATGCTATTGCCAGCCCCAAATGTAATTTACATTTAATTTCTTGAGGAACCTAAATCCAATATAGGCCCGTTAAATATAGAGGTAACGACAGTATGTGGTAAAGTTTACTGTAGCAGAGGAGGCAAAGTAGAAGAAAAATGAACAATGTTGAAGCAAGGTTCATTGGGGGATGGTGTCAATAAAAGAGAGTCAGACCAAATTTAGTGGGAGCAGGTGAAGAGTGCCAGTATGACTTGGGAGGGGTGAAGGTTGAATGAGTTGAGTTAGCTGTAATTTTTGCTGATAAGTAGAGAACCGGCAGTAGCAATTGGATGTATTGGTTACATTGCAAAGTTTTCTTTCCCTTGAAGTTAAAGAGAATGGGTAATTTGGCAGTATATGTATCGAGCAGATGATCTGCTAAAGCCAGTTCCCTGCCTGCCAATTCTCATTGTACTTTAACATAGAGAGAATGCAGTTGATCTGGTAATGCCAAGTCTCAATTAGTTGAAATGGGACAGGTTGACTTACTTGAATGATTGTTGAAGGCATTTTTGGATAAGTACTGGTCTGGTTAAACCTTCCAAAGACTGTTTTGCTTTTCCTTCTTATTTTATGAAAAGTACTGAGAAAGGTCCAAGAAATCATCTCTCTCCCCATTCCATTTGGACACCTTGCTGAAGTTCCCGGTAAATCAGACACATGGGATATTAAACAGTCGTTAGTATTGCTCAACAGTTACTGGTTAAAGAGAAAGAAATTGTCAGATTTTGTGTTGTTTGTTCATTGAGATTTATTTATTTCTGAGTTTGTATAGTTTGAACTTGGACTACGTAAAGCTGCCACCTCAAGACCTTAGAGAACTACCATCAATGTTGTTTGAAATAGATTCTCCACATCAGCTGGGAGGACATATGCACTAACATCTGCATCCTTGAAACAGCTAACAGCACTAGGATTGAGGCCATGATCATCCAAAATCAACTTTGCTGGGCCGGCCACATGCTTAGGGGAT
Organism: Ginglymostoma cirratum; assembly: GCA_024137785.1. Lineage (NCBI taxonomy): Eukaryota > Metazoa > Chordata > Chondrichthyes > Orectolobiformes > Ginglymostomatidae > Ginglymostoma > Ginglymostoma cirratum. The sequence continues at coordinate 11,934,899 of JAHRHZ010000088.1, forward strand.
GCTTGAGTTCCGAGTGCCAAAGCAAATCATCTTTGCCAGACTCAAGGAATGCGCCTGAACAAGAGGCAGACAAACGAAGCATTTCAAAGACTGTCTGAAAGTTTCCGTCAAGAAATACAACACAGATATCAATGCATGGGAGACCCTTGTTCAGAAGAAACTGACTTGGTGGAAACTCCTCTATGAAGGGACATCAGTTTTTTGAGATCACCCATCAGCAAGAGGAAACATTGAAAAGGAACTGGAGAAAGAAATGCCATCAATGTCAAGGCCAAGGACCAATTCCATCTCTCGGAGACACCTGCAAAGTGTGTGTTTGGACCAACTGAACTCATGACCAGTTACTGGTTGACAATCCTACTCTTAAGCAAGTGATTGCTACGACCAGTCGATAATTTGTATCCATATCAATAGTATGTTTCACAAACAACCCTTTCAATGTTTTTAATGCATTGATATTTTGAACATGCCGTGATGTTTTTAAGCATGTGGTCTGGCCGTGTTGGTTTTGGACTCTCATAATTTCCTCTTAACATACAGCAGGTTTTGAATAGGATAGGATTAAGGTACTAACCTATTTGCACCAAATCACAGTCAAGACAGTAATGAATGAAATGATCTAGTTCCCATTGAGTTAGCTATTAGAATGGTAAAGATCTTGGTTGAATTATGCAGGACCCGAGCTTCAGATGGATGCCACATGCTCCTGTTTTTTGTATCAATTTCACTATTGACTACACTTGACAATTCCAACACATTATCCCAACCATGTACCCTGACAATGATATCAATTAAGAGGTATAAAATATTTTGAATGACTTTAAATATATCACTTTGAACATAAAAATAATTATTCTTTTTTTCTTGGGAATATGCCTCTGAATAACACTGCCCCTACTACTCTCCCACTCCCAAGTCCACACTTGTCACTATCATTGCAAAAATGCAACAACTTTATAATGTGCACTTATAGCGTTGGAAATTTTTCTTTTAGACTTTACTTGCATTACAATTGAAACTGTTCCTCAAGTTAAAAGGCTGTTGAAATTACTTATTTTCACGTGTAAAAGTTTTCAAATTATCTCTGCTTCTTTTGTATTTGTTCATTTTCTAAAATGACATACGTGTTTCCAGAGCTTAGAAAAGAAATACTTGTTTTACAACCATTTTCAGAAACGCTATATTTCCTTCAATTTACAAGGCAGCATTATCAAAGTCAGTCTTCTAACAGAGAATGTTGGAATTTTACGTTATAGAAGTCCATTTGACACATTGTATCTGAAAGAGCTATGCAGCTAGTCCCATTCTCCAGCCCTACCTCTGTAGCCTTCTAAATTCATCAGTTTCAAATGTATATCTAGCTCTTTTTTGAAACCTTCAATGCAATCTGCCCCCACCATTCTCCCAGGCAGTGCATTACAAATCCTAACTCTTTGAGTAACGAGGTTTCTCCTCATTCATTCCTAGCTCTCCTGATGACAAATTCAAATTGTGACCCCTAGTTACCGACAACTTTGAAATACGATTTGTTTCTTTGCAAACAAAGTCTCTCAAGGAATAGCAAATGTTATAGAATTTGGTGTAATTTGCAGTACTAACTTTTCCAATTATGACTAAAGAATGTAATCCATTCTGATGTAAATTGCTGCAGGAGGTTCTGGCGATTGTGTGTCATATACTCCTAAATATACCTTATCACCACAATCGAAGGAGCAGCGTATAGGTGAAGGGGAGTAAAGAGTAAAATCTATAAGATTGGTGGCCTCTGGAGGTGACAGAGTGCAAATTTTAAGCAAAGCTACTGCTGAAGATACACAGGTCATTTTTAGAAGGGGAGGACTTCTGTGACAGCAGTATATTACAAACATGGATGGAGGAAATTAAATTTTCTTGCTTTTATATTTTTAAGTATAAATGATTCATAAAGAATGGTCCCATATGGGTACCTGTAGGGGACACTTACCCCACCCCAACCCCCTATACATTCCATCCTTGTTATGTAAAATTAGTGTGAACTAGGGGTATTAGTTTAAAATAACTTGTATCAGCTTAACCACTGATTAACATCATAGATGAAAAGTATTAGGACATTTTCAATGTCTCATGCTACCTTTGATGTGATCACAGTGGTATGCATTAAATTACATTGAGCTCAATGACTTTATTACATTCAAACAATGTAATTTGTGTGAAAGTAACCCAAGGCCCTCTGTTACCCTGACATATATTGCAAAATGCAAACCAGGTGTAGAAATGGACATCATCAATAATTGACATCTGTTATTGAGAATAACTGGCAACAGATTAAATAAACTAAAAAAATTAACTGTGGCAGATGGATGGTCATTTCAACCTCACAGTTAAACAGTGGACACATTTATACGTTATTTATAGTATGACTTTACTTCACAAATGTCTGTTTAACCAAATGGCATCATTCTTATTTTACACTAATATACTATGCACATGATCAGGCATTTGTTGTTTTTCCATTTGCATTTTCACTTCCAAATACAAGAAGTTGGTTATGAATTACTTTGTGTTTTCTTGTTACTACACAAATCCATGAAAAAAAATGCATTTTATTTCCTAATTAGTCAATAGTGAACTTTCAGTACGGGAATAAGATTTATGGTCCTATTTCATTCTGGTCCTGTTGAGTTAAAACTTTCAAGTCAACAAGTTCGATTACAAGTGGAATACAGTTTGGTCATCAGATTATAGGAAGGATATGATTTCACTAGAGAGAGTGCAGAGGAGATTGACCAAAATGCTACCTGGGCTGGGCTAGCTGAGCGATAGGAAAAGATTGAATAGGCTGGCTTTGTTTGCCTTGGAACAGAAAAAGTTGAGAAGGGAACTGAAAGAGGTGTATAAGAATACAAAGGCCACAGATAAGACAAAGTAGATTAGAAGGCACTTTTTCCATTAGTAAAAGGGTCACTAAGCAGCAGCCATTGATTTAAGGTAAGAGATAGAAGGCTAAGAGATAAACTTTTTCAGCCAGAGGGTGGTAGGAGTCTGAAGCCCACTGCTTGAAAGGGAGGAGTTGTCTGGCTCAACTGTCAGAGGGTTCTCAGAATTCTGAAACAGCACTATCAACATTGTTGTCACTGAGAAAATGCATGTGGAACTGTAAATATGGGTAATGCAGGAGAGAAAAGTTATTGCTTTCCTTAACAATTCTGAAGTGCCCTGAAGTAAGGAGTGTGGATATGAAGGAGTCTTTTTCTGTCAAACATTAATTAAAGAAATAAACAAATAGATCAATAAAGGCAGGGCAGGATGCATCAGGCTTGTGAAATGCACAATCAGCTCTGTGTGGGAATCTGCTCCATATGGCAGCTCCAGGGCTTGTCTCATGTCTTGGACAAGAACATGTGCAGGAAGTATCATCAACCGAAACAGCTTGAGCTCTGAGTTTTGGAGTTTTAGTGGCAGTTATCCCCACTCTGTGAAATTGAGAACTGCGTGAATAGCTTGTTTCTGAATGTCGTCACCACAACAGCTCAAGAGACTGCAGGCAGGGAGGGAATAGGTGACCATTAGGCAGTCAAGGAGGATGAGGCATGTGATGATGAAATCCAAGAGTGTGTCTTGCTATCTGACAGAAATGATGGTTCCTTTGGGAGGTACAGACAAAGTGAAGCCCATGGCACCATAACTGGCTGAGCTGTATGGGGAACAGAGGGAAGATTGAGAAATCAGTAACGATCGGGTATTCTTTAGCTGCACCTCAAAGTTAGTCATCCTTGGATTACTCTCAGTGACTGGGTGCTGAAGAATATATAAACAGAAAGATACAGAAGATGAATGCTTAGATGGAGGAATGGCACATGGTGGGCTTTGGATTGCAAGGGCTATGGGTTCAGTTTTGAGGTTGTTGTGATCCACACGGGCTAGATGGGATATACCAGTAGTGAACTTGGAGAAATGACCTCACTGGAAAATTTACTGGTGTGGCTCAGACAGTTTCAACTAACTTGACAGGTGGGTGGGTGCCAAGGTGTCGAATTCGAAAGGAGAAACAAGTAGGTGAAGGATTGGGAGAACCTGGTAGCACTAAAGTAAGAAACAGAAAGATAATAGTTGAGGCAAAAATAAGAGGAAATGCAACAAGGTCAAAATTAAGTTTTGAGTGCATGTACACAAACGCACAGGACATGATAAACAAGGTTGGTGAGATGTAGGGACAGATTGCCACATGGAAATATGACGTTCTGTTGATACGGAGCTTTGACTGATTAAAGGCCAAAATATTGAACAACTCCAGACAAAAGGTGTTCAGAAAAGTTAGGGAAACAAAGAAAGGAAGAGGATAGCAGTGTTGATTATGTAGAATATTCTAGCGATGAAAAGAAAGGATATTCTGAACGGATCAAGGACAGAATCTATTTGTTTAGAATTAAGAAACATTTAAGTTACCAATATACAACCAGGCACATCCAATAGACCATGAAACAGTCAGAGAGTTACATGAGCAGGTTTGAAAGGAAATTACTGAGAGATGCAAAAAAATAATGTTAATGGAAGACTTCAGTTACCCTAATATGGACTGGGATAACATAAGAACATAAGAACTAGGAACAGGAGTAGGCCATCCTGCCCTTCGAGCCTGCTCCGCCATTCAATAAGATCATGACTGATCTTTTCGTGGACTCAGATAACAATAGTGCAAAGGGCAGAGAAGAATTTCTGAAGTGCGCTCAGAACAATGTCATTGAACATAAGATTTCTGCTTCAATAAGAAGACATTGCACGTCCTGATTTTGGGGAATGAAGTGAGTCAATAGGATCGAGTGTCTGTTGGGGAATATTTAAATATGGTTGGCATTCATAGTATCAAATGGTCTAGTTTATGTATGGAATAAAGAGCAATGTTAAGTAAAAATAATTAAGTTGAGGAGGGTCAATTTCAGTGGGATGAGAAAGGACCTATCACAATTAAATTGAAATCAAAGATTGCTGGGAAAAATGATAACAGACTGATAGGTTGCCTTCCAAGAGGAGATGGTTCAGGTTCAGTTGTGAAATAGTCCCTTGATGTACAAAGCTAAAACAACACAGTCTAGAGCTCCCTGGGTGGCAAAGGAGATCAACTGTATAATAAAGCAGAAAGAAGGGCTGTATAACAGATATTGGGTAGATAAAAGAAATGGGAACAACGGGAACATAGAAAGTTCAGAGAAAAGTGAAAAAATAATGATGACAATCAGAATGGAATCATGAGAAGATCCTGACAGCTAACATAAAAGGAAATTCAAAAACCTTCTACACCTGTAGGCCTATATATAGTAAAAGGGTAGTAGGAAGAGGAGTGGATTAATTTGGTCAATAAATGGAGAGCATGCCTGTGGTCCTAATAAGTAAGTTGAGGAAGATGATATTACTCATATCATTGTGAAATAGGGAGTAGTTGTAACAGTGGATGGGATAAAAATCATTAGAAGAGATATTATATAGGATGGCTGTACTTAAAGAAGATAAGTCACCAAAATCAGATAGGATGCATCTGCAGTTGCTGAGAAGAGCAAAGGTGGAAATTATGGAGTTATTGACCATAAACTTTCATCACTATTAGCTGGAGGGTTGAGGGGAGAACTACTGGAGGATTGCAATGTTACACTTTTTGACCCTTTGCTTAAAAAAGGCTGTGAGGATAAATCTAAAAACCCATTGGCAGAAGGGTCGAAACAAGAGACTACTGATTTAAAATGTTTGGAAAAAGAAACAATGGTGACATAAGGAAAACATTTTAACGTAGTAAAAAGGATTCACTGCCTCAGAGGGTGGTGGGGCAGGTTCGCTTGTGCCTTCAAAAGGTAATTAACTGTGCACATGAAGAGAAAAAAATAACTGCAGGGTTCTTGAGAATGGGTGGGGGATTGGGGCCAGCAGAGTCCCTCTGCAGAGATCTGGCACAAACACAATGGGCTGAATGACCTCCTCTGTGCTGCAGACATTCCACGATTCCTTAATACCCAAGTTAATTCTTGGATCATATAACAACTCTATTTCAATGTTTGGCTACAACTGTTTCTTTGATTACTTTTTTATGTGTACAGAAAGGCAGGAAATACATCAATGTTGGTGATGAAAATATTTCCTGCTCTGCCATTTCATGCATACATATAAAACTCTGTGAGATTGTTATTTACTATAAAGCCAACTTGTAAACCATTTTGAAATGTGAGCCTGTGTCCAATAGGGCCTTTTTAAAATATTCCACTCATCAATTGGCACAGATTTGTACCTTTTTGCAGAATGTTAAACGACATGGGGGCATTACTTCTCATTTCAAAGTCTGGCAACATTGAGAAACAGCTTACTTTACAGTTCAGAACTAAAGTACCAGCCGATTGATGATGGGATCATTAACAATGTTGATTGTAGAGTCTGTGACCGGAAAATATTTGTTGCTCATCACTTACTTTTGAAGAGTGAAACACCAAATGTGAATTATTCTTTCATATGCAGAAGCGCCTTCCAGTGACATCCAGTTGACTATAATAATGACCACTACAAAAGTTGCAAAACTCTACAACAGTTCTGGGACTGGATGAAATCTAATTCAATCCCATCATCCTCATTCATTGGTGGTTAAACTGTAGGAGGATAATTTTTGTCACTTCATATCTTAAAGACCACATAAACAATTTAATTTCAGTTAAGGATTCATTTATACTGCGCGTGCAATTTAATTTTGAGACAGGTAGAATCATATTTATAGTTGAATTGTCGGTCACCTGCCTGGTTTTAAGCAGAACAGTCTTCAAAGGGGAGAGCTATACATAATGCTATCTCCAAAAAGCTTAAAATATGAATGTTTAGAAAGAGGAGTGATAGTTTATTTTCTTTAAATAACTGAATTGAGGAAATGTGGATTTACAATAAGTTCAGAAATTCCAGAGGAATAAGGGTTAGACACACCATCTACGATGAGGTTGATACAAATCTGTCACTTTAAACTCCTTTATATGACACATCGCGATCTAGTTAAATAACAACAGAAAAATCCAGATTTAGGATTAATTCAATTCTTTTCTAACTTTAACCTGAAGGTAACCCTTGACGTGTTTCAATTTCACATCGAATTCCTAAATGCAAAACTAGAGTCTTAAACATAAAATCAATTCCAATAAAATGATGTGTGAGATGGGTACAGTATAATAGAAAATCAGATTGACATGTATGTAAGTAACAAACAATGTTAAACATTTGAAGAAAAAAATCATAATTCTCCACAAATAGACATTGAGAAATAATAGCTCCATGGGAATAGTTAGGAATCTGAGATTCAATGAAGAGATTAGTTCATGATAACTTTCACGTTTTCTGCTAATAATCCTGCTTCTATTTCTTACTTTTCATTTCATTTCAATATCCTTGAGGGGTTAAGAGATAAGCTACTCTTTGGGATTCTGGTGTTTGATCAATGTTGCTCCTTATCATTGATGAAGAGCAAATAATAAATATTTCATCAAAATTACAACTGTGGGCATTTTCTGCATGCTTTGTAGTGATGCAGAAACGTACTAAAGCAAATGGATTAATGCGGTGGATCATGTCAAAGTATAAATCACAAGGATAGATAAAACATTGGTGCTGTTGTCTGCAGCAAATGCAAGATATTTTGGTGATAGAGACAACACAGTGTGGAGCTGGAGGAACACAGCAGGCCAAGCAGCATTAGAGGAGCAGAAAAGTTAATGTTTCGGGTTGGGACCCTTCTTCAACGATGGGGAGGGGGAAGGGAACTGGGAAATAAATAGTGAGAGGAGGAGTGGGGCTGGGGAAGGTAGGTGGGATGGTGATAGGTGAGTGCAGGTAGGGAATGGTGGGTGTTAGCCAGTGGGATGACTGGGGCGGATAGGTGGGACAGAAGGTGGCCAGGTTGTGTCAGGTCAAGGAGGCGGGGATGAGATGGGGGGTTGGTAGTGGGATGAGGCCGGGGGTGGGGAGATTTTAAAACTGGTGAATTCCATATTTAGGCCATCAGGCTGTAGGCTCCTGAGGTGGAATATCAGGTGCTTCTCCTCCATTTTGCGGGTGGTGTCATTGTGACACTGGAGGAGACCCAGGATGGACATGTCATCAAGGGGGTGGAAGGGGGAGTTAAAATGGTTAGTGACCAGAAGGTGTTATCGTTTGTCACAAGCAAAGCACAGGTGCTCTACAAAACAGTCTCCAAGTCTATGCTTGGTCTCACCGATGTAGAGGAAGCCACATCGGGAGCAACGGATACCGTAAACCAAGTTGACAGATGTGCAGGTGAACCCCTGTCAGAAATAAAAGGTTTGCTTTGGGCCTTGGATGGAGCTGAGGGGGGAGGTGTAGGGGCAGGTGTAGCACTTCATGAGGTGCAGGGTAAGGCACCGGGTGTGGTGGGGTTAGTGGGGAATGTAGAGCATACGAGGAAGCTGCAGAGTGAGCGGTCCCTACGAAAAGCAGATAGAGGTGGGGAGGGAAATATCTCTTTGATTGTGGGGTTGGATTGTAAGTGGCAGAAGTGGCGGAAAATGATATATTGGATGAGGAACTTTGGTGGGTTGGTATATGAGGACCAGGGGGATTCTGTCTTTATTTTTGTTGGGGGGACAGGTATTGAGGGCAGAAGTGCGGGAAATGCAAGAGGTATGGTTGAGGGCATTTTTGATCACCGGAGGGGGGACTCTTGCAGTCCTTGAAATAAGAGGACATCTGTGATATCTGGGAGTGGAATGCTCCAACTTGGGAGTAAATGCGGTGGAAGCAGAGGAACTAGGAGTAAGGGATCACATTCTTGTGGGAGAGTGGGTGAGAGGAGGTATAGTTCAAGTAGTTATGGGGGTCAGTGGGCTTGAAATAGATGTCAGTGTTGAGGCGGTTATCAAAGATGGAGACAAAGAGCTTTTGTGCAGATGGATAGGCTGTCCCTTTGTGTAAAAACAGTTGCAGAGGCCTGAATCTGGAAGTCACATACCTGAAGCCAGACTCGACCACTTTCAAGGGGTGGGATGAGTGATGGAATGGAGGCAAATTCTAAATTCCACAACATTGCTCAATAGTTCTCTCCACTTTTGTGTGATTTTTGTGACATAAGTGTTTGGAACGCAAAGTATTCTGATTAGACCTGGTAGCATCTGGTCTGAATGTTGTGAATTCATTTGAATTGTTAAGATAAAGGGAAGATCTCCTTTGGATATTGTCCTGGGACATCCTTGAGAGATGTCAGGTGCATTTTGGGATGGTTAGAGGTATGATGATACTCTGCATAAATCCATTTGAGCTGTTAAAACTGTCAAATAAATGTCACAATGTCAAAGAAATACCAAAACTCTCAAAGAATTGACAAAGATGTGAAAGACATTTTGCTATATTAAAGAGCTGTCATAACTCATTGGAACTGCTAAATATATCAAAGGTTTCAGCTCTGCTGTTTTTCCTCAAAGGTGAGATGTTGAAAAAAACGATTGTTCGCTAATTCACTCTGTTCACATAAGCCCAAGGGTTTTTATTACTGCGTTAGTGCTACATCACTGATGAACAATCTACTAGTTTATTGGGGTACCTTCCATTTTACAGTTTGGTTGAAACTACAAGTGGTTTTGGATTCTTTAATGTTGGATCATGAATTTTAATATTTTCTTCATTTAAATTACATGTTTGTTATGATAAAGCTTTATCTGGTTGAAGGAATGTCAATATAGTAAATAGGTACATACATGAATGTTTGGCTCACTACAGTGAAGGCTGAAATACAAACTTACAACTTTATCTTGTAGAACTTTATCTCATTTAGAGGTCTGCCATAAAGCAGATTAGTTAGGTTGGATGGTCAATGAATGGGCAATATTTGTGAGGGATAAGGATTGGCATGAGTTAGCAGGAAGGTGAAAAGGAGTAGTTAGAGGTTCACAGATTGGCATGAGGCTATAAAGGGCTGTGGGAGATAGGTAGACAAATAGGACGGTGGAAGAACTCAGCAAGCCAGGCAGGAGGAAAGGAGAAGTTAGCGTTTCGGGTATTAACCTTCTTCAGGACTGGATGAGAGGTTAGGTGGAGCTGCAGTTAAAGAGAGGGAGTTGGGGGGCGGGGGTGTAGTGGAATGGTGGCAATGGGTGGACACCGGTAGTAGGTACGATCTGGTTGGTCAATGAGAGGAATGAATCTGATTGGGAGCTGGAATAGAGGGCCAGTAGGTGGAATGAAAGGGAAGAGGTGGGGCTGGAAAGGGAACTGGGAGGTGGGTGGGAAGGTTATTTGAAATTATAGAATTAAATGTTGGGTCTTCTGGGCTGTAGGGTGCCCACACGGAAGATAAGATGTCGTTCCTCAAATTTGTGTTCTGAATCACTGCAACACTGAAGGAAGGGGAGTGATGAGGGGGCATTGAAATGGGCGGTGACTGAGAGGTTAGGCTTGCCATTTTGGGCCAGACAATGATGCTTGGCAAAATGGTCACCTAGTGTACCCTTAGTCTCACTGATGTAGAGTAGGTCACATCAGGAGCACCAAATGCAGTAGACTAGGTTGGGGGAGATGCAGGCGAAGCTCTGTCTCACCTGGAAGGAATGTTTAGAGCCCTGGATGGAGGTGAGGGAGGTGGTGTGTGGGCAGGTGTGGCACCTTTTACAGTTACAGGGGAAGATACTGGGGACATTGGAGTGGTGGTGGGGAGTGTGGTGCAAACTAAGGAGTGGTGAAGGGAATGGTCCTTGCGTAAGGCAGTGAGGGGTGGGGAGTGGAAGATGTTCTGGGTTGTGCAGTCTAATTGGAGTTGGCGGAAGTGTTTGAGGATGATATGTTGGATCCGGAGGCTGGTGGGCTGGAAAGTAAGGACGAGGGACCCTATCTTTATTTGGTTTGGGGGGGAGCGGGTATGGTTTAGAGCTGTGGAGCAGGAAATGGAGGTAGATGAGCATAGTTTTGCATGGGAGCTACATGGAGCAACAGCTTTAGATCAGTGGGCGTAGCTTGGTTTGGGGGTTATGAGGGGTGGGGGAATAGGTAAATGGCATGAGGTGAAATGGGGGAAACGTGAGAAAAGACCTGTGGGTTGAGGGCCTGGAACTTCTACCTTTCTATCTTTTATGTTGGGCTAACGCTGGATCCCTGAGGAAAGCCTTGCAGCCAGTGGGCCTCCTCACATGGCAGTCTCCATTGACTTTCTGGGGTTGCCTGCCCTGACCTCTGACCCCTCCTACCCCCACAGACCAAAAATCAAAAACGCAGGTAATCATTTTTAAACGTGGATTTGCAGACCCCAGAATGCTGCCTTGTCAGCACACAAAACTTGGAAACAAAACAGGCCCAGCTTTTATCATCATATTGAGAGACCAGTGTGGACATTACAATTGGTAGACAACATAAGAAAAACTAGTACCATAATGACAGAAGTTAGGTCACCCCAGTTAAATTCACAATTTAATACTCCTCCATTTGACATCGGGTTAATAGCCCCTAATGGCTGTGTTCCTGAGATTTGTGATTGATACAGCAGTTGAATATTTTATTTTGCTACTAGATTAAAGTAGAACATCAAATGGCAAAAGAATGTGGGAAAATATTTGCTATTATTATTAATTTGAAACTTGGAAGGTGTCCATGTAACAATTTTGTTTTTGCTTTGATCTTTTCTGCGTTGTGTCCATCGTGTCTTTTCGCAATGAGTATTGGATGCGCTGTTATGTCTCACTTTAAGTGACATGTTATATCAGGGGTTTGATCCTCAAAAGGGATAATTTTCCTGATAAAGTGACTTTCATGTCATTTCAGCATTCTCTAAACAGTAAAGCAAAATGACCTTGTTTGTAATGAATGTCCTTGGTTTTCTTTAGAAAAATGTTTATTCTAAATATTGAACTAATGGCCCCACAGCAAATGCAGAGACGTATTGCCGAATAAGGGAATAAGGATACGGAGTTCTTAAATCTTAGATCTGAGCTTGCATAAAAGTATGTCCCAATCACTGACGGTTGTGCTTTAGACAGGACATGTATGACTAAGAATAAAAGTCAGGACTTGTAGACAAGGCTTGCTGTGGATGGAATTCTCTTACTGAGAGCTAAGCAGTAATTTCTTATGATGTGTCTCTATTTTATATCAGTGGCTACACTTCAGAACATCAGTCATTGCTGTAAAGCACTTTGGGGTGTCTTGTGGACATGAAATGTCATTTATTTTCTCTACAAAGATTGTTCTCCTTAAATCTACAAAACTTCAGGGATGGGAATGGAGCAACAGAGAGATACATTTTCTGTGAAACAGCAGGATATTGTTACAATTAAGAAACATATGAAGTTGATACAATTATGAAATTTATAAAGGCATAGTTTGCGACTGTGTCTTTCATTTAGGGATAAAAAGGTTGTGAGTATGTTCTGAAATCTGCCTAACAATAAGGCTGGGTGGTGTAGTTGTTAAACATTAAAGTGAGGCAGGTGTTTTTGTTGGAAAAAAGTTTCACACTTGGAAATGCTGGAAATAACTTCTGTATTTTTTATAGTTAGGCTACAAACCTCCAAAGTCCTGAGCAGGTGTTGAGAATTTCAGATTGTAAGCAACGTACTTTAAATTATTCATTTGCTTCAATGACAGAAGAGAGTTGAGATCTCAAGGATAGCTAATCGGTATTTCTATGTAGATACAAGACCCAGATGATCCATACTGACTTAAACATAGACTTCAAGAGTAGAAATACTTCTGAGACATCCCTGAAACCCATAACACAGTTATTCTGCTAGGATACAAGTCAAAAGGAGCAGTTAGAAGCCTCAAAATTCTCTATAGTTCACCATGCAGCAGGGCTGGAAAGAAAAGAGAAAATTCTTGGGGAATTGAAAGAAATCTGGAAAATTCACTTAAGTTGAACTGGAAGAAGAATCATCAGGAAAAACCATCACGGTGAATGATTGTTTTGAGTTTAAATGTTAGCAGGATGTAAAAAGAAAAGAACAGAAGTAAAACCCCTATCGCCGCAGAAGATGAGAAGAACTTTGGTCTGGTTTTGGGAAGATCAAATGATTAATTAAGCATCAGTCATGTAAGATAATGTGAAGTGGATTTCTCAGTTACATTATGATTAAAAGGGGAAAGTTTGGTTTTGTAGTTTAAAATTTTAGTTGCCTACACAAGTAGGGTTTAATTAACAGCAATTTTACTCTGTTTGTTACAGTAAAAGTCTTAAAATATGAAATTTTATCATGTTATGCTTTCAGCCATCAACTGGAAGTTTGAATTTCTTTCTTTAAAGAACAATATATAATTCTTTCTGCTATCGGAATCTTGTTTAGTTTGTGGATTATTTTAGTAGTGAAAGAGTGTAATGCATCAGCATATTGTTAAAAAGATCCTTGTAACATGAATTTGACTTATGGACCGATATATTTTAGAAACAATTGTCAATGAAATCATCTCTGTTGTTTAAAGATCAAATCAGAATTCAAGATTCAGGTGTTGCTTAAATATGAAAATGTATGAAGGGTACTTTATAGGAAAAATGTTTGCCAAGGAGGAAATTATGTATGGAATGTTTTATTCCTAATGAACAACAGTAATTTCAAGCTCATGGGAACCTCAGACTAGTCAACCTACTGTGTGTTTGAACAGCTGCATACAGGGAGGGGTGTATGCTGAGGGTTATGGGGGATGGGGAATACGATACGATAGGTATTCTTTGTTAAAGCAGCCCTGAAAAGAGAATGAAGAGGGAATAATTCTAACAAATTATTCTGAACAATAATATTGAACTGGGTAATTATTTTTGTGATGCAACATTAAAACGGACTTGATGAACATGACATCAGGATGAACTGAAGAACATTGATTAGTACAAATAGCCAGGAATGAGAATTAACAGTAAGATGAATCTTGCTTGGATTGGATGCTGTACAAAATTCTGCCACAGGATCCAATTGATGACCAGAAAATACAATTATGTCCCTGTGGATTAGTTAGTTACATTAAATAAGTTGCAGAACATTTAAAAACCATAGCAGGGATACTAAGTAGACTTGAAGAATAGTGGAATGCTATGTTGATTACATTTATGTAAATGCTATAAATTAACTTATTGATTGAAATGAATACAGCTTGCAAACCATTTCATGTATTTCATTGAAAAATGTTTATACCTTGAAACAATGCCTTGGTTAAATACTTAACACTTTCAGGTGAATTTCCTTTCCTTTGTATCGAAAATATAATCCATGTTTGATCTGATTTGATCTAATTTGATTTATTGTTGTCACATGTCCCTAAGTACAGTGAAAAGTTTTGTTTTGCGAGTAGTGCAGGCAGATCATAACATACAAGGACATACAAATCATCAGTTCTGAGGAAGGGTCGCCGGACCCAAAATGTTAACTCTGTTTTTTTACTTCACAGA
>JAHRHZ010000088.1:11954266-11977516 GCA_024137785.1 Ginglymostoma cirratum
TCTGTGAAGTAAAAAAACAGAGTTAACATTTTGGGTCCGGCGACCCTGTTCAGCAGAAACCTGTTCAGCAGGTTTCTTTGCTGAAATGGTGGTCCCAGGGGGTGACAATGGCAGCAACGTAAGCCTGAACGAGGCAACGACTGCTTCGAAGTGGTGGGCCCAGTATCGAGTTTGTGCCCATTGTGGGACCTGACAGCTTCAGCTGCGCCAGCATTGCCAAGATTGGCCCAGCACGGACTCATGGCAGCGATGACATTGATGGAGGCAAGATGGCACCAAAGAATGGGAGATAATTTTCTGATGAAGGGTTTAGGCCCGAAACGTCAAGTTTTCCTGCTCCTATTATGCTGCTTGACCTGCTGTGTTCATCCAGCCCCATGTTTGTTATCTCTGGCACAAAAGAATGGTGACACAGTTCTAGCGGTGGAGGTGCGGCTCTCGGCCATAGCTGGTCCTGGGTACCTGAAGGTAGGGATGGTAGCAGCATGTGGGGACACAGACCACCTGAGTGTTCCAAGGCTGAGGCTTTGTGGCTTTGTTTTTCTAGCAGCAATGACTCACGGGGGAGGAGTGGGAGTGATCTGGATGTTTCCTTTTCTTTTGGCTGTTTCTTTTATTTCTGCTTCTGTTTTTAATCCTGTCTTTTGTATACTAAGGCGGTGTTGGAGAATGGTGACTTTGTACAATTTTCACTGTACTCCTGTATTCCTGTGCTCGAGGACACATGACAATAAAATCTAAATCTAATTGTTGACAAGCGCTCTCTGGTGCTTTTAAGGCAGTTTTATCAGATTGCTGCAGTGGAAGGAGCACTTGTATATTCTTAAAAAATTCCTCACACATCAAAATGCACAACACAACTGAACATGCGTGTTTTAAATATAGAATTGTTCCAGAAATTGAGTGCACTTGAAGCTATACTGAGCCATTTCTGCGTGAGAAGAAATGTGACACTCTGATTGATCATGACATTATCCATAGTGATTTGTTCATGCTGCTGGAAAAATACAACGTAACAGGGAAATAGGAGGAAGTTGGGATATCTTAATTAAAGTATGATTTTGCATTGAAGAATAAAATCTAGTGAATGCAGAAACAAAATTCTCCTGGTATAATTTAATGACCCTTTTGAGCATATTTTTACAGTATAATCTTTACTTCAACGAGATATGTAAACAGTAGGATAAGAAACAGACTTATTTAAATCAAATGCCTTAGATAAGGGATAAAACAATGTTTTGAAGTAATAAAAACAGCAGTCTATTAAAAGTCCTGAGGTTTGTTGACTGGAAATATTTCTATATTCATAGTATCATTTCCCATCGCCTTCCTGACAATGGATAATGTAAACTATTCTGGTTAATAAATCATGTTCTGAGTTAAAATTATTTTCTTTTAAGAATGCTGAAGAACAATTCAATTTTTTGGCTCATCATAATTCTCTCCCAGTAGGGGATAAATATGACAGTGCCTCTGTAGTTGTTTTTATCATCATTTAAATGGACACTTCTAAACCAGTCAATCATTGTTAATGTGAAATGTAGGCTATGGTACATTCATCAAAGTTACAGGACTTCAGGGACTGGGTGGTGCAGTGGATTGGAAAACTTCTTTATAATATCAGTGACCCTGATTTAACCAAATCCAGTGAGTTGGAAATCTACTCCTTCTACTTACATGTAACTGAAAACGTCTTATGTGAAGTACATTTGGGAAGGCATACATTAATTCTTAAGAGGCATGAATTCGTAAAAACATGATCCCCATAACTCAGCACTATTTAGGATTAAAATTGACATTCCAATCGAGGATGGCAGATGTAGGAATACAATATTACAAGTGGTGCAGTGGGAGTGTGTTTCTGAGGTCAGGTTTAAGGTCTACTGTACAGCAGCGTATGCTCAATCTATTTAAACTATCCATATGTTTCATTTTGATGATGGATACCAAAAGGATAAAACATTTTGTTTCTTGTCACTTAACATCTTAAACTGATGGCAAGCATAAGACTTCATTAAACAAAAAAAATACACAGACCAAAAGTTAAAGCACTTTTGTAAATTATGAATTTTCACATTAATGTGATTTATATAATATTAATTGATTTACCAACCTCAGGTAAGTAAGAAGTTTCCAGATAGAATTTTTGCTTTAGTTGCAATAGGTGATCTGGGTACAAATTGCAACCAAAATCATGCCAATTTTTTTCAAGTCTCTATTCAGAACATGCTTGAAAGGTTTGTGTCTGGATCTCTGAGCTCAATCTTTTTGCCTTTGCTTTTCCCCACAGAAGTCTTTGTAGCTTTGGAACTTCCTGAAGCCTCTCCATACAAGTTCTCCATCAATATGTGAATCTCTCCTTTTTATACTATCTACAAAGATTTTCCCTTATCTCCATAAGTCCATCTCATTCCATCTGGTATTTTCTCTTCCCCTTATGATGTCTGGCATCACTGAGTCTGCACCTGGAGTATTACATGTAGTTTTTGTCCCCTTACATGAGGAAGGATGTAGTTGCATTGGAAGCAACTCAAAGGAGGTTCACTAGATTGATTTCAGAGATGGGGGAGTGACTTATGAAGAGTGAGTGAGCTGTTTAGGTCTATATTCACTAGAGTTTAGAAGATTGAGAGGATATCTAATTGAGGTAAAATGCAAAAGGTAATTGAGAAAGTAGACATAGAAAGTATGTTTCCACTTGTGGGGCAATCTTGAATGACAGGTCATAGTTTTAGGATAACGGGTAGCAGATTTAAATCAGAGATGAAGACTTTTCTCAAAGGGTTGTCAATCTGTGTAATTCACTACCCCAGTGTGCGGTGGATGTTGGAATGGTGATTAATTTAAAGAGGAGGTAGTCAGATTTTTAATCAGTAACAGGGTGAAAGGTTGTGGAGAGTGGGCAGGAAAATGGAGCTAAGACCACGCTGAGATTAGCCATGATCATATCAAATAGTAAAGTAGGCTCAGGGTGCTGAATTGTCTTCTCCTGCTCCTAGTTCTTCGTGTCTTATATCCAACTTGAAGCTAAATTCAGAGTTATGTTAATGTGCTCGGCATAAAAATGTTCATGATTCTCCCTGGGTTATGAAGTGTGAAGCTAGGGTATGGTTTGAATGAGGTTATAAAAATGAATATTGGAAATCAGGAGGCAATGACAGACACAAATTATTGAACTTTCCTTCCAAGTTAGGACTCCTGACATCAAGATCATTTCAGAGAGGGATTGAGCAAAGGAGATTGTCTTCTCCACTATCCCTGAGCCAAGAGAAGCAGCTGCTAAGTTCAGATGAAGCACCATTAAGAACCCTCACCACCAGCTCAGTAGTGTATACTCCCCTCAGTTGGCCCTTATGTGCAGTTAGATTGTTAGAATAAGGAGCATGGCCTGAGCATGCAGGAGGACATGGCAAGGACAAAGGTAACAATGGACATCCTTCTTAGCAGAGGCAGGACAACCATAGCTCTGTTCAGCCAGGCCACATGCAGGACCTTAAGTGTCATTGAAAAGAAGATTCCACTGAGACAAATAGTGACATATGTGCTTCCAGATGTTGGAGTTCCTTGAGGCGGTATGGAATCAGAAAATGAAGGTGTCCATCAAGTTCATGTACATCATAATGGTTCAGGGCACACAAGCTGCTCCACTGAGACAGCGACTTTCATTGGCAGAGATTATATCTAACTCCTCTGAGGGCCAAAAAAGAAGTACAAGTGTCAAACATGGATGTCTCAATGTTGCACAGAGAATTGAGTGGGTCACAAATATCCTTGCAATACTGTAACTGTAGAAAAATATTCCGTTATGAGCTCAATGAAAATTAGCGCAGATGAAATTCAACATGGGAATCCCCTTTGATTAATGGTGGGTGAAGAAAAGGGGGATTAAGTGGAAACGGAGAGTAATTGCATATCCACAGTGGCAGTGAAACCTTTGGGCAGATGTACATTTTTCATTTGCAGGAAGAGTTTACATGTCTCAAGTTTTGGCTTCAACGGATGTGTTCACATAAGTCACTCAAAGTGAGTTTTATACCACTTTGTCTACTTTGGTTCAGAGATACTCCCCTGAAATGCGCCTTACTGAGATGATTCCTGGTGCTTATGGTATTCTTGAGCCCTGAGTCAGATCCCAACTACCTTGCACAGCTGGAACATTTTGGTATTCTGTATCTTTCTCATCCAGTTTTATGTCCAACTTTACTTTCTCCAATGAGCTAAGTCTTCCTGAGGCAATACTTTGCTCCTTGCAGGGATGGCTTGAAGGTGATCACCTGACTGTCCTAAGCACAATAACCTAGTGAGCTCATGCCTCTGCTTGTTTGCTTCTGTCTGGGTTTCTTGCCCAGGAGTATAGCTATCTCTTCAAGAATATTCCTTGACACCTATAATCCAAGCATAGGGTTTGAAGGGTGGGATAATAAATCATGCATCACGGCAGCCTGGATTGGAGGACGAAAAAGAAATCATGGTGGCTGCTAAGATAACAAGCGCACAATTGAAAGTAGCTCTCGTAGTGGTTTGAACAATTGAAAGTTGGTGAATATGACTTGTCCATCATTTGATGGTTAAATGGGTGCAATTGATGTTGCCCTGACCTTGAGGGACTTCTATTAATGGTGCTGAAAACCAGTAGACTTAATGCATCTGAGGCTGCATCTGTCTTGGGTTGAATGTGCTACTCAGGTCCAACAAAGAGGACATCAATAATTTGCGAGATGTAGCGTTGAGCCACCTCTAATGGTGAGGTACTACCAAGGTTGTTAGAAGAAGCCAGAAGTGAAAAAGTTCAAGTCCACAGTGACTTTGACACTATTGATACAATATTGAAAGCAGTCCTGTGAGATCTAAGAGCTTTTGTGATAGGGCACAGATGTTAATGCCTATTGAGTCTCAATCTCCTTTTACTGGTTATAGGTAGTCTCCAAGTACCTCAATCATTGGCAGTAGATCCTATGCAGCGGGTATAACATTGATGTCCTTCCTCTCATTTGTCCCTTTCCTCTGCTCTCTGGTTGCTTAAGGATCTGACATTCCCCAGCAGAGTGCTGTTCCTTATCCTCATAGGCCTCAGAATCCAAACGTTGTGGTCAAATTGTCAACTATTACCTTCCTTTTGCTCACTTATTGCTTTTTGTAGCCTTAACTCCTCCTCTTATGTTCCCACAAAGCCAGGATGCTGATGACCCACTGCAATGCCCAAGTATTTGTTGTCCATTCTCTTTACCACCTGCACTGGCCCATTGACACCTGTCTTCCAGTGGCAAATCCTAACTGCAAATTCACCCGTTCACGGAGCCTAGCTAATTTGTTGGTGTGATTACGACTGTCGTTCCACTCTATATCCTCTTCCAATCAGCTGGTTTGTCCGAGACAGCAGGTACATCCTATGTACCACTGTGAAAATCACAACTGGCTCCTAAGTTCTCAATGAGCTATTTGACGATTTTAATTGAGCCATCTAATGAATTGGATAGGATCTTGTGGATGTCCTTTTCTCACCCTGGTGAAACTGGCTGACAGTGGGAATAACGTTGAGAAAGACCCAAAAATTTGGCCCATCAGGATTGACTTGGATTCACGGTCAATGCAACAAATTCCCCCCTTTCTTCCCATTTTGACTGAACATCTTTTCCCTCCAAACATCTCTCTCCCTCTTCTCTATCAATTCAGGCCATTCTGAGTCATACACCCAAACACTCCTAATTGCACTGTAATAGTTAACCGCTCACAAATTACTACCTGTCCAAAAATGTCTGGACTGTTATGAGTGAGTCGATTTCAATTATTGCTCCATTTCACATTTGAGTTCACTGATTCAGATTGTTGTGATAATCTTTCACTTTCTCTGTTTCTCTCTAAATCACACAAGCAACTGATTTAGATATTTGATCTGTAGCATGAACAATCATCAAAGGGGCGCAGTATTAAAAAAGCATAAATCAACATTTGGCTTGAGTTGTGATGAAAAAAATGGTTCCATCAAAAAAATACACTTTGGAACCAAGCAGTAAAACTCCTGAACTCCATATTATCAATCTTGAAGCCAAACAGCTACTGTACCTATTTGACCTCAATTATGTCTTTGTTTGCCCATTATCTAGTGCACTTGGTACAGTATTTAACACAGTTTCAAACATGCAAGAATTGAGTTCTCAAGTAGGACAATCTTCAGTGATATAATCAGAGCCTTAAGGAACTATTGCCAAGAATGTTTATGCTAATTAATACATGCGTTATTAGAACAGTGTGGGGGGAAAAGTACACAGGTGCCTCAAGTGTTGCTTTTACCAACACAACAAAAAATAATATGCTGCGATGTTTGACTTAATATTACAGGAGGCAAATGAACTCTTAACATGTGGCTTGGCCACATTAAAACGTACTGCAGCTGTTTAAGCATTTTGCAACTAGTTCATTTCACAAGGGCATTTCTATTCCGACAGATATCTGGACTTAGATGCAAACACTGCACATCAGAGTGTTGACCACATGGCTCTGTTTCTTGTTATATTGTGTGGTGATATGCCAGAGTGAATACCACAATTAAATCTTTGCATCTGTGTTCTCAACCATGCCAGCATTTCTTTGCTCATTTGAAAAGTCAAAGAGCGGGTGTTTCCACTTGCTTCTGGTAGCTTACATCCAGATTCTTAAGAAAAGCTGTGTAGACTCAGTCCTACCAGCAAAAAAAAGGAACATTTTAAATGTGGTGTTAAAACCTAACATCACTTCAGTTTTTATTTTTTCATGATCTTGTAGCCAGTCCTACACTGCTACTCTGAAGTTGCAATATTCCAATACAACCCAAATGAATTGGTTTGAGAGGGGTCTTCAAATCTTGATCATTTTCTTCGACATACATGCACTAGTAGACATATTTCTGAAATTCATCATACAGAAAATAGTTAATATACCAAGAGGTTGATCAGCGTACATCAATGAAACTAGTAATTGGTTTAGTATGGCATTTTCAAAAGACATTTTTGGTGATTTAAAGTTAGGTAATGAACTAACAGTAGAATAACAAGTTAGTGAGACCTAATTTTTCATGTTGAAACTCATTTTCAGTTATATTAATAAACTTGCATCAGATTGCCATTTTCCAATATATCAAAGATTGCCTTTCAATGAAAAGAAAATAAATAATTGTGTTTTAATGTTCTGCCCCACTTAAAAGATCTCTGTAAGTTTTTACGGCATGCTTATCCAAATTAATTTTAGTGGAACCTGAAGTATTACCCACCCATGTAGTTTCCAGAGCATTTGGAGTTCAATTAATTCCTGATTCCATCTAAAATAAAAAGCCTAACTCAGTGTATTTTTGGGCGGAGGTAGTGGCATTGTGTTATTGTTTTGGGACTCATAATCCAAAGACACAAGTAATGCTCTGGAGGCAAATCAACTCTGAGTTTAAATCCACCTCGGCAGATGGTGACATTTGGATTTATTTAGTCAGTCTAGAATTAAAAGCTAGTCTACTCATTGTTAATCATCATAAAAGCCCATGAGGTTCACAATTGTTCTTGAGGGAAGGAAAATGTATCATCCACACAAGGTCTGGCCTATGTGTGACTCCTGACCCACTGAAATGTGAATTTAACTCTTAACTTCCCTCTTAGATGGCTTGTCAAGCAATTTAATTGTATATTACTGCTAGAAAATCTGATACTGTGAGTATGCATCCACCACATTGACTACAGCAGTTCAATAAATCATTTCAGCATCACCTTCTCAAGGGCAATAAATGTTGACTTAGCCCACAATGCCCTCATCCTGGGAATCAATTTAAAAGAATGTACCATTCAACTTGTAAGTGTTGAAGTATCTACAACTCTCCATACATTACTCTGAAAAAACATTTTTCTTTCTCAAGATCAATTCATAGTTTGCCAGTCAATAGATGTGAATACATTTTTAAAATGACTTCTATTTGCTCTTATTTGGGTCAGCCCCTCTTACCAAAAATAGGTTAATAAAGAGTTGAGAATCTTAAGAGAAGGGTGTGGTTTTCAGAATGCCTGAAGACTGATGGTTTTCATGTTTCTGCTGGGATCTGGAGTAATAAATGTGTAATCACTGAAACAAGCTATAATCACATTACTGCTGCATTAACGCATCTGAGGTCCAGCCAGTCTAGCTTGGACTGGGGAGGCTTTTGTGATACAAAGCCAAGTTGATAGGGGCCATTGAGTTTCATTCTTCCTGTCTGTCCAATATGGAACGTGGAGACTGTCAGTCAAGAAATACCCAAGTCCATAAGTGTTGGCCCATTCTCAAACAATGTGTGAATTTCACATATGGCCGTGATAATCCATATTCAATTAATTATTCCCTGGAGACTTGATATTGTTTGTTGTATAAATGCCAAAGGCCATGTGATTTGCAGCAGCCACCTTAGCTGATTTATGTCCAAATTTTAAAATTATAGGTGGCAAGCTCATTATGTTTGTAAAGTCTGCAATGGGCATGACATTAATTTTCTTATTTAACCAACATTTCTCAATTACCAATTAAGCAGTTCTAACTTGAACATTACAATTGTTCATCTTTCTTTCTGGATATCATACATTAATGATATTACTGATGATTTGTGTTCATTATCAGAATGTACACCAACAAAAAAATGACACAAAACACAAAAATTGGTTATTTTGTCAGCAATGTTCCCACTTTGCTGCCACAAATGTACCAGACGTGCATTGGAAAACCCATTTATGTGTGCAGGTTAGACGTCTATTTTATTTCCAGTAAAGTGTTATGGACCAGACCAGACCCCCTGAAAATATTTTAAGAAGATAGACTAGATCCTAACCTTTTTCTTACTTTAAAGGTAGATGTGAAGTGTCAAGTTCCAAATGCAATGTGACCAGTCAAACTACTCAACATTTGGCAAAACACAATTTATTTAAACAGTACAGTTAAAATACAAACAAAACAAAGAGGAATTTAGAATAACTTATATATTGGAAAAGTTAACAGAATAATAGATACAGCAGCTGTTACTATTTAACTGTTCTAATATAGCAACATCCCATAAACACACCCCTTGGTAAAGAGGCAAATATAGACACAGATTCTCACATGCAGTTCTCCAATCCGGGAGGAAAAACCATCAAAAGAAAATTCAGAGAAAGTAGCAGCTATGAGGCATTCACTGAAGCTTCCATTTCTTTTAAGACCCCAGAGGCTTCTTATGCTACTGAAAAAAAAAATCTGTGAGGGCTGGCTACACCCATTCAGGTTGTTAAAAAAAACCCCAAGGCTTCCCAAGCTGTTTACACTAGTGGTTCTGGTAGACTGCTTTGTGCCTTTGCCTTACAACCTGTCTTCAAAAAAGGGGACAAAATAACTTCTTAAAGTCAGAGCATCATCACACAAGTTACAGACATATTTAGTCTGATGAAAGAAATGAAATGCCCCTCATTGTGTATTGTGGCACAACCATAATCCTAAATCAGATAGACTTTAAACAGATCTATCAACTGAAGATTAGATACTGGGCATCCATAAGGTGCTGTGCACCATTAGCTACAGCAGAGTTGTATTCAATTTAACCTAAGATCTCATGAACTGGCACATCCCTTACTATACCATTACCACCAAGCAATGGAGTTAATCCTGGATCAATGAAGAGTGGAGGAGGGCATTCCAGGAACAGTAATAGGCATACCTAAATTACTTTACACTATCTCGATGAAAAGACAATCTACCCATTGCTCCTTGACATTCAATGACTTAACATCATGGAATATCAATATCCTTTGGATTCCCATTGACTAGAAACTGATCTGGACCTGCCACATAAATACTATGATAACAGCAGTAATCACAAGAGACTGGTAATTCTTTAATGAGTAACTCATTTCCTAACTCCTTAAAGCCTGTTCACCATCTACAGGCATAAGGTAGAAGTGTGATTTATTACTCCCTAGTTTCCAGGTGCAACTCCAACATCATTCAAGAAATTCAGCAGAATCTAGCACAAAGTAACCTATTTGATCAACACCCCATCCAACAGCTTCAACATTCCATCCGTCCACCACCAATGCACAACATCAGCAATGTGTACCATCTACAAGAGGTACTGCCACAACTCAGGAAGGCACCTTCAACAACACTTTCCATGACCTCTGCCAGTTATGAGGACAAAGGATAACAGATTAATGGGAACAACACCACCAGCATGTTCATCTCTAGGCCACACACCATCTTGATTGTGACCTATTTTGCTATTCTTTCACCGTCACTTGTCCAAACCCTGGAACTTACCCCGGAACAGGACCACTTCAAGAAGGCAGCTCAGCACCATCTTCTCAAGGGTAATTAGGAATGGGTAATAAATATTGGTTTAGCCTGCAGTTCCCATATGCTGTGACTTTTTTAAACAGGAGCAAGCAAAACTCTAAGGAAATTTCACACTTAAATTTTATGGCATTTCTTCCCAAAGAGTGATTTCAACATGAATTAGGGGGAGGGATTAACGCAGTGTTATTTTTACTAGTAAACCAGAGACCCAGTTAATGTTCTGGGGACTAAGATTTAATTCCCAATACAGAAGATGGTGAAATTTGAATTAAATATAAACTTGGAACTAAAAGTCAAATGATGACAATGAAATCATTGTCGAGTTATAAAACCCATCTGCTTCACTAATGTGCTTTAGAAAACTATTGTCCTTGCCTGCTCTGGCATACATGAGGCTCCAGATACAAAACAATGTGTTTGTTTCTTAGCTGGCCACTAAATTATTCTATCTAGTAATAATTGCTAAAAAGTTTCAAAACACAAATGAAACTGGACAGATGACCTGACTAAGGCACCAGAAACAACAACAGCAAACTCTGTCCTGTAGACCCTGTAAAATCCTCTTTACTAACATCTGGGGATAGTGCCAAAATTGAGAGAACTCCCTCACAGACTAATCAAACAATAACCTGACAGAGTCATACACACAGAATCACACTTTACAGATAAGGTCCAAGACATAAACAACATTCCTGGATACATCTGATCCACTAGGACAGGCTTAGCAGAGGTGGCAGCTCAATGCTGTACAGGAGGAACGGAGTTACCCTGAGAGTCCTCAATGTTGATACTGGACCCCATGCAGTCTCATAGCATCAGGTCAAACATGATCAAGATAACTTCCAGCTTATTGCCAGATAGCACATAACTCGGCTGATGAATCAGTACTCCCTCCATGTTGAATAATACTTGGAGGCAACAATGAGGGTGACATGGGTGAAGAATGTACTCTGGTTGGGGCACATCAGTGTGTCCAGCACCAAGAGTGTCTTGGCAGCAGCACGGTTAGCCAAACTGGTCAACCTAAAGGACATTGCTGCTAGTATGAGTCTGCAGCAGGACGTGAGGGAACCAATAAAGGAGAAAAACTGTATTTGACCTCATCCTCACCGATCTGCCTGCCACAGATACTTCTCTCAATGACAGTACTGGTAGGAGTTACCACCTCACAATCCTCGTGGAGACGAAGTCACATCCTCACATTAAGGATATCCTTAACATGTTGCTGGTACTATCACCATGCTAAATGGGAGAGACATCAAACAAATCTAGCCACTCAAGAATTTGCATATGTGAGGCAGTTTGGGCTATCAGCAGCTGCTGAAGTGCAGTCCAACACAATATACAACATCATGGTCTGGCATATCGCATACCCTATTATTATCATCAAACCAGGGGATTCAAACTTGCACAATGAACAGTGTAGGAGAGTGTGCCAGGAGCAGCACTAAGCATACCTGAAAATGAGGCATCAGCCTGATGAAGCTACGAACATGATTCCTTGAATGTCAAACAACTTAAGTAGCAAGTGATAGGTAGAGCTAAGCAATCCCACAACTAATGGATCATATCTAAACTCTGTGGTCCTGCCATATCCAGTCATGAATGGTGGTGGACAGTTAATCAACTCACTGGAGGAGGAAACTCCACAAATATCCTTATCCTCAATAATGGGGAAACCCAGCGCTGCAATATAAAAGATCAGGCTGAAACATTTGCAACAATCTTCAGCTTGAATCTTCAGAAGTGTTGAGAGGATAATTCATCTCCGTCTCCTCCAGAGATTCCCAGTATCATAGATGCCACGCTTCAGACAATTTGATTTACTCTGTATCATATCAAGAAATGGTTGGAGGCACTGTGTACTGTACTTGCTATGGGCCTTGATACATTCCAAAGATGGTGCTGAAAGATGTTTCCGGCACTTACTGCATCTCCAGCAAAGCTATTCCAATACAACTACAATACCTGACAATGTGGAAATTTGCCTGGTAATGACTTGTACACAAAAGCAGGACAAATCTAATCTAAGTATTACCCCATCAGTCTACAGTTGATCATCAGTAATTGATGGTGTCACCAACTGTACTATCAAATAGCAATTGCTTAGCAATAACTTGATAATTAGTTTGGTGTTCTCCAGGGTCACGCAGCTCCTGACTTTATCACAGCATTGGTTTAGACTTAGACAAAAGGGCTGAATTCCAGCAGTTAGGTGAGAATGACTACACTTGACATCAAAGCTGCCTTTGACTGAGTGCGGCATCAAGGAGCCCTGGCAAAACTGGATTTGATAGGAATCAAGGTGAAAATTCTTAGCTGTCTGGAGTCATACCTAGCACATGGGAAGATAATAAAAAAAACCTGAGTGTGGTTATTTGAGTTCTGTCATCTCAATCCCAGGACATTTATACAGCCATTCCTCAGGTTAGTGTCCTAGGCCCAATCATTTTCAGCTGCTTTATCAATGATACTCCCTCCATTGTAATGTCAGATGTGGGGATGTTCACTGATGATTGTACATTGTTCAGCAACATTCATGAATCCTCAGATACTGAAACAATGCATGTTCAAATTTTGCCAATTCTGTACAATATCCAAGATTGGCTAACAAGTGGATAGTAACGTACATGCCAGACAAATGCCAGGCAATGATGATTTCCAATACAGGACAATCTAACCATAGCACCTTGACATTCAATGGTTAATTCCCCACTGTCAACATCCCGGGGGTTGTCATTCATGAAAGTCTGAATTGGTCAAGTCATATAAAATTGTGGGTAGAAGAACAAACCAGAGGCTAGGAATCCTGTAGTAAGTAACTCTCCAAAGTCTGTTCAATATCTGCAAGGTACATATCAGGAGTTTGATGGTCTGCTCCCTACTTGTTTGGATGAGTGCAGTTCCAACGACACTTAGGGAGCTTACAAGGGTACAAGGACAAAGCAGCAGCTTGACTGGCAACACAGGCACAAACATCTAGTACTGATGCTCAGTAGCAGCTGCGTATACCACCTACAAAATGTACTGCAGAAATTAAGAAAGGTTCCTTAGCCAACACCTTTCAAACTCACAATCACTGGCATTTAGGAGGACTTAAACAACAGATACACAGAATGTTTCCCTCCAAATTATCTATTCTGCTGACTTGGAACTATATCTCCTTTCCTTCTGAGTCACTGGGTCAAAATCCTGGTATCCCTTCCTCTACAGCATTATGGGTCTCCAATGGCAGTTCAATAAAACAGTTCACCAGAACATTCTGAAGGGCAACTCTGGGCAATAAATTCTAGCCCAGCCAGCGACACCCACATCCAATGAATGAATAGAAAACTTTGAACTCCCAGTAACACAGACCATATTTTGACCTTAAAACGTCACAGTTTGAATAACGGACGAATATACATCTTCTCCAAAGATGACAAGCTTTTTTGTTCATGCAATAAATTCATGGTACACACCCTTTTCCAGTTAAGTAATTGTTTTAAATGTAAGCAGAAGAGAAGAGATATTGATGTTAAATTATGATACCAACATTAGGCTATTTAAAAAAAAGCAGAGAAGATTGTAGTAGAATTAAGGAGGACATAAATTATCAGAATGAATAAGTTACATGTATCATTCAATATTGAGGCATCTTTTAAAAAGAAATCCCACCTGTGATGTGAGCATTGTTGGCTGGGCCAGCATATATTGCTCATCCCTAGTTGCCTCTGAGAAGGAGGTGGTGAGCTGTCTTCTTGAAGTGCTGCAGTCCATGTGCTCCTGGTAGACCCACAATGCCATTGACTAGTGAAGCAGAGATAATAGGTACTGCAGATGCTGGAGATTCCGAGATAACAAGGTATGGAGCTGGATGAACACAGCAGGCCAAGCAGCATCATCGGAACAGGAAAGCTTGACGTTTCGGGCCTAGACCCTTCATCAGGAAAGCATTCTGTTTTAATAAAAGCAGTTGAAAAATCTCTGAATTGTAAGAACACCAATTGTGTTAAAAAGTTGGAAAGTCTAGGCATGCAGATTATAAACATTGGTAGGAAAGAGTGCAGATTAAATAAAGGTGAGATTTAGATTTTTTTGCTTTAGAGCATTGTGTTTCAAAGCAAGGAAATGATGTCGAGCTTGTTCAAACATTGATTATGCTACACTAACATTATTTGATACAGAATTTCCTGTATAGAATGGCTATTTCCTATGGTTCAGTACAGGAAGTCTATTACAACTATGGAAAGATCACAGTGAATTTTCGCTGGTGTTATACCACATCTTTGGTGAGACAGTGAGAATGTCATTAAACTACTCATCCAGAGACCCATGCTAACGCTCTTGGAAAGTGGGTTCAAATCCCACCATGAGAGCTGCAAGAATTTAAGTTCAATCAATAAACATGCAAAAATTAAAATGAGTTTTAGTGATGGTGACCATGACAACTGTCAGCATTTGTTGTAAAAAAACTATCTGGGTCCGTAATGTCCTTCATCTGTCATCCTTAGCTGTTCTGCTATACACATGACTCCAGATCGATTCCAAATTCAGGCCTGGCCAATAATGCCCACATTCCATGAAGGAATAAAGAAAATTAAAAATAATATAATTTGCAAAATTGTTTCTTTTAAAATCACATTAGAAAATAAAGGTTTCATTGAGGTATCATCTACTGAATGATTTCAAAGTTGGCTAAAATGTTTAGCTGGGAAACTGGTAATGAGAGAATTACAACTGTTGGAAAACCAGTGAAAGAGCCAAAGGGAGACTTTTGGGAGAATTTTATGTTAGAGGTCACTAAAATTTAACAGAAGTGACTACTCAATATGCTGCAGCATGGTAAAAGGTCAAGCAAATGGCATAAAATAACTGGCTGGAGTTCACAAATGAGCACCAGCACAAGTGTGACAGGCAAATTGGCTTCCTTCTGATGCTAAGATCTTAACCTAGTCCATATTTGATATGTATTTCAAGCACAATGTTCATAGAAATGTCATAATTCTCATCTGCAGAATCTCAAAACACAAGGTATAGCTTCCAAAAACACTGCACAAGCTCTTACAGGTATGCTGCTGGAACTCTGCAGAGTTGATTAGATATGGTAATCAATGTATGTAATGTCAGACCATAACTAAGATATGTCTAAAGGAGAGGTAGTTTGCATTTCATACAGAAATCTGCAATGCTTTCTAAAACATGTCAAGTTTCACAGCCATGGAACACATTTCATGCCGTCAACAATTCTGAAACAGCATGAGCATCCAACAGAAAGGAACGTGCAATTAAGAAGAGAGATGAAGATGGAAGAATCCAAAATGAAGATTGATAGAGCTCTTTTCCAAAGGAACAAAAATGGAACAGATTTTGCACTGAAGATCAATACTTCGACACTGTTCGCAAGTAACATATTACTGTTTCAGATGTGAAAACAAACTTAGACATGGAAACAAACTTAATTCACCCCTATCTATGAAGTTGGCCATGCTAAAATCTGGCTATAGTTTGATCAAAGTAATTCCCTTGAAAGTGTCTCTGACAGATTTACCCCAGCCAGAAACAGAACCAGCTGACAGATCCCTTTGAAAATAACAGTTGTTGAACAGGTGCTGCATACGTCTTTTTCTTTGAAAGAATTGTTGGCATTAACTAACAGGGGGCTTGTTGTATTTTGGGATTAGATCAGTTATTATTCCTGTCACTGCCCGAAATGACTGACAATCCACAGACCCTTATTTGCAAAGACATGCATTCTATGATTTCTTTAGTAATTCTGTTTAGTATTTATATTAAAGGTCTATGACGCAAGGAAACTTTTACTTACTGCACAGTATTTAAATTCTTGTCTTCTCAACCAGGGAGGCAGTTGCCTAGTGGTGTTATCATTGGACTGTTAATCTAGAGACCCAGGTAATATTCTGGGGATCTGGGTTCAAATCCCATCATGTTAGATGGTGGGATTTGAATTTGACAACAATCTGGAATTAAGAGTCTAATGATGATTGTGAATCCATTCCCAATTATTGGGAAAGCCCATCTAGTTCACTTACATCCTTGAGGGAAGGAAACTGCCATCTGTACCTTGTCTGACCAACATATGACTCTAGACCCACTGTAATGTGGTTGACTCTTAACTGCCCTCTGGGCAATAAATTCTACTTAACCAGTGATGCCCTCATCCTGTGAATGAATAAAAAAAATTATCCATTGAAATTATGATAATATTCAATGAGTGAATCTATGTGGAATTAGGTTGTCACCTGTTTTATTCACATTATTTTGGGGGCAAAATTTGATAAGACCTGAAGACAGGTTTGGGATACACAAAACATAATTATCCAGGCCTGTTCATTTTAAAGGAGGAAGCCTGAATTGTGCTATCTACTCATGACGTGTGACCTAACAGTATAATGGTCTCAATCTCCATCTATTTGAGCTCTGTCGTCTTGTAGCATGACATGTTGATGAAAGATGCAACAATCCATCTGAATTGCTCAGCTTGAGCCCAGACAAGCAATTGCCTGTGAGTTTACTCTACATATGTAGACACTAAGTAATAAAATGCACGAAATTCTTCAGTACTAGGAGACCCCTGTCTCGTTTCTCTGTTATGGGAGCTGACAAAAATATCACATCAGAATAGATGAAGATCATCATATCACATTATGGTGGCAATGCAATATTAAACACCAATAACTGCTTACAAGAGTATCCGCACTGAAAATTAGACAACCCTGAATCATTAGAAATTCAGCTAACCAACCACAATGGGTTTATGTGAGTACAGATCTCCAACTTAAATATACAGGAGGAGGACTTAACTTCTTGCCAATGCTATGGCACAGGAATAGCAAGCTAAACCAAATCCATTTCACAATCACTGCATTCTCAATACAGTGAGATTAAAACATTCAATGATCCTCCACACTATCAATTGTTCCACCAGAATATAAACAACAGATCCTGAGCATCAAGTTTACTACTTAAAAAAGATTAAAAATATTTTATTAATGATATGACATTAGCAGAATACATATAAGCAACGAGGTAATCAAAAAAAAGTGTATTGAGACATTGTCAATCATACCAGTCTCAGCATCAAGGTTCACACAATGTTCTTTTGACTCTTTAGAGAAAAATAGGAATGGACTTATTCGTGCTGATTGGGGAAGTGTACGTACTTGTGACAGATGACTTTTCCAATCTTCCAATTGTTGAACTTAGCAACATTTCAAGTACAATCCTCATGGAAACAATGACTGCCACTTTCAGCTTGTTTGGCATGCAGGAGAGAATAGTATCTGACAACGGATTACAGTTCACTGGCAAACCATTCCAAAACACTTATGTTAAATCAGGAGTGATCCATAACATATTGTTTCCAACTATCCATGCTCAAACAATTTGACAGAACAGACGATACATTCAATCAAATCAAAAACAAAACAAAATTTTCACATTGCACTGCTACATTTTCATGCAACGTTGATGGAGAAGGGACTACTATCTCCAGCACAACATATGCTTGGAAGGCAAATGTGAACAGCCTTGCCTGGCAATCAATTAGTGAACTATTTTGAAACATAGGACATTCTTCTTCACCGAGTTTGAGTCAAGTGTACTAATTCCAGAAGATCCTAGAGGGATTTGACCTCCTTCTGAAAGGCCTTTTCCTCCTTCTCACTCTTCATGTAACTTGTCCTCCTCTGTGTCATGAACAAAAACAGAAGCTTACTGGAAAAGCTCAGCAAGTCCAGCAGCATCTGTGCAGAAAATTCAGAGTTAACGTCTTGGGTCCGGTGACCTTTCCTCAGAATTGATAGTACCTAGGAAAATGTTGGTTTATATGCAGAAGATAGGGTGGGGGGAGGTGCCATGCGGCTGTGGGAGGGGTTGTTGGGAGTGGCAGTGGCTTCTGATGATCTTCTGGATGTGGATGCTGGTGGGATGATAGGTAAGGACAAGGAGAATTCTATCGATGTTGCGGGAGGGAAGAAGAAGTGGTGGGGGCAGAAGTGCAGGAGACGGGTCAGACCTGGTTGAGGTCCCTGTCAACAACAGTGCTGGGGAATCCTCAGTTAAGGAAGAAGGGGGCCATTTCGGAAGCTCCCTGTTGAAGTTGGCCTCTTCAGAACGTAGACGACGGAGACGGAAGAACTGGGAGAATGGAATGGAGTCTTTACAGGAAGCAGGGCGTGAGGATGTATAGTCCAGGTAGCTGTGGGAGTCAGTGGGTTTGTAGAGGATATTAGTGGTCAGTCTATCCCCAGAAATGGAAACAGAGATGTCAAGGAAGGGAAGGGAGGATTCAGAGGTAGACTAGGTGAAAGTGAGGACAGGGTGGAAATTGGAAACGAAATTGATTAATTTTTCCAATTCCGGATGAGAGGGGAAAGCAGCACTGATGATATCATTAATATATTAGAGAAAGATTTGTGGGAGGGGGCCAGAATATGACTGAAACAAGGACCCCTCTTGTTTCCTGCCGCAACAGCGATAATGTTTCCCTTGTCCTTACCTACAATCCCACCAGCATCCACATCCAGAAGATCATCAGATGCCACTTCTGCCACTTCTAGTGAGATTCCACCACCAGACACATATTCCCCTCCCCTCCCTTGTCCATCTTCCATAAGGACCACCATGGGACACCGTGGCCCACTGTCCCTTCACCCTCAACACCCCGCCACTGCACCTTCCCCTGCAACCAGGGAAGATGTAACACCTGCCCATTCACCTCCTCCCTCCCCAGTATCCAAGGACCCAAACATACCTTCCAGGTGAAGCAGCACTTCACTTGCATTTCTCACAGTCTAGTCTACTACATTTGCAGTTCACAATGTGGTCTCATCTACACTGGGGCAACAAAGCAAAGACTGGGTGACCACTTTGTTGAACATCTACGTTCTGCCTGCAAAATATACCCCAAGATTCCAGTTGCCTACCACTATAACACACCACCCTGTTCCCTGGCCAACATCTCTGTTTCAGGCTTGCTGCAGCAAATCCCAGCCCAAGTTGAAAGAATAAAACCTCATTTTCCACTTGGGGACCCTGAAGCCCTCTGGGCTCAATATTGAGTTCAATTATTTTAGGGCCTAAACTCTCCCATGTCCTAGCCCTCTACCCCACACACCAGTCCTTATTATCATGTAGCCTGACATTACACACTACTTACTATTAGTCACTAACAGTCCCCATTAAGGCCATCCACCATCCTAGCCAGGTCATTATCAACTCTTTTGTCTATCCAACTGCTCTTCTATCTCTTTGGGCACTATTCCTACCTATTGTTTAATCCTTAGACCTCCCCCAACCCTATCTTCTGCAAATAAGCCAACGTTTTCCTGGTTACCATCAGTTCTGAGGAAAGGTCACCAGACCTAAAACATCAACTCTGATTTTTCTTCATGGATGTTGCCAGACCTGCTGAGCTTTTCCAGCAACTTTATGCTTTTGTTCCTGATTTACTGCATCAACAGTTCTTTTGGTTTTTATTTAGTATCCTCCTTTGTGTCATCTCTGACTGTTATACTTGTCAGAGTCCAGGACAGTGTAATATGTCAGAGCCCAATAACTGTGGTCAACTGCTCTATGGGTTCCTCTGCTTGGTTCAGGGATGGAAATGCCACTCCCGGTTCAGGAACCAGCGTCTAGGCCAGGGTCCTGAGCCAAGAGCAACACTGGGGCTTGTAATTTTTGTCTCTGCATGGCTCCTATGAAGCTATTGCAACTGTGTCTAGGGTATATATTCTGGCCAGAGTCTTTGAAGTCAGAACCAAGGCCTTAAACACAAACAACACGTCTCTCTGTTGATTTAATTAACTGGCACTAGAAAATTCATAGCACTTTTACAAACTCACACAGAAGCAATAGTGATCAATCAGGAACTAACCAGAAAGTGGTTGAAATAAAGTGCCAGTAGGGTTGACCTTTCTGCCGCTGACTGTATGGTCAGGTATAGTAGGTTAAAGAAGAGCAATACTTGGAATACTTGAGACCAAAAGGGCACAGCTAGAATCAATTCAAATAAAACAGAGATAACAAGGTGTAGAGCTGGATGAACACAGCAGGCCAAGCAACATCAGAGGAGCAGGAAGGCTGACGTTTCGGGCCTAGAACCCTTCTTCAGACTCTTCTTCTGAAGAAGGGGCTAGGTCCAAAACGTCAGCCTTCCTGCTCCTCTGACGCTGCTTGGCCTGCTGTGTCCATCCAGCTCTACACTTTGTTATCTCAGATTCTCCAGCATCTACAGTTCCTACTAACTGTCAAATAAAACAGTCTATGTTTCAATCTGTCCATTTCATATTCTTTGGATGCACACTTGTAATGTCTTATTAATGCCTTCTCCATAAATGGCATTCTTCACAAATCACTCTGTGTGCATACACATTACAGATTCTATATTGTTCCCTAAGTGGCAGCTATGTCACCAAAAATGGATACCGTGGAGCCAAATTTTACAGCCTCAGGCTTGAAGTTAAGTGCTGACAGAGATGCTCCCAATCTTTGTGAAACTGTCAGCAGAGGTTTAAATTCAAAAGACCCACCATCTGGACACAATTGACGTCAAGAACGTGGTGGTGAGCTGTCTTCTTGAATTACTGCAGTCCATGTCCCGTAGGTAAACTCTAATGGAAGAAATTCTAGGATTTTGACCAAGTGACAGTGAAGGAACGGTGATATATTTCCAAGTCAGAATGTTGAGTGGCTCAGAGAAGAACTTGCAGATAGCGATACTCCAATAAATTTGCTGTCATTGTCCTTCAAGATGGAAGCGGTCATGGGTTTGAATGGTGCTGACTGAGGATCGTCAGTGAATTTCCGCAGTGCATCTTGTAGATGGTACACTGCTGCTACTGAGCAATAGTGATGGAGGGAGTGGGTGCTTTTGGATATAGTGCCAATCAAACGGACTGCTTTGTCTCAGATAGTGTCAAGCTTCTTGAGTGTTATTCAAGCTGCACTCATCCACACAATTGGGGAGTATTCCATCACACTCCTGAGTTATATTTTGAAGATGATGGACTGGCTTTGGGAGATAGGTGTGAGTTCCTTGCCACAGTATTCCAAGCCTCTTACCTGCTCTACTGGCCACTCTACTTATATGGCAAGTTTCTGGTCAATGGTTGTCCTTAGGATGTTGATAGTAGGGGATTCGGTGATGGTAACAACATTGAATGTCAAGGGACTGTGGTTACAGTGTCTCTTATTGAAGACAATCATAGCTTGGCAGTTTTGTCACATGAGTATTACTCACCACGAATCAGCCCAAACCCTGGATATTGTTAGATCTTGTTGCATTTGAACATGGGCTGCTTCAGTATCTGAGGAGTCACAAATGGCGTTGTTCATTGTGCAATCATTGGCAAACATCCTCACCTTATGATGGAACAAAGATGGTTGGGTCTTGGCTGAGGAACTCCTGCTGAGAAACCCTGGAGCTGAGATGACTGACCTCCAACAAGTACAACCATCTTCCAATGTGTCAGGTATGCCTGCAACCAGGGGAGAACTTGCTCACTGATTCCCATTGATTCCAGTTTTGCTAAGGCTCCTTAATGTCAAATCGATTAAATGTAGTCATGATGTCAAGGGCCGTCACTCTCACCTCACTTCATTCCCAAGCCAACATTGTTGGGATAAACCCTTGTGGGGTTTACAAACATGTAAACAGGTGCATAATACCTCCAGCAAGAAGCTATCTTCAGTTCCAGTCTAAAAGTTGAGGTCACAAATAACTCAAACTTACCAAGATGCTAGATACAGGGACAATGATGTGAGTCTTGTACAAGTGGCGTTTTGAGTGCTATAAAGCAGTATTTGTGATTAATGGAAGAATAGTTTTACTGTGCACTTAAAAATCATTGAATTTGAATTATAAGTAAATGGTTTAGTTTACTCTCTTTTATCATAATTTCTTTAATTATTAAACAACTGCTATTTTTATAAAAGCAAAATCTGCAGTATTGTTTGCTTATGTTTCACGAAGAGACCACTTTGTTAAAGCCAGAACAAATCAAAACAAAGCCCATCAAGCCAGGTTTCTTTCTGGAATCTGAATTGTCTGTTAATAATAACAATGGGGTTGTTAACATTAGAGTAAAGAGGAGGTTTTGAAGTGTTAGTGAGGAAGATATCCTGCAAGGCTTTTGAATGCATACGTTTAACGAATGCATTAAAGGTTAAGTGAGCTGTCTTAGCAGTTTGTTTAAGGGTCTCATAAAGAGATGTTCACTAAAGAAATAGTGTTCAGTAAATTCTAAAGTTTGCTAAAAATAAATTAAACACAGTCAACTGATAAAGTAGAAATAAGATGACTCTTCATTTGAGATTGGAGTATCTGCATTGTTTTGATAAAAGGATTAAATATTTATTTTAAGGAGACCATTTGGAGTTATTTTTATATATTGCAAAATTGTTTATTCTCCTTTTCTGTTTAATAAACTTTGACTTTTTTTGTCAAAAGCAAATTGGCATCCTTGTGTGAAAATGTTCAGTGACCGACCATCACGGTGAGCGAACTACAGAGTGAAAACTGATCAACAAGCATGGGTCTGGATGAACACAGCAGGTCAAGCAGCATCATAGGAGCAGGAAAACTTGACGTTTCGGGCCTAAACCCTTCATCAGAAATGAGGGAGGGGAAGAGGGTTCTGAAATAAATAGGGAGAGAGGGGGAGGCGGATAGAGGATGGATAGAGGAGAGGATAGGTGGAGAGGAGGCAGACAAGTCGAAGAGGCGGGGATGGAGCCAGTAAAGGTGAGTGTAGGTAGGGGGTTAGGGAGGAGATAGGTCAGTCCAGGGAGGACGGACAGGTCAAGGGGGCGGGGTGATGTTAGTAGATAGGAGATGGGGGTGTGGCTTGGGGTGAGAGGAAAAACAGGTTAGGGAGGTCGAGATGAATCTCCCCTCTCCCAACCGCATCCCAAAACCAGCCCAGCTCATCTCGACCTCCC